>JAWWES010000115.1:78076764-78176788 GCA_035583135.1 Lophotriccus pileatus | reverse complement strand
GGCATTTTAGCAAGAACACATTCTTCTCTCCAGAAAGAAAATCCCTATTTCATCTCACCTAAATTGCTTGGTCAGCTTCAAATAAGCGCAATATAAATCTCCTTCCCATACTGCTGCTGTTATCTATGATAAAGGGAAGAGACAGGAGGTAATCCTGTGTTCTGTATTCACTGACACATCATTTTCATGCTACACTACACTGTAATTTATTTCTAATGGGATAAACCCGTTGTAGTCTTCCTGCATTGTTCAGCCACACACACATCCCCAACTGGTACCAAGATTGTGGGACCTGGCAGGTGCAATCCAGGGACCCCGCGTGGTGGAATTAGCATGTCTGCTGCACATTTCAGCAAAGCTACAGCGGTGAAAATAAACAGAGAGACTGTATAATTAAGGTATGCTTTTTATTCCTTCCCACCCACTACCTCCTGGAAGCAAGGCAGTCAAAGAGTATGACACTTTTCAGTACTTCTTGTAATCTCCAACTAGACTTCTAATTTTTTATCTAATCGGTTTGAGATGCAAATTGATGCAAAAAGACATGAGGAGCTGTGAGAGATTAAAGGACATGGAAGATGGTTGAAAGTGAGAAGTCTTTACGGTCTTAGCCACAGCAGAGATATCAGTTCATACAAATGAAAATATCTTTAAAGCTCTTTCTGCTGTCCTGATCAAGAGGAATACAAGAAATAAGTAAACTAATGTATGAAAAACAAACTGGGGCTCCGAAGAGCTATGTGTACTATTTTTGTTTACAACATTTTCATAGGATTTTGCAGAAGAAGATAAAACCTGTGGCTTGAGGCTTATAAAAACTTTCTTCAAATTAAAAGTCTGGACTGATGATCCAGTTATTCCTGATGCAATCCTGAAATGGAGAGGTACAAACACAAGTCTACCTATGACGTTCCTGCAGAAATTAATACAATTTAGAGAACATCCCCATTAATTTGTAAAAACTTTTCTCTGCTAAAATGTGAAGACTACCACAGATACTTAAGCTGTTACCAGTTAATAAACAGTACGATCAAGCATCACAACTTAAAGATACAAGATTCTGTTTTATCATGCCTTTCATACCTCTCTACTTCTGCTGACTGCTACACTCACATAGAGAATGCACCTTACAAGGTAAAATATTGTCTAATTAGCTGTCTAGTATTTATCTGGCGATTTCTATGGCCCCATCACTCCAGCAGTTTACAACATGATTAATCTCTTCTGAATCAGATGGAAGGCAGAAACCAGCAACTGCGACAGTCATTTCTCCAGATCTCCTTTTCTGCTGATGCAAAGTGACAGTCCCTTCCAGGGCACATGTCACACCACTGCAGGTATCCATCTTCGAGGTGGTGAATGAACCCCTCTGCTGCCTAGGGAAGGGACTAAGAGCTCCACTATGGCCACCTGCACACAGACAAACTCCTCTGGGGCCTGGCAGCAGGAGAGCTGGGTCTGGTCTCCTGGCTCAAGGTCACTCACAGCAGCATTTTCACACCTTTGCCATCTCCAGCTGGACTGGGGTCCTCAGTGTGCCCCACGCCCATGTGAAGGAAGGCAACAAACAGCCAGCCTGAAGAGAGAGGGCAGGAAAAATACAAGGCCAGACACCAGCAGCAGGGTTGCAGCTGCTATATATTGCTTCTTACTGCAGATTAGGAACGTTAGCTCTGGTTTACCAACAATTCATGCTTCAAAAATTTGATAAAATACCCCAAAGGCCATTGAACTCCATCCCTGCTGCCATGATCAATTTGTATTACGACTTTGTTCTGGGGGATGTATCTGTGAGGAGCCCAAATTCCTTGATCCAGGCCAGATAGGCAGGCAGCGCACTGAACGTCCACACTGGGTTATGGGCAAAGGCAAGTGGCCCCAGCAAGGCTGGATACCAGTTTAATGGGGTTTCCAGCTGAGATCCTGCAAGTGAAGCTCCCTGCAGAAACCACTGAGCGGCCCTGCCAGATGGTCCTGGGGCTCTGTGGAGCACTGGCCAGGAAAGCCCTCGGGCAACCAGATCTGGCTCCTGGCATGGCCCAAGATCTCATAACTGGCCTCTGCTGCATCCCAACCTACCTACAGAGTTTGCTGACATCTGTATTCTGATGTCTGCTGACGTCAAAATTTCAAATACAGCAGGTCCTGTGTTCATTTAGGTTCTTCTCATCTGAAACTCCCTCTTAAATGCAATCCAGATGAGCTCCTTGGCATGGATAGCATGCGCTGTGGCAGCCTTTGCTGTCTGCAGCCCCACTTAGCAGACTGTTTTCAAAAGGAAGTCTATCTTTTAGATAGACTGCCTTTCCCTGTGGTTGGAAAGGGGATCCTTGATCATGGTCCCAAGCTCACACCCTGTTTTCTGAGCATCTCTGGAGAGGGAAGGCAGCGTAACTCACACCACCAACTCAGGAAAAGCACTGTGCCTTTACTAAGCTGCTTGTGATGTCTACTGGTTCTCAAAGGGAAAATGCATGGCTTAGCTCTTGCCTGCCAAATAGGTGACTTTGTCACTTGGCTACAGACACAAAAGGATGGTATCATGTGAAGTGTGCAGGTCTGTCTGCACCCACTGCCACTCACCCTGCTGCTGCAGGGGAGCTCTGCTGCACCAAACAGGGCAGGCTGAAAGCAAACCCTCAAAACAGATGCTCGGTCCCAGGTTTGTAGTTATACCAGGAGCCAAAGCTATCCTGCAAGGCTACTGAGAAAGAAACAAAAGGGCTAAATCTGGCTTGGCTAGGAAGGTTGTAGTAAACGGTAACAAATGCCTTTGAGAGATGTGCAAGTAAAACAGCTAGATTAAATCTGAGAGGAAGACACTGGGATTCTCTCTGCGAACATGGCAAAAAAAAGCTTTGGTTTGGGTGTTGCAACAGTCTCCCCAGGCCTAGTGCTGTGATCTTCTTGCCTCTACCTTTTAAAGCTAGGCTGGATGAGAAATAATAAGAGTCTGGCTGGGAACGTGTGAGCAGATCATCAAATCAGTAGTTTCTGCCTTAAATTTCTAAATCTGAAAAATCAGCTTATCATCCAATAGGCAGGTGACACCGCCACTAGGAATAAACATTTGATGGCTGTTTGTACCCCAGTGTAGAAGTCAAAAGAGAAGCAGCAGAGTTGAGGTAACACTGGCCTAGCAAGAGGGGTGCACACTGCTTCAACCCTGACACACAAGGTGCTAAGCTGCAGTGATAAAAGCAGGGAGAATGAGTAGGGTAACTTTACTATCAAAGCAGTGCTTGCATAGAGGAACCAGAGTTATAAAGAACAAATAACTGAAATTCTATTTGTACTAGTGAAGGAAGGATTATAAATAGCACAGGATGTTATTTTTGTCACCATGTTCTACAAATTGGTCTAAAACTCAGGTACCTAAACATTTTTTTTTACTGCAGTAACTGCCATCATCCAACACACCAATTGAAAAAAACCACTAAACTGTATTGTCTAACACACAAGCACCCATGAAACAGAAAGGTGAAGGCTACCCTTCACCTCTGAAGACAATCTGTAGCTACACTTACACCACCTTGGGCCACTTTTAAATAAAGCTACAAACAACTTAACTCCCAGTGCAATGTGTGAAACACATGCTTTTCTTCTATTTCCACAGAAACTTGCATCACCTACTAGCCCCTGAGGACAGCTTATGAAACCAGAAAAAGTAGTGTACTGTCCACTGCTCCTAATTAAAATCTCACAGTCCTGTGGTCAGAGAGCTCTGGAGAGCTGGTGAGGTCGTGCGATTTCCTTGAGGCCAGACAGAACAAGCACTCTAGACCAGAGATGACAGATTTCTTGGCTTGTCCATGCAATTCAGCCCTCTGCAGCCTGGGCCAGAAATGCCGTCACTGGGAAGCTCTGGTTCCTCTCAGTGACTTTAAATAGTCTAGATCTTTAAAGGAGAAAACCCCATGTAAGCACACACCCACTCCCCCAAGTGTACCAAGAGTAACTTTTTCCCCCAAAGCCTTCTTGCACCCACAAATGTTGCTCTGGGAGCCAATGCGGCTCCAATGTCTGTGCCAATCTTTAGCCGCTCTCTGCAGTTTTTCTGTATCGAGTGCCAGTAAGTGTTCACACTCCAAGTAATATCTGGTCTGACCATTTGCATGCTCCTCCAGCTGCTCAAGAGCCCATCTGCTCAGACAGGCTTGCTGGCTTCACTCTCAGCACACGACCCAATGTTTCCATCGCTTACCCTGGAGAACTTGGGGACACACTGGTGACAAAGTGACAGATCTTTGCATTTGTGACAAATTCACTCCGTCTGTTACCTAGTATTTTCCCCAGGTATTTACCTCTGGAGGCATGAGGCATCTGTGCCTCTGGTGAGTTTCCAATACTCACATCCACATGTTAAAATGGAAATAACATCTGAGAGGAAGACTCCTAGTTTGGTCTTTACATTTGTATTTTCAATGACTAATTTTGTTTAAGTTGGTAAACGCAGCTGTTGCCTTGCCAGTTGGTGACATTTCCTTTTGGACTTCCCCCCTAGTTGGTGTCTCTCTGCCAAGACATGTAAATTGACTCATTCCTTGTATTCCTTTGCCTTTTTATACAATGCTTCAGTTGGGATTTGCTAAAGGTCTCTTGAGATTTGGTTCCTTAAATAATTATTAGCCCTGCAATGCCAGACTGTCTTTACTTAAAAGTTTTCTGAATTGTCACTTAAGCATCCCATGCTCAGGATGCTAGATCTAACTGATGTAACACTTCACTATATTATATCTAGCTGTACCTTTTCTTATGGTGACGTGGTCGTGTCACCATCCTCTGACCAGCAACCTTACAGAGGTGACAGAATGCAGGTTGGTTTTACACCAGCGTTAGCCACGATGAGCTGTTCACTCAGCTCTTTACTTACTTCAATGGTTCAAGCTTGTCAAGACTTCCCAGTCATTATAAATACATACTTGAAAAGAGCAGATTAGTCTCCTGAAAAAGGTAATAAAAATATCCTCCCCAAGAGCTCCAAACAAACAACCGTATTAAACTGGCACATAATCTGCCTCTCCTCAAGCAGGAGAGGCAATTCAAAACTCTGGCCATTCTTTTATCTCCTGATCTCAAATGTCTGAACTGAAGCTGTAAGACAAAAAAAATTGAATCTCTGTTGTTTTGGGGTTTTTTAATGACTGTATCACTGAAAGAAATAGAACTTCCCTTCAACTTTTTTGCAATTGCTTGCATCACCTTTCTAAAATACTTTAACTGGAATGCAATATCTGTATCAGCTGGATTATTAATTTTTTCATATTCCTGTATTTCCTGAAGAACTCAGCAACTATTCACTCAATCATTTTTCAGTAACGGTCTCTACCTGCAGCTACTCCAAATTTTGGTTTTAATGAGTTTTTCACATCTGCCTTCATGCTGTGAGACAGCATCTCCACTTTAGCTCTTTCAGTTCCTTTGACAAAGTCATAGTACTCACTGTCCTTGTCCTGCCACTAGACAGCTTTCACTTGCTAACCTCAGACAGGCCTACAGGGTGGTGGCACCCTGCGTTTTGAGCAAAGCGGATAGCTTTTTCAGGAACTAGATCAGCTTATTGGAAAAGGTTATCTTGGGCCACTCAACTTTTACTCCGAAACTGACTTTCCTGCTGCTTTTGCTGGATGCATTCAAATGTCCAGCGCTGGCTTTGATATTTCCGTCCTTGGAAAGCCCACTATTTGGGACTGCTTGGCTGAAAACCAGTTGCATTTTTAGCAACACACGACATGTTCACTTGATCGCAAAAACAATTTACTAATTATTGTTACTAATTCTCCTGCACATTTTTTCCTCGTTGTATTGTCACAAAAAAATAACAATCACTTCTACTGCACACTAAGTCTGCCGTAGATAAGCACTGTGCTTGCCTCTGATACACTCAGACCGCAACAATTCCACCAGCTGCTCTGGGGACACCTTTACACTATGCCCATGCATCACCAAGAGTCTACAGAGTAGACAGGACTCTGCCAGGCCCCACATTATTGCTTTGGAGATAGAAGATGATGTTTGGCCATTGATTCCTCTGTTATGAAACCATCCCTAACCCTGAGAAAGAAGTCTCCCTGTTAGTAAGCAGACGTCAGGCTGAGGAATTTGGTCTAAATCTGCTGACAGCTCTTATCTCATCGCAGTAGTTTTTCTGTTGGTAATACTGTGTAATTGTCATTTCATGTACTGTGTTTGAAATCTAGTTCAGAGCAATCGACCACTAATTGGTTCCCAGTCTACAAGCTATTTTTCTGCCTTGGAAGTCATAATTAATGCTACTCCCTCTGAGTTATCATCATCTTGCTTCATGAATATATTATAGCTTTGTTTTCATTCTTAAGATTGCTCTTCATCAATTCCTGGTCACAGACAGTTTGCTTACTCAAAGGATTTTACTTACTGTATTCCTCCATCTCTTTCACCTGTGCTTCTTTTGTTGTTGCAACCTTTCTTCCAGTGTTCCAGAAACCTACTTTCTGTGGCTGTTTTTTTCCCAAACATTTCCCTGAAGAACTCCTCAGAGGCTTGCCTGGCTGACGGTTTTCACCACAGCAGGTCGTATCACTTCACCCATGGCAGAATCTGCTACTTGCCTGGCAAGTACTTTGTTGGAACAACTGCTTTACCATCTTCCTTTGATTTACCTCTTTTTCAAGGACAGATTTTTGCACCCCAACAACAGGGTGTCGCATTACTGTTTTTCATCACGACCATGACTTTTGACCGGTTTAGTTTGGGTCATGAGACTCTACAACCTCACCCTCGGTGAGGTCAACTGGAGCCTTCTTTGGGTTCAGGTGGTACCCATGTACTGCCACCTGCTAAAGGATAGCAGCTGTTTTCCTGTCACTTACATTCTACTTGATAAGGATATTGCAAGATGAAAAGATTGCAGAGTACTCATATTTTACAGTAACAGCAGCCATTTCAATACCTGCCTTAAAAAAGAAACCACATCTTATATCTCAGAAACAGATGTGTACTGTCTCCAGAGCTGCTGTAAATTGTTCATATCTTCTTCAGCATGACATTTTGCACTGCAACCCTCCCTTGTCCCCAGCGCACTAACGTTAGTAATTATCACCACCCAAATTTTATGCAGGTTCACGTTAGGACTCCCTAAATACAGTGAACCATAGAAACTTAACACTTACAAGAGCTGGGAGAAAAAATGCAGACAATTTTTTTTTGGCTACTGAACTAGCTCATATTCTTCTATACTTACAGTCCTATTTGTTTCAGCAGATGGAGAGCGAAAAGGAAGGTCCCTTTTGCCAACAATTTAGACTACCTCACACTAGAGATGTTATCTACATTTGGGCCCCACGTGAGAAAGTAATTTTGGACCTGACAATGGGTAAATTGTAAGGGAAGAGCAGACTTTGCACTTGGATGGCCAAGCCACAGGCCTGAACATTCAAAAGTCAGATTCAAGGGACAGCCAAAATGGGCCAGCAGTGTTGAAAAGTTGTACAACATTGCAGAAGCCCAGTCTTTCACAAAGACAAGCTCCACAGAGGAAAAGGAAATTTAACCCAGAGGACCAATACCTGGGACTTGCTAACTTTTTTCCAGAGCAAAATTGTAGGGGGTAACTATACACCAAACAGGAGATGAAAAATCTAGACCAAATCAGGATGTTATGGGCTGCTCTAGAAAACTGCAGGATGGACAGTGGATTAGGTCAGTGCACTATCTGCATGGAGATGTCATCCTTGGCATGAGCCAGGTTAGTGAATGGAGTGGGGTAGGGAGAGAGAAGAAATAAAAAAACAACAGTTCAGGGTTAAAAGAAGAGTCCCCGGATTAAAAAATGAGGGAAAAAAGCTATTATCCAAGATATTCGGAAATGAGGGTCAGTCTTTTAATCAGGACATAAGACAGAAACAGGGAAGACAAAGAAGCCATATTCAGAACATAGAAACCAGATGCCTTAATGATATTTGAAGATAACAAGTTCTCGGGCAGTATAAATGCAGGCTGAGCAAGTGTAAGCCATTCATAGCTTGCTTTAAACAGGCAAACTATCCCTACTTCACCTCTTCATATTAACACACTGGAAAAACAAACAAACAGCCACCTAAAGACTAAAGCAAACAAGGGACATGAGCTGTGTTAAAAACTTTCTTGTATAACCCCAGTCAATAGTCCGTGCCTCAGCTTATACACACGTAAAAGCTGTGTACACTGCAATAGGTGTCTGTAAGATGGGTTTAATCAAATTTCTTGCTTAAATCTCACTGTTTAGTGTATAACTTTGAGAAAAGTTAAGTAATTTTGCCATTTACAGTTATCTGGTACATCATTTCTCCGCAGAAACATGCTTTTTTTCAAAAGTACCAAGAGCATAAGAGTGCCCTGTGTTTCTGAAACTGAGAGACTTGAATCCATTTGTTCAAATCTAGACTTTAAAAAGCAGCAAGTGAAGACCTGGAAAGGCAAGGACTGAAGCATCAGGAAGCCAACTGAAGCATCAGCTCAGAGTACCAGTGCCTGTTCCCAAAAGCAAGAACTTTGAGATACATGGGAAGCTCGGAGAGCATACAGGGCCACCTCCTCCTTAGTCAAACTCCTGCACTTCTCTAACTCTCTTGCCTTCCATTTTAGCACCTGTTGAGCAGACAGAGGGTGAAATACTTGGGGGAAGACTTCCTTGCAGAAGATTTTTATTTTGTTCTTCGTTAGCAGGTAGGCGACAGCCATAGGTATCAACGTGGGTGAGCACATGGGGGTTTCATGGATGACAGAGCGTTAACGTTTATTCCCAGGAGACTCATCTCACTTATTTGACGCCCACATTCACACTGCAATCACAACAGCACCAGCTAGAGTTGTCTTGGAGCCTCTGCTCTCAGTAGACTCAAAATCGGGATCCTTTATAGTAATGGAGAGCTTTACCAACAACTTTGCCACTAATATCATCTCTCAAGCAAGTACTTTCCATCATGTGTTTTAAAATATATATTAATCTCATGTATTAGTCTAAGCACTTATTCCTTATCAACTTCATATAACAACAGCACTAAAGAATACCAGTGATACAGGAGCTTTTGATGCTCCAACTTGCTTACAGAACCCAAATCTAAGAGACAGCAACATTGCACTGAGAAATGTCACATCAAGGTTTCCAGTAGCTTCAACATTTCCCGTTTCATTAAATGAAAAAAGAGCTGGAGAAAGGAGGAAACCGTATTTCTGCTCCACTTACTTGACAACTGCAGGAAACTGCATATAGATCAACTGACACAACCTCTCTGAATCTCACTGAAACACACAAACAAAGCAAGATCAACCCAGGCAACTAGAATTTGCTGCCATGGTTTAGGCAAATGGCTTAAAAAGCAGAAGGTTTTGGATACCTTGGTTGAATGCTTCCAAATAATGAATAACTGCACACAAGTATACAGTGAGTAGCAGGTTTCGGAATTCAGTGCCTATCTGTCTACACCAGTGGTAATCAACAGATTAACTCTGTATGACAACTTAGCTACAAGTCTCAGCCTGGAAGCACTTCCCTCCCCCCTATACCTAAATCACAGTCAGAAATGTTCCAAAGGAGATTAGGGAGACGACTTTGCCATGCACAAAGCACTAATCTAAATGCGTTCCCATTTAAGTAGGTGGAGGTTCTAAATTTGACTGAAATGGCAATGTTTGGTCTGGCCCTTTGTGTTTTTCAAGATTTGTGTAAGCTTTTAAAGCCTCTCATTTCTTTTAAAGCAGGTTTCACCATCCCTAGAAATGTTTTCTGCTCTTAGCCTTTTTGCTATAAACATACTGACAAATTGCACATACACATTTTCTGCTGAATCTAGGAAAATGACAGGGTTTGTACTTCACCTGCTAGGTCTGAAACAGCAACTGCTGCAGGTGATGCTCTGGCTTGTGCCAGCATTTGTTAGCAGCGTTCTAGCATACAAGAGGGATGGCTGCTTCATCAAACAACGTGCTCTGTAAGCTTTTACATTAGGCAGGGAGATCCCAAAATATAGGCCACTGCGTTTCTTATTTTTATCCATACAACACTGTTAAATCAATGGGATTTACATGGATTAGCAAAGGACAAACTTAGCCTATTTTAGTAATGGTAAAATGACATTAAGATTATAACCCATCTCACACTCCCAAGACTAATTACTTCCCAACTCAATGTATCAGAAGGCTCTTTCTGCCTAACAGAGTCATGTCAAACGAAAACAAAATAGTGGGTTTTTTTCCTTTTTTTCCTTTTCTCTCTTTTAGACATGATGAATTTTAAAACTGAAAGAATTAATTGTTTCATTTTATTAAGAGTGAAAAAGCAGAACAGGCTGCTATGCTGCTTGGCTAGAAACACCAGATTCTGAGGCTGCTGTCAACTCACTGAACCCTGAATCATGACATCACAGCTGGCCACAATGTAATTCCTCTTGGAAGATGGAGCTCTCATATACCAATGAGGTTGCTGTTCTCCCCCCTAGCTGCTCCTGAGATTCTCACACGTGAACAACGGTGCCTGTATGGGAACATTCAGAGAAAATGTCACCAAGGTTTTGAAATGATAACCAGAAAACACACTGTGGTATTAGTTCTGCTAAACATTATAAAAACTTGAATTTTAGTTTTTATTAGCTTCTGCAAGGCTGAATTTCTCAGAATGATGTAACTGCTGCCTCAAGATCATCTGAAAATGTTTTTTGGTCCTAACACTAAAGCTCTACATCTCCCCTCTGCTGAGCTATGTCCAGAATAGCTAATCTGATATCAACGCACACACTGCTTTCAAAGGGACACGAATATAAAACGGGCCGAAGAATATCTAGGACGATGCAGAGAAACACGTTTCGCACATGTAGGGACACAACTGCTTTGGCACTGTGTAAGGAATCACCAGCCACCAAAGGACATGAGGCAGCTGCCTGCCTGCATGCTGCTCCCAGAGCAGGGCCAACTCGGCCCAGCCTAGCCTGCACCTCAAGTGGGTGACTCCGTTTGTAGCTGCTGGCAAACAAAGGACTCAGCTTACTTTTGGTACAGTGAAGATTATTACTAAGGGCAGCAAGTTCTTAACGTGGAGCCCACACAGACAGTGGTTCAGTGGCTGCCCCTCCAAAAAGCTGTCCTCAAGTCCTGGTCCAGGTGCTATATAACCCGCAGCTGTGGCAAAGCCCAGGGCAGCTCAGGCTAAAGGGGTCCCGGTGCAGGTCCGCACATAGCTTTGTGGTCCCAGGGTGGGCACCTCTGACAGCATATTGAGCTGAACTCCTGGCTGTCATCAACCAAGACTGGTGGTTTTCACCGCATTTTCCTCCAGAAGGTAGTTTATTCCATCTGCTTTGTTTTAAGCTGCTTGCACTCACCACTCCCTACATTCTCTGCAAATGAAGGCTGGTTTACAGCCTCTGTCCTAAGAACTGCATCTTCGCAGGGCTGCATGTGTGCACTACAGTTTAAGTACTCTGGGACTGCTCAGAGTGAAATGCATAAAATGCTAATGTATTACTAGACTCCTACAATATTTTTAAATAGCATCTCCAGTATATAGAACTATTTTACAAGCAAGTCAGTGTTCTATGACACCAAAGATTTTTATTTTATCTTTTAAAGTTTAAATATCAGAGAAAAGTGGGTGTTGATAGGATCTGCCAGCAGCACAAACAAAATGTACAAATCCAGACTAGAAATGAAACAGTCTCTCCACAACAGGCAAAGTAAGGCAGCACAATGGAAAAAATTCCACAACACACACCACCTTAAAAGTACTGAACAAGCAAGTAGAACAAAGATTTCAAAGCATATTTGGACATGCGCTTCTTCAAGCAGCATGTCAAACCCACTACCTTCTCCTCCCCTTCTCCTTGACAGATGGTCTGACTGGGCCCGAAGCCACACCACCAAGCTGTGATCCTGGCAAAACCCACAAGGTAAATAAGGTTGGGCATAAAGTACAACTGGATGGGAGGCATGTGAGTGCTGAAGGATGAGATGCTGGCGATTCAGCTAGCAGCACAAACTGCTGTGAAACAATGGGTCAGTGCAATGCCAGGAGTGCTCTAGAGGTAGCCACTACATAGCCAGGGCTGTATCCATCTCTAGTTGAAGCTCATGGGTGTTTAAAAGGTTTAAATGCTTCAAATTTCCTGGCTAAATTCTAATTATCTTCATTTTTCTTCAAGCTACTATAAAGAAACCCCAACAAAATCCTCAGTTAACATTTACTGAATTTTGTTTTCTTCTGTGCTGCTAGCGTGGCATGAAGATGTCAGAAAGTGCTCTTTTGCAAGACCAGATGTATTTCATGGGTACCAAACCACCTATACGTGTGCTTTGTAAGAGAAGCTGATCTCCTCACAGCTAAGAAACACTGAGGCAATGCCAAGTCACATTATTTGGGCAATTTCTTTTGTTTCTGCATTGTGTAGTGGAACCATCTGCACAAGAACCAATCAATAATCAAAGCCAGCCACTGACAGATGACAAATCTCTCTGCTTCTCCAGGTTTAAATGTCAAATTTTTGGTACCATTCGAATTCTGGTTTGCTTTGAACTTCAGATCAAAGCTAACATAGCTGGGAAGACAATACTTTCCACCCTCTGCCTGGCCCCCCTCCTCGCTGCTCTGAAATCATCTGTCTTGAAGGCAGAAGTCTAAATGGAGTTAGGGCGAGTTCAAAACAGGGAAGGTTGATGGGAGTCTACTGCCAATTCCACTCCGCAGTCACAGCTTGCTCCCACAGCTCCATTAGCTGCCTGCAATCAAGGGTGGACGACTCAGTCCTGCTTGCTGTCCAGGTTTAATAGGTTCAGATAGTTAATGAGCAATGGCTAGATTGCATTCCAAGACTTCACATCATTCACAAAGCAATTAAGTGTACACTTCTTGGGCTCCTCCAGGAGCCTGAGAGGAGTGCCTTGGTCTACTGAGAGGATCACTGCAAGCCACAATTTTTGAAACTGAATAGCACAACACAGTGGGAAACTGTCAGAATATTCACCTTCTTTAAGTATAATGCTGAATGCAGCATTCATTTTCCACAAGCCTCTGAAGGGCTCCCTTACCTATACACCCCTGGATTACAGATTGCTCTCGCCAGATGAAACCAAGATCTGTAAGCCATGGGGAAGCATCTCAAGTTAACAAAAGAGATCTTTATTTTGAAAGCCACTGCAAAGGCAGAGGTACTTCTTATATACATACCTTTCACACGTTCCCAGAAGGCATCTTGCAAACAACCTAACACTTATACCCAGATTTACAAAGCTTAGAAAATAAGTGACTTGAGCCCTTGGGCATTCCTCACAAAACCAGGATCATGTCCCCAGAGGCCAAAGCTACCTCTGAGGGCAGAACTGGGGGAAAAGAAAGTATTTATTTTTGACTTGCACATGCTGATTCACCCCCATGCTCTTGCACTACTTTACTGTCATTAACATCTGTACCATTACTGCTGCAATGCTCCTTCCAAGAGTTTGTGTCTTTTTAAACTCTCACTTGCAGATCCTACTTTTACAGAGAGGTAACTTCCCTGGAGGTGCAAAGGATCCTCGGCCTTAAGTGGCTAATTCCCAGTTGGACCAAAGCTGGATCATCAACAGACTCTGTAAGGACTTCTTACATCTGCAGGCTGCCTTTTACAGCTGAACCTGAGGGAGGAAGGAGTCCTGTTGGCAAGGACCTGTCTTTTAAGACATGCTACTTCAATGAGACCATGAGAGCCATGACCAAAGAGCTAGTGAGTAGATGGCAATTACTTTGAGAGAATAAGGAAAAAGAGATGCTGGTCATTCATTCTTCTCATATCATCCCATATACAGCACTCACAGATGAGACTTAAAAAAACTGGATACTTACTGGTTTATAACATCATTGCTAAAAACAAAAGAACAACAACAACAAAAAAATTCTCAAATACTCAAGGTCCCTTCACAACCTGTTTCTGTAAATCCAGGAATCAAATAAATCTACCTTGGACAATGGGATCATTTGTATTTTCAAGAATCAGATTCCATTTCTCTGAGCGTACCTGCATAAACTGAGATGAGTTTAAGGAGAAAACAACAAAAAACCCCATCTTTACTCTTTTACTAAAAAAACTTGTCACTAAACTTCAAAAAAAGATTTTCACAACAACGCAAGACTGGTCTTTTTACTTTAAATGTGAAACCTTGGTACAGAAAGGAAGCACAGCTGAAGGGTTATGTAAGTTTTTTCTTCTATTATTCTCCATTTCCTTTTCACATGCCAGTCAAAACTATAAAATACTTGTGGGAGAAATGCAGAAGGCACAGTTTCACATTCCAAAAGATCTACTTCCCTGTGCTGCATACAAGCCAGACGACCACCCAGGAAAGTCAGGGAAACATGCTTTGGCCCACTAGTGCTGCAATCTCAGCAAAGCCCTTCTCCACCAGGGCTTTGCCCTGCATTTTCTAGGAGAATTAAGCACCAAACAAGCAGATGAGACTGTGGCACCACCACCTCTAAGCCTGTCCTGAAACAGTACTGACAAGCAGAAATGCATTTTCTCCTCTTGAGAAGTCGTGCCAAGTGCTAAAATACTTTGAATAAACTATCCAAAAAAAAGAAAGAAAGAAAAAAAGGAGTAGATAACTGGAATATGGAAGCCTGTAATACTACGTGCTCTTTACTTCTTAAAACCCTTTCATCCCCTGTCTCTTTGCCTTCCATCACAATACTGTCACCCCAGTTTTATTAGGAAAATGAGAGCAAAGATGGGTCATCTATAGTCTAGGGAAAGGGTACGACCACCTATTTTCTCTCCCTAAGAGCCCATGGCAATGTTATTTTCTTTTCATGCATCAATCACAGAAAGGTTTGGTAACTGTTTCAGAGTCACTAAAAATTAATCAATCTGTCAGAGGCCAAGAGGGTTGAGAAACTGCTGGCTGGAGCAACAGAAGTAGGCATGACTTGCCTTCAACAAAGAAGGCAGCATTTGGTTTTAGTTAAGTGGGTAAAGGGCAGTAAAACTCAGCCAAGTATTTATTTATTGGACTGGAGTGCCTTCAGCAAGACAGGAGGGTTAGATGGTGTAAGGTTTTGGATTTTGTAGTCCCAACCTTGGAAGAGGTAAGTGAACTCTGGTTTCACTTTTGATAGCACAGAAAATCTTTGGTAGGAATGATGATTTATGAAAGGGATGTTTTGTGTGTGTGTGTAAAGGTCTAAAAGCTCTAAACCTTTCCAAGACGATTCCTTTTCTATGACCTATAGGGCATTGTTTTTTACCAGCTCACGACAGTCAAGAGCATGAGGAAGCAACAACCCACTAGTGAGATTGTTGCTTTGAAGAACAATGCTTTCAGTTCAGCAGTGGGGAATACTGACTGTACCCTGGGTGTCACTAAAGTGTACTCCTGGATCTCTCCACCAGGAAAACCAAATAAATTTAACAAAACTAACAACTATAAATGGAGCTTTACATAGTCTTGACCCAAACCTACACTTGGTGGTGTTGCTACTGGATAATACTTCAGTACAGGCTAATATGTGGACCTACCAGCTCTGACCTTATTTGGCTCTTAGTTGTGCCCCCTACTCAGTATGAGGGTAACATGACAGGGGTGAGCAATGAGAGACCCAAAACTCTGGATTCATATCAACTCTGGTGACCACAACTGACTTTCAGATCATGGCTGAGCGAAAACTCATGGAGGTCCACCTCATTGGATGTGTGGCAGGAAGCAAGAAAAACAATTAAGAGGAAAACTGGGACGACCTTGCAGTGTTTAGCTAGGACCATCAGGGTCTTGCAGACCTGTTCATATTCTTCCACCATAATGAGGTGTTAGGAAGCCCAGGATGGGAGGGGCACGAAGATAAAAAAAAGAAAGAGGAACCACTTTTTTTTCTGATGTGTGTGATCTATTCAGGTGAATCTTTTTTAACGACAGGCTCTTTCCTGGAATCAGCATGGATGCCCAAATGTCACGCCAGGGCCCTCTGATAAACACACAGCATACCTCAAATGTTTAGGTTATGTTGCCTGTTTGTAGTAGGCGGTTTTGATGGGAATTCTGAAGGTATTAGGTCATTTTTAACAGAGACATTATTAAAACCTCCTGGCTTTTTCAAATTTAGAGTCGTTTGGTTGAGATTTTGTTATTTTCAAACTATTACAGTAATGTGCTGTAATGTTTACCATCTGAAAAGTGAGACATTAAGGACGGATCTTCATTGACATCCATCTCATTTCTTTCCTTGATCACCTTGCATAAAACTGTGCATATCATTTTTACACCAATGGGTTTTGTACAGAGGAATGCTCTGACCCACAAATTTCTCTCCACCTGCTGCTGCTCCTTGTCCAGTGCCACAGTCACCTCTCTCTCTCTTCCTCCTTCTGCAGTTCTTTATTACTGAATGTCAGGGTCATCAGTGTCACTGGCTGACATGATTAGTGCATCTGACATTATACCACTGCTCTAAAGGAAACAGGCAGAGGGCAAAGGTAAAAAAAAAACCAAACACCCAACCCAAAACCTACAGCCATCCTAGGCAAAAGGGACCAGGTTCAAAGAGATATTATCAATCTCAGTCTTTCCAGTTAAAGAGAAGGCCCTTTGATAGACACACGTGGCATGTCAATAAGCTCCTATGGCTTGGAAAACTGGTACTCTTCTGCCTGCCCCAACACATATCCTAGAGTGCTCCAGTTCTCAGACATTAAAGGCAAAGATCAGAGAAGGGGGCACAAAATGGTTAAAAACAAACAAATGAACGAACACACACACAAAAAAACCCAAACAAAACAAAAAACAAGGCACCAAAAAAACCAACCTAGCATCAGACAGGAGATAAAGCCTGACCTGTGATTCAGCAGATTTGAATGCTCAGAAGTACAGCAGCCTGTGCACTATTGAAAGACAGCAGCAGTCCATTACACATATTGATTTGCAGCACTTTGTCAGCACTAATGATGTTACCTCATTAAAAGAGATAAATGCCCTACTGTTCTACCAAAAGCATCTGCTCCTTCCTTTTCCTTGCCTGTTCTCCAGCAGGACCCTCAGCAGTAGCACAATGAAAACAAATCAAAATCCAACACTAAACTTGCTTAGAGTCACTTGCTAAGATTTGTTTTTTTGTTGTTTTAATGTTAAAGTATTTATGTAAAATTTTTTAATGGGGTTATTCTGTGTTTTCTACCAGGCACCTCTTCTCTTGATATTGAACCAGCACATCAAAGGAAAACAAAGATCTGTGAACCACCAAGGCCCACTGGTTGTCAAAGAACTTCTCAGAAAATAAACTAATGTCTACCTCGAATAATTCTTTCACTGTTAGGTAAAACAATACAGGCTGCAACTTCAACCACAGCAGATGAAGTAAGTGCTAGGTGAGGGGGTGACAATGACTTCTGTCCGTTAACACCCTACAATGTGTTGCCACATTCAACAGTTTTCTTCCAACAGATTCCTCACTGCATGCAAAGGTAGCAATTTACCATAATGAATGTTTTATGCATTATTCCTTTGTGTATAGGGTCTCCAAAGCACACATTATTAAAGTCTACTAAACTCTCTATTTAGCAGAATTACCAATATGCCTTTGGGGAAATTATTACAATGAAGCTGCACCGGTATTTAAATTCCAGTTGTTTAACAATCTTTTCCTAATCACCAATCCAGGTATAAACATTAAAATGCAGTCAGACTTCTTCCAGCATGGTATAAACATGTCTATGAGCTGCTTATGGAAATTCATTTTAAAAAAATGAATTTCAACTTGTCATGTTTTTCATAATTAGCCTCAGAGAGCTACTGCTTTAAAGTAATAAGAACTCCGTCCTGATCCTCTTCACCAAGCAGAGACCTCCTTTGGTTCTGTAATACAGTTAAGCCTGGTTACAAAACCAATTAACTATTTGCAGCCATACAATTTCTAACAACATATCAGCATCTGCAGGACATCAGCCTAATCAAGGAAAATGTGGCCAACAAGGTCCCATTCTTTACAAATGGCTCTTCTACGAGAAAGGACCTGTCCTGGATGCAAGGGATGGAGCAGTCCAAAACCTGCTTCAATTCACTTGTATGCCCAGGTTCCTCTCTGGTCCAGATACTCAGCTATCTGAGTTATATGTAAAGCAACAACAGAGCAGCTACTAACTGTTGTTCGAGCCCCTCAGACCATTTCCACTTTTAATCTGCACACAACAGCTGTAACTAACTACTCTCTAAATGTGGTGGTTTCATAGCAATGAGTAAAACTTGGTTCTAAATTTGTAAATGTGTATCCATACCTCCTGTGATAAGAACAAATATTTTTCCAATGGGAAGTCTCATGTTTCTCAGGTGAAGAGGATGTAAACTTCATCATACTAGAAACCACAGGATTCAGCTTCCGGTGAGAGGGAGGTGGGGGTAGAAGAAAACTAGGTCCCAACCTTTCACATTTCCCTCATGACCTTCAATAAATCACCATGTTCCTGCCTCCACTTTTCATTGGTATGAACTGCTCAGGTTCTATCTATGGGGCAGTCAGGCTCTCCAGCAAAGACAACCAAGCCAGTGCCTAAACAGATGCCTTGTCCTTGCCACTACATTACACTGGCAGTTATAGAACTTCAACACCAGTTCAATTCTCAGTCACCTTCAACAAAGAAAACAACATTAACATATTGAAAAAATGCTGACAACAATCTCACAAATCCAGTGGGCACAGAAACAGAATACAAGTCATGGAGTTGCTCAACAGGGTTTCATATCATATGAAGATGCAGAATTTAGGCCATCATACAACTGCATGTTTTGATATGCCAGAATTCAAAGTACAGATAAAAGGAGGACTAAAGTCATCATTGGATGCTGGTATGTGTACTAAACGTTCCTCTGACAAGTATGAATCAAATACTGTCTGCTCTTTTTGGCTCTAAGGCAGTCCTGCGCAATGCACTTGTTTCCATTGTGACCAAAAGTCCTTCAGGGAACAATCCTTGGAAAAAAAGCACAGCAAACAGGTGGGCATACTTTACCCATACACCAATTCCCTCTAAATCAATGAACAAAAGCACTTCCTTTCTCCAGTTACAAACCCTGAGCCAAATCACCTTCTCTGTTTTACAAACACCATCTCATTGACTTTGCTCAAGTTACACATGCACAAGAGCAGATTTTGTTATTGTGTGCCACAGGAGACCAAATCTCCCATAAGTAAGAAAGGAAACAATCTGTTCACCTTAAATGAAGTGGGATGAGGAACATCCCTTTCACCTCTAAAAAAGAGACATATGTCTAACAGACAAAGAAGAAAACATCACTGATTTCACTTCTTCAGTTTGCCTCTCCATTAGGAAAGACTCCTGTATGCTTTAAAAGGATATGTTTTTCAGACTTTTAAGGTTACTTTATGTGACTGCAAATCAGAAGACTAAAAATATCAGTTGTTAGCTTAGAGAAGTCTCCAGTGTTTACTTCACTATCCATTAAAGAAGTCCGCCTTCCATCCTGTTTGACAGGCGTGGTAGAGATCAAGGGTGCAGCTCTATTGCCAGAATTTGTCAGTCCCTTTTTCCTATCACTTGCTTCTTTACCTCAACACTAGTTTCATGACCACAAGGTGAGATGCCTCCCTGAGTTGCACAAAATCCAACTACATCTTTGGTTTAGTTAGTTGTTGACTGGCTTAACCCCATTGAGCAGCTTATGGTCAGCTTCATAAGCATCAATGCTGGTGCAAGAGGGAATGGGGGAAGTGCTGGCCAAGGACAATGACCAGGGAGGGAAAGAGGATGAGCAGCAGTAATTGGGAATGGCTTAGGCTGCCACAACACCTCTAGACCCTGACACCTGCCAGAAGACATAATAGGAACACACGACATATCGCACAGTGTGGCGTTTAACATGGGGGCATTGCAACACATGTGGTTACGGTTCCCATCTTGTTATGTTGTTGATGACATCACACCAGATGACAGACCTCCCAAAAGCACCTGGCATTGTACTCAATGTCACTTTTCTTCCACGGTATTGGGTGCAGGCCTTCATTTGTTACTGTGGCACGTGGACCAGCAGCCACCCCAGACAAGTTGTCACTTTGTCTCTCCTGCCACCTACTGTATGTGGTGGCATAATATGTGTCACCAACTCATGTGTGTCTCCACTTCTGCTTGGAAAACCCAACCTTTAGTTCTTCCAGAAGTGCCGCTGCATGCATATGGGAACTCCCTGCTGTCACCACTCCTCCAGCAATGCTATCCAGCATTTTCTGATGAAGGCTAAATGCAGCACTGTGAGCGCTACTTAACTCACTGATGCTTCAGGGTTAAAATTAGTATTAAATACTAAAAATTCTCCAGAGTTTAGGGCATGAACTTCTCTCCCCCTTTGCCCCATGAAGAATTAATCACAGAAGATTTATTTTAATCAGTGAACAGGCCATGATGCCCCATAAACCTCTGTCCCTTAATTTGCTGTTACTTCCAATGACAACACTCACAAGGGGCAAACCCCAGCAGAAAAATAACTTCTCATTGAGTGTGTGACTGTCAGCCCGTGGGCAGGGGGGAAACTCTTGCTGCACTTGAGCTGCGTAACCAAATGAGTATCACTCAAGAACAGACCTGCCAGATGCAAGAGTCTGTTTTAGACCGTGGATTACCCTTGTCCTTTTAACCTCTTGCTCTCAAAACACACATCTGAGCAGGTCTGGCTGTGCCACGTGTGCCCTCGGCAGCACAGTGCTACCCAGATGTCCTCCCCGTGTGGTCCCCCTGCCTACGACATCAGTGGCTGCAGAAGGGGTTTCACTGACACTTGTACCCCAGCAGTGCATCCAAGGAGGAGAATTCTTTAATCATAACCATCTGGGTTCTGCCATCCATGCAGACACCGTTAACCATAGCAAACGGCATCCAGAAGGGTAACAACAATTCTGAGCTGGTCCAGACTAGCCCAAGCCCACCACAGTGGCTTCAAACCCATTGACGGTACTATGCAGAAGCCAATAAACAATCAACGTAAAACCAGTTAGATAGATATCCCATGTTAATTATGTATGCCATCCACCCAGAACACATGACAAGTTCATGTTTCAGTATTTTATTAATAATTTTAAGGAAGTATTTAAATAGAAAACAACAAGCTGAATTTTCTAAAAGAAATCTCATTATTTTCTAGTAAGAAGTTAGCTTGTGGGTGCTGGTTTATTTTTCCCATATATTTTACCTAATCAACAGCTTGGGGCTCTATGACAGCAGCTATGTTTGATAAAAGGAGTATTCTGATGAAGGAGAAACACATCCAACATTTGCATGATCCAATAAGCTATCAAATGTATTTATTTATGCTGTGACCACAGTAATCAAGAGGTATTAAATGTGGACTGGCGCATCAGTTAAATGCATTTTAAATCTGATTTTTCACTGGTTGCAGCAAGGAAATTGTTGACTAGTGAGCTCTTTAGAGTCTTTACAGGCTTCAGTTAGAGAAGTGGATACAGAAGATAAATCGCTCCGCTCCTGCAAAAGCAACTCATACTTTTGCAAGTAATAGTGGTTCTTTCATCTCACCACTTAAAATTTGATCAAGTGAGAAAAAAAACATTAATATAATTCAACTCACACATAAACTTCTCTGAAAAATGAGGACATCTCTTTTCCTTAAACAAATCTGACAAGGCTATAACCAAAAATATTTGTGTAACACACACAGTTCAGTATGAACACAGGAAAACAACTGGCATGAGTAACCGGAGTGTCTAATTTCAGCTATTTAGCCACCAAAATGCCTCAAGAGCTGTGACACATCCACTTAAAAGCTAAATATGGCCCACAAATAGATATTAAACATGAATGAATTTATCAAGAAGCAACAGTATGTTTCCATTAATCGTACAAAGGCTGCAAACAGGTTTAAAAAAAGATATTTCTACAGCATGTGATCAGAAGAGGCTTTTGCCGACACCAATATATTTTATTATGAAATCAAGGCAAAAAATGAAAGGATCACATTAGCAGTTAGTAGCGCTACAGGAACTCTCAGTGAAAAGCTAATGGAGTGAATGGAGCCTTAAAACAACTATTTTTTAACATAAACTTAAAAACGTGCTACTACAAAGGTAGTGTCAGAGGATGCTTGGACATCCTTGCTAGAAACTGTCAGACAACTTCTAAGGTTCCCTAAGGATGCTCCAAGGTAATTCAAGAGGACAATTTTACACACAGACATCTGGATTGATGTCTCACTAAACCAACAGGTAAAGTTTAATCTCCAAAAGAACTTTAACCTCTGCTGTGCTTGACCGAATGGAAGGGAAAGAGATGTAAGCTTGTTTCATCTATGGCCAGTGGAGACCTTCTAGCAGAAATGGAAGTCGGATGATAAGTCAGGTAATAAGCTGCTCCCAGAGTTTCCCTTGCTTTGAGAGGAGTGGAGAGGCTGAGATGTCTTTGGAGCAGATTCTACAAACAAGCCATTAAGAGATGACGCTATCCAGAGGGCTCAACGGGAGGAAAATGGAAGCAGGGAAATCACAGTTAATGGGATTTGGCCATATCTGGAACACAGCTGGGTCTCAAATACACTACAAACAGTCTTGTGCTTCACTGCTGCATCAGTTCATTGCTGGATGAGAAAATTCACACAGATTTAAAGCTCCAGAGAAATTTTGATTAATCTTTTTAGAATAAATGTCGCCTCTCCCCTGGGATGCTGTCTAGGTGAATACATGAAGAAGAGGAAATTGCCACCACTACACTAGAAGTTCTATGATGTGCTGTTAGGGGGAAGGTGTCAGGCTGGAGTTTTATTTATTTTGAGGTTATTTCCTACATCCCATAAATGAAGGCTTGCCCCATTCATTATAGACACCACCTCAGACTACTATAAAATTTGCTAAAGTTTTCTGAGGGAGAGAATCACTATCCAATCCTGTCAAGAGGATAATCTGAGGTCAAACATAAAGGGTGACCTCTCTTTCAGAGCATCTCTCCTTGGCACAACATAAGCAGGTTAAGCAACCTTAGCAGGAGGTTCTCAGTGGCTCCCTCACCAAGCTTTGGTGGGAGCCTCCTGCTCATCCTTAACCTAGATGGAGGGAGTTAGTTGCTTAAGGCAGCAACGAAAGAAAAATTGCCATAGATGACATCCTCTACCTGTGTAAACTGATGTCAAGCATGGGACATGATACAACATGTATGAGCTCCATATCCATCCCTCCTCAGATCCCAAAGGAGCCAGCACCTCCTCTCCTCAGTATGTGAGAGGAGGGAAGAGGCCAGCAGTAGAGAAATTTCTAGTCTAATCATGAGACAGACAGAAGAATGGAAATGATAGGAGAAGTGAGATAAAAGAATTAGAGGGCTGATAGCATCTGATAGACAACACACTTTTAGAAGAAGGAGAGGAAGTTGAGCGGCTGTGAAGGAGGGGGAAGGAAGAGTAAGGCTGATTTTCCCGATAGACAGGTCATGAACAGTTCCCGAAACCTGCCGAGCTGGGCTGGTTGTCTGACGTAAAGATGCAAAGAGCAACACACGTGGCATCTTTGAAACGGAAAAAGGAGACGTTGAGGAGCGGGGCACTCTGCAGGGGAATTAAAACCCTACAACTCTTCTAAGTGCCACAAATAGAGATGAAGCTATTGAGCTTTCAACCAATAACAAATGTGAACAGTTAAAAAGGGAGTTTTGCAGAACTGTCCACTTACACAAAAATCTCAAAAACTGGCTCTTCAAAAATGTCTTTTTTTTTTTAAAATCCCACACCCACTTCTGGGAGATTAGCTTTACAAAGTGAGAATTTAACTGGAATTGCAACTCTGAGTAACAACAGGAAATGTTGCTCACAGCAACAGAAAATGTAGGATAATTAGGTAGTTTAGGGAAGAGAGGAAAGAAAGTTACAATAACTATGCAAACAGAATAAATAACAATGCTGTTCTTCTCCAGGACCTCTTCGAGGATCTTGGAGCAATCTACAGCCATTCCCCATTAAAAGCTGCTGTGCTATGGCCACAGTTTATCGCACCATCTAGGTCCCAAACCTGGCTGTCTTTCTCACTTCATACTTTTACCCTTCTGCTGATCCTCACATCAGACATCAGCTGAGGGGTAGGGACCCACCGTGGGTTTCTGCAGTGCAGGACCCCAGCCAGGGCTAGGGGTGTTGCCCAGTGCTCCTTCAACATAAATAAGGTGGCGGCCTGATCAAGAGACAGGGAAGACAAAAGGTTTCCAGCAAGTGATAAAACCCGTAAGCAGAAGAAGTGAAGGCTCTCCCCACATCGAACATGCTGTGCTCAGTGGCACAGCCCCGCCAGGGCAAACGGGCTGGGAAAGCCATCCTTCAGACAAAAGCGTAAAAAGAAGCAGGACGAGTAAAAGGGAAAGACAAGGTCAAGTTAGAGCGAGGCAGGCTCCACACAAACCCTCCCCTCCCCAGAGGAAATCACCTCAACAGACGCTGCAGTGGAGTCTGCAGAAGATGCTACTCAGCAGGGGAAAGGGTCATGTTAAAATACAAATCCATGTTTACATGCTCCTGCAAGTTCTGTAACTGTAGCTGAGAATTTTACAAAATGCTTTGCATTGGATTTATTTTATTGCATGTTTCCCACCATTTCCAGTTCCAGTTTCTGCTCCTACTCTTGATTTTTAATCATCACTGGGACAAAACAGCAACATTCAGATGCTAAGAAAACTGGAGTAACTGGGAGCTATATTAACAATACTTAAATGCAGTCTATTTAAAGGTTTGAACACATCTTGTTAGAACACTGAATAAATTAACCCAACCTAATTCTCTGGGATGTAACAAGATCTGAAAAGCTCCAAGTTTCATGTTCTCTCTTACCACCCACTTAAAAAACCCAAACCCAACATGCTGGGGTTAGCTCAGGTTGCAAACGAAACAAAATTCACAGTCAACTGAATAAATGTAATTTACTCCCTGATGCAGTGAAGATGATGCCATAGCCAACTCAAAAGCAAAACAAGAAGAGGTTCCCACCCCCCCTCCATGCACATTCGCCCTCATTTTCACTGTTAATGATGCCCCAGTCCAGCCTGCCCGCTCAGGATCCTTCATCGCTCCCTCCATTCCTCCCCACCATCCGAAACCATCGCCGGATGGAGCGAAGCGCGCCTTGCTGCCACTGGGCTCCCAGTCTCAGCCGCCCCGCTTGCACTGGCGGCCAGACAAAGCAAACTCCAGTTGCATCACGGAGCAAACTCATTTTCCAGCAACCTCCCAGCCCGGAGTTTACCGCTACTGTAATCCAGTGCTGTCAACAACGCCGCCTTTGTTGCGTGCCCGCGTGCGCCGCTGGCTTGTTGGTTGGGTTGTTGGTTTTTTAATTTTTATTATTATTATTTATTTTAAGGAGAATTTTTGTTTTAAATGAGTAATCTGTTTTCGAGTGATTTCTCCTCTGTGCTGGCTCCACCCTACACTGTAAACGAGACATTACCTTATACAAGAATGAATCTGCTGCATTCCTCTGTCTAGCTGCCTCGCAGCACATTTCCTACGCTCGCAGCAGCCCCGGCAGCGCACGCTCTCCCACCCCTTCCCCCCCACCTTTTTCTCCTTTTTCTTCCCTTTTTTTTTTTTCCTTTTCACTGCCTCGCTGTGTTTTTGTGTAAATGATCTCACATGACTCAACAAATCCATCTGCCTGGAGCAGGCCAAGTTTGGAGCCTTCCCAGGAGGGAGGAGAAGAATTGCTTTGTGGAAAGGACCTGGAGCTTTGCCCTTTCTCTGGCTCAAATTACCCGCCTGTCAGGCCTGACGGATTTGGCTAAAAATAAAAGGAAGCGGGCCGTGAAAAGGAGATGAATGAGCTCAGCAGTTCCTTAGATAACACGGGTCTGGTGTCGCCCAAAGATCCCAGAGCAGGAACTTCGGATGCCGGACATGTAAATGCAGTGCTGCAGCCTCAGTGAATTCAGCTGCTCGAGGACCAAAAAAAAAAAAAAAGGAACAAAAAAAGGCAAAACCAACCATATGCTGTTGGAAATAAATGGATTAAAGACACTCAGAATGAGAAAACTACCAACTGTAGGATTTAGGCTTGTAAACGGGGAGATTTACAGGGTTCCCAGTGGGGAAAGGGGGCGTGGGGGGTGTGGCAGGGGGCTGTACATGATGTCAACCTCCCGCCCTGACCGGGGAGCCTCAGCATCCTTCCTGCAAATGCCTGCCCAGCGCCCGCAGCGGGTATTAAGCACTTAGTTTGGCAATGTAATGACACACTGCAACAATCTGTAATGTGAGGCAGTCAGCAAAGCCCTGGCTCGAAAAGCTCTTTCTCCTAACCATTAACCATATGTTTGGCTCTGCCGCCGCCCAAGCGAGCGGGTGTTCCAGCGCACCATCTGGTTTCTATCCACACAAGCAACTGCAAAGCACACAGTATTTCCCTCTGGAGCTGTGTCTTCCTCCCTGGCCCCTGCTCCCCGCCTGGTCCCCCACTCCTCCGCTCCCCATCTTCCTCCTTCGCCCCCATTCCAGCAGCGACTTCACCTCCCTGGCCCATTGATGCTCAAGGTGGTGAAGACTGCAGCTGCCCCACCAAAGGCGCAGTAGAAGAGTGGGGATGTTGTGCTATGGTGCCCTCTGTGAGCTTACGCCCCTGCACACACACACACACACACACACACACACAGAGGAATCACATCCCGTGTCACTGATGCTTCGGGTATCACATTAAAAAATAAGTGTGTTCTTGACTGGTGCGGGAGCCACTGCAGTGCCCATCGCATCGCACTCATGCATACATGCACACAGGGACTGTTCCGTTTGGATTACATCAACTCCGTGCTGACACTGCAGGAGGACTTCAAGAATGTACCTAACAACAGCAGGACAATTAGCTGTGTTATCTCCTGCTCCCAAGTAGGGTTTTCTATGCACATCGGGTGTTGGTCCCCAATCCCACCAAATCAAGAAGACTCTGGGGGGGGGGGGGGGACGAAGAAAAAAAAGGCGAAAAAGAGGAATGGAATGAGAGAGCGCTGAAGAAAAAGCAATGAAAATATTTAGTTTTTCTGTGATAACTAAACAAGCTCTTTCTGGAAGTATAAAAAAAGCTTTCAAGTGTTATATTTTAGAAGGCCTTGTACCATATGCTTACTTTACGATTTTATGAATTCTAACTACTATTTATGTTTTTAAAGCACTTCCATAGTTCTGTTTATTTCTGAAGTACTGGTGGGACATCAGCAGTAATTTCCCGCTCAGGCTGGCCAACTGAAGATCAATCATGAGCTATTGCATATAAGTATTCAGGGATGCAAGCAATAGGATATTCAGCAAACCCACCACTTGCTCCTTCAAAGTAAGTTTATACTCTGCAATGAGTCACACATACAGTGTTTATCCAAGTTACCAGTGCTACAGGAAAAAAAAAAAGCCCATTACATTTACAAATACATAAAAATCACAGCTGTAAGCACCCAACTGCTTACACGAGGACTTGTTTCTATGACTGGTTATTGATTTTTTAATAATGTGTCATTATACCAATGTTGATACAGCAACTATCTTCCCAGAGTATGCAGTTTAAGGAAATGTCAAATCCACACCCATTCACATGCTTTTTAAATGTCCTTCTTGGTCATTGCTATAGCAATGCAAGGCCACAACTGCTTTTTTCCCCACCTCGCACCTAACAAAGAAAATGGACTCACCAGTTTAGAAACAGCTCAGTCTAAGGCAACAAACTTTGCTGATCTGCTTCTTAATAAAACACTGCAGAACCTCTTCAACTGCTGCTGGAAACCAAGAGGCTATGTTGGAAAAGATGCACGTTTTTCAAACTTCCTCCATACAAGAAATCAGTGCATGAAAAAGCACACTGTAGGCCCTTATCCTGGAATCAGATACGTATGGGCAAAACCATATGCTTGTGAAAAGCCTGCTGACTTCACTAGGATTGCTTAAGAAGTCTGAGGGTAGGATCTGGCCCCAATTACAAATGTGGAGTGCAATTAACACTGTAAACTCCCTCAGCCTTCATCTTTCAGTTCCCTTCAGTGAGGGAAATAATTAAACTGATTAAAAACATGAGATGCATTTTAGCTAGCAACTTATACTTCCTACAAAACAGGATGCAAATATGTTAAAGTCCATCATTTTAAGATTGTATGTTGCAAACATATTAGTACCATGCCTAAACATCACACATTAGGTTTCCTATAATCATGCAAGAGAAATTGTCTTCATTCACACACAGAAAACAACCAGCAGTAGTCCTCTAAAGCAGTAAAGGTCTAGATCTGGGTCTTTTAGCAGATAATGATCTGCTGTGATCCAGAAATCCTTTAAAAGGGGGAATTCAAGGGAAATATTCATAGATTCAGAGTTCTGCAGTCTGAAGGGACAGCTAATCATTTGACCTTCTTCCATGAAACAGGCAGGGAGCTTCCCCGCCTACATCGACACAGCTGTAAGAGGTTGAATGAGAGAATCTCCTAGGGTTAAAAACAAACCCATTAAAAAAAAACCCCAGAAGATAGCCTCAGATTCAACAGCCTGATATAAAGAAGGAAGCTACTGCAGCCCCAGCAACATTCTTCTACTCAGCAACCACCAGTGTGAACACTCACACCCTATCATCTGGTCTGAATGAATTAACAGACAGCCACAGGGTCTTGTTATACCTTGTCACCTTCCTCTACTGCTCAGCCCCTGACAAAGGGCCACTGGCAGCCTGAAAGCCAGCCAGTGTTCAAAGCACAATAGAAAGCAGTGTCACATTATTACCTGAATCCACCGAGTCCTCCTGTCAGCAACAACGTTTATGCAATCACATTTTTCTATTTTTAAAAACTTCTCTCTTGCCTCATCGCTCTGTGTGAAAAACAAAACAAAAGAGAAAATTGATTAATTGCACACAATTACCTATTATGTGCATTATACCAGTTTCACAGCAGATATTTAGGTTTTTGTTTTCTGCTTCATCTCATAAAGACATTAAACAAGAAAAAGTCCTTTCCACAAAATCACTCATTGACCAAATAGAAGCAGCAGATATCAATTTGGAGAGGTAGATGAGGTACCACAGCCCACCACCTGTAGAGCTCCACAGCAAAATGCAGCTCTCCTCTGCCCTCTTCCCTGGGCATCCTGCCTGGCAGCGCTGGGACCAGTGCCAAACAGACACTCAGTGCCACCAAAAGCAGAAATATAGGGGGAGAGAAAACTACTTAAGTTTCTTTCAGTTTCAACAGTAAATACATGCCTCTGATAACCAAAGCAGTGATGTAAAAACAATACTTGCAAAATTACATTGATAGTAATTACTTAATCATGAAGTTTCCCTGAATTTTGCATCTACATTACTGAAGTAGCGACTCCACTTAAAATTCTCAAAAGTGTCTTTTAGTGTTTGTGTTTACTCCTTACTTCACATATCAGTAGCTTAAAGTTTCAGTGTCAAATTCTCCTACAATCCCCCAATGCACCAAAATATACACTCCATAGAAGATCTTTCTACATTTAAATAAGGAAGAAAAAAGCCCATATGGTAGAAACCCAACTGAAGATACAAACTCAGCCCTCTACCCCACATCTCCTCAACCTCTCTGAATGGTCAGAAGACACATCATAAGTACAGGAAACTGGATTTCCAGTACTGGAAATGCCATTAGTGTCATTATTTCGTCACTTTCTTCGAATGCAAACAAACACCTTAAGGAGATGCAACTCAACCGTGTGTACATGATCCCTTGCCTACCTCCACAAGGACATACTAAATTAAACTGAAACACACTGCACAGGGTGGGGGATATAGTTGTGATACCCTTCCTGCATTTTGGGGCTCATGCATTTGGCAACATGGATGTCTGCCAAAAAGTTTTGTTGCAAGATTTTGGTCACAGTGATCTGACTGAGCCATTCCCAAAAAAAGTGTCTGTAAAGACAAAATTTTGGCACCCTTGGAACAGAATGTTTAAACCTGGGTTTAGCCAGATGCCAAACTAAGTAAATAGCACAGTCTAGTTCAGGGCTGAGAAGAAGAGAGGTGACCTTTGCCTCTGGCATCTGCTGCCAACCAGGGCAGGGCCACCTCCCAAGCAAGAACGGGGAACCAGCTCTCTCTCCTGCTCCAGGTGACCTTCCTACCACAGCCTGGAGTCATTTATGTTCAACACAGAGCAGCCAAGAGCTGGGCCAGGGATCAGCAGGGAAAAACATGTCAAAACAAGAAATGTCACTTAATGAGGACAGCAAATTGGAGGAAGGATGGGGAGAGGGTGAGAACCTGGTTAGGCACAGAGGGCTGCATGGTGGCTGTGCAGCTGCAGCACTGCCAATGAACCATGTTCAAGTCTCTATGACACCAGCAGACGCTGTTTGCTGTTCGTTTGCTTCCTGCAAAAATCTCTGGTGTACCACAGGTAAGTTGCACGAGAGAACACTGATAAGTTCAAGCACTCAGCCCTCAAATGGAGGAAAGTGTGGCAGGTGAGTGCTGCTCGCTGCAGCTGCCTTCACTCTTGGCATGCGGGATGTACCTGAGCCGTGCATCAGGGCTGTGGGGTAAGAGCACATGACAGCTCTAACAGCTGTTGGCAGCAAGGATGGCAGCCGCCCTGACACTCCCTGCCACTCTCTCAGTGCCCAGGCAGACGAGCTGTGCCTTGGAGAGCTGCCACACAGCTCTGATGCAGCACTGTGCCAGTCATTTAAACCCAGCATCTCTCAAGTGGCCATTAATGAGTTCCTAACCAACCTGAACTCTGGCTTCTCTCAACTAAAAATAATGAACAGTCACAACAGAAGGGGACTGTATTTCCAGTATATGAAATAGTACATAGCATGGAGACATCTCAGCGGCAAGGCTGTAAGAACCTCAGGATCTTTTGTCCTCTTGTTTTAACTCTCTTCCTGTAAAGAAGTGGTGGCGCTTCCCAAATCATTTGTCAAACCCTCAAGCCTGACACTGGTAAACAGAGTAAGATCATGAGGAAATGACAAACTTCTTCAGTAGGATTTGAATAGTGTGCCATAAATAAACATTCAGACCAAACATGGGACAGCAGGGAAAAAACAAGATGGTGAATAGGGAGTTTGCCCAGGGCTTGCCACTACAGCTGTACCCATGGCCCTAGAAAAGGGACTTGCAGAAAGAGGAAGGCTTGACAACTGTCCATGAATTTACTACGCTTAAAATTAGGTCTGCACAAATCTGTTTTACACCTGAGTCACACTCTGAACTGAGTTATAGAATCATAGAGTGGTTTGGGTTGGAAGTGACCTTAAAGATCACCTATAATGTTGCAATGTGCTTGTGTATGAAAATAAAATTAACAGCAAATAGCTGAAACTGCCTTAAACATTATGCCACCTTAGACATTCATAGCATATAACAGCAAATAACAGAGGATAGGTCCACAATCAACCAAATGCAGAATGCAGGAAGACAGACCTTAAAGGTAAATAATTCAGGACTTGAATTCTTTAAGGTAAATAATTCAGGGCTCTAATGAATTCACTGACTGTAAATAGGGAGTTCCACTGCTAGGAATCCTCCAAACTGTCCTACATCCAATCCTCAGGAGTGCAGACCAGAAAACTGTCAGCAGGCACATGTCTCAAACATTCCTGGCTATAGAGCAAAGACTCTACGACAAAAGGAGTCTTGGACAGGAAAAGGTGGCTTCAAATGCTGGTGCCAGTGCCCCATACTGTGCCCATGAGCTGCTAAAAAGGAGGTGCTGTTCCAGAAACACCACTTGGGCAAACAGTGAGGTGTCTGGGAAGCAAGGAAGCTGACTGATCCAACAGAAGCATTAGAGAAACCCCTCAAGGAAAGTCAACACAGCAGTTTGGTCTAGAAGACACTATAAGCTCTTTGCTAAATATGACAGCCCATGGGTGAAAAGAACTCAGACAAATCCCCAAGTCCTCCTCACTTCCCTTCCCGATCTCTCTTCCCTCCCTACCCTCTTCGATTGGTTATTATCCAATGCTTTTATCAACACCTGGGAATTCCTGTGCATCTGTCAAAAAGCATCTCAGCCAGCCAAAGCCCATCAACAACCGCAGTATATATCATCATAAATTCCTAAATTACCATCAAGTCTCAGCCTTTCCAGCCTGCACCCTGTAGTTCCAAGGAGCTATTCACAAGCAGCAACTATTCCTGACCAAGCAAGGAAACTGTATCAAAGTGGACATACAGCAAATTGTCAGTTATACAATGTTGTTGCTGCTAAAAAACCTCAGAGGATTTTTATGCTGTCTCACACATACAAAAGTAGTATGTAAAAACACCCTGGAGTTGCCTCACACCCTCTCATGAGACCTACATGAAACCAGACTGTGGAAGAAAATCCCGCCTTTCTCTGCCAGACAAGGGCACATCAGCACCAATAGCCAAGGCGCTGCAAGATTGCTGACGAGCCTGGAAACACTTTATGGGAACATGCCTGCAGATCAGCAATCGAAAACACAACTGCTATTCTTGCTCCATGGCCAGCGGAGACAGAGATCTCATCGCCAGCAGAGATCTGGGTCACCACCAGGAAGCTGGAGTTATCCCAGCACCATCATCTTTTAGGTAATGCTCCCAAAAGGGGAAACAAATATGTGGTGAGGTTTCATCTGACAAGATGCTGGGCGTAAACAAAACTAACAACTGGGGTTTTCTTTGCTCCCTGGTGATACCATCCGAATGGAAAAAAACCTTGACCAGTATTGCTTGATGCATTGTATGCAAACTGCTTTGCAGAAGGAGTTTGCTGCAAATGCAAGGTTCAGTGTGCAGTGTCTCAAGAGCTGGCAAATGCACCTCAATTGCCAAAGTCTGCCTCCTCCCAAACAACAGTCTAAAAAGTATTTGTTTGCCTATCCTGTACTTCAAAACTGAAAACCCAAACGTGGGAAAGGAAAAAGCCAGAAAGACAATGAAGTATCAATTTTAAACCTATGCCTATTGTGAAAAATAAACATTCTGAGTCTCCATGTAATTAAGTAGCTGACACTTATCCAGGCGCAGGACTGAAAACTGAATCAACCTTCTATCTCTGCTAACCAAAGCTTTTGCAATCTTCCTGTATGCCATTTCCTTGTTTACCTCTCACCGTACAGAGATGTACTTTTCAACTTTTGGAGAAATACGAATGGTGAACCTAGAAAGTGAAATGTGATATTATTTACAGAATAGGAGAGCATGCCGTTCACAGGAATTCGTAGGCGCACACATCCCAATCCTGTTCCTCACCCACTCCTGAAATCCTGTACCAACCAGATTAGCCAATGTGCACATGCCTGCACTCTTGCGGAAACAATAGTCTCTTTCAGTCCATACAATCTTCTGAAGAACCAGGCAAAAACGTCATGGGAGAAGTTAGGAAATATCTGCAGAAAACAGTACACAAGATGAAAGGCAGAACGAGCCTTTTAACTTGCACAAAGTGTACACGGAGGATAAGTGCAGAACTTTGTTACCTAGCCCCTCTTTCAAAGGGCTTTTTTTTCCCCCAGGATGGAAAAGGGGGGCTGTTGAAACAGTTTTAGAAAATAAAACACTGGGGTGCTGGAATGGCTCTCTTACAGACAGACCACCGCAGGCAAGTTCAAGCTCTGGGAGCTGTGTGGCAGACCTGGTAGCCAATATATGCTCCCCTTACATGCTGGGATCTCCCACAGACAGCAGGAATCCTGGCTGACACGATCAGCCCTCCTGCTCCCAGTGCACAGTGCTCCTCCCTTCATTCCCCTCCCAAACACTGCTCTGCTGCTGCAGAGGGCACAGAACTATTTTTTAATTAATCCAGCACAAGGTTTGAGCTGCCTCAGGGTTAAGCTAAACATTTTCTGTCTTTAACCACTACAGTAGAACTAACTATAGAGAAAAAACACTTCATAAGGCTAGGGAACTGAGGACAGAAAAGTGCAACAGAGCCACCCCTGACCTCTCAACATTTCACCTCCAGAGGACTCAAAAATAAGCAACTGAATTCTTAATCAGCTGGGAAATCGGGCAGGGAGACTCACTCTTGGTAACATTGTTGTGAAAATCACATAAAAGGCATTATTGAGTTGTGTTGTCCACCTTCTGTTCCAAACTGCAGACCTCCAAGTAACCTACCACGAAAAATCCACCTCTCCACACCATCAGGAAAGCACTAAGCAGTCAGAGACATTTAAAAGGGATACAGTTCTCCAAATCCTTGTTTCTTCTCTCACAAAGGCCTGTAGCTCCTGCAGGAAACACATGCTCCTGTAACAAAGCAGGTATTCTTTGCATGTACTCACACTGCCTATTATTTTTTTAATCATCTGGTATGCATCTTCCTACAGAACTGCTTATGTTAAGGGAAATACTAGCATTAGCTCTGCAAAAGAACACTGACCACTGTTTTGTGTGAACGTCGCGAAGGTTAATAATGGCAACTGTGGCTTGAACTCTGCCTCTGCCTTGTGCTGAGCAGCCCATACAACCACTGGCATCTTCCCTCATGTGTGCTTCCCCTCAACTCATGCTTAATCTTTGCAGGATTTTAGTACATAGTTCAACTAAACCTGTTGGTAAGTATTTTTCAAACTGTAGGAGAGAGTCAAAGCATATTTTGATGTGTCTGATTGCACAGAGACCATATGATTTTGTGAGAGCTGGTCACAGAAGAATACAAGTTGCTTTTTCGTTTCACAGCTCTGAGAGTCAAAAATAGAGTGTGGGACCCTGATATATACCAGATGTTTTGAAGTAAGGTGGAAAAAGTGGTGTGGACACATTTGTCCACCATGAAAGCTTCCCGACAGCTACCAACTGCCCGTGCTACAGTGAGCAGGCTTGTTCTGCCTGTGAAAGATTACAAGCCTAATAGAATGGGAGTATTCGCAGCCTTCATGCACATGTATATTCCTGCTCTCAATCCTGCTCTCTTTTCCTGAAAATAAATTTGACAAGTCCATCACTATGATGTGAAAAAGCCTCAAAACAGAGTTCATTTTGCTACACATACAGAATCACTGAATATGCCAAGTTGGAGCAGACCCACAAGGATCATCAAGTCCAACTCCCAGCCCAGCACAGGACCATCCACAAGAGTCTCATCATGTGCCTGAGAGTATTGTCCAAATACTCTCAATACAAATGTTCTTGAACTCTGTCAGGCTTGGTGCTGTGACCACTCCTCTGGGAAGCCTGTTCCAGTGCCCAAACACCCTCTCAGTGAAGAACCTTTTTCTAATATCCAAACTAAACCTCCCCTGGCACAATTTCAGGTTTGGGCTAGAGCCCATCCATGGCTTCACCAAGTTTCACATTCAACCCAAGAAATGAAAAAGCAACATTTTTTCACTTGTTTTGAGCAAGTCTTGAGTCAGTTTCCTTCAGAAAGTTTTGTTCAGAATTTGTGTTTGGATTTAAAAGAAAGAAATAAAAGAGGCTTTCACCTCAGCGACAACCCTCACTGCACACTACAAATGCAACTGGGGACTCTGCAAATACATATGGACTTAACATCTTTGTCCTGAAGTTTCACCTTACAGTTACGAGACTGGAGGCTGTTTTCTTTCTTTTTCAATAAAAGGGAAACTTCACTGTTAAACAAAAAGAAAATAAGAAAAAAAAAAAGCAGCCCTGCAGAAAAGCACCATTTCAGAGTAACAGGAATATGCACCTATCATTTAAACTGGCCCCTTGGGCAAAGCTCATTGCAGAGATCAAAAGCCTTTCCATGGACTTGGGATGAAGCCTGGAGAATTCAAAATACTGGTGAGAGTGGACATCACTGTTCTTGACTGCATGGCATGGGGGTGTGTGAAGGCAAAACTTCTACAACAGCTGCAACGCTTCCCAGTACAAGAAGACCCAGGGGCTTTGGGTACCACAAGAACACACACTCACAAGACCTTTCATACACTCTCAAAGCTTTCAGACAGTATGGTGATATGATTCACTGATGACAGAGGGAGACTGATAACTCTTTTGTTGGTGACTCTGCAGGTCCTATTCCCACAGCCCATGATGATTTAAAAAACACCACAGGACATAACAGAAAAAGGAGTATCTCAGGCCAGGGTCAGATAAATATATACACGGGTGAAGCAAGGTGAGGGCCAGGATTACCGAGGAATACATTTAGTGCAGGTAGCTCAGTGTGCAAGCTGCAGGTTGTGCCCTATGTGGCAGGAGCCCAGGCAAAAGGCTGCAAACTGCCCGTGACCCCTTGCACAACAAAAGACACAGGGACCAGTGGCACCATTCAGGCGAACAGACACTTGGAGACACAACAGGAGCCAATGAACCAGCAGGAGGATCTTAGACTAGACTGGAAGTGCATAAAAGCCCAGGGTTTCCTTTGTTGGGGTCTCTACAAGCTGTTTCTGTTTTACTGCACCACGATTAAACCACTTTCAGGATCCAGATGTCTGGGACTGTGCTGTGACAAACCTGGAGCAGAGCTGGTAAAGAAACCTTGTTTGACTGTGTGAGTTGGTGTGTGCAGGGAGTCAAGCAGGGCATTGGTCAGGTCACTGGAGATGCCTGCTGTGAAAGGGCTTCAATCTCAACAGTTACAGTCTGTGTTGGTGGGACTGTGTCTGCCAGAGTGCATCCTGAACGATGGGACACGAATGCTTACTTAACAGGGATGTCTCAAGCCTCCCACATCCAACCCAAAGCAATTGCTTCAGTGAACACTGCCTCAGTTCTTTTTCTACACAGTGTTTACAATCATAAAAAAAAAGGTTTTGGAGATTTACCTAGGACTTGGGAGGTGACAGGGTATTTTTCTCACAATCCAGTTGAACGGCATTTATGTCTGTTGTTTTATTTTCACATTCCCTTGTGCATGTACAATGGCCCCTTCTTTCAGCCTGGCTCTGTCTGAGGAGTAAGCAGAACTGTCAGCTCCTTCAGCACTAAGAGGGAAGCACTGCCTCGGGCTCACACTGAAATCACTCATTCTCAAACAGGACTGTGGAGATAATCCTTTGCCCAATAAATAGCCAACTTTCTTCCTTATTGCTCCAGAAGGATATGAATGAATGAACTGCACTTTTTCTGAACACCACCTTCTGCTTTTATTGAGTACTTCAGTCACTGGTTCCAGCTGCACCTCCTTGCCCTATGAGGCATCAGTTAAGGTCGCTGGGTCTGATTTCCAAGTCCCAAGCTATAGGTATCTTTGAGAAAAAAAGGTTGGATGCTATTAGCCCTATGAGAAAACACGCATTTAGTCCATAACCACGGGCTCCTGAAACACAGCTGTTAAGTGCAAATCTCAGTTTCTGAAATTTTCTTTCTGCTGCCTCATTATCTTTACTACATGCCAGCAGAAACCGGAGTCCCCGCAGGCAGAGGGAGGAAGTCTTTATGCTTCCAGCTGCATCTAACACTGGCTAGTCATCCAGATGCAAAATATTACATCAACCTGACGTTTCACTTCAAAGTTTCAAAATTTTCCTCTTACTGCTGGGACTAGTGCTTGTGGTTTGAGTTACCACTGGGGAAATGGAATCTCACAGCCAACACTTCAGATTACTTCCCAACACTGCCAGGCTGCCCTCAAAAGAAAAACAACCAGAAGATGTCAGACACAAAATGGCTTAAATCAGATACTTAGAAAATACTCTGTAATAAACAAAAAGTTAAGAACAGCTAATTAGAATGAAGACTGAGCTCACAGTAAGTCATCATTTTAATTATAAGAGGACAGGATCCCTAATAAGTAGTTCTGGCCAAGAAGTTCTGACCACTGAACTTAATCCTGCAAGTGCTGACTTCATGCTGTTGTTGTCTTCCAGCCACACTGTTCCAGTTAAGCAGTCTTAAATATTCTCATCAGAATCCATAGAATGAAACTCCATTTTTTAAGTATAGTCATGCACAGGAAAAAAAATCAACTTGCCAAAGAAGAACAAAAATACCAGATCAATGAACATACAGTCTTAGAATTAAAATCCTAATCTCTCACTTGGTAAGACATCTCTTTCAAATAAATGTTTACGTTAAAATTTAAAGTTATGTTCAACATTAATCTTAGGGAATGTTACAACAGAATGTACAAATTTTAAAAGGATTCTACAGTCCTAACGAATTCCTAGAACCCACAGACAGAAATTAAATAGGGGGAACCTACAGTGTTGGCTAGACATATTTCAATATTTGTTACCATAGAAACAAGCCAGTAGATTTAGGGTTTGGTATTATCCTTGCTATAAAATATTAAACTTCTTACAGTTTTTGCATATGTATATTATGGCAAGAACACTGTCAATCCTGATAAAGCCCAAAGCATCTTAATTATTTAACAGGATTTTAGCTTTTCCCCCCTTTTTTTAACAGAGTATCTTTTAATTTATTTTTTTCCTTGATAAATTGTGTTTTAACATCTTCCAACAGGAGACACTTCTGGCTGACAGAGTAATATACAGGAGATAGAGACTTATTTTTTCCTCAGTCTTCTGGATAAGTGGTAGATAATAGGAACACACACATATTCTAATAAACAAGATTCAACAGTAACTATAAAAATTTTTTCAGTTAGCACCTGTGACAATTTTACCAGCTAAAAGTACAATCAATGTTATATTTGATTTGAAAGACAGTTCATACTTCAAATTTGCTGTTTTTTTTTTTTCAAGTGTAGCAATGGATAAATGCTGAAGTACAGAAGAGACTGAGATAGCATCTCGACACTTCAACGATATCAAATACTTCTGAAAGATGCCTGAGAAATGACATAAATGCAGCGTCCTTTTGTGCTTCAGATGAGAATCGACAGTAGCACTGAAGCCACAGCGCAACCAGCAGGCAAGAAGATCAACAATTCCAACAAAGAGGAACGACAGATGCTTATTCCAGCAACACTTCTTCAAAAAGGAAGGAGAACAAGCTTGTTCAGACAACTTGAATGGTGGAGGGGACTGACAGCCCTGCACACCACTGAGAGGAGTCCTGAACGTTGCCTGTTTTTGGGACACGAGCTCATCCAGGAGCAGTGAGAAGTTCAATACTTGGGCAAGCCCAAGCCCACTGCTGCCAGGACTGGATGTGTGTAAGTGACTTTGACCCTGATAATTTCACAGCCAAAACTGGCTTCCTGTCACAGCCTTCACTTTTTGTTTGGATTCAAGAAAATCTGTTTACAGGAGGCTCAACACAAGGCTTCCACATGATGAAAAAATGAAAAACTTGGGACTAAAAGGCCATAAACCACACAGTTGTTTCAATACTATGTTCCAGCATTGAAGTGGACGAGGAAAAACACTAACAAAAGCAAAGCAAACTAGAACAAATACAAAAACTGAGCAAGACTGAAACACCCTCTTCTTCCAAGAATTAAACAATACTTTTTATGAAGTTTAAAGATAAGCAGTGGGACTGCCATTTCCTAATGCCTTCTGAGATCAGTCCTCTAGCACAGGTTCTCAAACAGCCAATTAAACACACACGGTTCTCACACTCACATGTATACCATCATCTTTAAAAAGCCCAACAACTCGAGTCTCTAAAAAAATAATGGAAAAAGTTATTCTTGAAGGCCTGCAAGACAACCCTTTAACTAATGGAAAATCTTCAACACTTTAAAAGAGGAAAATGGTAAGATGGCTTTATTTTAAATGAGTAAGAATTTAAATGTCACTTCCTGCATGCGACATCAATTTGAATAACCTTGCATTTTTGTTTTCTTTGGTGTGGTTAACGGTGGAATTGTTGTAGAGTACATTTCTATGGCATTTACAGTTGCATGTTTATGTTTGGCAACTGCTTTGCATAATTCTGAATACAAGAAAAACAGAAAGTGATTTTTCCTCCCTAAAAAAAGAGAAAGATCTAAAAGGTAGCATGCTACTAGGGCTTTCAAAGAAAGAACAGCTGGAGAAAAACTATCCCAACACTCAAGGAGAAAATGCACAACTTCCTTTAACTGAGAGCTGCAGTGAGGTACAATGAATTTATTTTATCTGAGCAGTTATGTACACACGCTAAAGGCAGAGCAACACTATGTACTATAAAGGAGTTCACGTAAGTCCACACAGGGCACCATTATCAACCTGCAGTAGAGAAGTGGGAAGTTATTCACATGTCTGAATAAGTCATGGAATGATAAGAGATGCTGGCAGCACATGTTGCCAAAAATAAGGCACTGCATGCATGAATTCAAACACAGAGCTATAAATCACAGAACTACAAATCCCCTCGACACACTCTCTCGTAGGCTCTCCAGACCACGTTTATTCCATGGAGAGTCCTACTCTGCTGGACACAGGAGCTCCACGTCTTTCCAACAGATGCTGCAGGTGTCAACATCTCAGTATGTCTCCTCATGCTTCTCATGAAGTATTTTTAAGCGAGAGGCTGGTTAGGAGAATCACTTAAGAGACATGATGTGACTTTTATGAAGTTTTCTGTAGAATTCATATATACAAGTGAACTAAAGCCATCTACATATGCCCTGCAGATGCACCTTGGAACAAAAGAGCTATCATTCATAGATCATATAATGGTTTGGGTTGGAAGGGACCTTCAAGACCTTGGGACAATCTAGTCCCAAGACACTTTGCACTAGACCAGGTTGCTCACAGCTCCATCCAACCTGGCCTTGATGAGGCATCCAGAGTTTCCCTGGGCAAACCATTCCAGTGCCTCACCACCCTCACAGTGAAGAATTTCTTCCTAATAACTAATCTAAACCTATCTTCTTTCAGTTTAAAGCCATTACCTCTTGTCCTACCACTACATTCAAGAAGGCCACTCAGCTGATAGACACCTCTACCATGTTTTGTCAAAACAAAAACAAAAGAACAAGAAATGAATCCACAGAGCGGTGGCTTTTAAGTCAGTTGACAAACACCTCTCCAATTTAAGCAACAGTTTGTGATGCCACCAGGGATGGCTTGCATTGCCCTCCTGTGGTGGCAGGACAGCACAGGACCACTGCCCAGCCAGCCCATGCCTGGGCTCTGAACAGGGGCATTCCATCACTGGGTGACCAAAAGGAAGGGGAGACATCAAAACCCTTGTCCCAGTGCTGCTGAGAGGGAGGAAAGTGTGTTCCGGTTCTGGATAACATGCTCCAGTTGGTCTACTTAAATTACATGTTTTAGAAAATAAACTGGGAAGATAAAACAGGAGACTGTGCTTCTTGTAACATTAGAAAAATATAAATTTCACTCAAATAAAAACACAACATGTGTAGAAAAAATACTCTATACAACATGCAATTTACCCAAACACTAATTCACTTCCCTTTATACCACAGAGACCAAGAGTCCATCTGGATTCAAAAAGAGAATGGATACGACTTTCCCATCTCAGCAAGACTTTGCAAACAAACACAAACATCTCATGTCTCTCCAGTCTTGACCCAATAACTAAAGGGTGAAGATACCACAGGCTGTCAGGATGTTATATTTGCCATTCGAGGTGGGGCAGGAGTACTGCTCCTTCCTCTGGAGCATCTTGTTCCTGGTCACCAAAACAAAGAGAGGAAATTGGGGTATATGGACGGGGATCTTAACCGGCACAGAAATGCATGTGTCTCTTCCAGTATTGGAAGATTAACACACGAGAGAGTTGATGAATGGGAAGGATTAAATATAGAACCAAAAATAAGCGAAATGATTAATTGCTAGGAAAGGGAACTGATGATTTATAGAAGAAAAAATTAGTAAGACTTAGGAAATTGAAGGGAATAAGCAGCAAGTGAGCTGCAGGGTGGGACCATCTGGTGCAGACAAGCCAGCACGGCACAGGGCACATGCCCGCAGCTTCAGCTGCCCCTCTCGCCTTCGCCCAGCCTCAGTGCATGCGGAGCAGACAGAGCAGAAATAGGCGGTGTTTAGAAGTTACTGGCTGAAAATAACTGACTTTAAAAACAAGCTGCAATTGGTTTCAAATAATATCTTACGATCTGAAAAGAAACTGGCCTCTTCATTTAATTAAACACTTCCATGTGGTCTCGCAGTGGGCTGGTAGCACTGTTGCACTCATGTCCTTGCATTCTATGCTTTCTAGAAATTTCTAAAAATAACTGGATAATTGTTTAACACTGTTTTCATTTATTTTATTAAGGAATGGAAATGGAAGGCATTTTTAGCATATTTGTTTTTCATTTATGGGTTATAATATCTCAACAGTAACCTATGCTTTTGGTCCTGCACGTCTTTGCTTCACAACTATTAAAATAATCAAACTCTTTCACAGTCAGCATGCAATTAACAGGCAACCCAAAGCAGCACAAACCTGAGGAATAATCCAGCACCTTAAAGTCTATTATGATCAGTTGTTTGCTTGATGTCTTCAATTCATTTGCTTTTGTAGGGAACGATAACACAGAAAAAAAACACAGAGATGCTGTGAAACTGTAGAAGTACTTCATGTTTTAGCATGGCACCTGCTTGATCTTTCTTTTTTTAACTTAATGCCATTTTTAAATCACTTACAAAAATACTTTTTTCAGTTAAAAACCAAAAAGATACAACCAACTACATCCTCTTTGGGTTATGCTCATGAATGAGCTACTGTCTGCATTAGAAACAAGCACCTGGACCAACTCATGGGCATCCAGCAAAGCCCACTGGTTTCCTTTCAAAACACTAATTTACAAAAGACACTGTCAAATCCCAGCCAGCGAACTGCCTTGCTTTTAAATACAAAATCTCAAGGGTGGAAGCAACAAGGTGCAGAATGCAGAGGGGCTGTTCACCGCAGTGGAGCCCAAGGCTCTGGCACCAGGCAGGAGACCACTCCCTACTCTGGAGAGGGTGTGAAGACACCAAGGCAAATACTTTTAATACTTTTCTGAAGGTCCATTATGACATACCTACCACAACCTCATTAAGAAACAATTCTGTGCTATCTTTAGGAGATCTTGCATTTCCTCACCCAAGTGTTTATGTCATTCCCTTCACGCCAAATACTTTCTGTACAAGGTAAACAGCAGGACCTGGATTAGAACAGCCAGTCAGCCAGGAAAGAAGTGGTCTGAAACTGTGGAGAAGCATCAGCACCTTTCAGTCTTAGCACAGTTATCTTATTAAACAAAACACCCCAACATTGCAGCAGGACCCTTCCTGTCACCCTTTGTTTCTTTTGGTCTGGCTCTCACACATGCTAGGCAGAAGTTTCCCATCCTTCACAACCCAGAGGAAAAAAGACGCGCTCAGAAGAGCTATCATTGTGTAACCAATAGATAGTGAGGGGCTTCAAGCTTCTGTAAGAGGGTTGAGACAAAACTCATCACGATCTATGCAGCTTTTTGTGCCTGTCATTCCCTTCTCACAGTGCCTTGCAACTTCTAAATTTTGCACCATTCTCTCTGCCCCATGTCCTCCAGGTGTTTTATTTGGGACATGAGGACACTTGGCAGAGTTTCAGAAGGACTCCAGTAGCTTCCCCTGCTCCCTTGAGGGAAGACCCACATAAACTTCAGAATTAGGGACGTATCACCTTGATGCATTTTTCTCACCGAGGTCCAGTTTTACTTATCAGCCTTCTGAAGGAGCAAGCACCTTTTCATTCAATATGCACAAAGACAATTCTATATCCTTTTCTCTATACCAAGGCTAAGATTTAGGGGAATAGCAGACATCATCTGCTGTGATGAAATTCTGCATAAAAAGCAGTCATAAATTTTGTGAGAACCTTATATATATATACATATATATATATATATATATATAAAGGAACCAACACAAAAACTTCACATCTCAAAAACTGCACCATTTTAATGCTGTAGGCTACCACAGAGTGTATTTTACACTCAGTAGTGCCATACAGTCTCCCTATTAACTAAATAAACTCTCATATTTGATTCAGTAGGAATATGTTGTTCTAAACAAAATAAATAAGGCAAGAAGGTTTACTTAATCTGCCAAGCATTTGAATAAAACTGAAAAGAAAAATAAGAATAAGCATAATACATTTCACAAAAAGGCTGCTATAACAATAATTTCAGTTGAAGTGGCCAAGAGATGAAGCAACAGAAAATTGGAAGCCATTAACATGTAACATTCAAGAAATATTAAATACATACTGAAGACTCAACGCAGCATTCACACAAAAAGATCTGGTGACGAAAAGCAGATACTTTGCATAATAAGCAACAAGTATTTCAAATGTGGCCATCAAAACAGAGGAGACCTGTAATGCTACACTGAGAAGAGCTGCCTGCAGAACAGCAGTGCTGGTAGTGCAAGCAGGGAGGCATGGGACTCAAGTGCTGGTGCATCACCTTCACCACCAGAAGATGTGGTAACAGCTACACAGAGCCCGGCAGCTGGGCTCAGGCGTCAACAGCATCTGGTTGCTGCCAGCCTGATGGGCACTTACAGCTTTGGTAAGTACTGTTCCCCTGAAGAAACACCTCTGGGTAAAACCAGGAGACCCACAACTTGTGCAACCAGCAGAATCACAGCGCCCAACCCATGCCCACTCTTGCTGCCTTGTGGAACCAACTTCATCCTCTAGGTCTCTCCCGGCCCAAGTAGGTACCAACACTGGTCTCTCTCCTGACATCTTCTGAGGTCACCCTCCCCACTGGCTTCCTCAAAACAGGATATCACGGTCCAGCTTCCCTCCCTCCACAGATCAGCACCATCCTCCCAGGCTCCCCGCAAGCCAGAGTTCAGACCTAACTCCAAGTCAGCAGGTTAACTTCTTCAAAGGCACAGAGGAATAACTCAGACACATGGATGGATTTTATGTAGGCTGTAGAAACCAGCTTTTACTTCAGTGATACCACGCGTGTGTAGCCAGGCAAACCAGAAGTTCCCTAAGTGCTCTACCCTTTCTTTCAGCTGATGCAGAGGGGGACACAGTAAGTACTCTTTGGGCATCACTTGCTTGTCCAGAATCACAATGCTCATCCTTTATATCAGGAACCAACACTGTCTGCCCTTCATGCCCTACTTCTCGCTGCAACTTCAAATTCAGGTAGAACTTCAAGATGACAGGTGCCAAGAGAGGCTTTTCCCTTTGTTTTTCCCCTATGTTAATATTTCAAGAGGATGAAATTATTTAAATTTTTTTTAAAACCAAATTTTCATGGGTTTTGAAGTACCACCACAGCTACAGCATTGTGCCTGGCAAATTCAGATGAAAATGGCTAATGAATTTCAGATATTTTTGTTTTGTTATGTTTGATGTTCACACACAAACCTAAAAACGTTGGAATGTGATTGTTATTCTTGCATGATAAAGGCTGTTTCTGTCACAGCCCTGAAATACCGCAGGGTTTACAGACAACATGCACAGCTCTATTACTTTATTGTATCAAGCTCACAAAGTTGTTACCTGCAGAAAATCAATTTCTACACTGTAGTTATTACAGACCATTAATTTGTACAAGGAAAAATTGTGTTCTCCATGGACTTATAAAATTATCTTTTAATATTACAGCCTTTTTTCTTCTTGGGAGGGATGAGAAACAGGAAAAAAAAAAAACCCAACAATCAAAACCACCAGAAAACTTGAGCTAATGTAAGAAACCAGCTGATTTTTAACCAACAGATTTGGAGAGCTCTGGATGCCCCTTTTGGGTATCCCTTCAGTCTGCACAGTGTGGGAGCTCACTGCATCCCAGTTTCAGACACTGCTTTATCTGTTGGGCATTATCCAGCCCAACTACATGGAGTTAAATCCCGAAGAATGCAGAAGGGAATGGGCAGGAAGGAAAAACAGTCAGGGCAGCCAGGTAAAAGCCACCAGGACCCTTATGCAGATTATGGGGAAGCTATTGATGGGGAGGTCAAGCATCGTGGGGCTGTGTGCACTCAACATAAAGTTCCCCTGTACTTGGCACTGGTGAGGCCACACCTCGAGCACTGTGTTGAGCTCTGGGCCCCTCATTTTAGGAAAGACATTGAGGTGCTGAAGCAGGTCCAGAGATGGCCAACAAGGCTGGTGAAGGGCCTGGAGTGCATGTCCGATGAGGAGCACTTGAAGGAGCTAGGGTTGTTTAGCCTGGAAAAGAGGAGGCTCAGGAGTGACCTCATCACTCTCTACAACTACCTGAAAGGAGGTTGTAGCCAGGTGGGGGTTCGTATCTTCTCCCAGGAAACTAGTAATAAGACACGAGAACACAGTCTTAAGTGGCGCCACAGGAGGTTTAGGTTGGACATAGGACGAAATTCTTCACAGAAAGGGTGATTAGGTACTGGAATGGGCTGCCCAGGGAGGTGGTGGAGTCACCATCCCTGGAGTGTTTAAGCAAAGACTGGATGTGGCACTTAGTGCCTTGCTCTAATTGACATAGTGGTATTCAGTCAGAAGTCTTTTTCAAGCCAATTAATTCTGTGATTCTGTGAACACAGAGGCAACAAGGACTAATGGGAATTGCACAGAGCTCACAAGGAAAGAAACAATGCACAGCTGAGTGGTAAGAGGCAGGTGAGCATTTATGCCACCAATTCTGCTACATAAGGTTAATTTGTAGTGAATCAAGTTTTGACTTACTCAAGCAGAAACTGAGCATGGTTTTCCAGGCAAACACCAAATTTGTGCTGGACCATAATATGTGGTAAGGCTCTCCTGGCAGGCCTCCTGAGGGAGGCCCAGGGCAGGGTGATAGAGCCCAAAGGCAGCATCCCTCAACACAGGGAGGATGCAGGGGCCTGTATACACACCCATGCCAGAACAAGAGCTCTCCCAGCAAGCCCAGCACGTGCAGGTCCCAGGTACAGTTCGTTTTGCATAAGCTGATTAAAGCCAACACGTTTGTGCTCGTAAGCACTGAAATATTGTGGGCATCTTGCCTCTGCCTGTCTCACTGTGCTTGCTTTAAAGAGCAGGCTGCACGAGCCCCAGCAGGGTCAGCCAGCCCCACGCAGCTCTGGTATCCCTGTGGCCATTAGTGGCCTTCCCTTCACCCCCGTGAACCCATGCAGGGACTCTCCTGACCCTGTCCTCACCGGGTGATGCTCCTCCCTCTCCAGGAGCACCTCTGTGCCTTTTCCCTTCCCATCTCCATCACAGCAGTCATACGTCACAACACCCTGCTTAGTGCTTCTCCTCTCCAAAGCCGGCTGTAAGGAGTAACTAATCCCCTCTAAGCTCCGGGGAAGGCAGGTAGCCTCCATTTTACACATATAGAAACAGAAGAGGGGGTGAAGAGGTTCAGCCTGTTTCTTTCAGTAGATCCCTGAAGATCAAGCACACCCCTGGTAAGCGTTTTAACTTAAGCTCTTAGGCAACACAGGGTAACCTAACAAACAAACCTAACAAGCAGGCTCTGAATGTTTATGATCTGTTTGTTTACGTGACACACAAAAAATTTACTCTGGGCAATTTCTCTGGGTATGTTCATTGTTCTGCAAGCTTGTGCGTGCACGTTTGTGGCTGTATCCTCTCCTCTAATCTTCAAGCTAATTTCAGCCCAAGAATTGACTGGAGGCAACAGGAACAATCCATGCAGCCTTGTGAGCCTCCTTCAGAAAACTTTGTGTACTGCACAAGCCACATTTCCCATTCTCCCAGACTAACTGCTACACAAGACAGGAAGGAGGACAAATGAAAGGTGGAGAAATCACAAGGTAGCCAGCTGCAATCCTCTCCAGCACAGGAACTTGCCAGCCCACTGCCAGTATCACCACTGGACATTCCACAGATTACCTATTCTCTGGGTTTCTCACAGGCGTAGTTATTATGTAATGTCATATGGTCTGACACATGTATTCCTCGAAGTGATGGGCTTCCTGGACTCCATCCAGAGGATCAATGAGGATTCTGTGATCAACAAGGGCTTTGAGAGAACACTGCTGTTCAGTCAGTTGTACTCTGCTAGGACACTTAAAGGGGATGACCTTACTCTTCTAGGAGGTCTGAGACCTCAGTGGAACCAATTAATGCTGTGGAATTCCACACACACATTACATGTTAAAGGAGAATGATCTCCAGTACCAACACCGGTAGATATTATCCAGATGGAATATAAAAGTTGCTTTAAAAAGACAGAAACTTCTTAAAATCACTTCATAATAAAATTCTGAAGTAACTGAAATAAATGCTATCTGCTAACAAAACAACATTTAAAGTGGGCGGCAATCCTGGTTCCAGCATACTTAAGCTTTGCATCAGAACAAAACTATCATAAATTGGCTAAAAACCACAGTATACGCAGTTGACACCCACATATGTTATACTGGTTCCCAAGAACAAATGATGTGTATAACATCTCAGTATGCTCCATGTATTGTTGCTGTTAAGAATAGTGCAAAGTACTTAAAATCAAAAAAACCCATATAATACAGATAAAAAAAAGTAAGCCTCTCTTGTACACGTATATATTCCTCCACATTCCCTATAAAATGAATATTATTTACTAAAACATTCTTTGTATAGATAGCAAAAGATCAACAAGAGATCAAACAGTAGTATATAAATGAAAGAACAGTTTTAACTATGATGTCTCCAGTCCTTTTTCCCCTACGTACTTATTGTAATACACATGCTGAAAAATCGGAAGAAATGTTATTTATAAATATCACAGACAGCCATAAAAATACCACCTGAAACATAAAATATTAAACTGACAGAAGTGTCCTCTGAATATCAGTGATTCCTTCGGATATTTCAAGTAACTGCAGTAACAGGAAACCAACAAACAAAACCACCTTGGTCAGGAGCAACTGCACTCAACGGCAATGAATGCTACTGATGTGAAAGTGGTACATCATATAAATATTTCCTCTGTTTTTGCAAAGAATGAACTGCTGTCTGACTCCTCAACTGTAGCTCCACAATACAGTTATTCTGACTGACATGCTCATCTGATTTCCAATCCAAAGTTTGCTTTATCTCAGTCTGAGGAACTGAACAGATGCTTCTCCCATGAAAAATGACATCCAGCCTGCTGCTGACACTTTGCTAGTAATCCCAAAAGCAAGAGCTGTGGAACCACCAAAGTTTAAAAAAAATGGTGCTTTCCTGCTAAAACCCAAGTATTGGCTCCGACAAAGTCCTATATGAAATCATGTCATCCACCCTGGTCAAGGAAAAGAAGCTCTGCAGGCCTTACTCAGCCCACACCCCACAGAACAGCTGAGCAGCTCCTTATCTGTTGGTGTTGGGAAACCGCTCAGGGAAAGGTTCCCTACTCTCACCTGCCTGCCAAGGTTTGGCAAAACATCACTTGCTTCCTTCAGTACTGGGGAACAGCCCCTCAGCAGAAGGTGCAAGTAAACTAACAGCCATACCCCCCTTCATTATTTGTTTTTCTTTTGTAAAACACACTCCAGCAGGTGATGGTGCCATGAAATTTCTCAGCGTTTGAATTATCTGCAAACACATTAGCAAAATAAACAAAGATGAAACTACATTTCAAATACTGGTTTCCCTGGATTTTATTCTGCCACAGAGGAAAATTTCACTAGGGAAAAAAACTCTACATCAGTGTTTGGAACTAAACACTTGGACTAAGCCTTGGAAATAAACTTGGACATGAAAAAACACATCTTTCCATTTATGAAGGGAATTGATTATTAGCTTGCATAATCCCAAATTCTCCTCTGGGTAAGCAAGACATTCAAGACAGAGCATAGACAAAAACCAGATACCTACAGGGACAAAAAAAAAAAATGCAGGAAAAAGAATCTTTAGTAAAACCACAGTAAATGCACACAAAACCCTTTTTCTCAAAGAATAACACTTATTTTCCATGCATTTATTTTCCCACACTTGGCAGGTAATTTCCCAAATACCTCTGAAAATATCGACACTAATTCTAGGCATTTTTAATGATGACAGACTACATCTCCTAACTGCAATCATTCTAGGCTCAACTTCACGTAGTAAACATTCCACAGACTGATGAGCCAGCTTTCAGATAAACATGCTTGCTTAAGTATCAAGTATTAACACCCTATGGCAATCCGAGTCCATGCACAGTGACTCAGTGCAATTATTCTGTGTGCAACAATAAGTGGGCAGTCATGCAGATTTGTAACTTATTGGTTTAAGCATGAAATTAAACAAGCAAGAAAAATTAATGAAAACTATTCAATTTTAGACCAGATTGGGGACAAAATATGAGTAAATATTATAAACATGACATAATCTCATTTAAGGAGATGGTATAACACATAGGTTTTACAAATAGTTACAGACATTAATCTTGTTAAGTTTATTTCCAGGGTTTTATTCAGTAACAGGATTGATTGGCTGGAGAAACACAGGCTCAGACAAAAAACTAGCTGAAAGCTCTATTTTTGTCAGAGTGATGGATTCTCTTCTTAAGTAACTTGTTTTCTTGTCTTTTGTTCCAAGACTATAAACATTATTAACAATTCTCCAACTGGCAAGAGAGGCTGAGATGTTTCATCTTCACCATTCTGGATTGCTTTTTGTTTTCTTACACAGTCCAAGAGTCAGGGAAGAGGCAACAACTTTGATTTCCTTTCCCTCTAAGATGACCTTTCCTTTGCTCACAAGTGCATCTTGCCTTTCAAGCATTGCATACACATCTGCTCCACGGGCTCACACTTGCTCTGGGAGGAGACGGGTTGCGGATTCTGATAAGCAGAACTATTGCAACCTATGAGTTTACATACCTGACACAACCAACATTAACATCCAGTTCCCTGTTGTTTATTCACTTCCCATCATCACTGACTTCCCACAGCCAAGCCTCTGTACAGCTTTCATGTGGCTGCAGTTATTTCTGTTTGCACCAAGAGGTCATTTTGTATGTTGCCAGCAGAAGGGATACTGCTTTCTTCTGTGACTTCAGGCAGCTTTTAGGAAACAAAGATTTCCTGCCCTCTTTCCAACTAGAGGCAAAGGTCAGTAAGTCTAACAATGAAGCACAGTGTTAATAGCTTCGTATTTTAGTACTAAAAAATTTACCCACAAAAGCAAAGAGGACAATTGCGATATAAAACTCCAAGTGCAGTGCCCTAAACATGTTCCATCCAAAACACGTGCTTGTAGCCCAAGCAAGGATTTGTGCCCACTAAAACAATGCTATTATGTATAGGTTTTCCCAGAAAGATGCTATGTTATTAAGCAAAAGTCCAGCACATTAAAATTGGTACATCTGGGGTTTTGCTAAGAAATGAAAAGTACAATATCTGCAGTATTAATGGTCACACTCATGCTTTACGTTCATGATGTGACCTTTTCCAGACTCTCTGCCATCCCCTTGACCTACCAAAACATGACACCGAAGAGGTGCTTTCTTTACATCAACATTGCTGGGTCAATTATCCTCCACTTTTCATGAACAAAACTACATCTGATCTACCATCCTACCTCTATTTATGTGTTAGGATTCTTAAGTTTTTGTAGCATGTAGATATTCCTCATATTCAGGATCCAAGAGGAAACATACTGGAACAGCTTTGCCATACGTTTTTCAGATCAGTATAATACTGCCAGAGCACCAAGGCATCCCTACATATTCATGAGCTGTAGACTTTCAAATAACACTCTTCCCAAGCAAGGGAAATAATCACAAAAAAAACCCCACAGTGAAGACTATTTCATTATTTGGAACAGAGCTTACAAGTGTGGTCTTAGCTGTCCCATATGGAGAATGGCAGCTTTTTTGCTAATGTTCACTACAGATCTTCTTCTCCATTTGGAGGAGATGGGAACCTAAGTCAGCACAGGCCAATGTGGTGTCTTACATCAATTGCAAGCTTTATCTATATCACTGGATACTGGGATAGTGGTCTGCTGGATGTAATACACTGCATTTAGTTTTGCTCATTTTCATTTCTGTAGAAGCTAAGTGTTCCCCACAGAGTGGTACTTTTTGTTTACATTTTTTTACAAGACTCCAAAATGTATCCTTTAGAGGAAATACTGGCAATGTAGTAGTTTATTACTGTACACAAGTAAATGCCTTCTCAGATCACACTCATGATACACCCTATCACCAGCTTCAGACAACACGGTTGTAGAAGCTTCGGGGCAAGGTACAAGAAAATTAACACTAGTCAATCACAGGAAAAACTACCCCATCCTGTCTCTTCTGTTCCCCTTACCCTGCTGGAAACCAAGCTCTGTGAAGATGCCTATGCCCCAAAGCACTATGTTTCCAGCTCGTAAATTTTTTCCAACAGCTTCTATCATAGAAGGTTCACTCCTTTGGGTTACACACCAGGATGCAGAAAAGGCTCATGGAAACCTCTAAGGCTTCTTCCATAAAAATAAAGCTTTCTGTGTCCCAGACATTTAGGCACACTTCCTTCTGCAGCCTCTGCAATGAGCATCCAGCCACTCATACAGGTGACAAAACTCACCATGTAAGGTCCTCACCACAGCACTTCCCAAACTAGTCAAGCATGAGGTGGAATAAGGACATATGCAGAACAGAAATCCAGCTGTTTTTCCTGAGTGGCTGCCCCACAATTAAAACCCTCCATCTACTTGCTGACTGCTTCCATTAAGGACAATTAGTTAAATCAACACACATCTATCACCGTAAAAAACAGGTGTGTTGTACCCAGAATTTAGAGAAAGACAAAAAATATTTACTATATACATGGACTGCCTATATATGAGGAAAACAAACTGGTATAGACTGAACTTGCTTGTACATCAACAACCAAGAAGGAAGAGTTAGGAATGCATGGGAAAACTCTTACGGTTGCCTCTTCTGTTGTGCAGAAGCAACAAGCAGGGCCTTTGGTTGAATAGATGACTTCTCTTTTGACTACTCTCCAAGTCAGGTGAGAGGCAGGAAAGGAAGTGTAAGTCCTACTGATACAGGAGCAAAAGCATGCTCTTCTCATGCTCCAGTCCCTGAAGAGCTGTTGCCTGATCTGCAGCACACCCTTATTTTTCAGTAGTTCTCCATCTCCCTGCTCTTGCTCTGTAGAGACATTGGTTCATGCACCAGTCCTGTCCCCCCCCATTTTTTGTCCATCCCCTCCACACCCTGATCGAAGTAGCAAAGATGACATAGATGGCTTTAGAGTGGCTGTAAAGCACTCAGGACTTCTTCAGTGGGACCTGACAAACAGGAGTCCCTTCTCCAGGCCAAGTGAGCTACCACAGAGTAGTGGCATGGGTTCCCTGAACCACTGGAAGGGCCTGCCAAACTCAGCCTCCGCTCCGGCATAACATTCCTCTGCCCCAGAGAAATTATTTCCCCTACACTGATTCACTGATTTACAGCTGGTTATATACTCCCCTCACCTCCTTTGTGCACACATACACAAGCAAATGGTCTGCAGCTGCAGGGACAAACCCCAGGGGAGGCAGACAGACAGACTGATGTGCTATATACAGCCTGCCACTAGTTGAGAAAGCTCCCATCTGAAAGGATAAATTGCTTCTCTTCAGTGTCAGAAGTTCCTTGTGCTGTATTATATGACAGATCAGTCCCATGTCTAAGACAAACTACTCCCTATTAATAAAATTTGCACAGATCCATGAAGGGAAAAACTTTTTCATGGGAGTGCCAGGAATCATGTGCTTTTATCTTGAGTTTCTCCTATTTTGAGGACAGAGAAAGCCAGCTGAAGGGCGCTTCTGCCTATGGCTTCTGTTTCAGTGTGGAACAGGTCTACACTGCCATCATGGCAGCTGTAGTGACTCAGACCACCAGACTGCTGTGTGTGCAGGCCAGCCTGGGGTGCAAACTTGACTCCCCCTGAATGGCAAGTATTGCAGTCAGACTCACGTGGTACCCAAATTAACCTCTTCTCAGTTAGGCTGAAAATTCCAGTATAACGCTGTTTCCCATCTCAACCAGAGCCTGTTTCAAGGTGAGCATGACAGCTTTATGTGTTGTAGGAATTGTGTTGTACCAAAGTAGAGAACCAAAAGGAGTGATGGCAGGAATGGGACAGAAATGCTAACCTACATGCGTGGTGGAGTCCAAGGATAGCGCACTGGCCCACATCCTCGCAGCCAAGGAGAGACAGGCTGGCTGAGGGTAGGTTTTTGCATCTCAGGAGAGACTACTGATGAGAATGCCAATAAGACAGAAGTAAAATAAAAAGCTAGGTCACTGAGACTACTAAATGCCAAGAGGCACAAAAAAAGCATATGCAGAAAAGCTCATTAATCATGAAATACGCTCCTGTGACTTGCACTGGGGATCCAAGATAAACACTGGAGTTTTAAATTCTTTTCAAAAAATTACACCAAATGACATGAATTCTGGATGTATCCATGTTTGGGTTTCTAGGCAATAAGATTTCAGTATAAATCTATTCCATGCCAGGTACTAGTTTTAAAATGGAAGTCAGACCTCCTTGACAACAGATGGTGGGAGGTCTGAGACACTGCACGTGACCAAATAAGTTTACTTCTCTGAAGACACTGTCGGATTCCCCCCCCACACACACACTTATATGAAAAGCAGCTGCTTCTTTTTGGTGGTTGGTGGTTGTATGTTTTTAATGTAAATGCATTTCCCCTTCTTCAGAAAATGTTCCCAGGGTATTGTGGCACCCTGAGAGTAAGCCTTGCACGGCATCTTTCTTGAAGGGAAAACTGAAGTTTTCTTCTCCAGAGAACTGAGGAGACTCCATAGTCAGTCTTCCCAGAGAGGAGCAGCAACACACACCCAGAAGAAAGCAGAGGTTAGGAACTCAGGACCGACTTCAGGATTTCCAATCTTCCTACTTAATAAGGTCCCTAGAATTAAATGCTAAAGTAAGGTATGGTGAATAATCTAAAAAGGACGACCCAACAGATTTTTGGAAAACTGTTCAACAAGGGCAGTTGGACCTACATAAGATCCAATTTTAAGGCGTGACTGTCATAAAGGAGTGTAAGAATAGTTTTCTCTCTCGCTTTTGCCATTAATGTAGAATATAATTTTTGTTGTGGAGAAAATTACATTGCTGGAGACTAAGAAGAGTAAATAAAACTGAAGGGTGCAGGCTCCACTACGTGTACCTGCAGTAATGCCAGCTCAACATGTGTCCATCCTCCCTTGTCTGATTCATCTCATTTCTCCTCTGCCACAATGTACCCCTTACTTCTACCACTTAGGAGAAACACAGATAAATTACTGCGTTTGAAACATCTTAAAAAAAAAAGTCGCCTTTTTTTCTTTTCTAACCTAACCATTTAATTGAAAGGGGTTTTATTAGAGCATAGAATTGTTTAGGTTGAAAAAGACCTCCAAGATCATCAAACATTTACCCAGAACTGCCAAGTCCAACAACAAATCATGTCCCTAAGTGTCACGTCTACACATCTTTGAAACTCCTCCAGGGATGGCCAGTCCACCATTGCCCCAGGCAGCATGTTCCAATGCTTCACAACCCTTTCCATGAAGAATTTTTCTTAATATGCCATCTAAACCTCTTCTAACGCAATTTGAGGCCATTTTCTCTTGTCCTATTTCTTTTTACTTGGGAGAGGAGACTGACCCGTACCCCCTACAGTTTCCTTTCAGATAGCTGTAGAAAGCAATAAGGTCCCCCTGAGCCTCCAGGCTAAACATCTCCAGCTCCCTCAGCCGCTCCTCGTCAGACTTGTGCTTCAAGCCCCTCACCAGCTTGGTTGCCCTTCTCTGGACACGCTTCAGTGTCTCAATGTCCTTCTTCTAGTGAGGGGCCCAAAACTGAATACGGTATTCAAGGTGTGGCCTCACCAGTGCAGAGTACTGGGAGATGATCAGCTCCACAGACTTGCCATTAGTGGCTATTCCGATGCAAGTGGATGCAAAATAAATGCCTGTAGAGCAGAGAGGGTGAAACAGGAGGCTTGAGGGGAAAACTTTGCAGTCCTCTGGAAAAGCCCCATGTGAACTCACTTTCAGCTCAAGTTACCAGCTATAGATGACTGCAGAGCCATGAGACATTGGCTTAGCCCAGCAGGAATACAACTTGCCTACCTATGGCTTTACAGCAGCAGGTATGTTGGTGACATAGTCGAACACAAGGCATGCCACAGTGCCACCAGAAGAGCAAATTCTGTGATGCTCTTTCCTATGGCTGCTGCATAAGGCTCAGACCAGTGTCCTCTGACCAAAGAGGCACAAAGCAAAGAGATGGAAGGATTTTACTTGCTGGAAACCTACTGGAACAATAACTATCTCATAAAGGGCACAACAAAACTTAGTATGTTCATTGCTGATGTCTGCATTGTTACCATTCTGGCTCCTGGTGCCTTGTCCATGTGTGTTTCAGACTTGGCAAAGGGAATACCTTTATTTTATTGACTAATTCAGTTATTGACAACAGTTGCATTCTCTGTTCTCTGTAAGCTTTCTTTGTATCCGATGATTGCAACTAGGAGGAGAGGGAGTAAAGGGAGGCGGGCATTCTGCCTTTATGTTTCCATTAATTCATGGGAGATAGATCAAATGTTCATTTATTCTGCATTCCAGGACATTTCTTCCAGACACTATATATAGTTTCTCAGATACCAACATCTCCCTCACCTACATATTCACACTAATCCATAAAAAACTATGAGTCATTACACAAAGTTCCATCCAGAAGAGTAAGCCATTCATCCTTTGGGGGAGGAGGAGGAGAGGGGAAATTAAGAGCTGTTTCCAATTTAATTGGCAGACTTTACATTTTTGTTCTGCTTCCATTGGAAAGTGTGGTGCTAATTTTTCTGCCACAGCTTGCAACCACGGTGAGATCTCAATCTGCTTCATTTATGTCTACCAGTAGGATTGCTAAAAAAATATATCAGAACTGTATCTGCCACGTGCCACTGGTCAGCACGCAAGTTCTACGTGCTGGACTAAATGCCTGAGTTATTTTGGGGAGTTGAATGCTTTAAAACTCCCTGCAACTGTTAAGTGCCTTTTTCAACTGCTCAAGCCTGGTGTGGTATCTTGAGAGCACAATACCTTGAGAACTCATTTTGAAAAAGAGAAAATTCACTTACAATGTTCTGCAGCATACCCTCGACTTTGACTTTCATACAGTAAAGCGCATTTATGCCCCACCCTGCCTCTTTACCATACCTTCTCGTCAAAAACATGGTTTCCTGTAAGCAAGCAGCTCTTTTTTGGGGTAATTTTGAAGTAAGGTTGCATAGGAGACAGCAACTTGGAACAGGTATGCGTTTTAATTCCTACATCACCTACTTTGACACAGAAGTTCTAATTATGTATTTCCCTTTCCAATGTGACACAGGACTGGACTTTGACTGTATTCTGATTTTTCGCTCTTCGTGTAATTTCTGATTTTTTTCTCAGCTGCTTCTTGGCTTTGCACCATCTTCTCTCTCATTTTCTAATCCAATGGTTCCAGCCTGGCAGCTGCACATAACATTTATGTCTATTCCAACTCAACCTTCCTAATCTTGTCCCTTTTTGCAAACAGCCTCTAAATCACAGTGGCTAGTCTTTGCCTCATGAGCAATTCAAGAGCCATTCCCACCAACTGCATCATCCAAGAGGTGTGAGTGTTCCGTTGATGCAGGGACCATGCATCACCCTGCCAGCATTGAGTTAAGTCCACAGGAGTTGCTGAGCTCCTAGGACAATCAGAAAGGTAGCACTGAGCAGCAAATCCTCTGGAGAAGGACTGGAACCTTCTACTTGAGCTGCTCCTGAAGCTCCTGCAGCACTCAAGGGGGGACACCTGGGAGACTTGATCCACGCAAGGATTTTGGCAAGTGGACTGCGGGGTTACAAAGACCATCAACCTCAAGTCCAAAGCAAATAATACACAAAATACACCAACTCAGCAGTCTATCTGCAGGAGATGAACTTAAGCCAAACTGTTATGAGACTTTTAGCACCTTTTCCCAAATTAAATCTATTTAATTGTGTATGACTTCGCTAATGATTCACGTATTTCACTACAACTTTGTGGAACTTAGATTTCCCTGCAGTTACTCCTTTTCAAAACACGTATCAAGCCTTAACCCTTCCACAATGGCTGCATATCAACATTTTCTAAAGCGTCAAACACACAGCTGAGAACTACTGTTAGGTTCTTCAGTAACAGTCTCATTTGACAAGTAGACAGGAGGTGGCATAAACATCAGAAAGACTGGTCTACACCTCTAATATCTCATAGCTCCATTTGACAGTTCAACTCCCTCAAGCTCCCCTGGAGTCATGTCAACCACACTGATGCCAAATATTCCAGGTCCCTCCAAGAGGAAAACACACTTCATAAAAAAGACGAGCATGTAAACTATAACCTGTTCCATGGCAGTACAGGACATAAACTGGGTGAAAACAAAAATAAAAAAATCACAGGCACTAAAGCAGCATAATCTGCTAAGAAAGAAGGGTGTTACATCAATCAGATGAATGTACAAGCGTAAGTCCGCTCCCTTCCATTCCCACCTCCTCCCCAAGGCAGCACGTGCAATTTTATCCAGCATAGCTTGCTGGGTATAGTGTTTCATCTGAAATGCAAGGGAATATGAGCCACATGCAATACATTCAACAAATATTCAAGGTAGTAAGCAGCACCTGAACAGTTAAGGAAAATTACAGGCCCTCAAGTAAAGATTTCAAAATTACAAGGAAACAAATCTGTACTTGCAAATGTTAACACCAAGCTTTGTGGGATATGGCTGTAGAAAAAAGACATCTCATCTACAGAGAGAGAGTTTCCTCACAAATTCCAGGTATTTAAGCTTTCTTTTTATTTTGTTTTAAGGCTCACCAACAGTTTGTATTATGTATTTAAAATTTAAAGGCTATGAAATTATTTAATCTAAAAAAGAGATCTTTAAAAGGCAAAACATGCATTCTCTTAGCTGAAGAGTAACAATCAGGGAAAAATTTCTTTTTCTTTTAAAATGAAGTTATGCTTCTTAAAAATTATGCCTTCTTTAAAATTATGGAAACTTTTAAAGGCAGAAAATGCCATGGAAAAAAAAAATAAAAAAGAAGAATCGCAATGCTAGATTATTTTAAACACTTCACATACCTAAAAAGGGCATATTAAACCACAACCTTAGTCATAAACCTACAGTAAGAGCAAAGACGAAGTACCGCGGGCGCGACCTGCAGCCGCCTGGCTGTCAGCGAGGCAGCGGGCTGGAGTGCACAGCACTACACCCCAAAGGAAGTGGGTGTCGTACCCCACCTCAAGCATCCCCCTACTCCACCCCCCACCCTCCCTGACCTGTATCAGCCTCAGAGGAAGCAAACATACTCCCACAGACTTTCCAGCTCTGCTGCACCAGCTACAAAGCATACACGCAGCCATCAGCACACGTGTGAAAATACATACATGGAGTACCAGCATCAGGTCTCTCTGCAAGGATTAACCTAGTCTGCGAGTAAGCCAGGCTTACTTTCTCGTTTTTTAATTTAAAAATCAACCAGAAAAACAGCCCAAGGAGTGAGACAGACCCCCCTCCATTGTATTCGTGCCCTTTCCCTTTTTCCCCCGCACACACGCCTACCACCCACACCTACGCTGTGCTGGAAAAAGGCTGTAAGCATGGCATTACCACTAGTGTGTCCTGGGTACTGGGACCTGTGGTTTTGAGATTAAACACCCAGCAAAAAAATTTCACCCTTTTGACCAGAATTTTCCATACGCAATTGAACACGGATTAGGAAAATAGAGAAATGTCTAAGTCTCATTTCATGCTCAGATATGGCAGCATGGGTGAGATCACTTCTCTGTGATAAGCTAAAATTCAGGCAGAAAGGGCAGACACCAAGTGCCTGAGAGAAGATGCCCAGCCATGGGATCGTACTGCTGGGGACATCAGGTACTGGTGCCAGAGCAGCAGGACCTGGTTTGGGGGCTCTCCTTGCAGGTGCCAGAAGGGCACTCTGCCCCCACCAGCTTCAAATATGCTGCTGTAGGTGTCTTTTCATCAGTGATCAGCCTTTAAGGAAAAAAAAAACCCATCATATGACTCCCCCCCCAAACACCCAGCCACCACAGAAAAAGAAGTTTTACCCCTGTAAACCCCAAATAAGGAAAGAGCAAAAGGAAAATATTCAGGGAAAGCAACTCGCTTTCCGAGGGTCCCGTGGAAACTCTTGGGGTTCTTTTCATATTCTGCAACGACAATTTTCTCTCTTTGAGCCATTTCAGCTTTGCCAATACGCTGGAGGACAGACCCATGGGTGGGGAGGGAGTTAAAAATAAAAACAAACACTGAAAAGCTATTTGTAAACTGTTTCACCTCAGCGAACCCTTCAACTCGCGGTTTCTCTAACCGACTGCACAGCACACCTGCAGAGCGAGTCAGGGCAGGAGACAGCCCTCTATAAATACCCGGGAGAACCCTCGCCTGGCTGCACCTCCTTGGGCACGTCTCTGTGCATGAGGATGGCAGTAGGGTGCCCACCTTCCTGGGAATATCCTAAACTTTACAGCAAGGTAACAAATTGGAAGGTGGACAGGGCACAAAACCAAATAAATATGTACATATATATTTCCTCAGATAAACATGCCCTGAATATGATTTCAGCTTTGCAACAGTCAACACTGCTCTTATCTGGGTTTCAACACTTACAAGGTCTCTGGCGCCTGGTCATCTCTACTGTCTCTAGCCAGCCACACAAAGCAGCTATGCCAGGGTGTTTGATCAAGTACAGCTGTAAATCCTGCAGCCTCCTCTGCCCCGTCCGGGTGACCTGCAACCTGAAGTGCCAAACCTGGCACTTAAGCAATCCCCCAAACACTGCACAGCCCCAGGAAAGTCAGGTGCCTGTCTCCCCCGATGTCAGTTCAGCACTCCAGGTCTGTTGCCTGGAATTGACCTACGGACATCTGGTACAAAAGGCTGGAAGCAAAGGCATGCCTCGTAGTGCTGGTTTACTCACAGTCCAACAAAACAGCACCAATCCTCACCTCTGGGTGGAATACTTCTTTAAACAAACAAACAAAAACAAAGAAAAAAACCCAAACACCAAAACAAAACCCAAACCACTTCAGGCGGTGAATCAGCCATCTCTTGAGTCACGCATGCACGGTGTGCACCAAACCCAACCGACAGCTGCACTGCCAACCTCAGCCTTTGCTCTTCTCTGCCTGCCCACCCCCCTCCACCCCTACCCCTCATATCCCACAACCAGCAATGAGACAACCCTCTTTGTAATGCTCTGAAGGTTTAGATCAGAAAGCCAAAAGCAATGCTGGTGTGGGCATAGACATCCTATGTGCAGTGGGGGAGCGCGTTAACTAACACTGCTGATACGGGAAAATGTGCAGATAACCAGCATGGGCAAATTCCAAAGGCTGGTGTTCAAATAAGCATCTGCATTATGTCTATTTGTCCAAAGCTTAACCAAACTGTCCAAACTTGCTGATGCGCCAAGTAAGGCTGCGAAGGAAAACCTGTCAGAAGACATAATTCTTCTCACTGGAACATGGCTACCAGGACATTTTGGGTATTTACATAGAATGGAATTGGATTCTAGGAATCCAGTCTGGGAAAACAGATGTTCCTGTACCTTTTCCTCAAGACCAAATAATGTTTTTCTTATTCTGACAAAAGCAGAGCATGACAGAACTCTGCTATGGCCCTGTCATGCTGCAGCAGGAGTGTGCCACGGGCTGCCTACAGACCCCACAACTAAAGCCTATTCCTTCCCCTCCACCAGCTTTTGCATTGCCTGAATTGCATTTACGGAACTGTGGCACCAGGGACATCCTAAACCCATCTGCACTACAGGACAATCATACATAGAGAGGACAACTTTACTGCAGGAAACGGGCTGAAGCTGCATGGGAGGACAACAGGCACCTATGGAAGGAACAAGGAAAAGCATGGGGCCAAGCAAACCACTTTTGGAATTTGTGTTTACCACCGCCCCCTTGCCCTACCCCCACACGTGAACATAGTCCCCACAGCACTCGAGTCTCTTTTGCACTTTGAATTCCTTTGCTGCTGAGTGTGGTAGTCAGCCCTTTCATGTTATTTTAGAGCTGACTGTAAAGACTTTGGTCCTATAAAGTTCTCCTGTGACATTATTGACCTTGCTACTCTTTACACTACTCCAGTTTCCATAAGAAAGAAAAAAGTAGCTAAAAAATTCTCAAGTGATTCAGACAAGAACTGTGTTCATCTTCAGAAATAATGGGCATCACCTTGAGATCAAAATATCTACCCCATTGCTATAGAAAGACTTTATAGCTTCAAATTCTACATAGATAACACTTCAACAGCACAGTAACTTTTTTTCCACCAAAACCAATCATGAAAGGCACCAGAAACATTTGCAGCAGGCAGCTAATACCAATTACTACTTTCCTTGCAAGCTATTTTCACTAAATTAGTCTTGATAGCATCACAATTTGTTGAGGTAGGAAACAATAGAAATTAGCAAATCATGGCAGTCTGGGGAGGGAAGGAGGGAAGTAAGGAGGCAATATTTACCCCTTGAAAGTAGGAGTTGCGAAGAAAAACATGAAGTATTACAACTGATTAAGTAACATGCTGGTTGCTGTACAACAGAATTTCTGCACTGCACTTGTAACCTCGTATTTTGCTTTAATAACTGTGACCAGACAAAACAACTGGACTGTAGCTGCACCACACTGCATGCCAGACCCTACTTGCTTTGATCTTACAGAATGGTACAAATTTTTAGGAGAAAGTTTGCAGATGATTTGAGCGATGCTCACAGCTTTTTCAGCTTGGAATTTGCTGGTTGATGCATAAGCATTACTCACTTTCTGAACAAAGTGGAAAGTTAACACAAATTGGCAGATGACTAACTGTCCAAGAAACAGATTACTGAATGAATCACTGACTCTACTTTTAGTCTAATAATAAGACAAATGAAGAGGACCAAGAAGGGGAAAAAGACAAACAAAAAACTTCCTTGCAGAGTGCTTAAATTTGCATTGCCCATGATTTTCCAGCCATGACAAACTATGCATATATTTTATAATTTAACACGAGTTTTATATTGGGGTTAGCTTACACCTCATGATTACTTCACATCATCACGTAATTTGGATTTCTGTAAGAAGAACTCTACTCCACACTTTCCCTTCGTACACATTTCATGTTGCAGGAATAAATTAAGAGACTGGAAATTAAGTTAACTTTCCACGTTGGTAGGGCACAGGTTCCACACAAAGAAGTACCTCAGGCACAGCAGACACTTGAAATTGACCTGAAGCAGAATTTAGGTTTGCCAGCTCAGGAGGACCTAACCAAAAGCCTGCAGACACTTTCATTTTTGCTAGTCAGGTTCTGGTGAAAAGCTTGTCTAATACGCATGACTAGCACTCACCTTTACAGAAAATCACCCTTGGTGCTACTCAGGCACTAAGGAAAATGGCAGCAGTACCATCCACCTCCCAAACAACAGCCTCCGGTTCCAGCAGCCATGTGGGGTGATGCTACGCACAGCAACTCCAGGGGATTTGGGTTTGCCCCTCAGCAATCTGCACCTCCACTGCTCCCCCTGTCTTCCTTCCTTTAGCCTTGCTGTTCTTTGGACCTATGGTCTTACTCATCAAATTGCCTAGGAAAATTAGCCAGGGTTAAGAGAATGCTAAATTGACAGGTACTGGGTTGGAAAGCTGAATCAGCTCAGCAAAGCACAACAAGCACATGGCCAAGCAAGACCTCCTGTTCTCACCAAGTGGCACAAGCTTTACCATCTCCTACCTTCACCCACTCGTTATGAAGGATGAAGTTAGACTCATTCCCTCGCCTGAGTAAGTTCAAGTCACTCAGGTCATCTGCTGAACCTCTAACTCAACATCTGCTGAACCTGTTACTCAGCATTGCTTGCCATCCTCCCCAGAGTGATAAAAGGTTGCAAGAAGACCTGAGGGTCCAGGATCACAGCCATATGGTTCAAACACATCTCCACAGTCACCAGGTCTGCTCGTTGCTTCAGATGCAGCAGGTTTAAAATTCACAAGAGCTCACCACATCTGGGAGATTGGTGACACAACCAGATTGCATCAGGCCAGGAGAAGCCAGAATCAGGTGGGAATCAGAACAGTTATAGAATCATAGAATGGTTTGGGTTGGAAGGACTTTCAAGATCATCGAGTTCCAACCTCCCTGCCATGGGCAGGGACACCTTCCAGGTTGCTCCAAGTCCCACCCAACTTGGCCTTGAACACTTTCAGGGATGGGGCATTCACAGCTTCTCTGGGCAACCCGTTCCAGTGTCTCATCACCCTCACAGTAAATAACGTCTCCCTAATACATAATCTAAACCTACTCTCTTTCAGTTATTTGAATATTTGCCGAAGATAGTACTTTTGCATTTTGTTAACATCAAAGAGGCATTTGATTGTGTTCTGCTTTCCTTTAACTTCTTTTTAATTGTTTGTTGCAGACATAAGCCAAAATTAAACATCCCAAACCTCTCATGCCCCTGGAAGCAAGCTCCTACTACCAAGCTACAGGTTAGGCTGGGCACAGACTGCTAATGGTTTTCTGCAGAGCTGCCACATTACCAAAGCAAGAGAAAAGTGACCTTCAGATGAGGCATGATGCTGTGATGGTCTGTGTGCTCTGGGGATCAAATGTCCCTGGGTCAGCTCTAGGTCTTTTAACAAGTTTTGGTTTAATTTGACCCACTACCTAGGTCCTTGACAGACTCTACAATAAACTTAACATGCACAAAACTAACCCTACACATACAGTGAAAAATTTCCTGCCAATTTAGTTCTCGGCGCTGGCCCACTGTGGGATGAGACAGGTGCCAGGGCAAGCAAAGGCAAGGAGGGGAGATGCTGAGCAGAATCACAGTCTCAAAATTCAGTATCCACACTTGCAGGTCCAGCCTTCAGTGATTTTAGCCACATTTCTGAGTCAGCAGAACTCAAACCATGGATGAGATTTAGATGCATTATTCCTTTGCTGCGATCCAACCCTCATGACATTTCTGATGGCAAGATTTTCTAAATACAAGGTGAAACCAGAGCAGTGAACCTACATCCTCTTGAACTTTGAATGACCACTGACTCCTTATTTTGCAGTCAGCCCTTACCAATTATTCTTCTGTGAACTTCATTAAGAACTGTCCATAAATAAATCCGTTAAGTTGAAAATTGGCCTTTTCTGCTATATCGATTTGAAAATAGTAAAATCTGTCTTATTGTTGCCATGTAACAAACAACTGGATTTTCACATTTTTCGAAGTTTTATTTCCAGAGGCCTTTGTGCCTCTGTTTTTAGGGCGTCTCCCAGTAAGAGGCTTCAACACAAAGATTCTCCATCACAGCCTGGTTACACAAGAAACTGACTAACACACTCAAGGCATTTCAGCACAACAGAAATTAATGACATGACTATATTTAAATATTTAGAGGTAAACGATGCCCCCTGACAATGACAGAGCTGGGACAGGCCAAATTTTCTGAGGATCCGCCTCAGAATGGCTTTGGTAAAAAGCATGCTCTGCTTTTAAAATGGAATAAGAAGAGTCAAAGAACCATCTCATCCTTATAAGGAAAAACTTACTAGTATAAATATTGCAACAACAGAGAAAGTAAACATGGAGGTTTCATAAATGTTGGAATTTTCACTCTATGAGGGTGAAAATTCATACTCATACTCTTTAAATCTTATATCACAGGCAACTTAAAAACATAATATAATGGCACTAAATATTAATGCAGCAGATTAGGAGACATTGATTGGACTACCATGAAAAGTACAATACCTTGAATAAAAGAATTAAAATTTGATATACTATAACACCATGAAGGGCATGCTCTGCTTACATGAACACAAGATAACCTCACATTCTACAAGGCACAGTTTCAAACAAAAAGCAGTATGTTCTAGGGGTTGCTTTACTGCATTGAACACATGGCAGAATCTTTAAAAAAAATATTTCATCCTCACAGGTAAACAGCTAAAAGGATTTGAAAACTATTACTTTTGAAAAAGAAGAGAGAGAGAGAGAAATAGAAGAATTTAATAGATCACTTTCTGATTTGCCCTTTTTTCAGTATCACTTTCAGTACTGGAAGGCGTTTCCTTCCAGGCAGTGACAGACACATCTTACAGTTGTCATTTATTCTTCAACTCCTATTTTCTGCTTACTTTTCTCTCCAGATCCTCTGATCCCAGCTCAAACAGCAATACAGGTCACTCGGCATTCTTACCATCCCCTTCTTTACCAGATTGGAAAAGAGGTGGAGAACAGCAGCTTGGCAAAATTAGGTAGAGTGCCAAGTCTTCCCCCACTCGACACAAATAGATTATATTTTCCAGATGCGCATCTCTAACACTGAGGCTAAGGACTGGCAATATTCTGCACTGAAAATGCAAACACTGAGGAGGAGACAGGAGACGGGAAGATTTTAGCACTGTAAGCAGTGGTACAAGTGGAGGTTTCCTTTGGAGGGCATAAGATCTTTCACTGTTGCACAGAAAAATCACTAAATCTTCCATAAGTCTAAAAAAAAGAAATCCCAAAGTAATATTTTCCAACCTTTCACTAAGAGTAGGGGCCAAACCCACATGTTTTAAAGGTCTTTCACAGTTTTATTATTAGAAGTAGAAACCCTACTGATACTGATGAGTCATTTGTATTGGCGGAAACCAAGAACACCCATTTTCTTCATGTGTTACAAAGCTCTCAATGTGGTTTTCTATTCATTACTGGTCAAAGTAGTTGACTAAAAACAAAACAAGTGACAAGAACTCACCTTGTTATTAAACCCTGTTCCATACCAGCTGATTTTGTTTATCACACTTTCAAAGATCGCTTATTTTTCATCCCATTCCACAAGAAAAATACACAAAAGACAACTACGAATCTAAACTCCATGACAGTAAATCCAGAACTGCAGATGGCTAATTCACTCCAGTTCTGCAAAGGCTTTTGTGATCAACTAAGAAAGGAGAGAAGAGAAAAAAAAACCCAAACCCACAACAAGAAGATCAGTTAAAAATCATCACTCAAGAGAAGCTATCGTTTTAGGATCCTTATGAGTAATCAGAGTCTGTAAATAAAGAAGCAGTTGTACAGCAGCATGAGCAGATGAAGGAATCCTTTCACGCTAGCAGCCAGTGTTATTGCCACACAGAAGACAAAAATTAAGAATAGCTAAAACCAGGTTTTCAAAGTTTAATCAGAACTCCTTGATGGCTTTGAAAAAGATTTCTGCCATAAAAAGGCGTGGAGGGTACAAGACTCTACAGCTTGTATTTGGAAAAGGTAAATACAGTTCATAGGCTAGACTTGCCATATCTGAATTTGGAACAATGCTCCAGGGGATTTTTATTTTTTTATAACATTCCATTCACAAAAAAAGCAAAACAAAACAAAACAAAACAAAACCCCAACGACACCTAAAACACCCAAATAAAAAATAAACTCCAGAGGTTTAGCCTGCTGAACATCCACAGCATCTAGATGCACTTCAAGCACAACCCTGTGCACCAGGGGGAATAGCAGCCTGGCAAAACGACAGTGTATTTTGATGTTACTGGGGAAGAAAACCACAGCAAAGCAGTGACCGAAGAACTGAAAATAACCTTTGAACAGCGGCTCGGCACTGACGGTCTCTCCGCCCGCGCCTCCTATTGTGGATAGTTTATAGCCAGGGTAGCTCCAAGCTGCACCAGACACGTGAGTCAGCAAGAGCGGCTTGTAGGAAACTGCTGACATGTTCAATTGCTCTCACATACACCGAACACACCTACCCACTAAATAAAAAACAGGCTGCATGCAAATCGGGGTGAAGGAACACCTCCACACCTACAGTTCCTGTTTTCCTAGATCAGGTTTAAATTTTAAAGCAATCCCTAATTAAAAAAAAAAATAATAAAAAAAAGAAACCCTCAGTGGATGTCAGCTATAGTAAGTACCTGTGATTAAGTCTCAAGGGTCAATTTGTTTATTTAAGCCGCTTTTCCTCTTCTCAAAAAACAAAATTGCTGCTCCACAGCCCAGAAGCCCTGTGTGGTGACAGGCAGCAAACAGTTCCTGTTTTTCTTGGAGGGGAGACTCCTTTTGAACCTGTGCGCCAAAACCCATCTACCCATCACAGCCTGGCTGAATGTTTTCCAAGCACAGAAGCAAAACAAAACAAAAAATCTTTGGGCTTCTATTTCAACTCCTACTACAGATAAACTGGAAATTCCCATATTTTTCATTCCTAATAGCTTTTTAGACATCTTCCTCAGTTGATACCATAGCAGAGAAAGTTGTATGCAAATTACAGGTTTTAGAAATAAATCTGGGAGAATCTGACCCTTTCAGGTCACCTTTCAAACTAAAAAGAAGAAAAAGACGCAGCTCAGGTCCTGGTGTCTCTTGCCCCTGCAGCCACCACCACCTTCTCCTCCGTTTCCTCTGAGGCACTGCTTTTGGAGTGTCCCAGATGGCTCTGGGGGCAGATTTACCTCAGGAGGTGTAAATAGCAAAGGGGGGAAGGCTCAGGGGTTAGGCACAGAACTGTTGCATACCTGGCAGACCCATCACCTACACAGGAGCTGCAGTTCAGCCCCCACCACATTAGGAGCTTTTACAGACAGCCTTTTTCAAGCCAAACAGGGACACGTCTATTGATCTGCTGAGATGCCAGCGCAGTGCAGCTGGTGTTCTTCAGGTTGTTGCTGTGTCTCCTTCTGCATGAAGATCAATACAATCAAACAGAGAACTCTTCTGAGCCCGATTTTTGACAGATCAAAGTTTTCTTTCTACAGTTTCCGCTGTACATGTAAACTTTTAGTATAGGGGTTTTCCTGAACTTATTCCCTCATTCCTTTTTATTTACATGTTCTGAACATGTGGTTGCTCTTTGATCATTAGTTCTAGCAACCCAGAAGCTGTGAGCCCATCACTGGTCATAGAGGCATTTGTGTACATCCCCTGCTTTTATGCTTTAAAATTGTAATTCATAGTCCAAGAGTGGCATAGTAAGTAGTGCTCTTTTCAATCCACTACAAAGACATTTCTGCCTATCTATAAAGCAAGATGAGCACATTGCAACTCAGCTGGCTACATTCATACATTTTACATCTTCTTGATGCAAGCTTCAAATGAATGTGTAATGCTCAGACAGCTGCCAAGGTTAGTACCTTTTGGCTGAATTAAAAGGGATGACCATTTTTTGTAAAAATCTAGATGAGTAGTTTAAATACTATTCTGGAAAACCTGAGAAAGTCACTGTGAGTATAACTTTACTGCCTGTTCATCTACTACAATAAAATCATTTAGGCACCAACTGAAATATCAGTAAAGAACTGCAGTATCAGAACAACACTCTTACACGTTCTATTACAGCATCTATAGTCAGAAGGAACACTGAAAGAAGGAGGACTAACTTGGACTTCGAGATAGCGTAAAGGTTAAATCTACATTTTCTTCATCACAGTAAGAGAATGACTGGTATATTTCCCCTAACAGAAACCATTAATAAACTCAGAAACCATTAATAAATATACAACCATGCATAAATATACACATGCAAAATGAGTTGAGCTGGAAATTGAGACACAGAGGTGAAAGACTTAAGCATGCATGCCTTCAAATCTAAGTCAGATCTTCTCAACACTACAGGTATGTTCTTAGTGTAAACTAAGAAGCCATTCAGAGAGCATTCCTTTGAGTAAAAAGGCACATACATTTTGATTTGAATATATAAACCATGTTCATACCACCTAAATTAAAGCTACAGGAGACTCTGTTCACATCACACAATAAATGCTATTCCATTTCACCAAACGTTTATTACATAAAAATGTCATTAGTACCCAAATGATTACTTCGCATATATTAATGTTACACATCTCATTTTTCAGCTTAGTGCCATGAACGTTTCTTAGCTACGCTCTAAGAGGTCTCCTCATCTGTGCATACGTGAAACCTTATCCAAAAAGAATGTCACAGGCACACAATGAGAAAATATCTATTTCTATTCTTCTTTGAAAAAAAAAGCTGAATTTTTTACTACACTTTTTTTTTTACAGAAAACCTTGAGGAAAAGAACTAATTCGCAATCATACTGCAGCCTCATTAAGAAAAACAGCTATTGCACTTCAGAACAGAAAATCAAGCAATCCAAGTTTTGAAATAAGCAAAGGCAAGCAACTTCTGTCACATATTCACACTACACATCATCTACAGAGGATTTTATTTTCAGCTCTTTTCGTAATTTATTGTGCACATGCAGAAAGAGATGTGTAAGATTACTATATAGAGATTTTATTATTTCAGTATCTGAAGGTTTTTACAATCTCAAAGATTTACCAAATCTCCTCATATTAGGAGCATTTACATCAATGGCTATCTACTGTGATTTGAACAGTTATCCTCAACTAGCAACTCAGGTTTTACCCCTAACTTTCCTTGCTGCTCAGCACAGAAGAGTGAACAGCCAATGTTTTCTTCCTGTAAAGAAGGCAGGTGGGATGCCTTCCTCCCCTTCATTAGTAGTGCATTCTGCCAGCATGCACATTATCACCAGCATATGTTCCAGATGTGCCTCTGAGTCACAGAAGGACTAGGAATACCTGTCCTAGCACTGTTTCCCAGTATGAGATACCCGGGCATAAACAATTGCTGTTGATTATCAACTTGGGATCTGTCAGCATGTGCATTACTCATGTATTTGCTCTGCGCATCTTCCCCATCCACTCTTCGCGGTGCTAAAAGTTTTTAAAAAATGTAGCTGTTCAACCACAAGTCACACAGCAGACTTGCCCAGCGCTGCCCAGAAATGCACACTCTACTTCTGTAGAGCATTTTTGTGAAAGATCTTTAAATATCTTGACAACCACCCTACTTCCAAAATCACTAGCGACCTTTCTTGCCCACTTGACAGCTCGCTGTACGGGCGTACATCTGTTTGCATGGCTCCTTCAGTGTTACAGAGGAAAGTAACAAGAAAACTAGACCTATGATCCTGATTTTTCAGTTCTCTGCTTTTCCAATTAGTCACGGCTTTTTTCCATTCCTTGCAGAACACCTTCAGAACAGCCTTTGAAGCTAGAGGGTCAAATGTGAAAAACGTTGCTGAAAGCACAGGTTCACTACACCACAGGGAAGTACAACACCGATCCATTCTGCCGCACAAGTGCCCAGATCCCAGTGACAGGGGCAGGCGGGTGGATACAAAAGGCAACACAGGCTTTTAAAAGCGCAAGCCCACATCTAAAGTGGAATTTTATTTCTATTTGTCACATGTAAGGCTCCTAGAACAGCGGTTTAAAGCTGTTGTCTACAGGGCTGTTGTAGCAAGTGTAACACACCACCTTATCGTTTTAGTCTATCCATCTCATCAAACGCAATTATCTCAAATTTCATTATTTACATACCTGAAAAAGTCAATTTACCCAAGCATCACCACCCCTCCTCAAACTACAGAGCATTCCACTAGGTACAGCAGAATCTCAGACAATTCCCAGCTCATAAAAATTCCGACTTGTTTCCAGCTCGAGTCTCAGAACACAAAATTAAAATATGCACAAGTTTAGCGACAGTTCCAAAGTCTCTGAAAACGGGCTTTCATCAGGAAAACCCTGACACGGCTTCAACTGGAGTAAACAGCAACGCTGCAATTTCCCAATCTTTCCAACATCCTAAGGAGTATTTCTAATCAGATGTCGTCCCTGTCTCACGTTTATTATTAAAGACTGAAACCCAGGGTTTACTCCGGAGCCTCCGGGGCTTCAGCAACAAGAGCACAATGATCTCACGGCAACTGAAGCGATTTAAGCAAGACACCCGCTGCATGACCAAAATAGCCCGCTCCACAAAAGGAGAGGCACGATTTCACACTCAGCCTCCTCCGTGTCAGCCAGCGTCTCCGCGGCGCGCTGCCCTGCGCGCACGCCGCGCCTTCGCCATCCCAGGAACTGTTACCGGAGTTCGCATCCCTCTCCGGACCTACGGGAACGGGGGGCGGGGGGAGCAGGGGGCTCGCCGGGGCCGGCGCCCGTCCGAGCGGCTGCAGGTGGTCGGGCGGCGGGGCCGGGGGCAGGCCGTGAGGCAACCCCGGGCGGAGGGGCTGCCCCGGGCTCCGGCCGTGCGGAGCGGAGCGCTCACGGGCTCACGCACCAGCACCGGGGCGCCCGCCGCGCACTCCCCGTTACGCAACGCGCGTATTTCCCACTTTAAGGAATAAACACTAAGCGCGCCTGCACAGCCCGCGGAGCTCCAGAGGCGGGGGTGCAGCCCCCCGCCTGACCCCGCGCAACAGCTGCTGCTCCTGGGAGGAGGAGGACAAGGAGGAGGAGGGGGAAAACCACGCTGCCCCCCCGCCCAGCCAGCCTCCCCCCAGACTTCGCCCTCCCCCCTCCCCTTCCCCTTCCCCAGCGGGGCTGCCGAGCCGCGGAACAGGCGCACTCACCTCGCCTCCGCGCAACTTTCGGGGGTCGCCCCTGTCGCTGCAGCCTGGGGGGAAGGTGGGGGGGAGGCGGTGGGGCAGGGTGGAGTGGGCCCGGGGCGGGGCGGTGGGGGGACTGTTACGGCTGAGGAGGTTTGGGGAAAGGGGGGGGGGTTGCTCTTGTTGTTGCTGCTGCTGTTGTTTCGGAAATTCTTATTAGTATTTCTCTGCGGTCAGAAACCTGCACCCTCCCCCCCCCAAATGAAAAAAAAAACCGCGACCCAGACGATCATCACATGGCGATTGCTTTGAACCAGCTGTTTCCAGAGCCAAAGTCTTGCGGAGAAAAATAAAGGGGGAAGGGAGGGAAGGAGGGGAGGGCTGGCAGGGGGGCCGGAGGAGGAGAGAAAGCCGCAGCGGAGGGAGGGCGGGTGAAGGGAGGGAGGGAGGCGGGGGGGAGGGGGAGCGGCACCGCGCGGGCTGTGTCGCTGCCGGAGCGGCACCCGGGGCCGGCGGCGGTGGCAGCCCGGCCGGCGGAGGCGGAGGAAAGAAGGCGGCGCTGCCGTGCTGCTGCTGCCGCGGCCGCTGCTGCGCTGCCCGGCTCTGCCGCCCTCCCGCCCGCCGCCGCCGCCTCCCGCGCCCCGGCCCAACGCCGCCCCCGCCCCTCAATCGCTACATTGTTGACATTCGCAGGCTGACGTCACCTCCCCGCCCCGCCGCGCGCTCCATTCACAACAACGCTACGCCAGGGGCGCAGCGCCCGCCGCCGCGCCGCCCGCCGCCGCGGGCCCTGCGCACGGAGAGCGGCGTAAGGCCGCTCCGAGAATAGCGCCCGCGCCGCGGCTGCAGCGCCCGCCCCGCCCCTCCGGCAGCGGGCTGCGCATGCGCAGATTCAGTTCGCTCTCCCTCCCGCGGGAGCGGCGGGGGAGGGCGAAGGGGGGAGTGTGCGTGCGTGAGCGCGTGCCGGCGGACCCCGCGCCGGGGCTCGCGCCGGCGGCCGCGGGGGGCTCTGGGAGCCGTAGTCCGCAGCGAGGGTCCGCCATGGCGGCCGGGGCGGTCCGGGGTGTCCCGCCGTGGTGGCCAAAGCGGCGGCGAGGTCTGGGCAGAGCGCCGAGGGCAGTGCAGAGAACACCCACCCCGGTCTTCCCCGGCCGCCGGCGGGGCCGCCTCAGTGTTGATGCCGGCGATATTTTACGCGCTCCGCCCTCGCGGAGAAACCTCATCCTACTTGTAGTGCGGACCGCGAGCGTCCAGCAGTCATGAGTCAGTCGTGCCGGGCATCGCACGGAGAGACGAGCGCTGCCGGCACTGACAACAAAAACAAAACCCCGGCAAGTGCTCCCAGCGCGGCAGCGCTGGTTCCTTCGCCTCCTCCCGGGGGGTGTGTGCCTGTGCCTGTGTGTGTGTAAAGCGCCCGGCTTGGAGCCCTACTCCCACCCCGGGGATTGGCGCCATGGCTCCTTCTGCCAAGTGGAAAGCTGTGATTCCTGCAAATTATCCCGGTGCCGGCAGCCAGTGCTTCTGAGCGGGACCCCAAATGTCATTGGGCATGAAATGCAGTCGGGAGAACCGGTAGATGAATAAGCCGCATTCTACAAGCCCGAGTTACTCAGCCGGCTTAGGACAGTAAAACATAAAGATGAAAGACGACTGATAAAAAGGAAACTTGGAGAATAAATGATTCACAATAGGGGCCGTGAGTGAGATTATCTCCGGAGACATCTCTAATTAAAGGGCGTTGGATAACTAGAGGGTTACATTTTCCTGGGTCAGTGGTCTTGAAAAAGCAATTGCAGTTGCAGTAAATGTCAATAAAGAATGATGCTGACCTACTGCTAACAAAAGCACGTTCAGTAATTAACATGTGCATGTTTGTTATTTTTTCTGCGTTTGTCAGTTTTCATTGTACATTTTCATCCTCTGTTTCCCCCTTTCACTACAGACAGATGATATACTATGTTTTCCCCTATCTTTTGGAGAGGAGCAATTCGTGTGAAGTTATCTCACTGATGTCTTCTGAAATTGCAGCAGCTTCATCGAACTACCTGCATTTTCAAAATCTGCTAAACTACAGAAAAAACTATGTTGTCAACAATGATTCAACTCCTTGTTTGTAAGGACAAATATATCACTACTTCTCAAAAGCATGGTTCTCCCTGGCTTGCATTTTGCACTATTGTCTGCAAGTAAAGTGTAAACTGAAAAGCATTTAGTTCTGTAGCATTTTATCTCTACTTTTCAAAACTACATGGGCTGCAGAATAGCACCACACTGAAGATTTTGACTCATAAACTTTATTTTCCCTTTTCCAAGTAATGATTACATAAAGCCTTGCTCACAAGTGTCATTTAGGTTCTGGTTCTGCAGACATATATGATGTTAAGCACATGAAAAGTCCCACCGTGTGTAAGGAGACTCATCATGCGTTTAAATACTAGCAGGGCTGAATCTTCTTGTTGCCTCCTTTTTTCCCTGAGACACAAAAATAATTTTGTATTGGCATGAGAGTATGTATTCTGTTACTTACACTACAGGACATACATCTCTGGATAGTTGGAGTTGTCCAGGTTGAAAACTCAACAAAGCGCACTGTGTAACCCATAGCGTGTGTTTCTGAAAGGCACAATAATTGCCATTTATCTTATTGGCTGATGTTTTAAAATTAATGTTACTATTTGGCTAAAAGGAAGAGTAAAGTGAAAATATCCATTTTAGATTTTACTGCAGTGACATCAGTGTGAACCAGATCAAGCTTGTGCAAGGCAAAAGTTGGCAGGGAGTGAAAGAAGTTAGAGCCAAGCAGGAACTGAGCATATAGGCTTTTGGAAAACTCACCAAGCACATCTATGCATCTTTTGGTACCCAAATTATTATTAATAATTTTTTTATCAACTTATAATAGGAGACAGAGTACACATTCCCATATATCACTCAGGTTGTAATTTTATTCTGGTCATTATATCTCTCGATATTATTATATATCTATACAGCACTATGCATTATTATATCTCTGTGTAACACTAGAAGACTGGGGAAAAACTGACAGAGTTGTTTTCTAAATACAGAAGGAATATTATACTAACCAAATGAAACCTACAATTTTAAAATGCTATTTTTATATCACTTATTTTATATTTTAATGCCTTGGCTTCCCAATTTGTTCTCAAACTGTTTATATTCCAGCAAAAAAAAAAAATCCAGTCTGATCCTGTTTTCATTGCAATCAACTATCACCATGCCTCAATTTTTGTATGTGTAACTATTTCTGGACCATTTTTCTTGAAGTGCAGCCAAGCATATATTACAGAAAACTATGAGTTATTTGGAAAGACGTCACCTATGGTCTCTCAAAACAATCCACGTTTTGTCAAGCAACAACAACAAAGTAACAGAATAAATGTGAAGATGTAGAATTTGGAAGTTGACCCATGAGTATTTAAGGGATAACTTGCCGTGAATGCAGCAATGCCATCCTCGAGAAAAGGCTGCATCCACACATTTAACAACTCGCTTTAGCTCAGCTCTACAGACAAAGTTCCTGGTTACACATCACCTTTACTAACGTCCTAATTAGGTGTTTTCTCCACACTGCCGTGACTTCATCCCTTTAGAGAAGACTGCCTGGTTGAGCTTATGGCACTTGACCTACTTTTCAGTGGTTTCTTTTTGGATAACACAAAACTTTCCAGAATAGATGAATTATGAATATATATTTCAATCATATTTCATATGTAAATTTAAGAGATTTTAAAGTGAATCCAATATTGTAAAACATGTCCCAACATCCCTTTCTTAAATCTCATTTGCATATCAATCTCGTAACTTGAATAGTCTTAATAGTGCCACTTGTTGGAGAGCTCTGTGTATTGCAAGGTATTTCAGTCACATATTTATAAAAACAAATGGCTTTTTCTTAGTGGTAGGCAATTCCTGATTTAAAGTGCTACTGGAAGATAAGTACTGCAGTCTTGGCTTCAACCACTCTGACTCAAAGACTTTATGAAAGAGCCACACATTAGTGGATCTTATGCAATTTGATCTTTACAATGGTAATGAAGGAATAAAAAGGGAAAAGAACAAATTTTGCAGGTTTTAATTCAGGAAATTGTCATTTCCTTCTGAAGTACATTTTACCCTGCAGCATTTAGGTTAAAAATATCAGCTTTCCTGAATAGGCCCTGGTCCTGTGCACAGATCTAAGTCATTATTGGTAATTATGCACATATTCTCCTGGGTTGTGCAGGTAGAATTAATGACATTGCATCATTTTCTTCGCAGTGATTAAGAAATCCACAGTTGATTACTGATTATACTACAGGCACCATATGTCTTTTCGCAACCAGATTCTGACACACCCCAGGTACATTGTGTTTCCTGGAGCACTGACAGTACGAACAGCACGCCCTGAGTCAGGGGCTGTGACAGCTACGGAGGAGACATTGTCATGGTGCGCGATATCAAAGATCCACAGTGTAATGTCTCCGGAGCGTGGCTTGACATCACATCAAAAGCTCCACAAAGGAACATTTGTCATGCACAGAGCTTCAGATCCCTGGCATGATATTTTGAGGATCTGGCGAGATATAATATTTGAAATATATTGAAGTACTAACAAAGGATTGCTGCTGGGACTAAAATTATAGTGTTGTGGAAGCAAGGTAGGAAAACATGGCAGGCACTGACCTTTAAAAAAAATAGATGCAGATCGCGTAACAAAAAGGGAATATAAAAAACTCTTTTTATGTCAAGAAACAGAGGGTCAGGAGTCATTAAGGTTACACATCAAGTCCAAAAATTGTTTTCTGGTCACTAAGTCAAAAAGTGGAGTCTTCTTTGGTTTTTAGCCTAAAAAAAAAAAAAAAAAAAAAAAAAGTAAACTTTCAGATCACATACTTGCTGAGTTTGCCACACTTTGGTTTGACACATATTAATTTGGGAAAATAATGGCAACACCTATGCTAGACAGGTACGACGTAAAGATTATTCTTTCCTTTGGTTCTACAGGAGGTCAGAATTTGTCATCCCCAAAGCAAACACAATCCTAACAGTCTGCTGCTGACTTGAAGTTGAGTGCTGTGAGAAGCAGCGCAAATATAGAACACAGCAAGTCCTGGACATGGCCAGCAAGGTTAAGGCTTTGTCCTTGCTCATTTTGCATTAAATCAGTGCCATCTTCTGAGAAATTCCTCAGGTCTATTATTGCTTTCAATTTTATTTTTTTCATAACTTATTGTGATCATTATTATTTACAAATTGTGAGTAATATTTTAGAATTTGTATTAGAATTGTATTTTAAAATATAATATTTTTAATTTTTTGAAAGTTCTACAGTTGAGTTCCGGCAAATTCTATGATCCTGCAGGTCAGGATGATCTCAGAGTCTGCTTCTAAAAACAAGGACATCTGTAATGACATATTTAAACTTTAGTTCACGTTCCCTTATAACTAAGAATCAGCACAGGTGAATCAGCTCCAAAAATTATTTGAGGGCAACTGTGGACAAAACCTTGTTTGCTCAAAAGCTTGCTCGAAAGCCTTGTAATCCATCTTTTTCAACAATGCTTTGTTTTCATAATTGTTGTATTAAGAGCATACATATTTGTCAGAAAATACCCACCCCCCCTTACTTTCCAGATAATTCTGAGATCAAAGGGGCTGGGTATGGCTGAGCTTAATTTCTGATTAGAGCCAATTCTGCACTATAAGTCTGGTTGTATTCATTAAGATCCCATATGCACAAATAGTTTGGGTGACGTTGTAAGTCTGGTCTCATCCGTGATCACAGGTTTGCAAATAGCGTGGTTTACTCATTCGGCACCATAAGTATGGTCGAGTTGGGTTCAATAGGAACTTTCAAAAATACAGACTTACAAGTGTTTATTGGAACAACATATTTGTCTTAAAATGCTAGTGATAAATTCACCAGACCTGCAAAATATAGCATTTAACACTATGTACAAGTGTTCCTGGGTATGCTGTGACCCAGTCAGAGGTGCAAAGCTTACCAAAATGAGTCCCTGGCTTTGGGAAAGAGAGAGCAGCAAGCCCATCGACTTGTTTGCAAGGTGGGGGTTTTCAAATGTGTTTCTACTTTGCGGGAGAAGTGGAGGTGAGACTCTAGTCAAATACTCTCTTACTGCTCTCATAAATGTGGGAGGGGGGACAGCCACAAGGAAAGTTACAAAGAGAGAGATTATAAAGACTGTGATTCTTGCTCAAGGCTGGAACAGAACAGTAACACCTTGATACCACTCCTTCTTCCACTTGGCCAGCTGATAAGGGTCATCTAGCCTCTGCCTGAAAACTTATCCCCCCATCACTGTGTCATGGAAATCCCTTCACAACATAGCTCATGGCATAGCTCGTGCCTGTAGGCCTCATTCCTACAACAGTTATCCAGAAAAGTGAAAATATTTGCAGCAACCTGTGGGAATGGAGGCAAAATATCTGCTTTGGCCAGGCTATCCTTCTGCAAGTCAAGGGATTCACAAGAGGGTTTAGAAAAAAGCTTCTTTCTCTTGGGCAGTGTGAAGGGGGGGAAAACATCTGGTACTGGAGAACAGGGAGGGTAAGTGGAGGTTAATCCAGATGTGACAGAGTGGTGTTTGTGTTCTAGATAGTAAATATCAGGCTGGAGACTTTTTCCATTCAAGAGCTCAGAGGTACATTTGGCTAGTCTAGGTTGCAGTTCTGACATGTCACAGAACACCAGTTATCTGTCAAGCCTTAAGTCAAAGTCATGATTTGGGGAAGGAACAGAAGATGTGTAAGAAAAAGCATCATTATGTGGAGAGAAATTGCTGTTTCTAAAGAGTCTTCTCTCTCTCTCTCTCTCTCTCTCTCATGGAGTCTTCAACATCAGTGAGAGTTTATGCATATGTGCCACTGGCTGACTGGACCCAAATCTACTAATTAAGAGTAAAAGCCTAGAGGTAGTTATTAGTCACAAAGATACTTAGTTGGTAACAGTTCTGACCTTCTAGCACCCATGATTCTGCTTTCTGTGCACAACTGTAAGAGGGACTTCGTGCAAATGGATTTCTTTCCTTGCTGGTTGAGCTGTGCAGCCATAGCTGCAGAGAGGGCATCTCACTGTTGTCACAGGGAAGTCACAAGGAGTTTCTTCAGAACTGGCAGTTGTGATGGAATGTCTGCCTGGCTGCCTCTTGTGTCTCTGGAAACATCTCTTTTGGTCCTCAGCTCTGGGCTGCTGTCATGGTGGCTGCCTGCTTCCTTTTGCCTCTGTAGGAGGAGGCATGCTTTAGGTGAGGAGGTGTTTCTGGTGATGGGTCATGCACGATGTAGAAGATGGAGCCATGAAGACAGTGCAATGCTGGTGGGACTGCGAAAGGAGCCTGGGACACTGGGGATGGACAGTGGAGATGGAGGGGAGGGCAAAGCAAAGTGATGCCACCAGCTTTGGCCTAGCCTAGCAGTGGCAGACCCTACTACCCAGCGTGTTATGGGGGATGGCCAAGGTGCCACATCAGTGTGCCTCCAAAGGGAGGGGTCGGAAGTGACACACAGCAACATGTGGGAACAAGTCCAATAGTCGTGTAGTTTAATAATAATGTGTGCTTCATGAAGCTGAAACATGAGTGAAGCGTAAGAAGGCTTGTGAAGGTTGAGTATGGCTTCTGGCTGAACAGAGCCTGGAGAAGGACTGGTGGGAATGCTGATGGAAAACAGGGAGGATGCAGATGTAATGGCACTCAGCAGGCAAACACTGTCCCTATTGTCGTGGTGGGTCTCCCTGCCTCTGATGACCTTGGAGAAGCTATTGGAGTATTTTGGACTTGTTATTGCAGTGAAACCCCTGACACTCTGCAGTTCTGAGCAGGGGTGTGTGTGTGTGTGGGAGTGCTTCAGTACTATATTGAAGATTTTGGCTTTTGCAGGGACAGTTTATTTTGCTTTTAGCTCTAATACTAACCAAACTTGGGATCCCAATAAAGCTGTGGGTTTCCACTCACATAATTATCTGTTTGATTCATTTACACTTACATCCATTCCTTTTGCTTTCTTCAAGAAGGCACCTTAAGCAAGGACCAGGACAGAAAATATGTTTCCGTGAGGATGAAAATGGCTCTTTCCATGCAGAGGGATTTGTAAGCTGCATTCACCTGTTTTTTGATGAATAGATAGTGTTGCTGAAGTGTTAACACTTAAGGCAGAGGTTAAGTCTGTTATTTTTCTGTCCTTTAGGTGAAAGCAAAGTGCATTGGCTTGCAGCTTGTGGTATGGGGGTTTTTTGGTAGCTGCAGCAAATAATTGTGACCCCTGATTACGGGTGTGATTTAAAACTGCTCTTTGCTATGTTAACTTGAAGTTGCAAACTATAAAGGTTTGCAGTGAATAGCTTATGAATAGAAAAGGGACTCTGTTGGAACTTGCTATTATGTTTGAAGTTGGTAGAAACTAGAGATTGAAAAGACCTGCTGGTTCACTGAATGAATTCATTGCACATGCAAGACAGAAACTCCTGGTGCACTGATATCCTTCCTATGTTTCTCAGGAAAAAGGAAACATGTTGAGATGTTTCTGGACAAAATGCTTTGACACAGTTCAATTCATTAGGATGTCTACATTTTGACCCAGTCTGCCATCTAGTTAATTTTTGCATCACATTTTCAGCGTCAGTTGCAGAATGACTAAAAAATTAAAGCTTTGTGTCGAAGAAAGATGATTTATTATGTATTTTTCTTTCTTAGAGTGTGAGGAAATGCTATTCCATAGCTGTTTCAGTTCTGGTTTTCTCTGAAGAATTGTCTGTTCAGTCTAAATGAAGATGTTGTGAAAACATACATGAAACACAAGGCCGATAATGTTTTTATTTTTTATTTTTTAAAATATAAGTCAGAAACACATTTTTAACAACCGACAACAAAACAAAAAATTGGTGATGTTTAGCAATTGTGCCAAACAAAAAGAAAAAACAAACAAAGGCTGTAAAGAGTGACAAATTCCATGAGCAGAAATGTCACTTCTCTAATAATTGAACTTAATTTAATTTAACTAGATGTGTAGCCAAGAAACCTTTTTCTTCTTCTTCCTTTTTTTTTTTTTTTTTTTAATGGACTTTCATAGGAAGCTGATAGAGTTCCTCAAAGGAATAGACTTGCTAGCTGCAATTTATGTATGGTACAGCCTACTTTTGTCTTTAGCTTATGAAATTTGGTCTAGTTTGTCATGACTACTTTCTTTGTTAAAAGGTAAAATGCACATTGGGCAAATGTTCTATGGCAATTTGCATAAAAAGTGATGACAAAGAGCAATTAATTCCTCATTATTATGCAGTGAAATGCTACTTTGCTCCTAAGTGACTGTAGAGGAGGGTTTTTTCTCTGTGTGTAAATCTGTTGCGGCATTGTTCTAAAAATAGTACTTAAGAGCCCTCTGCACTCTTTATAAATCAGGGTCTTTGACACTCCATTCAGTTCTCCACAGAGATTCTCACACATGCTGAACATTACAAGTATTGCCCCAAATATTCATCACAATAATAAGCATCAAAATTTTGTTAGATAAAGCAAGATAGAGCAATTCAGTATTTTGTCAAATTAGATCTCTATCCTTTTTATCTGGTGATCAGTATTCAAAGTACACTCAGATCACACACAAATAGAAACATATTCCTACCACACACAGCTAGTCTGTACAGAACAAAGAGTCAAGATATCGTTTTCTGTGAAGGCTTGATTCTGAGTACAGATTTCATTACCAGCTCACCATAGGATAATGAAATTCCTTCGGGGCAAAAATGAGGTACATCAAAGAGGCAGCATGGAGAGGCAGACTTTGTTAGTGCATGCTCTGTCACCTGCATTACTGGTCCTTGCCTGCCTTTAATTTGTAAGGAAATGCTAGTAATTCAAACCTTTTTATTGGACCAACTTATATTTATATATATGTATGCAGAAATGTATGTGTATACACACACGCACACAGAAATACATATTTTTCAATATACAAAACCGTCTGGAAGTTTGTGACTTCTTTGCATCTGAAATGGAATACAGAAAATAATTAATTTCTTACTAGCAAAAAGTTACCCATACAGGTCCTAAAAGCATCTTTGTATTTACTAAATAAATTCTGTCTGCACCATGTAGATAAATAACCCTTCCTGCAACTGTGCCTTTTTATTTCTGTAACAATTCAGGGTGACTTTAGTGCCTATGGAAATGAGAGGACAATGTTCGGCAAGACCAGGAGCTGCTGAAGACATGAATCACTAAAGCTTTCCCACAAAGCTTTGCTGATATGGGAACAAAAGGGTTGCCCTACAGAAACACATCATGGGTCCATCTAGCCCAGCATCCCGCCTCTGGCAGCGGCCAGTCACTGATGCTTCAGAGCAAATCAAAACCACAGCAAGCACATAGCTAATTATGAGATGCTATGTGTAGAGGAAAAAAAAGGTTGATCCTGACTCACAAGAGAGCAGTTTATGCCCTGAAGCATGAGGTTTGATTTCCCTTGTATCCGTTTGCTTAACTCACACAGTTGCAAATACTATTTATGCTTAAAAGAGTTTCTAATCCTCTCTTGGATTCCAATCAACAATCTGCCTCAATAACCTGAGAGTTATCAGGAAGTTCTTGGGGCTGAGTACACACTGCGTGGAAGCTTTGTGCTTTGCTAGTTTAGGGGAAGTTTTCAAGCCTTGGCCTAACACCCCCTGCCCTGAGGATGAGACCTAATTGTCTAGATGAAAAATACCCAAGCTACCGCTCCCTTCCCCTTGAGCCCTCCCTAACTGAAGCAGTTAATTCTCTCCCAGCCCCCACTTGCTAAACAATTGCTTTGGGTAGATTTCTTTTCTGTTATTGGGCAGTGGCTCCCGCTTTCTATTCTTCTAGGAGGTTTGGACAGGTTCCTTTCTGTGTCTCACCTCTGTACTTGAAAGGTCTGACAGCAATCAGAGGATGCTGCCTGGCCATGCTGCCTCCTTCCCACTGTTGCAAAGGGCAGTGGCAGGCAGAAGGACAGGGCAGAGGGAAGGTTCATGGAAGCCAGCAGTGGTGCCAGCTTCTTTCTGCTCTTTCAGTGTTGCCTCATGAAATAGAAGGAGTTCTGCTTAGGCTGCTCTGTGAAAACATGCGATGCCTATGACACTCCCTCTCCTTCCCAGCTTAGTCCAGATTTTCTTCTCCCCTAAGCAAGAATGCAAGCAACGCTTTGAAATCATCCTTTCATGACCTTATATGACCTTGAGCATCATTGCAGCGTGATCCTGGCTCCATTACAGCAAAGCGATAATCCTCTCAACATTGTGTGTGGTTTTCTTCTAGGTACATCACAAAATGGTTATTTCAGTGCAGCACATGGACCTCAACTGCAGTATCAGACAGTAAAGGAGAATCCAAAAAAGCCTTAACTACTCCCCATGGGGCCTAAGTGCTCAAGCCTAAAGGTGTGACCCTGAGCTCCCGTATAGAGAGGTGCCTCCTAAACAAAGAGGTGCCCGAAGTCTGCAGGTTTTTGCCCCAAAGTTTTCCCTTCATGTCCCAAGGCTGTCATTGCTGCACAGGTGCAGACAAGCTGCAGTTTTGATGTGGCAAACAGATTGGTGCCTAAGGGTGTGTTTGCAAGACAGCTCCAAGCAGCCTCATGGCACCACTGCCATTTTGTCCTCATGTCTGGCTGTGTTTTCCCATCCCTCGCCTGCTACTTGCCCATTGGGCAGGCACTGGTGTTGTTGTAAGACAGTTTGGGACCCGAAGTGGCCACACATTTTTTTGCAGGATTAGTTTTCTGCCAGCTTAACTTCCTGAACCCGCTGACCAGATCAGCCAAGACCAGGACAGGCACAAAGGAGCAGTGGGAATGGGAGGCTGGGGACAGGGCAAAGCACCCTGAATTAGCATGGACCTGCTGCCTTGAGAGTCCAGCAGAGACCTCGGTCTCAGTCTGGCACCCCACAAGAAGATGCTCTGCCTGCTTGGTGCTCCCTGGTGTGGGGACTCACCAGCATCTGACCTGGGGCACAGCTGGTAGCTCCAGCAGCGTTTTAGTGAGGGGCAGCGCTGTAAATCCAAGAAAGGGAGGCAGGTTGGTGCAGTAGGGAAGGGAGGAGAGGAGGGGACATGGGGGTCTGGTAGTGGGCTCAGACTGCGAAGAAAAGATTATGGGTCCACTGGCTTATTGAAGGCTTAGAAACAGGAACTCTTGAACCTTGTGAGCCCCTTCTGTGCGAGGCAGGCCCTTCTGGCCAAGTTGGGAGTGCAGGGAGGGCTGGGAGCAAGCTGTATGAGCAGTGAGCGTGGGCATATGTGTCCATTTCCTTTGATGCTTTCTCCATACTTAATGTCAGCCATGCCTCTGTTTCCATCAACCGTCCCCAGGATCTCTTCAGCTGCCGCTTCAACCATGGCAAACAACAGAACAAAACCCAAATCAGAACCCTCATTTAGCAATGATCTCCACACAGAGGATCCAGCCTGCCAAATACAGAGGTCTAAAATTGCCTGTTGTGTGTTGGTCTGTTTATCTAGCATGGCTCATGCTATTTTATTTGCTTAATTGTCATTACCTGTGTCCTGAAAGAAGTGGGAGGAGTGCCTTCTGCAACCTATACTGCATTTTTCTGAAACCATCAAATGAAGAGAATGCCATTTCATGTCAAGAAATTGTTATTTCACCTATGAGCATGTTATTTTGTATTCTTGAGGCTACATTTTACATGTCTGTGGGCGATCTACTGAAATTGTTGCCATCTTCCATAATTTATGCTGGTCTTCAGTCTTAGCAGTGTGCATAAATTCAGTGACACGTTGTCATTCCTCTCTAAATCATTGTGAAAAATCATTCCAGGTACAGCACCAGATCCAGGGCATTCTGTGTTTCTCCTGCTCCACTTTCCAGACCAGTCTCTGAGGTGGCAGGGTGACACAGCAGAAGAAAAATCATAGCCAGGAATGAGTGAAATAATGTCCCTGAAAGTAAGAAATTAGAATAGCTAATGTATTAGCATGAACCTTGGCATGGCTTTTCAGCCTAACAGTGTCATCCCAGGGGTGGTGGAGGCAAGGAGAACCCAGCTTTCCTGAAGGCAAATGTTCCCCTTTTTCTTTGGGCAATCCCTTCAGAACACCTCACGATGAGCAAATAAATGTAATGGAAAAGGGAAGACATGAGGGTTTAACCTCTAAGACACTGGGGATTTAGCATTTACTATTGTTGTGCAGAACTGTACTGAGATTATTTGTTTCCTATTGCTTAATCCATTTATAATGCAGCATACTAATCCACAATTTGTCATTTGATCCATTGCTCTGCTATGTGGAGCTCTGTCAAAGGATTTTGAAAACCTGCTGACACTTTCTGCTTCCTTAATTCGCTGGGACTCTTTTGCAGTGTTTGAGGGAGAGAGCTGCAGCCCAGCTGGCCTGATCCTGCACCCCCAAATTAACCATGTCTGTGTTTGCACACAGTAAGCATCCTCAGCACTTGGGTTGACCTTGCCTATGTTCCTTTCAGTCTCATATTTTTGAAGAGAGGTATTCTTTAGTCTTGGAAAACACCCTTGTTTCTCCACATTGCAGTCTCTTATCAGCTGCTCTGTTTTAAAGTTTAGCTTCTGAATACTCCTGAATTCTTTTAACTTCATCAGTTTAGGTTTTCTTAACTTGCTCCAGTACCTCTTTTACAGAAATGTTTATCTTTATAATTACATACTCATAATTTCAATAAATTTCCAAATCCCTCACTACAGTGAGAACAAATGTAAATAATAAAGTCAGCTTCTTGAAAATGTCTTAATCCTTGTTAATTGCGTCCTTAATTCTGTAATGACCTGGAGGGCCTACAGAGACACACATGCAGCTTTATTTATGTTTAGTCTATTTGAATAACCATGTATTGTTTATCTTATTATCTTTGGCTGTTTGCTCCCTCTCCTCCCTCTGAATTACTATCTATTTACAGTTTACTTGTGCTGAGCTAGTTTGGGCAGAATTTCTAACACTTCTATGTGAAAGCTCCCCTGGTGTTGTCCTGGAGGCAATGTCTCTGAAGTTCACAGCACCACAGTCTTCTACTACAGTAGCTCCTGCCTTGAAAGAGCCTTTAAGGCTCTGGAATTTCTTATAAAGGTTTTGTTTGCCTCAGTTCAGTGTGATAAAGCAGCACAATGTGAAATTTCAGTGAGGCATTTGATTTTTTTAATATTGCTATCATTAACAATTATACTGGCTGGAAGAGCAATTTAAGGTTGTCAGATACTTTCCTCCTGTCAACTGCTCATAAATCCCTCATTTTAACCATCACAGGTGGTTTCTTCTAGGCTCTGTGTCAAGCTTATCTATTAAAACAGTCTTTTTTTAATGAGAGGAGTGGGCATTTTTGGAAGTGAGATGGGCTGGGAGGTAAGGGAGCAGGTGAGAGTGGACCTGAATGAAGAGCTGGTAGGAAATACCAAGACTACCTGACCTAAGGACTAGGGCTGAAACACAGCACCTGCAGCCACCAGCCTCCCCAGGCTGCCTGCGAGGGTGACTTACAGCATTGCCCTCTTGGAGCTTGTGATTTGTACAGTTGAGGCTTGGGATGGGTCTGCAAACTTAATTTATACGTCCTATGTGAACTAGCAGTGAGACAAACCTGTAAAGATGTACAGCTAGTTCACTACCTTACCCAGACTCTGATTTCAAGTAATTTCCATTTTTACTCACCACTGAGAAGGTCATGGGAGAAAAAAACATTTGACTAAGTTATCTTTGCCTTTATTTTTACAGCTTTGGTACAAAACAGATTAATTTAAATGGAGAAAAAAATAATCTCTTCCTTTCTTTTGTCCCAAGAACCACATGGGCTGTGTAAAGTAGAGAGTGAAAAGAAGCAAGTGCTGTAAGTAGTGGATTATTTTATGTATTTCGTGGGAAAAAATTGGCCAGCTCTTTTCAAAGCAAATCATGCCTACGGTAGTTTAAAGGGAAGTAGGAGGAAATAATAATAATTACATCTGAATTGGCCGAGGGCTAAATTCTCTAGATGAATATGGGTGTGACTGGGCAAAATGTTGTCTTGATGTTAACCTGAATGAAAAATGAACCTATCAAGACCAGATTCAATTGCAAAAAGTGTTATGTTTGTCATTATATATTCATGCAAGGATATTTGATTTTTTAATTTTTCTTGCCTGAATATGCAAATTAGCCTACTCCTTATTAGCCTTTGTAGGAGCATATTCATTTGAAAAAGTATGAGAATTTAATTTCAGTATTTCAGTCTTAAAGATCCCGAATGGCCAATGTAAATATTAGTGGAGAAAATAAAATATAAAAAAAAATTAATGATAACTAGAGTATTTGTGGATTTTGCTCAGAAGTAGATGGGAAAGTGAGTATGGGCCAAGGAAGGGAAAGAGCTTATCTTTATCTGTGAAGTTAGTGATATCTGTAGGTCAGATGGGGATTATGTTGTTGATCAAGGCCAATAGCATGGTTATAAATAGTAGTAAATAAGAACATTATTGAAGGGAGATTATGATAGGAAAACTTTGCGAAGTGGGACATTTTAAACGAATGGAGGAAGAACTGAAGTATAAACGGAGTCCAGTCCTGTGCAGTGGAAAAGAGAGGTCTGCTGCAGCTCTTAACTGCAGCAGTCCTGGCGTTAATGAAAGCAAATTTTTTTTCCAGCATCCAGAAATATATGGGTTAAAAATTCTTCCTCAGCTGACAAGGGCTCAGCTAAACAGATCAAAAGGAGAGGGAAAACCAAAACACAAGCTCAGAAGTTGCCTTTGCCTTGTACTGGGAGTCAGAAAGTGTCAAAAGATGTGTCATATCTTAAAAGGCTAAATGAAAAGTTATAGTTCCTCAGTACATGAAGAAAGAAAAGCTTTATTGAAATGGTTTCTTTGTTGCATCCTATAAAAATATTATGAGGACAGCATGTATAAAAGAGCAAGAAAAACAGAGGTTACTGGAAATTCATGTAAAGACGAGTTTCTCTGTTTTATAACATAAGGAGAGAAAGCCATCACCCTCAGTACTAGTGTTTCCAATTATATGGGGGTTTGAGGTTCTTTAATAGTTTCTAGACTTTTCTGCTAAAAACCTATGACACTTCCTGAAAACTGACTTATAGATTTGTTACCAGAGTAGCTGGTTAACCAATCCATCTTTCCTAACTTTGATTAACAAACACGAATATTCATATTCTTCAAAAACACAGTTTTTGAAGTCAAGGGCCAAGGTTTTCTCTGGTGGATTTTGACGTAGCATCCGCAAGTAGTGACATACCAGGAGCCTTTCCCTCAGCAGCACTGCGCAAAGCACCCTCCCCTGCCATGGGATGTGGATGTGGCTGCAGACCTGTGTGGATGCTCATCCACATCAAGGCTGCCATTGTTAATTTCTGGACCAGGTTTCTATAAAGAACAACCTTGAAAAAGGCTGGAGAAAACAGTTGGCTCTGTCACATGGTCCTCCTCTTGAATCCTTCTGCCAGTTGCAAGGTACTGAAATTTCAGTAGTTCCAGCACTTCATCTTTTTGTCCCATTCACTGAGTTGGCTCCTGCTGAGTGCCAGGTTGAGATCAAAGTGGTTGACAGGACTGGCCTGTACATAATTTCTGTAAATCTGGGAGAATTTCTTACTCAACCCCTTGTTCCACTGGAAGTACATGGGTAGGACTGAGGGAGCTGAATGAAACTACGTTTGGTGCTTTTTTTGGGAGCAAGCATTGCAATATTTCCCGCTGAGACACAGGTTACATGTGTGAGCTAGAACAATAACACACAAATTTACCCTTGACTGACTTGAAACTTAGTGAAACTTTGAATGTGTGCTGAAAAGGATAAGTGGGAACCATTTAAACCTAAATATCACAGTTGAGTTTGGACCTTCCTTCAAGATAGTTTTGGCTTCCACTGTTGGAGCCTAATTTGCTGAAGAACCCTGCTATTCACCCTGAAACTCGGGGTGAGATGAAAACTAATCAGAGCAAGGGAGCACTCAGGTAGGTTTCTGAGCCTGTTTAGGGCTGTGCTAGAGCTGGTGAGGAGTATGGCCATTGTCTTTGTGCCTCATGAGGCAGACTCTCCCCTGCCAGCAGCCTCCACAGCCGTGTTGCATGGTCAGAGCTGGCTGGATGAGAAGACTTACAGTGTTTCTTAGAAAGAGCCCAAGATAGTTACTAGAAGGACATGCAGAATTTGTAAGCTGCAGCAGCCTACGTTTGCACCGAATGACAACACAATAAGAATTTTGGGGAGCTAGGACATGGGCGTCCTCAAGAATCCCTACTCAGATATAGAATAGACCCTTCTTCTGACCTATGACCATGTTGAAAATGTTTTAGTTCAGTTAAAGAAGGAGAAATTCTGCTTTCAATTAGATAAATTCTGCCTTCAAATTCTTCATGGTTTTTAGCATTGCTTACTCACTGATACCAGCGCAAATTGGATGTTAGGTCACTTCTGAAATGGGGATGATTTGTATCAGCCATGCACTGGAGAAATGACTTTGCAGCCCACTGGAGACCCTATCCCATCGACTTCACCAGGAGTTAAATGACTGTAACTGAACTGTTGCTGACTCCAGAGACCTTTCTGAACACCATCCATTTACCCATTGACTGCTACACTTTATTAGGTTTTTAGTGATACTAGAAAATGGGATAGTCATCTATTAAGATATATCAAAAATAGTGTGTTTCTCCTCTTTGTCTAAGCGCTGAAAGCTCTCCTTCTCTTCTTCCCAGCCAAGGAAATTCTGCTACAGTGCATAATTGAAACCAGTATTTCTGCAATTTTTATGCTACTGATATGTACTCTGGAGCAATTGCTACATACCCTTCTCCCAGCTGAAAACCAAGTAAAAGCAACCCTAACCATAATACTGGTAAATAACTAGCTATCATTTCTGTTAACAAAGCTTTTGTACACACAAAGTGGAGAAGCAGCAGACTGTGAGTGTTGTTAGCAGTGTACTGTCTTCTCACTATTATTAGAGTGGCATTTCATCACCTCATTTTATTTGTTCCATCTGTTTCATGCTGGCTTTGCTATAATGCTACTTCAAGAATACTGTGATTGTTTGTTTTATTGATATAAAAAATAAATATAAAATGTTTTTGAAGGCACCATAAGGATGGAGAGTTTTATGGGATTATGGTAAAAGCAAGCAAGCTGTGAACAGAGACACAAACTGCTGCAAGATACAGGATCCCTGGAAGAAATGAGTTAGAGGTTATTAAGGGAGAAAAGAGAAGAAAGATGTTCTTGTGACTAAGGCACTGGACTGATACTAAAGAGGTCTGGTCTTTGTTCCTGGATACATTATTGGATTCCTTTGCGACCTGTGACAAGTCACTTAATCTCTCATTGCCTCAGTTCTTCACCACTAAAATGGAAGTAAATAAAATTTCTTTACCTCACCAATCTACTTCAGGGAAAATCCATTCAAAAGTTATGAAATGCTCAGCTGGTAAAGTGATGAGCACAGGGGAAAATGAGTAAATCAATGAATTTTAAGTCTGCTTGTGATAAGTTTAGCGAGACATTTCTCTGGCCAGTGAACCTGGTATGAAGACAAACACCAGCTTTCTCCTAGTCAGAGAAATATCAATGACCAGTTTTGTGTAAAGACATAACAAAGTCTGAGATATTTTTAATTATGTGTCAGTAAAGAAAAAAAAAAGCATATGAAACCTACCTTTCTCTTATTACATCAAGGTAGAAAAGACCCAAAAGAGGGAGTGATAGCTGTCCTAACTGTATAAAATGAAAGCTTGAATAGAGGAAATATACAACTTTTCTATCACTGGTAAACTTTAAAAGATTAAAACATGGATGAGCTTGACTTTTCACTGCCAGGTACTTTGCACAGTCAATTGCATCCACTAATATTGTGAATAACATGCCTCATGTGTAACTGGTTGTATTTTATATTCCCCTTGCACCGTAAATGACCACAAAAGACTCTAGGCATGAAGAATCCATTTCCCATAGTTTTCCAGCATATCACAACCTGAGGATGTTGCTTTACTCTTCAGTACCATGTTTGTCACCAATGCTAGAGAGATACGAGGTAAATTCTATCTGTGAATCACACCCAGAAAGCTTCCTAATCTGAGGTAACTACTACCTGATGCTGTATGTGTTTGCAGCTGATAAGGAAATCTTTTAAATTTGCTATTATCTTTGATTAGATATGGGTTTCAGTTTTGATTTAGTGTTAGGCACCTACTGTGAGGAACAAAGGAGGTGTCACAGATAAGAGAGAAATAATTGTTTTTAAAAGTGAGATCCCTAAGAGAATAAAAAGCAGGCTGTTGAATTTCTTCTCATTTTATTGATTATCCTTTCACTATGGTTATCCATCTACGGAAACATATGCTTTCAAAGGAGATAATCTTATCTGTGGGATGACTAACATGCATCTAAATTTTCTATTATTACATACCAGTGACATGTCTTTAAACCAGACCCTTCTCCTGAACGTGTTCAACACCAATGACACTGACTGGTTTCCTTTTACGATGAGGACAAGTAGTTTTCTTAGAATCACTCTGTTCTTCTTCATGGCTCACATGTTTGAAAATTATTTGCAGGCAGATGCTGACAATTTCCTGAAGAAACTTCATGGTTCATTACCTCCCTTTATGATAGCAGCAAAATAAATTGCTGTAGAGTCAGTTAATGTGATAGAAAATGTTCACATTTCCAATAATAATAATAATAAAATCTCAATCTTGCTTTCTAAACTCTTCCAAAATACTTTCCAAATCACCTACCTTTCTGCTTTTGCATGGAGATACTAAATATTACTTTGTGCTTAGTAGAACAAAGGTTATCTCTGCGATGCAAATACTGCTGGTTTATGATGCTGCTTAAAGAGATTCTTCAGGAAAAACAATGTGCATAATTTAGTGTGACTGCTGGATGAGCAGAGGAGAAACAAGGGATGGGGCTTGTTGCTTCTGCTATGTGCTGCTTGCTAAGTCACAAACATGCGTTGGAATTACAGCATGCAATGGAATATCAGTTAAATACATGCTCACATTTTCCCTGGAGAGGGATGGATGTAATATAATAAGCATGTAACTACTGTGTATATTCTGGTGATCATAAAATAAGTACCAGCCATATAATAGCAAGAAAGAACAGACAGTCAGGCTTTTTTTCCAAAGTTCCAGTGTTTTTGCCATGCTTGATATTAGTACTATTTGGAAGTAACTATGCTGGTTTCCATTTTTCCTGAGTGTCCTGGTGGCAAAGTTTCTGAAGAGGCTTTAACTGAGCTGACTCTCATGTTCGGAGGGAAATAATATCAGGGGTGCTTTGGGGTTCCCTCCTGCTAGTCAGGAGGTGGATTTTCTGCAGGGCTAAGCTTGGATTCTGGACCATGTTGGCACAACCTTTGTGTATTATCATAGCTCATGACTCTCAAAAGGACAAAATGCAAGAAGGTGGACAAAAATATTCACTGCAAATGAAGGGGAGGAGCATTAACTAAAGTGGATTCTCTTGATCAACACTGATGTTGCCCAAACAAGAGAATGAAGGTGGTGTAGCCAAATGTGGCGTGACCCAATACAGGAAAATAATTTTGAAAAATCAGTGATAAAGGACTTTCATGAGAGTCAAACAGATTATATCCCTCTATTTTTAATGATCCAGCAACAGGTTCTGTAAGTAATGGTGGCTGCAGCTAGGATGGGCAGGTAGTCATGACCTTTGTAATCTGTGTGTATATCAATAAAGCACAGAGGTAGCAAATCATAATCTCATAGTGAGAAAATCATTCTAAAGAGGAGATTTTCATCCTGAAAGCATGCCCTAAGCCAGAAGATAAGTCTTCTAAAGCCTGTATTTACCACATGTAGCACACATTTAACTCTGGGTGATGTGATTTCACTTACAGTTGAGGTTAATACCACAGCTCAAATTCTAGGGGTACACAGAGATGAGCAGTGTTTCAAAGGGTGTATCACTGGACTGGCTGAGCATTTCAGATGGAAGAAAGAAATTGGGTTTCTGGGGTTTGGATGAAGACAAGGCTTGTGTCCTGTTTCTTATTTTTTTTCCATCAAGCCTGATCAGTACGTAGAGGGATAGAATCAAAATGCAGACCTGTAAGTTCATCGCTGAGATGAAAGAAGACACTCAGCATGAAGGCACAAAGGCACAAGAAAGAAAGTTGGGGAAGTAAAAGAGGAAGCAAAAGGCAAAACTTCAGTAGAAAAACCCAAAGCATCAGAATGGCTGATTTCAGCTTCAGAGAGTCGCCCTGAGCATACATTAAACTGGGTTCAGCTGCTCTATGTACCATCAAATATTTCATATTAATAATTAACCAGTCACTGGCTGTCAGAGCAAGATTCAAATGGATGGAAGGGGAGTTCAGGTCACCTTCCCTAGGACTGAGAGTCTTAATGAAGGGATGTCTTTACTACACTGTTGAGGAATGATGAAATATTAGGCAGAAGAATTAAGGGATATACATCTTGAAAGATCCTTCCATGCTTGCTCCCCCATAGGAGCATATTTCATTTTCTCTTTTTATTCTTCTTCCTGATACACTGCTAATGTGTACACGTAAAGGGCTTGATCTTGCCTGCCAAATGTGATGTACCCCAATGTATATGACTGGAAAATTAGCTTACATATGTGCAAACTCAACAGCAAAGGTGCTGTGTATCAGGGACATGACAGCATGCAATGACTGTTGTAAGTAAGAGTGCTTGGTGTGTCTTTGCTGGACACATTCTCATTTGGCAAGGTGATTTTTAAACCTGTGCGTAATCCCCATCCGTGAGAAATCAGAATTCACTGAAAAAAATCTCTTGTGATGCCTTGTTCTGGCTTTAGATTTTCTCCCCAGCACTCCTGGTCACCTTCAAACCTACTTGAACATGGACATAAATGATAGACTACGAGGCACTGGGTTTATTGCCTTTCCATCGATCACCGATGGGTGGTTACAACTCATGCCATCACATGAACAGCTCGAAGTGGCACAGTCAAACCCCATGTTACTCTCATGAAGGGGAGAATGAGTCCAAAGAGACACCAAAAGCCTTTTGCAGCCTTGGCTGCAGGACCAAAAGTGGCTGCTGCTAAAGAGAATAGCCCCACGGGAAGCAGCAAGCAGGACTTAAGAAAAAAACTGAGGAAACAACAATTTCTTCAAGATCAACTGAAAATGTTTATGAAGTCAGGCTGTCATTTGCATCTCTGGCTTGGGGTGAAAAATGAACATAAAAGCTGTGCAGAATTACCTTTTTTCTAGTCTTTCAGAAGGACAGACAGACACAATGACAAAATCTGAAAGCCCAGAAGAAAAAGTGGCACATTTCAAAGAGCTAATTACAATTTTTTTCCCTTAGAGATTAATCCACTGACTGTAATTAAGCATCCCCTATTTTTGAGATCTTGGCAAGATCTAAGAAAAGCGTGAGCAAATGAGAGAGTGCCCTTGCTAGCCAAGCAGATTTTTTTACTAAGCTCTATCAGCCCTAATTAATAGACCTTTGTGTAAGACCAACAAGAAATCAGATTTCCAATAGGGCTGAATCAAATGGCCTTGGCTACCTCTGCACACAGAGTTTGTTAGCCTGGCTACAGCCAGGATTTACACATTCAGAGGATGAAAAGGAGGCATAGAGGGGAGGCAGGATGAACAAGCGCTCCCCGCCCCAACTCCTTCTTCTTCTTCACTGCTGCTTTGTTCTGTTTGTAATCTTACCAGATGGCTAAGGCAGCCTAGAGAAGAGATTGCCTGAAATAGGCAGGTGATGGGGCCAGCAGTAGGGACTCTGTCAGCGATTGAAGAAACTGATACAGCTCTCTAACCCTTGCTGCTCACAAAAAGCTTTGTTATTCTTTTGCTCACAGCTACGTTGCGTTTTGTGCCTTTCTGATGGACAAGAAGGATGTTAGAAGCCAGATCCTCAGCTGCCATGAGCGAGGATAGCATCACTAACATGCCCAGAGCATGGCTGATCTGTGCTAGCTGCAGCTTTAGCCCTTAATTGCTGCACAGCCCAGCTCTACTCTTCTCCTTACGTCTTCTCCTATAAGTATACAGGCATGCTCCTTTCAGAGCAGGGAGGACCTAGCCCTTTCTGACAGCTGTACCTGGCAGACAACATGTTTTCCTTTCCACCCACACCAGGATAATGCTGTGGGCAAACAGCAGTGCAACAGAAACTGAACTGAGAGCATTCAGAGATCCCCAGAAATCTCTAGAGACAATATTGACTATGCCAACACCACCCTCAAGAGCAGACTTGACTGTTTTCCATATTGCGAGTGCGTAAGCGCAGCGTCTGCCTGGGCTCAAGGTTTGCTCTCTGCAGCAGCTGCAAGGATTGTGCTTGCCTGAGCTTGCTCCATGGGATGCTCCCAGGTGCATCGAAAGAGTCCAAGAGCAAGCTGTTTGTGAGGCAGCTGTACGGACTGAAAGTGGGTGGGATGTGGGGCAAAATATGTTAACAGCCACTCCGGGGCTGGTTTTCAAAGCCACCACCAGCTCTCTTCATTTCAGGGATCCTTTGTAATATAGATCAAAAGCGTGGCACTGCCAGGAAAGGTTGAAGCAGCTCACTCTCCATTTCCATTGCAGCTCCCAGCAGTGTGAAGAATTAGCTATTTAGAAAAAAAAACCCAAAAAACAAAAAACAAGACCAACACCCAACCTGTCAGGTATTTAATTCCATGTAATGTATTTTCTGACCCTACTCTCATAAAAGTTAATAGTGAAAATCCTGTTGACTCAAATGGGAGCAGAATTGAGTCCTGTTATTGCACTGATTAAGCTGTAAGAGCAGACTAAGGCCCACAGCACTTTCCAGTTACTGTACAGTCGAAGACCCAGCTTTGTCAGTTCTTTGATTTGTGAATCATAGCGCCATAAAGGTTCTAGTATTTACCCACAATGCACAAAACAACAATAGAAAGTTTGTAGTTAAAAAAACAAGCTGAAAGCTGCAGAACGAAAGGCTGAAATACCATAAAAATAAGTTAAGGCATATTTTTCATAGTTAAGCTTATATGTAGTACAAATATACTTTGTCTGGGTTTTTTTTCTTTCTGCAGAATTCAGAATTGAATTTAGAAAATGAAGGAGAAACTACTGTTTCTTTTCTTAATCCTCATTATAATTATCTATTAATCCTTTTCAAAACATTTTTTTTAGTAGGACCTTAGTAGTATCAGTTTCTCCCTCCATATTGCTGCCAAATACTGTTAAGACTTCTTGTATATCTTTCAGAAGTGGAAGTGCTTCTACTTGAAATGCAGAAGTGTTTATTTGAACCAACAACTCTTGAAAAAAGATAAAGTTTGAACACAGACTTCTCACAGAGTAGGTTTTTCTATGGTAGTTTGAGAACGTTCTTTTACGAATGCAGTGATCAGGATGGGAAGAACATTACCAGTTCTTTTTACCCCTACCACATCATATTTGTTTCTTACCTGTGGTCGTCCTGAAATAGGAGCTACAAGACCTTCTACAGGGAGAAGTTAAAGGTGTTAAGAAAAAGCTGACCATCTTACAGAAGGCCAGAAATACAAATGCTCTTCTGAAAATTCTCCTTGATCTGGCCAATATCACAGCAAATCTTTCAAGCTTTGACAGTGGAGTCAAGTTGCCCATGGAACACGAGAAACAAAGAAAGAGGCTGGCAATTTGTCGTGACCAGGAGCAGGAGAACCAGCACATTATCATCACAACTGAAGGTACTGAATCACCACCAGGTGCTGAATCAGACACTTGAATGAAAAACCTGCAAGAACCAACTGAAAGAGGGGATATGCAAGTGGTGGAATGTGAAACTGAGAAATGCTTTTCATTTCTAGCCAGACAAACCTCAGAGAACTCCAAAAGGGCCTCCCAGCTTGTCCCAGTCAAGACAGACAATGAAGAGGATCATCAACCCAGAGGGGCTAGCAGTGCATACGGCTCTTGGGGGCACAGGTGGATCCCACAGCAGTTTTCAGCTTTCCAGAATTGAGGGACAACATCACAATAATAAAGGACACTCACGTGGGCATCCCAGATTTATATATGTGGTGACATTAGCTTCACGTAAGGCACAGTGACAGAATGGTACCTTTTAGACCATTACAGATCCTAACCAGGCTGTCTGAAAGGTTATAGGCTACACTTTCAAGTGGTGAATTAAAGAGATGTTGGCATTGGCAAGCATTTATTAAAGTGCATCTAATCTTATGTGCTCTTAATCTTTCTATTTAATGTGCAGTGAAACTGCATTATCACATGCACCTTCCTCTTGGGACACACCAACCACACTCCCTTGGCCAGTAGCAACATTCCCCGAGTTTCCTGAAATGATGAATTATTTCTTAATGCAGAAGTGCTGTGGTTTCACTGCAGTCACAAAAGCAGATTAAATTAGTATTGACCTTGGTGCTGCAGTAGCCGTGCGGGTATCAGGAGAACATATGACAACTCCGCATACTGGTTCTCATTCTGCGTGAAGAAGATGAGATCATCTCTGACCTAAAAATTGGCAGCTGTGCCTGCACCAGTGAAATCAGCCTGACTTCACTGACCTTGTAAAGGAAGTATCCACATCTATCACGCATATTTGGAACTTCATAAGGAAGAGTTTTCCAAGACTCAAACCTCTTGCTGACGTAACCACTGCAATGTGGGAACCATTACCTCAAACTGAGGATTGTTTCATGCTATCCTACTGGCATCCCTCAGCCTTGCTTCTGCAGTCAAAGGGGGAAGTTGCGCTGCTGGAAAGATTTCCAGGCTGAAAGGTAGATGGACATTAAATAATGCACAGTGATGTGGAGAGCTCAAGGAATCATTCACATAGCTCGGGCTTAAAGGGCTGGAGACAATAAGAAGAAGGTGTTTTTGTCATATTAGGAAAAAAATTTTTAGGTGGGGTAAGGGTGCACTGCTGCTTGCAAATGGTGGATGTGTAAGTTTGATCTCGAAAAGGTAGACATTTTCAAAGAGATTTTCATGATGTAAGTGGGGTGGAGCAGAAGAATATATCCAGCTCAGAAGAAGTTATATCCGGGAGTAGAAACCTCTGAAGTACAGAAAAAGGTTGCATGAAGCAACATCTGCTAAAGATCAAAATTTTAAATCAGCCTATTCAGATTATGCATAGCCAAGAGGGTGAAAGGAGTGAGTCAGAGCGCTCAGGGCTTGAACAAATTGGGATACTTGGGCAGTGAGAGAGCAGTGCAATTCAAGGAAGTATGAGACCCTGGTAAAAATAATAATAGAACACTCAATTCAGGACTCTACAAACTATAAAGTAAGCTCTGGTTACATCTAAAATGTAAGTCAGTATGGTTTCAGCTATGGTATGTCTCATCACACAAACCTGTTGCCCTTTTTTGACAGGATTACCGGCCTGCAGACCTGCATCAATACACACATTTATGCTTCTCAAACCCATTTGACTTAATACCACACTATCTTTTAACTGAAAAACTTGCATAGAATGAAGAGCCCTTTCTTAGAAGGTGGTATTGAACAGAAGGACACATGGGTCATTGCGAATAATTACCAAATCACAAGCACTTAACGCAATGTCGTGGGGAAAACTGGCCAATGCAACCCGTAGATGTATAATAAAGGAATATGAAATAAAAGAAGGAAAGTGATTTCAAATTAATGACTGCTATTACTATACTTTGTCCATTTCTCATTTTCATGCTTCAAGAAAGATGTGAAATACTGCAGAGAATTCAAAGGACAGCTACAGAGATGACCCAAAGGCTGGAAGACAAGCTCCAAAGATAAGGCTTATGCACGATGAGAGGTGACTTGAATTGTGTTTATAGATATTTACACAGAGAAATGAGATCTAGGGTGATGTTTTAATGCCGTATATAAAAACGTAATAACATTCAGTGTCTGTAAGCTGAAGTTAAATTAATTCAAACTCGGAATAAAATCATCTTCCTAGCAGTGGTGGTAAATAGATATTGAAGTAGTTACCACAATGGTGATGGGCTTGACACTGCTTCATGTCATTAGGATGAGATCAGCAGCATTTCTGAATGATGCATCTTTATGCCACTACTGTCAGAAGGTCTGTGGTGATACAATCATTTCTGGCTTTGGGAAGGAGCAGGCTGAGCCCCTCACCTGAGATCAAGTGTAGCTGTGACTGAGGCAGGTTGAGGAGGGATGTAGCTCTTGGGTGGCATGAAGGGCTGAGAGCCAGGTTGGTAACTCAGGGCTGTGTGTCAGGGGCAAAATTTGCTGCTGGCACACCTGAACATTACACCCTGATTACTTCCCATCTGCAGTGGTAGTCACACACATTGCAGGAAATCGGTATTCTCTTGCATTGGGCCTGTGCCTGAGAGTCCCAAGGCTCCATTTAACTTTTCAGACTTTGTCTTGCTCACATTATTGAGACTACATAAGTTTTATATAGAGGAATAAATTATTTGTGTTATAAGAAGTATTAGGGAGCTAAACCAAGCTAAGTTCTAACTGATGATAAACTTCATGGGTAGAAGTTCAAATAAATTAAAAAAAGGTTTGACAACTATCTGTAAAGCAGGGACCTGTGTGATTCAGACCAGGGAGCGTAGTGGTTTTCACAGGCTGGCCTGAGGGCCATCCATGCAAGCAAGCCAAGGCTGAGTTTTACAATACAAGTAATTTGATGCAGCCAATGCCTTGGAAATGCTCTGCTGCCTCTGGCCCTTTGTGGTCCCACAGCTTACTGCAGCGTCACCATCCATGTGTGTTTTGCTGACCTGGCCCTGCCATGGCCTGGCCAGAGCAGAAAGCATGACAAAACTAACCCCAAAAGAAAACGTGTGTAACTGCCTGCTGGTTCAGCTCCTGTATGGGACAAGCCTGACCCCATATGGATGCCAATGCTCTGGAGGAAAGAGTACAGGAGCAACTCATGGGGATGATGATAGAGAGGACTGCTCATTTTGGTGAAGGTTTGGCTTAGGTGTGATGTCAGGTTATGTTCAAAAGCCACCTGGGTTCATCCATGCCACCTCCGAACCCCAGAAAACCTTGC
>JAWWES010000115.1:78058314-78076664 GCA_035583135.1 Lophotriccus pileatus | reverse complement strand
CTTAGGTGTGATGTCAGGTTATGTTCAAAAGCCACCTGGGTTCATCCATGCCACCTCCGAACCCCAGAAAACCTTGCAGGGGTAGATCACAGGGTAGATTTTCAAGGCACACAGTTCAAGGAATCACAGAATGGGTAAGGTTGGGAAGGGACCACAGTGGGTCGTCTGGTCCAACGTCCCTGTTCAAACTGGCTCATCCAAGAGCACGTTTCACAGGATTACATCCAGACAGTTCTTGAGTATCTCCGGTAAGGGGGACTCCACAGCCTCTCTGGACAACCTGTTCCAGTGCATAGTCACCTGTCCAGTAAAGAAGTTGTTCCTGATATTCAGGTAGAACTTCCTGTGCATCACTTTCTGCCCATTGCCTCTTGTCCTATTGCTCAGCACCACCAAGAAGAGCCTGGGTCCATCCTCTTAACACCCTACCTTGAGATATTTATAGATATTGATGAGGTCCCCTCTCAGTTTTCTCTTTTCAAGGCTGAACAGGGCCAGCACTATGAGCTTGTCCTCAAAAGAGAAATGCTCCAGTCCCTTAATAATCTTTGTTGCCCTCTGCTGGACCCACTCCAGGAGCTCCATGTCTTTCTTGTACTGGGCAGCCCAGAGCTGGACACAGCACAGGATCAGATTGGACCTCATCAGGACTGAGTAGAGTGGCAGGATCACATCCCTCAACCCACTGGAATTGTTCTTTCTAATGCACCCAAGATTGAGAAGAATTGGAGTAAGTGATATCGTCCTGTCCTTTCCAATCCAACTTGGCGCGCTTCTGCAGCAGTGATGGAAAAACATCAGCTGACAGAAGGACAATGACAGCAGAGACAACAATGCATTATGTCAGTCTCACATCAAACATGGAAATGTTTAGACCCAGATGTTGGAAAAGATACAAAACGGGGTTTGTCCTGAGCTCCCTTGACTGGCATGTTGTAGACAGTGCTGGCTCATATAACTGGGTTCCTCAGCGGTGTCTCTGAACAGCTCTGCTTTCTTCTAGTAAATCTGTGTCCATAAAGATCAGGTCAGGAGAGGATCTAATGGTTCTAGCAGACATACAGGCTGCTATCAGACATAGCCACAGTTGGATTTGCTGTTTGTTAACAGTCAGTGCTTATATGTACATAAACGCACTAAGACACCTTACTCTGAGATTTTTCTACTAGGACCATAAATTTATATTAGAGTACTTCTATTATAATCTGTTTTTCTTGGCCTGAAAATATCAGAGTATAATTTAATCCTCCCCTCTCACTGTCCCTCTTTTCTGTTCCTCCTGTGAAGAGAAGAAGCTTGCAGTAAATAGTGGCCAGAAGATGCCCCGAGGAAAACACCAGTCCCCCGTAAATAGGAAATGAAACAGAAAGCTGCAATGATGAAAGAAAGGGCAAGGAAAGATTTTAATAACATTCTTCAGAAGGTGTCGTGTGAACACTCACCACAATTTAATCCTCAAGTGTTTAAGTTCTCCTGAAACATTACATCTTCTAAAGGGGAAAAGAAATACCTTTCTTCCCCAGTGTTTCTAAACCTTTGTGATTTTCAGCAGTACATTTTCTCATAAAGCTAGTACATGAGAAAGAAAAAACAGTCCACACCCCTTGCAAGAGGTTATACCAACACCATCCCATGCGGTTTACGCCAACACCATCCCATGCTGCTTGCGGTTATCACTAGAGTTCCTTTCCTAAAGTCACTCAGAGCAGCTCTCAGGCACAGATTGCTCTTGTCTGAAGGGCTGACTGGGACACTGGTACAAGGCAAATGTTGCAGGTTTGGTTGTTTTACAGTTTGCTGGTAAAGCTGCATACAGCTGCACAATGCCTCCAGATATGACCAGACTTGCTGACTAAAGGCTCTCTGTCTGAAAAAATTACCTTCTAACCCTAAGCTTGCCACTCTCCAAAGGACAGCACATGCTGGATTTGAAGTGAGGGAAGCCAGTGGGCCACAGTGCCTTTCCTAGCCCTGAGGCTGCTGGGGATGTGCAGCAAGAATTGCCTTGGAAGCTGGACTCTAGACTACTCTGCACCCCTCTGGACTCCCAGCCCTGCAATGCTGGCCACTGCAGGAAAGTAAAACCCCGAACAAAAGGCACACATTAAACTCTCCTAGTGAAGAACGATATTCTGCAGTGCAGGAAGCAAGCATGTACTGGTCAAGGAATTAGATTACTCAAGGTGGTGACTCACCCAGTAACTATTCAGTGTTTGTGGTTGAAAGGGAAACCTTTGCCAGAAAATGACTAAAATCCATTGGCACAGGCTCTAAAGGAATCATGACTGGGCCTAAATGACTGTGTACGCAAGTGAGTTATTTTTCCGCCCCTTTCCACTGAAGCAAAGGCAGAGGGAAAAAAAAAGAAAACCAACCACACCATCCCTGTTTACGTAGGTTATTACAATGCTGGAGTCGCCTCGGGGGGCCTTTCCAGCAGCCGCTGTCGCTGGGGCCAGGTTCAGGCTTACATTTCCCTGTTCAGGCTGGGCTGTGATTTTTGTGTTCATTTTAAAGGCTTCAGTTGGCAGTGTACAGCTAGCTCCGGGGCATTCATTCTTGCTTCGCTGAATGGTATATAGGAGGAGAAAGAACAAATTCCAGGATCTCGCAGTTTTGCCACAGAAATGAAAAACAGAATGACTGGCTTTTGCAGGCTGCACCGAGGTAATCTGGGACTAATCTCAGCTCGATCACTGCAAGCTGCTGAGTGTGGCTGTGGCTTGTTGCTCAGCATCTGACAGGATCAAACCAAAGTAATTTCAAATAACTCGGAGAAAGTACCACTAATAGATGCAAAAATCAAGAAGGACATGGAGTGATTGAGAGATAAATGAGATGCCTTTTTTCTTCCCACTGATCTCCAAAGTTGTTTTCATGTTACCCTTTCCTTTGTTTAATTCTGAGATCCCCAATGCCCTGATTTTTCTTCCTCCTTACAGCCTAGCAAACCTTATTTACTGTCTTTGTCAAAGGTCAGTGAAGTATTTCACTGGCATGGGCTGTCAGCAAATATGCTTGGAAAACTTGAGTGTGTTTGGTTGCTTTTGTCGGTTTTTTGTGGCTGTAAGGGAAGTGTGCAGTAAGGCAATAGCCTGGCATGCACAGATGTGTATTTCCCTCCAGTAAAGGTTAAAACACAGAGCTGGCATCATTCAGAAAAGCCTTTCCACACCTGCTTTTCATTTCCTTTTGCTATTTCTGGTAATGAAAATTGGAAGTGTTGCCATAGATTTGGGGTCTAGGCCTTCTACTTTTTTTTTTTTTTAAAGGCAAGCCTTGGATTAAATCAATATTTAAGACTCAAAAAGATGAAACCAGAGAATTTCTGGAAGGAGAAGAAAAGGAAAAAAGCCTGCTTTCATTTATTATTTTTTACTACAGCTGGGAAGATCAAGTTGCCTTTCGTTCCTTTCAAACCTCCCCCGCTTTTGCACCAGAAAATCCACTGTGTGCTGGAGCTGCTCCTTTCTAGAGTTTAACATGGAAACAACAGAACTGCAGTCTGTTTTGCGACAAACCATTGAGCTTCCTGTAGCAACAAATTCCTTTCCAGCACTTTCTTCCCCTGCTCGCCAATCAGCCTTTTGTTCTTTGTCTTTCAAAGCTTGGCTGTGCCGCCTGAAGGAAAAGGGTTAGCCCAGCCAAACGTGCTTTTTTGCTGCTTCCACTCCCATCCCTGACTGCTACTGAGACACCCCCTCAGACTCTGGTAGCAACTAGGGGGCTTAAATCCTCAAGGAGATCCTTGATCATGTCTCCCCCTCCACTACTGTCACTTGGCTTTGACAGGATCTTTGGGTGTGTTCTGTTTTTCTGGGAGGGACTTCTCAACCCCCTGAGGAAGAGCAGTACCAAATTCCCACCAGCCCTGGCAAAAAAACCTGATGCCTTAATGTCTCTGTAAACTGCACAGACAAAACCCTCAGGGCAACACTGTACATAAATTCATAGCTCACCTGAGTGTTTAGAGTATTGCCCCAGCATATACAAAGCCCAAACTTCACTCTTGTGCTGCCTCCTTTGGAGAAACCACTTTGGAAGCTCTCCTCCGGTGGGATCCTACCTCTCACAACAGGATATGGGACATAACAACTGGAATGTCCTTCACAGAGGAGGTTAAGAGTCAACCAAAGCAGTCACAGTTCAGCAACAAGGGCAGCCTGTGTACATGGCAAGTGTCCTGCACCCATAACCTGCTGACATCAAAGGTATGGGGCAGTCAGCGCAGCTGCTTTCTCAGCCGCTGCTGTGTCTGTGGGCTAATGGGCACACAAAGCTGGGACAGGGCAGGAAAGCTCTTTGCCTCCTGAAAGAAATGCCTCCGCAAGTTTTGGCAGACAGTTCCAGGCGAAACTTCCCAATGGAGAAAAGGGCATAGCTGTCTTTGAGGGGCTTTGCCTGGTCTGCTCTTGGTACTAATGGCCACCCACTTTCACAGGGCTGATTCCTCACTCCCTGCTCACCTTGCCAGTGTTTCTAAAGACCCCTGTTCAGCTTTTCATCTTCTACATGTAGCCTGTAGGGAATGTGGGTTTCTGCCCCAGGGCTTCATTTCCTGTAAATCTGAAACGCTAAATCAGGCAGCACTGAATCTGGAGAATATTTAGCCTCAGGTGTGTCAGCACCCTCAGGCATGTTTGCAGATCTCATCCTAGGACTCCAGCCTCCTCTTTTCCTGGCAGTGCTTTTGCTCCTCTGGGGTTTTTGGTCAAATGATAGACATGTGGTCTCTGTGTCCATAAGTGGCATTTTGAGTATGTGAATATGTAGATTTAAGTGTTTCGTTTCCATCATGGATGAGATGATCTCCAGAGATTCCTGCCTACCTCAGCACCTCGGTGTTAGTTGGGGTGTGGGATTTTATATATGAAGCGACATTTCTGCTCTTCCCGCTCTCTCTACTTTAAAATCCCTTTTGGTGCCTCTCCATGCTTTTGCACTCCATTAAGGTTATTAGCAGACACTTAGGAAGAGCATAGTTTGGCTTACCCACTCTGAGAGCATCTCGTCTAAATGGGAGTTTCATAGGCAGGTCTCAAACCCCGCAGGTCAGTTTAGTGTTTTCCAGACACTGCACGTCCTCTGTTAGCATTCATAAAGCAGACTGACTCCATCACTTTATCTCACAGCCCGGGAAGGTATTCTCTCTGCTACCTAATATCCTTATTTTAGCATGTAGGACAGAATCCCAATTGCTGTATACAAAGAGCAAAACCAAAGATGACAGGCTTTGAAAAAATAAGCAGGCTCTGGTCCCCAGTTAAGTGCAGCACTGTGCTTAGCTCCAGGGAAAGCAGGAAGGATGCAGAAAAGTGATCTCCACTGAGGCATTGCTTTACTACATGTTTTGTAGCTCATCTTTATTCTCCATCAGGTTTTTCTCCACCTTCTTTAAACCACAGTGGATTGTATGTGCTCCTTTGAAAGAAACATGCATTTCTTAATCAGTATTTGGGATGCTTAAAGAAATCTAACAGCAGAAGCTTTTGACTTTGGCAGTATAAAATTGTCGCGATTTACTCGTGGTCTAATTTTTTTTTTTGGTAATATATGCTGAAAGTTCTCTAACATCCCCCATCACTGTAAGGATTCAGGCTTTAACCAACAACCCCATCCTTTCTGCCTTCGGCACTATTTGCTGAATAACCATCTGCTGTCATCGAAGTCCTGGTAAAGAATCGCGTGCTCTGCAGCGCTGACTGAGTGGGTGGCATTTAGCACTACCAACCGTGGAAATACCCAAAGCAGTGTCCATGCAAAACTGGAGCGCCGGGCAGTGTATCTATTGCAGAATGGGGAGAAAGCTAAGGGCAGCACCAGGAACCCTGAGTGCTGTGAAGGGTTCTGGTGACGGATATTGCCATTGTCCACCTTGTCTCTGTTCTCAGATGAAATGCTTTCCTCACAGAGTGCCCCATGTGATTAGTCTTGTTTTAGTTCAAACCTCTTTGAGTATTACTGGGATATGACATCATCTTCTCTGTTTGGCCTTTCAAATAAATGACATTAGCAGGAAATAATTGCTGTGAATATAAATGATGTGCTGTCTAATCTAATTTTTTAGGAGGAAAAAATACTGAGCAAATGGCACTTGGTCAAGAACACTGATTTGTGCCAATGAAGATGCAGAAGTGCTGTATTTGACCTCCTGCAGTAGAGTGTTGCTGCTCCTTTGCTTCAGGTGCTTTTTTTTCTGCAAGAAAATAGCTGCCATTGACCTACTGATGCTAGTCTAGGGAGAACAATAATAATAACAACATCATATCCATCACATCTGTCATGGATCTGTCTAGGTGACAATTTTTTTACCACACCCCCCAACCAAATTGTTCTAAGTTATTCTAAGTTGAGAGAAGGTTTATACAGACTTATTCTAAGTTGAGAGAAGGTTTACGCAGAGAAGACCAAATCCGATTGGGGAGAAATAATATTAGGATTTATTACTACACAATAAAAACTAAACAACTATATCTACTACAATACTAATTAAGTAAAAGCACTATATATCTACAGTTTGAGTCCACAAAAGTACTCCTCCCCCCTTTGTATCAGTCCAGGAGGAGAAGCAAGCAAATTTTCCTAAGTCGTTTTGCAGCACTTTTAAGTTTCTTCTCTGTTATCTCTCGGACAACTCCTCTGACTCGTTGCAGCTGGAATAGTTTCTCTCTGGCTTTTTTCTCCTCTGTGTCGGCAACAGGGGTGGGTCTACCTCCCTCCTCAGCTAAGGCCGAAGGCTGGGGTTACCCAGGATCCTGTAGATCTTCCATGGACACTTGCAAGGGGACTCTTGCTTTTCCATGGATCTGCACTACAGGGTCACAGGGAATAATGGCTTTTGAGTCCACCCCTGTTTCCTGTGGGGTCCCTTCCCACTGGAATAGTCTTTGATAGACCTCTCCAACATGGGTTTATTCCTCGGACAACAGTTCTTCCATTTCCTGCTGTCCTTTGGGTCATAAATGCAGCTGCACCAGCATCGATTCCCCCGGATCTGTAAAAGTCTTAGCGGAGCAGAGGTTCAAGTTTTCGAAATTTCAGTGCTGAGCTGGATGGCAAAGCATCTTGGTTTGAAGAAGAATTCACTGTGTCTGGGGACTGGAACAATTGGGGACAACACCATAATAATAATAGATTACAAAGACTTTCCATCAAAAAAGACCCTAAAAAGGAACATTTGCTTGCTTATTTTTCTGATATGTACCACGCACTCAGATTTGAAGAGTGAATCTGTGGATATTTCACTTGGGCACCTGCACTGGCTCATAGATAAGGAAGAGGGAATGCTGGTCTGTGTCTCTCTGGGAGACTGCAGAGGACAGTAATGCCTCCTGACTATGGGCAGGAAAAAACTTTTTTTTTGGTCCCAAATGCATGGCAAGAACATGGCCCACACCTGGGTAAGGGCTCCATTTCATTGCTCCTTCCTGTGCCAGTGGTCTCTCTTGCTACAGGATTAAGTAGGGTTCAGGATAGACTGTTTAAATACCCATAATTCAAGACCAAAGGCCCGCAGACACTTTCTATGTGAGGCTGAGTCAGGTTGCAATCGGGTTTGGGCTGAACTGTGGCAGCAATGTAATTATATGCAGAAAAACAATGTAACAACATGGGACAGGAAGGGCAGGCTTTCCTCATGCTTGAAATTACCATGAGAACTCCAGGCAAAAGAGTATCACCTTGCCCTTGGAAATTTGACTCAGGCGTAGCATTCAACTCCCCTACTGAAAGCGTATCTGATGTCCTGTTTTCACTTTCTGGTAGCTCTTAACAAGATCTCTGTTGCACTTGGATCTCTATCTAATTGATTGAGACCTTATCCCAAACCCAAGAAAACAGAAAGAAAAGAAACCAGCAGTGCAACCTCAATAGGTGGAAAACATAAACAAATCTTCATGAAGCTGTTAGTTAAGAAACAGAGCCCCGGAACACATGATGGGATGGGCAAAAGCATGATGAAAACTTAACACCCTCCCTGACATTAAAGAAACAGGCTCAAAAATTTTAAACAATCCTCCAGTATCCCCAGTGCTCCTGTTTATGATCAGTACATTATTCTGCATTCTGGTTTAAAAAACAACAACAACAACAACCACAAAAGAAAAAACAAACAAACAAACAACAACAAAAAAAGAGAGAAAACCACAACAAAACAGGCATGGCTGGGTGACTGTAGGGAAGCCAAGCAACAGAGACAGCTCCTACCTTACTATACAAAGTAGTTATTGCCATTAGGGGATAAAGGGACACAGCAATTGCCCTTAATTTAGAAACAAAGAGCAAAGGGATGACTAGCAGCTGGAGGAGTCTGCACTCAGGTGCACTAACACAGAATCTATAGCACGGGAGCAAGATGATGCGTTCTCAAGATGACATGGAAAGGACCCACTTTGAAGTTCCCAGACTGAGTAAAATCAATATCTAAATGCTTCAGTGAAATGTGTTTGATGTTGTCTACATGCAGAAACCCAATAGAGGCCACTTGCTATTGAATAGTACTAGACCGAGCAAAGTAGGTCATATTACAGCTTTGTTTGGGAGGCAGCACTGTACCTGCCAGAACAGCATCCTTTATGCATTGTATCTGGCACTGGAGAGTAGGTAGGATATGCACCCAAGCCACCTGCAAGAACGAGTATACAGACAAGCAGATCTCATCTGTGATTGTTTTCTGAAATAATCGTTGGTCAAACTGCCAGGTTCTGTCAAGTGGCTACTTGAACCCATCTCACATGCCAGGCATTTGCAAAGGCTATTTATAGAGTGACTGTGGTGCTGCTGAAGGTCTGTCAGCATTTCCATTACAGGCTCCTATAACTTGGCAGTATGATACTCACTCCAGGCTACAGTCTGACATGAAGGGTGGGATCTTGTTTTAAAACAAACAATATTTCTCCTGACCTTTGGGTTTGTTTCCCTAAAGGTATTAAAATTTATTGGTGTCTATTAGACTTTTTTGTTCTGTTCCTTTTTTAAAAAAAAAGTGTAAATATTCCTGATTTTTTTGAACTGGATGTTTTCAGAGCCAAATATCAAGCCACATTTTCCTGTAGGGAAAACAGAAGTGAATAGAGAATTTGAAATGGCAAGTGACTGCCCCTGTGTGTTGTTAACACGGTCGCCGGCTGATGGCTGTATGTTACACAGGGATGTTGTGTTCCTGTGGAATGACACTGTCTTCTATCCATGTGAAGGACTGTCAGATGTTCCTCACAAACCATAGAGAACTGCTCCACTGTTCTCCTTGATACCCTCCGACACCATCACATGTTGTAGGGCACAGTTGTTCAAGGTGTCTGCCCACACCTATCTCTGGGCATGGCCCCTGCCCACATGGACACATCTATTTCTGTGTTCAGTGAAAAGGCTCACCATTGCTTCTTTCGTTTTTCAAGACCCTTTGAATCTCACATCAGGGAGCACCTGGGAAGAAGACAACCTAGCTCGCCCAGCCACCTTACACTGAGGTGTAAAACTCCTGCCCTGGCAGCTCCCAGCTCATGGGATTGGCTGGGGATTTTAATATATAGATATAGGGTTCTTTAATACCTCGGGATAGTGTCAAGAGGATAAGCCACGGGCTTGTTCCAAAGGAATTTCTTTATTAATTTAGGGGAGAAAACAAGGGGACTTGGCCAAAGTTCAAAAGGACACCACACAAGCCAGACAAAAATGTTCCACCACAATACTGACTCAGCATATACTGTCAATCCACAACACTTAAGTCAAAATCCAGTAGACCAACAACACTTAAATCAAGGTCCAATAAACCAGCAATGCTTAAGGCAAAATCCAGTCAATTCCACAACATTTAAATCAAGATCCAATCCCTCCAGCTCCAAACCACCCCAAGCATCAAAATAGGAGCAACGAAAGAGAAGCAGCTGGAACAAGAAGAGAGAAGGAGAGAGAGGGAGAGACAGATTATATATCTACTACTGAAGCTCTCACAATGCCAATGGCAGGACCATGACACGAGACAAACACATGCCCTTGGTTTTATTTGCTCTGGTCCCTATGTCCAACCCCTCCAAGCAGGGTCTCTGGCCCACCAGCCCCTCTGGGGCTCCAGGTCAGGGTGAGGGGCAGTGTCCTCACTGTCCCTGCCAATCCGAGCCTGGCTTAGGGGCTCCAGGAGGTGTGATGTGTTGTAGTTTTGCCGGGCTGTTTGTGACTAACAGCTACTCTGGATCTTCCCCATGTGGGCTCCAGGGGCCTGACACTGAAGGATATGAGGCCACTCCACCTCTGTGAGGTTCGACCCATCCCTTCCCCTCCTACGCCCCCCTTCCCCCCAGGGTGGTTCTGACATGGTGTCACCCACAACCTGAACTGTGGGTGACTCCAGCTGTGGTATGAGTGCTGTGGTCACAATAGGAGAGAAACATCCTATGCCCACATGTTTGGTAGCCGTGCTGCATGTGTCTGTATATCCAGTGTGACTGAAGCCACCTTCTTTACAAACAGAAGGTAGAATGGTGGGGCAGGGGGTGCAGGGCCCAGGGCACTGCCTGCCTCCCCTGCTCTCCGCCGTCTGCAGGCACCACAGGAGATGGTTTGCTGCTGTGCCTTTCCTCACTCACTACCTCGCTCTTGTCGTCTGGCCCAAGACAGATTGCAGTGCCTGGCAGCCCCAGCTCCTCACTGCTCTCATATGGAGTCAGGACGCATATTGATTTTTCTGCTTTTCTCAGACTGCACTCATCTGTCATTTTATTTTACTGGAGATACCATTAACAATAAAGTAAAGGATGAAAGGCACAGAACCCATTAGAGAGCTTACTTCATGTGTATGAGAAAGTGAGTGAAACAATTAAAAGCATATCAGCTTATAAACATGCTGATACAGTTATTAGCACAGTGAATAACACTCAGAGCATGATACCAGGGGATAGAGATGAAATCTCCCCTTTCCTTTTTCCTTCCCTTCCTGGGAAGCAGAGAGGGTGATATGATATTTCATAACCACACTGAATATATGCAGCCATAGGTTTTGTACATGAGCAAGATGAAAAGCAGACTAAATAATAAAATCAAGTGACGTTACACAACAACCAGTCCACGGTTGGCTTCTACATGAATGAATTTCAGAGCCACAATGGTAAAATTAGAGTGACAGGAAGGTTAAATGTAAAAGGAAGAGGTAGCAATACTGTCCTGGGACTAGTTTCTAATAAGCTGGGAAAAGCTTTAGCAAACAAAAGAAAAAGTTTTATTATTCCTGTTCATGGAATGATTTAACCAAAATCCTTCTGAAAGCCTGATACCCTGGCAAGGATGATACCAATGAGAAAAAAAGGTGTGAAAATATTAGATAATAAGCAGGTACTCACCCACCATCCTGAACATTTCAGTGTCATTTGCAAGAAAAAACATCTGCTGTGTGTGTTTTGCAGCTTTTGTTTTTGTTATCTGTTCTTTTTTCTCAGCAACCTCAGGTGACGTGCCTGGCACCTGGAGCCCTGGGTAACATCACTCCAATCAGTAGGAGTGAGCACAACTCGTTGGTGTAGTCGGATATCATACTCTGGGGTTTAGACCCACTTACTCCAAAGGGTTGTGTGTTTGGTGTCTCTGTGGGCTAGTGTTCCCCACTGAAGATAGCCTCCTGGCACTCCCAGATAGTGTCCCAGATAGTGTCCCAGGAGGTCGGGCCAGGTTAGGTCCAAGCCATTTTTGAGGCTGACGGTGCTTGAGAATTTGTACAGAACAGAAAGTTATTGAAGAGTTGCACTGCTATTTGGGATGGGAGGTTTTTTTGAATGGTCTTTTTGATGAGGTCAGTGTTGAAAAAGCATGGACTTACTGTAGGGCTTACTGTATTTTTATGTTTCTCTTCCTCTTCTCTTTTTACTCTGTGACACTGTAGAAAAGAGCTCCTACTGTGATAATGTACTGGATGATAATGTACGGATGTGGAGTGGGTGAGTCAGACACGACAGGGATGCAGAGTTGCCATGGTTTGCCCAGCTGACTGAATCATGTTGTGGGTCAACCAGTCTGCAGCTGCTGCTGAACTCTTGCTTTTGCACACTTTCCCTGCCCCGGGGCATGCTCTCCTTGGTCAGAGCCTGTAGTCCTTGGTCCTGTTGATCCCTGTTTCTATGTGCTTATGGCTAAGAGCTCATAAGAACTGGCAAATCATCTGAACTCAGTAAAGCATGAGTTTACAGGTTGTGTGAGCAGACACCGGTGTTCACAAAGTGTTCTCTGGGGCAACCACCTTCATTCTCTCTAGTGAATGGTACACATGAATACTCAGCTCTGCAGAAAGATAGTTGCTAGCAGTTAAGGAGTTTGCACACACCCATACCTTCATGAGTTTAATTGCATCAGTGCAAATCTCTGTGGGCTGATTTAGGATGTGTTTATACCCATTTACCTTGCTAAATGGTAGGAGCCTGCCTGAAGTCCTATAAGATATACCTGTGTACAAAATCTATCCCAGGTTCAGTGAGCAGATGTATTCACACTGATCAAAACCTGCTTAAAATCTCACCTATAAGCTAAATAGAAACAGTGGTGAGTTTACATCAGGCTTAGTAACTCCCTGTGGAGTAAAACCGTGAGGCCCCAATACATGAGTTCAGTCATGTTTGTGCTTGACAAGGATAGGGATGGCAGAAGTTAAAGGGGATACAGAAGAGAACAAAAAATGCCCTCAAATGTTTGGTAAAGGGGGATCTCTGTAACAAAAAACCCTGAAAAAAACAAACCTACAGAGTATTTTGACCTTGCTTTGAACAACAATCACTGCAATCCTTTAGCCTTTTATTCAACAACATTCGGAGCAGAGGTAGGCAAAAGAAGATGGATCCTGCAAGCCTGAGCGTGTTTTGGGAAGACGCCCAGTGTCAGGACATTTCCATGGCCCCAGGGCAGATGGCAGGGTTGCAGCACACTAGGAGTGGCAAGAAGGCTCTCACCTTCCCTGTTGAGCAGGAGGCAACTGTGCACAGGGAAGGCAAATCTCAGCCCTGGTACATATGTACCTCGGTTCCTGTTGTGGGATCAGGAAGGAAATGCTGACTTACAGAGCAGCTCTTAACCGGGTGGTTTTTGTCACTGATCCCCTAGCATTAGGCAACAGTGACTTTGCAATGACTGACTCATTTCAGGTATCCCAAGAATGGAAAAATAACTGAAAGATCCTAAATTTGTCACAAAGCTGGTTTTGGTTCAGGTATTTGCCTACCCAAATATTTACATAGGTCAGAACAGCTGCATACTCCTTCTTTATGCCTTGGTTTTTGTTCTCGGGGAAACTGCCAAATGCAACTATAATTTCTCTTTCTTGTGTGAAGCAACAGCACCCAAAATTTTTAGGTCGCTAGGCCACGTGGTTTACCATTGTGAAAGGCAAAGATGTTCAGTGCAATGCTTCCATTTGACTATAGCTCTGGTAAGCTCCTGGAGCTGCATGTGTCCCAGGGGAAGGGGCTTCAGGAGCCAGCAGTGTTTGCCCAGAGTACTCATACAGCAAGATCTGAACCAGCTGCCTCCCTGGGTGAGCAACTGGATAATAGGGTGAGTCAGGTAATTTGCGATGATAAAAACTTTTCATGACTCCTTTGGATGTCGGGATACCTCTCTGCTCCAATGCCATGCAGTGTTACCACACAGCTGTGCCAGGGCTGCGCACCCATGGGAAAGAAGGAGGTAGCATCTGACTTCTCTTTTTGTCAGAGGATTTCTCCTGTTCCTTTGGATATCTGGGAAGGGAGTGATTAGGTCATCTGATGCATGATGAAGCTGTGGCAGACCATGAGGGCACTGCTGATAAATGGGCTGTGCAGTGAGCAACACACAGGTCCTGTTAAAATGGTCAGCACAGATTCTCAGAGGGGGTTTCTGTGGTGCCTAACTCCCAAGAGCTGTTGACCATGTTTAACTCAAAAATTTATGTACATTATTTTATTTTTCCTCTGAAGAAATAAGATTTTTGGATAGAAAACTGCCAAAGAGAAAACCTTGTGAGTGGGAAAATACAGAGTAAGAAACAATGAGAAGAAAAGTATGAGGCTAAGCCAAAGCCACTCAGCTCTTTGCTTTGCCACAATTATTTCCTGACCTGTTTATTGCAGTAAGTGCCTATTAATGGCTGACTCCAGCTCTCAGATGTGTGAGCTCCTGCCCTGATAGTTATGTTGAGGTGAAAACAAAGTGCAAACAACCACCCCAAACCCTCCACAACCAGTTCTTGGCATTCAAAGTGTTAGCAAGAGTTAATGTAGTAATTAAAAGTACCCAGTGCTTTCTGACTTCACGGATGACATTATGTGGTTTGCCTGCCCACCCAAAATGCGTGGGAGGGCAAACCCAAGTCCTAGAGCTCTGGCTGCACTGTGTGTCTCATCACTTTCCTTATCAAGATTTTCACAGTCACTGGGAAAGGGTTACACCTATCAGCAGGAGACATTCCAGTGCAGGAGACAAGATGACTCTCCTACAATTCAAGCTGCACAGGATTCCTGCATAATCATATTCCCTATCTCATCTCTTTCTGCTGTGCACCTTTTTCCCTCCTGCGTAGTTTTGCATCACTTCTGCATCTGAGCATAAAGGAAACTCACAGGAGAAAGCAGAAGTTTAAAGCAAAAATAAAACACTACAGCTCCATAGATTCCTTAGAGGCACGGCCAAGATTGTTCTACAGTGACCTGAGTACCTGCTCTTTCAGGAAGCCTTTGACAAAGTCCATGACAAAAAGTTCACAGAGCAACAGGACCAGGGGTGTTGTATTCAATGGCTGAGAAGTGCAGGGCAGAAGTAGGCTGGCACCTCTCAGTGTGGCTAAGTGCTAACAAGGAAAAGCTCCAAACAACTTATCTAGAGCAAGTGTTTGAAATACGTCAGTCTGGAAAGGAGGGGAAACCACTGCAGCCGCAAATGTACACAACCCACTATAGGTTTGTGACTCAAGAGAGGGCAGTGAAGAGCAGCAGAAAGGGCTGAGACGATAGACCAAGGTGACAGGAGGGGAACATGCTGCTGACAGCTGTGGTGTAAAACTTCTGGAGGCTTGGCACTGCTTGCTTGGCAGTTGTATGGAAAGGTGAACTTTTCTTCTGCATGCCTTAGCTTTTAGCAGTCAGGTAGTTTAAATAGTATTTCTGGCTTTGGAACTGTGGGCATGCACTTTTGCCAGTGTCCAGATACGTGTATTTTGAAACACATGCATCACAAACATCTTCCTATCTTCTCCCTGGGAGTCCTCTATTGGCTTGGTGCTCCTGACAGATATCATCTCATTCCTCTTCTCCTCTCCCCTTCCTCCTGCTCTTGCTGCTGTTGCTGACCAGGACTCTCAGTCACTTTCTGACATTGTTTGTCAGGCTGACTCTGGGGTTGATCTGGCTACCTGATCCATCAGAATACATCCTTTGCTTCTGCTGTTCATTTTCCTCTCGTTTCATGAGCTGCTTAAGGTCAGTGAGAGTTCCAAGAAACACTGGTGCTGCAGGATGGGAATGAGTGCTGCTGCATGACTGCAATGTAGAGGTGCTGTGAGGATGGTGGGTCACCAGCTCCTGGCAGCAGCGATCCAGTCTGACCGCAGCTCACTCACGGTGCCCCACCAGAGCTCAACCTCCTCTGTGGCTCGTCACCAGGGAAAGGCTGGGCTGAGTGTTCAGGTCACTGAATGCTGTACAGCTCTAACCCAAAGTGGAATTGTCAAAAACAAAACAAACTGAAAGGATTTGTAGTTTCGTAAACAGCAACATCAAGATGCCACTCAATATACCATGGCTATTAGAAAACAAGCAATATGCTTCAGTCAATAAAAAAATGAGTCAGATGATACCATTTACATATGCAAAGGCATTATTAGGCAATCTGTCATGTAAGGTGGGCCAGTCTTTCTAGAGAGGATACAGAAACCTGGTGAAAAAGCAGCTAAAGTGATGGGAGACTTCTTGATGCAAAGTCAATAAAAAGGGCTTGCTCCTCTTAGACAGGAGGTGAATAACAGGGGGCAGAGCATCCTACGGCACACAAGCAAGGCATACAATACTGCCTGAGGTAAAAATGAAGTGAAACTGAAAGGTAACCATTTCCAGTAAATGGTGAATACTTTTTCAACAACCTGTCAAGTTCATTGCCACAAGATATGAAGAAAGTAAAGACACTATTAGGCATTTAGACATTTACATCAATAAAAGAATATGTATTGCTATTCTGTGTAAGATAAGTGAAAAAATTAAGGAGATAAATACTCACATTGCAGATGATAAGCTACTTTATTTTTCCAGAGTGGGTAAATTTGAAACTGTTTTGAATATCACACTACTCCACAACTACTTAATAAGATCCTGGCACCTTTTCCAGAAACATCTCAAATTGTCCAGTCTCAGACATAAAATGCTTTAACCTGCTATGGGAATCCTCCTGTTCCTAGTACAATAATGAAATCCCATGTGAACACAAGTACAGTGGATGTTGGAAACTCATTTTTCTGACACTAGGAACCAGGAATGTTAGAAGGAATGGGTAATGGTGTGACCCTATATGCCCATCTCTGTCTCCAAAACTGTGATTTACATGGTTCAGTAACAGCCTCTGATCAGCATATAAAGGCATTCAAGGCCGAGTGCAAGACCCAGCCCCTCGTCTTCTCAGCTTTAACTTAAAAAATATTCAGCAAATGGTGTAACCCAGAATTATAACAGATTTTCTCAACAAATGGCACTGCAGGCCTATGTGATGCGAGGGTCTTCTTGCCATTGAAGCTAAGAGAAGAACAGCACCTGCCCATGAACAGTGTGTGCCAGGAAATTCAAATTAAGAAACCTGTTCCCTGTTCGATTAACAGTTCTTAATGGCTTTTTGGTCTGCCAGTCCATATGAATTTATAGTAAAGAACTAACTTGTTTTGGATCCATAAATAATCATAAACAAATGTTGAACCAGATAATTTTGCTCCTCCACACAGAGGAGGATTTTGCAAACCTTTCAAAAACAGCATGTCTTGTTGAATTTGGGTAGAGAAATTAAAGTTGCCGTGAGGCAGCTTTAACTTGTGTGACCGACACTTACAAAGCGAATCACAGTAGGTTTTGCTGACCTTGGCAAAATCAGAGGTCATATTTTCGCACATATAAGCCCTTTTAGACATATTCCCCATACGTATTCACTGTGAAAAGGTTTCTTTTTGTACCTCTACAGAATGTAATGCATGTCCTCACCTTCATTCTTCCCTCTTCAAAGTATTACTGAGGCTATCGAGAAGGAAATTAAGTTCCTTTTAGAACATTTCAGTACAATTATTCAGGGCAGGATTCTCTGCCACACTCTTGGGTGTTTTTATATTTATGAGCTCTCTTTAAGGCTTTAATGGGGCAGCAGCCATAGTAAGATGAACCAAATAGGACTCTTAAAGAGAGACTTGGTACATTAGGGGCAGATTCTGATTCTTATTAACCTTATAATTTTTAATCCTCTAAGCAGTGGCAGTGATTGCGATGTGACTTGTATTTGAGTGAGGTACAATTTAGGGTGAAACCAGTTTTCAGAGTCTGACCCTTCCTTATTCCACGAGAAAAGCTCAGACCAAACGGCAGTAATTTCCTGCTGAAAAAGAGCTGATGGATGAGGAAGGTTATCAGATCAGCAAATCTTCATTTTCTCTATGACATTTCAGGTAAAATAAAGATGAAAACAAAGCATGGAAAAAGAATGAGGTCCAGAGGGCTTGCAGAAACTTCCCTTCATACTTTCCGTGAGTTGCCCCTTTTAGTTTGAAGTAAAAGAGCACATGATGCCAAGGCAGGATTGAGTAGTACCACAACGGTGTATGTGCGCTTCTACATTTATTGTAAATCTGAAGCAGCTGGTGGTGATTGGCTTTCAGTCAAAAACACTGAGTTACACCACGCTTAGCACAGCCTGAAATCAGTTCCTATGGCTCAGAAGATGCAGTATGAGAGGCCTTTGATTGCTCAGACCAAACTCCCAGCTAGCTCAGTAGCCTGTTTCTCACGAACAGCGACTGACAATGGATAGGAAAATGGTTTTGGGGTGCCAGTGATACAAGTATATTCCCAGCTTCTGACAATCTCTAACCTAGAAAATTCCTGAGCTGGAGGTGGCATCTTTATGGAGAATAGCTCAGGATGGTATTTTTCTGCAATTGCTTTTTGGAACCCATGCAAACTTTTGGGATTTACAGCATCCTGTAGCAGTTAATTCCTCAGTGTAACCTTAGCGTTGGGAAAAAGTGCTGAATTTGTTTTGAAACAATCACCTGGTAGGTTCAAAATATGATGCTGTGTACTTCCCGTTGTACAGAAAGAGTGAATAATCATTCCCTATCCAATTGTTCCATGCCATTCAAGGTTACCTAGATGCCT
>JAWWES010000115.1:78013247-78058214 GCA_035583135.1 Lophotriccus pileatus | reverse complement strand
CTTCCCGTTGTACAGAAAGAGTGAATAATCATTCCCTATCCAATTGTTCCATGCCATTCAAGGTTACCTAGATGCCTTTAGTCTCCTTGCTCACCAATCTAGGTGAAAGACTCCTAGGTTATTTACTTGCTTTTTGAATATTTCTTCCCATACATTTAATCATAGGTGTTGTGTGTCTGTCCTTTTTGTATTTGTATCTTTTTTTTTTACCTAAAATTTATGAAGGACTGAAATTCCACAGATGCTTCAAGATACAGGAATAACAAGGATTTTGGATTCTCTTTCATTCCTAATAGCTCCTGGAATGTCATTTTTCTTTGGTACTACTAAACCCTGAGCTAACATGCTTATAGCAAAGGCTGTCGTAACACCAGGATGACTTTTCTGAGGGCCAACAGGCAGCTCAAAACCCGTCACTGTATCTCTGAATTTAGGGTTGCTTTTCCCTGTATGCATAGATGTTGTGTTCATAGACACCAAATTTTGTCTGACACCTTATTGCCTTGTTGCTTTTTACCTTAGCAGTGAATTGTGATTCTACACGGTCATCACTCATTTTTACAGCTTCAGTGGCTTAGTATCATCAATAAACCTCATTATCTTACTCTCCATTGCCTTTTCTGGGTGGTTAGCGAACATGTTTAATGACACAGAAGCAGAACAGATCTCCACAGGACCTCCAGGTTTATTCCTCCTCTTTGTTTCCTTTAATCCATGAGAGAACTTTCCCCCTAGTTTAGCATCTTTATGAGTGCTTGGTGAGGATTGTTGTGAAACCTTGTTGTAAATCTGCTCCTGCTTTGTCAATCAAACTAGCTACATCTATGTATTTGTGAGCAGCTTTAGAAAACACTGGTAAATTTGTAAGACACAGCTTCCTTGCCCAACACCTATTATTATTCTTCTCCATTATATCATGTTTTTCCATGTTGTTTTATGCTTTCTGATGGTGACAGTGATGGGGCAGCTCCCAATTTGTCCTCTCTTTACTTTGTAAAGCCGCATGCCAAACAGCAATGTCTGAAACACCATGAAGAGAGGCCCAGAAGACAGTCTTTCTGAAATGTCCAAGGGATGCAAAGATTGCTACACAGACATTTTCAGGCCTCCTTCCTGGAACTGCCATCTGCTAGAAGATATGTGAGCATCAGTTGCTATGGTAGCACACAAAATACTATGTCCAAACCCTGGAAACATGGAGTATAGGTCTAGAGCTGGGCTGTGGACCAAAAATCTCAGCAAGGTCTGGAGGATGAGAGTTTTATCCCTTTCCTGGCCTATACAAAAAAATCTTTTCACTGTTGTATAGTCTCACAGCTGCCATGGATTCAGTAGCAGACGTTGTCATCCTGGCTGGGGATGACAATATGTAGGACTTCTTGTAAAACAAGCCTTACTTTTGTTTTGCAAATCTCCCTATAAGGAGGCCTATAAGGAGCAGCAATGGGCTGCAGTGAGACATTTTGGTGACTGTTTCCCTGTCAAACTTATGCAACATCCATTGTGCTTGTGCAGCCTGTTGCAAAAAAAATGGATGCCATCCCCAGAATGTTGGCTGAATATTGATTTAGCTAATGGTGAGAAAAAAAGGAATGAAATAAAAGGACATTGTAGCTGGTACTGCATATAAATAGCTGGGAGGTTAATTTATGTTATTTATGGAAATCTGGAATACTGGGAATGCTCTAATGCTTATCCCAGCTAGACTATTAGTGGTCTTCTTATGTGCATGCATCACCATGTTGTCTAAATGTTGCTAAGCCCTCTTTAAAAGAAGTCAGGCCAGGCTTTAAGCAGACTAGAAAGGGGTCTGTTAAAAAAAGTATATTTTTCTGTAACTATTTATAAACCTAAAGGGATTCATGTATAAGTGCACATAAGCCATGCTTTTATTTACCAAACACTAGAGAAAAGTTGCAACAAAAAGAGGAGAAAAAAATGTCCCTCTCTCAAAAGAAAAACAGTTACAGGTGATTTTTTAAAAAAATTCCATAAATATAGTTGATTTGGGGTTTTTTTTGTTGGGTTTTTTTTTCTGCTGAAAGAGTACACATGTGATTAGTGGAATCTCTCTGAACCAAAGAAAACACTTCAGATCAATTTATGTTCAACATGGATTTGCCTTGTACAAAACGCATAGCCCTCACTCGTTTGACTATGCAAATAACATAAATTAAGAAAAGAAAAATGCAAATGGAAGATGTATCTCATCTCTCACTGGAATGATAACTACAGTACTTCTACGAGGTGCACCATGATTTACTCTCGAGGTTTCTCTTTTAAAGGCTTGCAGAAAAAGGTGTGACAAGGAGATCCAGTGGTGAAATCACTGTTCTACATCAGTTAAAAATACTCCCTGGTCAAAGCAAACAGCGGATGAGAATGTGCCAGAGGTGGGGAGGGAGGCGAGCCTGCAATGTGTATAAACAAATGCCCCAGTGACAACTGGAATGTATACAAAGCCATTGTTGGAGATTTCCTACACCTTCAGGGGCTCATTCTTCTGCTGAGATGCACAAACATAGATGCTATCCTGACAGGGTATCTCAAAGAGTGTAAAAGCAAAAGCCACCGCTAAATATAGAAGGCTGTCACATGCTGCCTTTAGTCACATTTCAATTCATTGTAAACTGCAGCATGCCTCGCACCACGGTTCTTTTAATCTTGGTGACGCGTTTGAGGGGTTTTTCCTTTGTGCACGTCCCTTTCTCCCCTGCAATTTGGAAATGCAAATGTAGATGTGCAGTCGATAATCAGACAGTTTGGATGGTCCTGGTGAGCTTTAAAATGTACAGGCATGTTTGAAACAACATGGAAAGTGCTGGTGAAAGGGGGAGCAAGTGGATGAGTCACTTTTAGAGCAAAGCAAGCGAAGTGGGGAAAAACAAAAAAATGAAAAGAAAAAGATCTGTGTCTTGACTCAGTGCCCAGACTCTTAAGATGATGCTTCACTGCAGAGTCTGAAGTTCAGCTTATTTTTCCTCTCATTTGTTCTCTTATTTTTATGTCTTACATAATGGAGCTTTGATTCATAGAAATCTATTTATATAGTCTAGGATTTGGGCCAAACTCTGAAGTCCTAACTCTGTCTTTCCTCAGGCAAAATGGCCACTGTGGTTAGTGATATGAATGAGGTTTGCTGGGACTGTGTGTTCAGGGCTGGACTCCTGGGGGCTATTCTTATTCCCCCCGTAATTTCTTGTATCCTTGCTAGAATATGATTTCATATAAGGAACTCTAGGCCATATTGTAACCAGAGGACAAATGGGCAGAAATGGACAAAATATCCCAGGTTTTACTGGTGAGGCAAATATGAGCTTGTGCTCCTTCCACATGCCCAAAGGATATCAGTCAGCATTTGGGTCCCAGCTTTTTGTCTTATTCCCCTCTTTCCATATCAGTCCTGCAGGAGGAGAGATGTGGAAGCCACATGGAAGCCCTTTGCTGGGAAAGCCCTGACATGAGGATGGGGATGCTCTCCCCATTCCTGTGGGGCTGGCATGTGATATTTGAAGTGGAGAAGGGATGGCTGAACCACAAGGCACCAGCACTACCCCTGCTGCAATATGTCTTTTTGAGGGCTGGGGTTGGATGGTGTCTTTGAGGGCAGATTTGCAACTGAATGGGTTCTTGGAAGTGGAGAGCGGGAGCTGGCTTCCTCCAGGGCTGCTTTGCTTGGGGCAGTTGGGTGTGAGCAGAGGACCCCATACCCTGGGTCTGTCAGAGGAGCTGGCAGAGCCAGCTGACCTTTTATCTGACAAGCTGGCAGTGAAGAGAAGGCTGCCAGAGAGAGAGCTCCCTGCTGACATCAGAGTTATTCTTGGGGCTAGATGGAAAACAGTGAGAGATAATGCCCTTTGCTGTAATGATGAGGCTGATTTCAAATACTTTGCATGAAAATAGCAGCTCAAACCCAACTAAGTAGGTCAGAGAAGCAGAACTGAGGGCGATTGCTTCTCTGTGGCTCTGTGACCAGAGGCTGGAGTTTTTGCTCTCTAACAAAGAGCAAACCCAAAAAGAAGCTCCTCCAGGGGCGAGACATGCCCAGGAATATTCTTAGCAGTCTGCTAGTACCTCAGTTCATCATCCAGCATTTCTTGCAGTGCAAATGCTCTTACAATCCTGTTTGTTTGTTGGGGTATTTTTTTGCTTTATTTTGGCTTTTTGTTTGTTTGTTTATGGCTGCTGGTAAGAATGCAGTAACTTTGATAATACTACCTCTTGGTCATATTTGATGACATAGTGTTCATATTTTTAGCCAGACTAAAAGAAATCACTGTAATGATTCATGGAGAATCAGGGAAAATGTTTTCAGTTTATGCTAGAATACATACACACACACATATTTATATATAGTTCTCTCTATGTATACAAAAATTTTTGCCTTTTGACTGATTTGTCAGAGTTCATAATGCAAGAGCCATAGACAAAGTATGCCCAGATTTTGACAATACCAGAGTAATGAAATAACCAAACAAGCACTCGCCCTTCACTTCCTCAGCTATTATTCTTTGAATGCTGGAGATAAATGTCATTTGTAAATCCCACTCGTTGCTAACATTAGTACTATGCATATGTACTTCCTTTGACAAGTTACCCTGCCACTGAAATCTGCAAGGCAGCAAACTTTAAAGTTTTCTTTTAAGCATGGATAATTACTAATTGGAGGGCATCTGTCTCTGTGAGCACCCACACTCACTCTTCTTTAAGGTGTTCCAGGTTGGTGACTTACAGCCAAGGAGCCTTGAAATGCTTGACAACCTTTCTCCTAATTATGAACTCTGTTGCCAACTTTCTCTCTGCTGGAAAGACTTTTCTCTTCTTTCCCTTTCTCTTTCCTTTTGCATCACAAACTATGCCTATGGGCTTTGGGCTATGCTCCTTTTCATCTACAGACCAGCTAACTGAGATGACCCACAGGTTCCAGGACAACTCTGAAAGATCTGAGCCTGTTGGCTCAGCCAATGCTTGGGCTCCTGCCAGCTCTCCAGCAGCATCTCACAGTGTAGAGTAAAGCCACTCCTGTATGATGATGATGATATCATACCAGGAAATCTGAGGACCTGACTTGTATGGAAGAAATCATCCTTTGTCACAAGACAGATGCTGTTTCTAAAGAGCCTTTTTCCTCCAGGCTGAAGTTTGTGTCCGGTTATACTGCCACAAGAGGCATCATGAGGGGTACAGCCCATGGAAATAAATCATCCAGGTCAGTGGGCAGAGCTACTCTGTCCCTCAGCCCAGAGAGAAGAGCTGCATTTTCTCTCTCTGCTCCTCTCTTTGTCTTTACCATTCAAGAAGGGGACTAATAACATTAAAGTTACTCAAGCCAGCGTCACTTGTCTCCTGCTGTGCTGGAGTGCAAAGGGTCCAGAAGACATTCCAGATCTGAAGTCTGTTAAGTCCCACTGATCATCTTCTGGAGTTGCCTGCCTTTTCCACCAACTCCAGACAGGCCCTTGGGAAATTTGCCTCCAAAATCAGCCTAGAGAGGAGGCAAAACTTGGCATTTGTGCATACCTCTGCCCCTTGTCCTTCCCTCCCCATCTCATCCAGATATCTTGAAACCTTAAAGCCATTGATAGAGATGAATGAATGGAACTGGTTATATTTTTGCGAAGATGTGAATTAAATTTTCTTACTCTATATGCTTTCCTCTTCATTTTCCACTGCTGTTGCATTTTGTTTTACCCTATTGTATTTTCTGCAAGCTCATCTGTGGTCCTAGGAAGTTTTTTTCCTAGCAAGAAGTTGTTGGTGCTCCTAGGAGGAGAGAAAGTGTTAAGCAGCTTTTGGGGTAGGTGGTGAAATCCCTGCTGGGTATTTAACCTACATTTGTTTTCAATCTACAGGAGTGTTCATGTTAGAAGTCTGCTGTTAAAGATGAAACAAAGTAGCTCAAGTAGGTCAATAGGATTTAGCTAAATTACTAAAGAGCTATAGTAACAAAATTTGTAGAGTCTTTTCACAGAGGTGACATAGTCTTGAAACAGGGAGATTATGGGTCAGTTAAATTCCCTTGAAGCTGGCATCCTTAACTTTCCCCAGTTAGCAGCTCATTTTCATTGTAAAGACAGATATTCTCTATTTCAAGCTCAGCATTTGACTGGCATATCCAACACCATACTGGTAATATTAGTCCCCGGCATCCCTAGGCAAGTTGATGAGAGAAGCAAATTCTGCAAAACATGGAAACAAAGGCAAGTGGCAAGCCACACAATGCATTTTTTGTCTGCACATATGTGAAGTTCATTGTCAAAAAGCCCATACTTTCCTCCGACTGTAGGAGAAGGCTGCAATTGTGGAAATTCCTAACAACAGTCTTGAAGTAACAGCGGCTCTAGCACATCTAGGCAGAAGTACTGCATGTTCAAAGAGACAAAAGGGAAGGCCCTCTAAAGGCCAAGAAACTGGAGCAAGGAATGATATACACACAGTTTCTCTTTATAAAGCTGACTACTGAACTGCTATGCTTCCCCTGTAACTCCCAGCACTTTAAACTCTGCTGGTAGATCTGCTATACCTTAAATTCAGTATTCAGTGCTGCATCTCATTAAAAGGAACTGGTTAAAGGCAGGTCAACCTTTTAAAGTTCTGCTGAAGCATTTTGCTTAGAAGTTGTCTGTTTAGGAACATTTTTGCATGCTGCAGTCCCATCTGTGCTTTCGGTGTGAGTCTGTAGTTTCACATCTAGACTGTAAGTACAGAACATCTGTTGGGTCACGTATAAACAGTAACATAAATAGCTGACAGTGGACAAAGCAATTGCTTTGGTGAAGTAGGTAATTGCTGGGCAAGTTACCCAAAAGAAAAGCTGTCTTCTCTTCCCCGAGAAACAGGGTATAACAGGCCTTCTGGCATAAGGATTTTTAGATATTAGTGGAAGCACTTTTCTTTTCTGCCAACCTAAGTAATAAGTATTTTCTCTTTAAATAAACGTGCCAAGTTTATGCCTCAAAGATTTCTTGCCCAAACTGCATCTACATATAACCTTTCCTGTCTGGCTGCATAGCTTCTTAGCATGAAGCATCTTAACATTTTTATTGCAGCAGGAGCTTTGCTGCAGTGGTCATTTCCTTAGCCCATTGCTTAGACTACTCCATCATCACTTTTTCTTTGCTGGCTCCTTTCTCTCTGTGGTGATCACATCCCTGCTCTGGCTCTCATCTCATTGTGATATCAGGCAGAAATAATTTTTCCTCACTTGTAAGATCTATTAGAGCCTATTCCCACCCTACCCATAAACCTTCGTTCAATGTCAAGAGTCTGACTTCCACGTTCAGCAGCCACAAGCAAGCACCTCTGCTATTTTCTCCTCGGGCTTGGGTGGAGCTCCTCACTAAAAATGTACAGTGTTCTGTCCTGCTCTACCAGCCCCTGTTTTCAGAAAGACTCTCATTTGAACAATGCAGGCCAAAATCTGGTCTGTAGTTTGTTGGACCTGCAGGATGGTTGAAATTTTCCTATTCTCTATTTGTATCCCTGGGTCTAGTTTTTCATGTTTTTGTTGTAAGGGAGGACAGTGCTCTCGTGTGTTGAATAGTCAAGTGAGGATCCCAAATCTGTGGCAACCAACAGTGACTCACTGCATGGGAGCGTGCTTGGGCAGAAAGAGAGGAAGGGAGGGGAAGGTACACGGAGATTTTAAGAAGATCCTTTCCCTCCCTTTAAACACTCTCTTTGATACACCTCAGCACCGTCCCTCCAGGGTAATGGTGTGTAAACGCCACAGACCTTTACTTCAACCTGGAGCTCTGGCCTGGTTTTCTCCAGGAATGCAGGGAGCTACACAGGATGCTTTCAGATATTGCATTACGTCTGAAACCAAGGCCATGCTTTCAAGTGGAAAACCCAAGTCAGCCTCAAAGAATTGGGAATTTGGTTTGTAGCCAACTCTTTCTGTGTAGCTCTGCTTTTCACATTGTCCTGCCCTCCCTTCTCCTGTAAGCTTGGTCCTGGGGAGAGTTCGGTTCTTGCCTTCTCCAGGAGTTTTACTGTTGGAACAGTGCAGGCATTTTACTGTCAGGTGCCTCTTTCCTCGGTAGCTATCTCTATGAGGAAAAGCAGCACATGCAGGAGAGAAAAGAGTGTTGTGAAGGACTGTTTATAAATTACTTCAGTGAGGCAGAGTGATGTGTCATTCTGGCAGAGAGCCCATTAAAGAGGAAGCGCTACTCTTGAATGCATTCAGCTGGGGTTTCTGAGAACTCCTTTATACCCACTCATTATCCATTTCACATTCTGGAAGTGGATGGTTATGTTTGCCTATGTGACGCAGATCTTAATAGTTTTCTGCAGTACTACATCATTTAGCTCTCAGCTAATACAAACCCAAGCTAGTAATTAACATTAAATGCTGAGAAATGGATCTGATGTGATGAACACTCAGCACATAATGAGAACGCTGTGATTTCTTACTGGGAAGCCATCGTGGTCTTACAACATAACCAGTTGTTACAGATGCCCAAACAGAGTTGAGATTAACAATAGGATCTGGTTACACTTGCAAACCTAATTGTTGCTAGCCTGGTAGAAGTTGCGCTCTCAGGCTCCACTTAGATGGATAACAGCTCTGGCATCTATTGTCACTTCATAATGGGGTAATGCTATTTATGCCACAGAAATCCCAGCTGAGCCATGAATTACACATAGATCAGGCACACCATGGAAAATGCAGCTGTGCTGGGGGATGAGGCTTGCAAGCAACTGCTCTGCAAGGCCATCTTGTACACTGAGGAGTGGGACAGTGTAAATCAACCATAATTATTAACAAAATTATTGAAGTGCCAACAACACTGGAACCTGAGCATGCCAGGCACTGCAAAACCAGCAGCTGGTTTCTGCTGAACAGATAGACAATCAGAAAGAAAAAAAAGAAAAGCCTTAGCAATGGGTAGGCTGTAGACTTTTTCCTTGATACCACAGAGAAGACAGTGCCAGGAGGAGGTAAATAAGCTGAAGCCCTTCTGTCTCCTGATGCTGTTGGGGAACTGGTGGTGGTAGTGACTGTGGGACCGTAGAGTCCTCAGGGTTGAGGATGAGAGTACAAAATAGTCTGGAATAAGCCCTGAATACAAAGGCATGTTCCCAGAATTCTGTTTCTTTCAGAATGAGTTGTAGAGGGAAGAGGCCACAGTTTCTAGCCCCACATAACAGTGCTGCAGAGCCCCAGCCTCTCCTCTTCACCCTGGGTGGTTCAGGCCCCTTAAAAGCCACCCAGGGAAGACTTGTGATAGAGAAATGCAGAGTGAAGCTGTCCCTCGCTGTGGGAGGGTGACCTTCCCCTCTCTACGGAGCCTTCACCTTCCCAGATTTAGCTACTGTTGCTGCTGTTGCTGCTGCTGCTGCTCCTGCATTTCTCTGTCAGAGTGCAAAAACTTTGCTGGGGCATTGGCGATGCCTGAGAGCTGTGGGGAGGAGAGGACCTTCCTCCCAGCCTGTGAAGTGCCCCACTGCCTTTTGTCTCTCCAGCCTAGATGCTCAGTACTTGTGGCAAGGGAGGAGGGGCGACACAAAACAATGTTTTAAAAAAAGGAGGGTAAGGTGGCCCCAGTTGCCCAAGTGTCTTCATCTGGCTTTGGATTCAGGCAGAAATAGGATGCGATGTTTAAGCACACCAGTAATGTGATAGCAGCAAATACAAGACTAACTGCATGCTTCTTGTGTGATTTGTGTCTTGGGCTTGGGTTTTGGGGGAGTTCTTTTGTAAGGCTGCATCTCCAGTTGGAAAGGTCCAATCCAAGAGGAAAAAAAAGACAGGTGGGAGAAGGAGTAAGGAATGAAAATAGGGGAGAAACTAGATAAAACCAGAGAGTGAACCCAAGGTGAAGAGACCACAAGCAATTTACAAGTATTTGAAACAAAGCTTTGATCAACCCATGCCAGAGAAAAGCCAGACTGTACTGTGGAAAATGTAGAATGCACTGTATCAGACTTCCATGTCTGTGTCAGGCAGATAATAACAAAAATTCTTATGAAAGTTCACACACAGTAGCAGCTTGGAAAATACAGTGGTGTGAATCCTCATGTGTAAATATACATAAAACACTGATGGGTATTCACTGAGTTTGCCCTGGAAAAATTAATCATTGCATTGATTATACTAAAATTGGAACTTGTCTCAAGCCCAGAGGCTGGATTACAAAGCTTGTCCCCCTTGTGAATGCAAAGTAATTCCTTGCAAATGGTCATTAATGTGGCTTACCATGAAATACCTTATTTCCCTTTTTTTTTCCCCCTGAAAAAAATGCATTCTTTAAACTGCCAAATGCTGAGCTGAATAGAAACTTTTGTACCATATACAGGATGATTGAACATACTACTTCAAAGCCATCTCTCTTGGGCTTATGGCTTTGCTTTGTGTATTTTTAAGATTTTGTGTATTTTTAAGATTTTGTTTGCTTAGAATAGCCTGCAGTTGAAATGACAGGTATTATAATGTGTCCATAGTCCACTCCTTGACTAAATTAATCCCAAAAGACACAGAAGCAGGTTCTCAAGGGGGAATTCTTCATGTACCCTTTCAGTGGGTCCTTCTTTCCTCTGTGCTTTTATTTTCGAGTTTTTAGTGTAGAAATGTCACAGTCATGATCTGTCTTGCTTGTAGGCTGGTAATTCCATTTCTCAGCTTTGTTCAGTTTCCCTTGAGCTATTGGATCCAAAATGCACAAAGGAAAAAATAAAAATATTTGAGTCTAGTGGGGTAGCTAGGGTCAGCTTTAGGCCCACAGTATGAATGGGGTAAGAATAGTCTCTGGCAGTGTGTTTTCATGCACATTCTGGAATGGCATATATTAATTTTTAATCTATTAATTTTCTAAATTATTCATGTCAGAGAAATAGAATAAAGAGAGGAAAAGGAATGGCAGACAGTAAAAACAGTGTTCCTGTGCAGCTAATGATCTCTTTTCTCTCTTGGTATGCTCCAGTCCTCCTCCTCACCACCCTGGTACTCTTGTGGGCACAGCTGTGAACAGGCATATGTTACCTGGCGGTAGCAGGAGTGCCCAGACCTGATGCTCTTGAGCTGAGCTTTGCAGATGCACCAGTACTGGTATCAGTGCCAAATCAGGAGCCTCCACCCCACCTTCAACCACTCTTTTGTCCCCTGCAACGATTCCTCCCCATAGCTGTGCTGACAGAGCTGCTTGTGTGTCTCCACTGTAAATTAGATTAGGCATCTCCTCTGGGTGATAGAAAGAAACAAATGTATATTTTTTGGATTCCTAGGCCAAAACTTATTTAAAACTATTCCCAGAATGGATAGAGTGTATGGGAAGAGCTATGATTTGATGAATCAGAAACATTTTCTTTGACAACACCTTGTTTAATGGTGTCAGTAGTCCACGTGCGTGCAGATAACAATGAGCAGACCTGACCTCTGGCTCCTTCAGCCTCTGCTTATCTAGTGAGAGTTGCTGTTACCTCAGGGTGCTATACAGATCAAAGGCAGCTAGTTAAATATGCCTACAGATTTTCAGACCTGCAACTACATCTCTCTGTGTATTTGGGTGACACAGAGCACAACTGACACTGATCTCGATTGCACCTTTTTTGCATTACCGTCAAACAAACAATGAAAAAGCCAGGAGTGGAATCCTCTAAGGTATAGCTGTCTGCATGCCATCTCCCCGCTTGAGTTCTTCAGGTCGGTGAGACTGTAAGAGCAATCCTCTGCAGGAGCTTTTATTTTAAATTAAAGATGCTACAAGATTATTATGTCATGAGGCATCATGAAGAATACCCTTTCAGGAGATCAGACTGACACTTCCACCCTGGAATTGCACAGTGCAACATCTACACACATCGCTGGTGTTTGTGTAGGAACTGTGTAAGGTCCTTGAGGGCAGGCGGGGAGGCACTGCTTTGTTCTCTCACCTGCACTGAATAAAGAGTATTGTCAGTGTGCTGATAAATCCTGCCACAGACTTTTGTTATGCTTGGAAGGAAAATAATATGATGTGTTACAAAGCCCCATAGGTGATGAGAAAAGTTTGCTTTGCTTTGTTTTAAATAGGGGTTTATGCTTTGTGCATAGGCATCTGCATAAGGGGACACAGCAGTGATGAAGATAGTCAGATGAAGAGATTGACCATTGTGTTTAGAGACCTAAATTTCAATATCTTAATCAGTGCTTTTCTCCTGAGCTATCTTCAGCATGGTCTTCAGGGAAAACACTATCTAACAAACAATGGCCCTGCTAGAAAATTCAAAGCCATTTTCACTCTGTGACAAGACTGATCATATCCTTGTGCATCTTTTTGTGGTTGACCTCCACAGAACCACTGGGGCACGGACAAAAAGTGTATCCTGGTGAGTGGCCTGTCTGGGATCATGATCCTCCTTTTCATACTGAAAGAGTAAATACAGGACTGATGCTTTGGAAAAGCACTGCTCTATGGAGATTGCTGCTGGCAGCAACCAGAGTTAGTTATATTCATATAGGTAAATTCATACCACAAGTGCCACAGAAAAAGGGAATAACTGAGGAAAGCCTGCTACCAGGTTAGGGATGGGAGCATTCCCAAAAGCGGTAAGGATGTGGGGAGGCAATTCAGCCACAGAGATGAAGTACTCCACACAGCACCTAAGCCTGACCCTGCAGGTAGCCCTGGGAGGGCTGAAAGGTCCAGCGGGCACATCCACAGTCTTGTAGCCTTTCTTCTGACACAGTCACACCACTGCCACAGTGGAGACTTCAACAGCAGAAGCCAAGCCTCTGCCTTGACTTGGTAACCTACTTGTCAGGATTGAGATGGTTTCTGACTTTCTTACAAAGTTCAGATAGACTGGACAGAATAAATGATATTCTGGTTGTTGCTGGGAAGGTCTAGAACTAATTTTGTCTGGATATCTCCTGAAAGTCACATGCTTAAGCAATGGCCTGCGTTTGGATGGTTAATACACTCAGGAACACCCTGAGAAGTAGCAACCCAGGTAATCTTAAGGATGCTTGGCAGGAAGAACGCCAAGATCTTACCTCTGTACCACCTTGTGCAAGACCATGCATGCATAAGCCACAGTTATCCCCACGCATCCTCAGTGCATCAGAGTGGGGTTATACAAGCTTGCCTCACCCTCATGAGCCCAAGGGCTCTTACCTGGCAGATCCATCCGTGGGACTTTGGCCTCAGAGCCAGGCAAGTTATCTGGCAGTGCTTCTCCAGGATACAGACAGGACCCAGAGGAAGACTAACAGGAATATTTCCTGGATTTTCTACCACTTTGGTGTTTTTTTTTTGGTAGTGTGAACTGTCCTGTCTCTGTTCCGTTACAGATGATGGGAACAGATCCACTTTACCAAGATGACGGATGGATAGCTCATAATCTGGATTTGATATCTGACATAGTAAGTCAGAAAGGGTTAGTGGCTCTCATTCTTTATTTATTGTATTTCTTCAGACCTTAAGTAAGTGCTAAAAGAGCAGAGTATATTTTTTACTTATTTTTAAGGTTTTGATCACATTATAATTTTGTGTTTTCTGTTCTTCTGTAGTGGCTTATTCTAGTCATAAACCAGCAATGATCTGGGCACATTTAATCTGAGAGGATTCCAGATGGCTGTCGTAATAGAAAGTGACCGGTTTTTCAGTGTGTGGTCTGTGCTTAATCTAAACTGGTCCCAAAACCAGAATTGATATGAAAATACTTCTATTATCTGTGGATTCTCCAGTGAGGAAGTCTGGAACTTTTGTAAAGTTTTATTTTATTTTTAGTCACTAATGGTGCAAAGCTATCAAATGTGGACTGTTTTTCATGTTTACCCCTTGGCAGTAGCCTTTCTGCAGGAAACCATTACAATTTTCTTGCACTGAAGAACAGAAGTTTTTACATTTGACAGTTACAAAATACTACTAATTAACAGTTTACATCTGCTTGTTATTTTGATTTACTGCCTTAGGCAAACTCTTAGTTCACACACTGGCTTCCATCTCATCTGTGATGGTCAGATCCAGTGAGGGTCATGATAGATGCCCTGAGCTTAACAGGTCTGATCTTGGTGGAAACAGCTTCTAGAGATTTTCGGAGCTCCTGGTGTAGGGGAGAGCAGGCCTGGGTCCCTCTGTGTTTGATCACAACATGGGTGGTGGTATCATCCCCTCTCCTCAAAAGTCCCTTTCCGCTCACCCATATCAGCCTATCATAGCGCCATGGTCAGTTGGAAGCTGAAGCCTGCAGGGATTTGGATACCTAATGTGTCTATACTTTCAAGAGTTGGGATCAGAGGATGTAAACATGTCAGGTATGGGGTTAGTGTAAGAATGAGGCAGATTGTTTGGTCAACCATATCCCTGATCTGATGGAGCTGGGGTGCCCTAAGGGCTTGCACCATGGTGGTTTAAGAGAGACCTCACCAAACTGTGTGGGTATTACCTCAACCTTCTGGGCCCCTGCATAATGGAACATAACAACACTTCCCTACCTCACAGAGACATTGCATTTGCATTTGTAAAGTTTTTTACAATGACAGATAAGTAATTATCTAAGTAAGAGGAACTAAGTACCTAATGTAAGTACATGAATCTTCTCATTTGCTTTGACTCATCTCTATCTGGACTAACTCCAATCACCAGTTGTAATTCCCCCTCTCCTTATAAAATCGATATTCCTGTAAATCATTGTCTTTTTCAACTTCAAACATGAACATTTTATTGCACAATGAATCTGTCTCAAATCCAGGCACTCTTTCACCCTGAATGCTTGTGAATTTCAGGGACCAACGTTTGATGGTGTTGAGAACAGCGTATATGAGTTACATTAAATACTTTGGTCTATGTGCTCTGAAAAAAAACTGATAAACTTGAGAGAAATATTCTGTCAAAAGTACCACAGAGTGTACACTAATATGGCATAAACACACCATCTACTCACCGTGGAAATATGATGTGATAATTTACTAGTCTAGCATAAGGTCTCTGCACGTGACTGGTCAGCCCACACCATATGGGAGTCACCTGCCTGTATCTTAATTACATCTTATAGTCTGGCACCAGAACTCCCATCACCATGCCTCAGTAAGCAGCCCATATTCTAGGACTGTCAGATCTTATCTACAGAAAAGAGAGAAAGCCTTGGAAAGCAGAAAGGCTAGAAAACAGTGATGGGGACTTTTGGGATTATTGCTGGCAGGTTTCAAGCACTCAGGGTGGATGTATGTAAGTGCACTCTCACCATGTCATGAGATGGGGCAGTGCAGGAGACCACAGTATTGCTGTGAGCACCAGAAATGCATCAGAGCTTGCAAGCTTGACCTGGGTTGTTATCTGCTCCTGTGTGGCCACTGCAGATGCATATGGCAGAGTGATCTGAGAATCACTGCAGGACTGCCATGACTAGAGGTTTAAACTCAGCGGCACTGATCACTGCCAGTGTTGGTGTCGTGGCCCACTTAGAGGCGGAATGAAGTGTCCTGCCTAAAAGCTGCGTGACACGTCAGCACAATGGCTTGTTTGCATCTTTATCCATTTCTTTATGTGAAGATGACAAGTTTATCAAGTCAAACTGTGAAGCTTTTGTTCAGAGTGGTGGTGTCTCTGTTTGCCTTGAGGGAAGCTTTGCCAGAACAAATTCTGAAAGAAAAAGGAGGCAGGGATTCAGTTTTTGATGGAGTGTTTTAACTGACATTTTAAGTTGAAACATATTTGGAGGAGACTCTGACTGAAACAAAGTTTTTGTGGTAAATATAGCAATTTGAGATTCAAAAGAAGTTGCAAAATTATTGCCATGTGTGCTGAATTTTATCCCATGCAGGAATCCTTCAGATAGACTTTGAATAGTAGAGTGGGTGACATTAATAAAGATTTGAATAATTTATATCACTGAAACATTTTTGTGGATGTTTTGCTCTTCCTAGAGATGTCTCAGTTGGACTTCTAGCCACAGTGTCTAACAGTTTTGGTTATGTGATTGCAAATGCTTAAACTTATAAAAAGTATGTAGTTTTTTTTATGTTATTCCTCCATTACTAGACACCCAAAATAACAGAATCTGACCAGTGCATAGGGCACATATTTTCTCTTCTCATCACTTGCACATGCCACAGAGATGGAAAGGAGGAAAATTTTATCAAGTAAGGAGGAAAGGAAATATTTCAAGTGGGTCCTGAGTGGGATTCTTTTCTAGATAGGGTTTATTTGTCACTGCCTTAACACAGAAAAAGAGAGCAAAGACAGGATCTTGGGGCAGCTTCAAATTAGAACTTCCACATTACAGGTTTGTGACTACGTGTACAGTGGCAGGGTGAAAGACGTGGCATCTGCAAGACTTGGCCTGGAAAGGCGAGGAAAAAACCTGAGTCAGCTGCTGATGCTGTGCAATGTCCACTGATAACCCACTTGGTAACATCACATCAATGCTATGGGTCGCACCCTCTTTCCTCCAGGCCTCCCTCTCCTGGAGGCTGCCACTGCCATCATGCAGCCTCATGTGCATGCTGCATTCACACTATTGCCCATCAGATCTTTGAAAGAGGGAAAGAGGCATGTTTTGTGTTCTGCTGCAGGAGTGTAGTGTCTCACCACGTTATACTGTGTTTCTCACTGACGCTTATTAGTACAGCAGTAATACAAGAAATCTTTCTGCTGCTGTCGATGAGAGCACTAGCACAAGTTCAAAAGGTAAAGGTGAGATGTGGGCTGCATAAGTGACATCAGAAAAGACCCAGACATGTGAAGCCTTGTTCCCTTCTGTCATCCCTATGTCTTGGAGGGGAGAGGGGGACCTGGCAAGACCACATGAAAGAGCGGAGTGAAAATGAGCAAACGTCATTAAAATTATCCAGTGGACCTCAGTAAAAATGTACTGAGTGGTCCTGACAGAGAGAGACATTTTTCACACTGTAATGGCCACACAGCTCCCTAAGTGGAAGAAGGAAGGTCATTTACTTCACAGAAGGAGAAAAAAAAAGTCTCTGAGATCATTTATAACATTACTCACAACCATTATCTATCCCAAATCATTCTTATGCCTTGTCTGTGATATTGGCTGCCTTGCAGTGCTCCGAGTTGCTCTTAACATAAAAACCTTTCTTATTCCTTAATGGCATAGCAGCTGAAATATTTAAAGCATTTGCAGACAAAGTATCTAATTGTATCCTAGATGCATGAAGACCCCAGGGAATGCTGACTGCTGCAACAGTCACATTTACCTGCCCCGGGGAAGGCTGTTGTTTCAGTAAAAACCTCGTCAAATACAGTTTAGTTAATAAGAAAATGCTTTTCCACAAATAGAGCATCTTTAGGCTCATATCCTGCACTGACAAACTCCAATCAGTGATAAATCTCCCTGACCTCTGTGGCAGCCTCCATGGCAGCCAGGTGAGAGGGCTTCACCAGCTGGAGGGCTGGCAGCACCCACTTCACCTCCCACCCAACACTGAGGTCCCCCCTGCACCTGATGGAAGGGGGTGATCCACTGGGTTGTCCTCCCAGAGCCTTCTGCATTCGAAACTGGACGTGAGTGTGGGATGGTGCAGAAAGAAAGAGCTAAAAACTCACTTAAGAACAGGCAATGAAAGAACACTAGAGCCTTTTCACCCTTGAGACATGTAATTTCTTGCTTACTTTGTATTCTAGTCCCGTTTCCCATCCCCATGTGAGAAACTGATGTGTGTGGCAGTGGTTTTTCATGCATGACCCTGGCAGGTATCTCTGAGCTCCAGCCCACCATGATGGCTGACCCGGTAAGAATCTTGAATAGTTTCTTGTCCGTGCATGGTTTCTTTTAGTGGCTGGACTAGCAATTACAGAACGATGTCCTTTCCACTACGTGAGGGGCTAATAAGGGTCATTCACAATCTCCTGAATTTTTTCTCACTCGCTGTCTGTGTTTGCCTGTGAGTCCTACCGTGCATTTACCAAAAACATTGGATTTGACTTCCAAAAACATTGGGTTTGACTCTACATGCCTCATGGCAGGGTCGGTGCATTGCAGGGCCCTAGGGGGAGTATCTGGGACCACCCTTCAAATCATCATCACATTTTCTTCAACATTATGGTGCAGTTGTTTCCTCTACCTGGGGCTACTGCATGAGTCCTATTTACTGTTGCCAGAAATGTTAGAAATGGTCATGTGCCTCTGTCAGGCAGGCAGGCAGGCAGGTTATCCTAAAAGAAAAACTCTTTTTGGTTTGTCCCAATGCTGAAGAAATCGCAGACATTGCTAAAGATCTCTGCAAACAACCCATGAACCCTGCTCGTTCCCTAACACAATCAAAATGACCACCACAATAGTAAGACATTATTTGAATAGTAGGCAACTGTGGAAATGTGAGGCAAGAAAATATGTGGAAAATAACAGAGCAATTGCAAACCTGGGCTGCCATGAAATGGAGTGTTTGAAAATCCTGTCCAGAAAGTCCTGAAAGGAAGCTGTTACATGTGGTGCCCCAGATTATTTCATATGAGACATTAAGGTTTTGATGGCAATGACTATCATTTTTCCCATGCTACTGGCAGTGCCCTAAACCAAATGAAGGGCAAAAATAAATTGTCCTGCCCAGATCTTATAACTGTGAAAAAGCACGCCCTATTCCCCAGAGTAAAAGTGGTTGAATGATCTACTCTGAGAAACATGACTCTAACTATTTAGTGGCAGCCATCTCAGGTCACAGCGGTGCAGTTTCATTTAAAAAAAAAAAAAAAAAAAAAGATAGGTGGGTGGAGAGCAGCTGAGAACACAGTGAATGAGCATGGGTTAGCCCTAAACCTGGGTTAAGACTTGCAGCCAAAGAATAAAGGAGCTGGTGAGACAGGGAACATGTTGTTCTCATTATCTGCCAGTGGTTGCACATCTGCACTGAAAGTCAACAAAAGGGCATTTTTTGTACAATTGTACATTGTGTAATAAGATAAGAATAAAACTAATTCACATTTATCTAGAATTTCTCAGAATGGTTGTAGTCCCAGTAGACATAACTGACTTTATAAAATGTGAAAGTCTGAGTCACACCAGCAGATTGTACATGGCAGGGAAACTAATCTGATGTAATAGAAATGTTTACAAGCCCAGTAACCCTTCTCCCTCCACCCTCCTCCGCTTTAAAAAGCCATGTAAGGCCACGGATCAAAGCGATGCAGCCGCAGCATGCTGAACACTGAAACAATAACAGCACTGACTTCCTCAGACATCAACAGTACCAGTTACCAGTGGATTTTTGCATTCACTGAAGAAAGAGGTAATATAATCATATGCATCAAAGGCTGGAAGTGGAGCTATCACTTATCACTAAAATATTGCTAAACATGATTAAACACGGTTCAGTGGAAATATCAGAAGCTGACTACCCAGTGGGATCAAAAAAGCATCAAACAGTTCAGAAATGTGTACTCAGTTAATGCTTACCAGATGCAATCAATTTAGATAGTCAGTTCCAGTACTTAATTCATATCTTTATGAAATGAGTACAGACACACTCCTCTCATGGCTAATAGTTTTCCTGCCTTTACATTTTACTTTCTTTTCTGAATAACACACCAACTTTTGTTTTTCGAACTCTTTGCCACTCCCTAAGAAAGCTGGAGGTTCCTTCCAGATAGCAAGTTTGCTATTACTTCCTTGAGCAGATCTCAGTTTTGGTAAGGGTAAATGTGATGACACAACACTCTTAGGGTTTTGCAAGACTTGTGATTTCACTGCACATGATGCTGTGAAAATAAATGAGAACTACAAAGTCAAAAGAGCCCATACTGAACAGATTACATGTTGCTTCTAAATGAGAGTTTGTCACCCTGGGGATTGTTCCTTGCAGGGTCCCATGGATTTCCTTTCTTGTCCTGGTGGCAGATATGGGGATAACAAAAAACTGTTGCAGAAATTAAGGATAGATCAGCTAGAAAAAGTGATCCGGACTACTTGTTAAAGGAAGGTCAGTTAAACAGTACACATTTTGACTGACAAATGAAAGACCATGAAGCTAGAGATAAATAAAGGCAGCTTACCTACAGGAATAGGGGCTTTATCCTAGAAAGTGGTGGTTTAGCAAGGGATTTAGGTGAATAGGCTGGTAACCAAGCCTAGGGGAGCTCTGGGGATAATTCATAGCATAAAGGCCGATTTGAATCTCAAAGAAGAGCAGGGATATATTTAGCTGCCCTACTAACATGCTGGAGAACGCTCAGAAAAAAGCAACAGGAGTGATTAGAAGTCTAGTAAATGTGAACTCGGAGCAAAAATTAAAAAATGAGGCTGTGTCTAGCATGGAAAGGAGAAGACAGCAGTCTTCAAATATGTAAAACATAGCTGCAGCAGAGACTGTAATAAAACCTTGTCCATATCTGCTGGCAATAGCACAACATGTAACAAAGCTTAATGTGCAGCAGGGAAGATTTATGGTAGCCATCACAAACATTTTCTAATGATAAGGACTACTGAGCACTGGAACATATTGCAGATTACCATAGGGTTAAGAACTGTTTAGGCTGGTGGTTTCCAGTCTTTATTTTGCAGCAAACTTCAACTGAGACATCTTACAGGGTTCTGTCTCCCATTGTTAAATGGTAAAATTGTTTCATCCTAAAACAAAGAATCTTAAAGGCTTCTGAATACTGGAAATAATGACAGAGATGATGATGACACAAATGAAAGTTATCACACAGAGAACTCACCAACTCCACTAAAAACAAATGAAAAGTCAGTTTTGGGAGTTACTCATCTGCCTATAATGGTCTTAGGAGTGGGACGGTGCTGGAAAATTGACTGGGATGTGTCTGGCAAATGAAAGAGCTGATACAGTGGTAGAATCTGTGGGGCTGTGCAAGAAGAATCATTGCAGAGAGCTGCAATGAGTCCATCTTAAAGCAAGTAAGAAATAACTGGTTTTGGGATGAATGGAGATGAGGGGAAACTATGGCCTCTTGTGGGTGTCCACGGGCTTACTGGCATGACACAGGGCTGGGAGCAGAGAGGACCAATAGGAGAGACACGAGATGATAGTAAGGCAAAAGGCACAGCTGGAGGTATTTGCTGCTGGTTTGCACCAGCTTTTTCTTTTCCCTTCCCCCACAGCTGTCATGACCCCACAGTGTCCACCTCACCGGGGAGAATCCCAACAGAAGCAGCTGCGCATCTCTGAGGGAGGCTCAGACCCAGTCTTGAGGCAACTTTATTCAAGCAGACCTTTCTATGATTACAACTACCTTCTGAGCAGCCTTTGTCAGATAAATTGACCCTGCCAAGCAAAAACCGATGCAGAGATGCTGTCAAAGGAAAGGTGGATATTTTTTTGTTTTCTGTGCTTATTGTGCTGTTCAAACAGTGCCTTTCTGAAGCCTAGGGAAATGTATCTGATGTCAATACGCACATGAAAGCACGAAGGTCCTGCTTTGCTGGTCACTGAGGGGCTGTGCAGGTGGTGCCCTCAGTTACCCCTTTCCTGAAAGCCCAAGGACATGTCCTTTCACTGTGTCACTCCTACCTTTCCAACTGAAATCCCTTATTGCTCATGTTTGGGAACTGGAGTCACGATCTCAAATGTCGTCACTATAGCTGAGTAGAGAAATGCCAAGCCTCCCACTATGTTTGTGTGGGTAGCACCTTTTCTTTGATTAGCTCAGAATACTTTCTAATAGAAGTTAACCGTCCTGACACCCTTGGGGGACTGGCCCGCTGTTATTAATCTTAATATCTCTATCTTACAAATAGGAAAATCAGTACTAAAACTTGCCTAATATCATCCTCTAAATCATTGCTTTAAGCCTGGGAAAGACTCTGCTCTCTCTCTTTTATTATTATTCTTTTTTTTCTCTAAAGAGTTGCTCTAGCAATTTAAATGCACAGCTAGATACAGGGCAGAAGCCAATCTGGACATGAAACTCCCTAACAAAATCTGTATGTTAAAGAAGACGTTACTGCTATTGTAAGCCTTGCCTGGATGGGTCTTAATCCTCTCAGTTCCTGGCTCAACAAGGACTTGAAATGTGTCTGGCGGAAGTCACAAGCTTCCAGTCCTGTCCCAGAGTTGTATATACTGTGATTCCTCTTGGAGGGAGTCCCAGCCCATACTCATCATCCTGAGACTAAGAAATGCTCAGAACTGCAAAAAACACAAATCACAAAACAAACCTGGTGAAGTTTGAAGAGAAGTTTTTGAACACCCCAATGTGGACGGTAAACCACAACAACAGTAACAGGAAAAGCAGCACCACAAACGAAAACCCAGTACTCCATTTGAAACTAAATTCATTTAATAAACTAGAAGAAATTGCTCAGCAATGAAAATCTCCAGCACCACCACCCTGACCACATAAGATACATGAAAATAAACAGACTTGTGGGCACACCTCAAGCAAGCTTAAAACAGCAGCCTCCTCCAAAACAGTCTCCACACTAACAGAGTGATTTCACTGCCTGGTAGAAAAAATGTTTGTCAGCCAACTGTAACGAATCTGTTTCACAGGACTGCTTGCTATATATAAAAATTGTGGTTGGTAACATGTACAGGACGTTTGTGCCAGACCACTATTTTCTGACCTCGATGAACAACAAAACTGAAAGTGTTTCTCACAGAAACCAGTTATAAGTTATAGATCAGGTAATAACTTGTGAACTTCAGCAAAGGACACAGTTCAGCAAAGCCTCCAGAAAATATTTGCAGTGATGTTTTAGATTTAGTACCAAAACACTACTTGAGGTCTGCTTTTGCAGAAGCATCCAGAAAATTAGTTTTATTCTTGCACTGGCAAAAAAACCTTGAAAAGTGGGCAATCTACTCTGGGGAGACAGGTCACAAAGGGCATGAGGGTCTGCTTGCTGTAATGGGTGTCAGGTAACCAGGAGATCCTTTCTGATGCTCAGGCAAAGGACTAGATGACTGAGCAGGGTAAACATCTAACTTCTCTGACCAGAGTGAGAGTGTAGGTATAGACACATACATGTCACATCAGCCAAAGGTAAAAGACAACATTTCTTAGAACTAGTTTTTCCATTATTTGTGTCAAGAAGTTGATGGGTGAGACTGGAAAATCAATAAAAGGTACACAGTACCAACACTTGCTTTTAATAAACAAAACCCCTACTGCTTTAAATGTGTTTCGTGCTTTGTGGGGAAGGTTGAACAAACCAGGCATCAAAACAAGTTTTGTCCTTACATCTAACGGATGTATTAAATAAGGGAAGTAGTAACTGTGCTTAATGAACGGACAGGCTGTTTCTGGTCACTGTGAACTAGATATTTAAAGACATGTAAGTTCTCAAAGATACAGATGTGCTCTCTGTGGCACTTCCCAAAGCATCTCACTTGGAAATTAATGACAGTTGTGTGAAGTGGGAACGTTACCTGCTTGAGTTGCAGTTTGGAAAATCTCACCCACATCCTTCATGTTTCTAAAATGAGCATGTCTTGACCTTGTCCACCTGCTTCCAGTCACAGGCTGGAAGAGGAAATGAGCACTGCTGCTTCTTCCACTCCTGACTGATTTCTTAATTGTGAATGAATGAGTTCAAATGAAGAAAGTGCTCTTTTCACACCTGTTAGCTAAACTGAAACCAAAAGTCACTACACTAAACATGTTCCTGCATAACAGAAAACTAAACTCTTCACATTTGAAAAGAGCAAATACCTAAAAGATAAAATATCAATAATGTGATACATGATGATGCAAAACAATCTTAAGAGTTAAGGTTAGATTTTTTTTTTTCCTGTGACTTTGCATATTGACTTGAAAGTTGCCACTATCAAACCGGCAAATCAAGGGCAACAACTGCCAGAGCTAGAGAGAATGGTTTGTCTGAAATCTTACTTTTCTGTGTGACCTCTTCTTCTGGGCAGTGCAGATCATCTCTACAAAAGAGCAGGGCCTGATGGCACTAGACCTTCTCCCAGTGTACAAGGTATACTGGAGATTGCAGATGGAAAGGAAAAAAGGACCAGGAATGGAAAAAAGGAAGCTGATGGGAGGCTGGGTGTGTTGTCTGAGGCCACGCAAGGAATTTGTGGCAGTCAGGTTGGTGCTCATTGAGGGGTTTGCTAATTTTAGTGTCTCTTCCCCAAGAAACTAACAAGGTAATGATACATGAATTATCAACTGTCACCCAAGTGTCCCTTCACAGTGACATTATCATTCATCAACTCCTGGTAGAGTTTGTCCACACGTCACTTAGTAGGGTAAAAGCCCATCTTTTGTGCTAAATGACATTCTGATGTATTTTGAACCAAGCAGAAGGTATCAGAACGTTTAGCAAAAATGGAACAAACTGGAGGTCACTTAGTAACACCATCAGGATACATGTGATACCCAGCAAAACCCATTTCTCTCAGGTTATTGACTAATTCAGCCCAACCCAGCCACACACAAACTACTGGTCTGCATCAGCATGTGCAGGGTACTCCTACCATGGTATAAAAACTTGTCCTTCCCTGTGGAGGTCATTTGGCAGAAGATACTGTAAACTACTGTATCTCTTGGTAGCCAATGAGGAAGGATTCTCTATTTTGACAGCAGCTCTGCTACCATGAATCTGGATGTGAGTATGGACTACAACAAGTGAATAGTCCTAAAGGAATTTCACCTTGTTTAGAATGCTAGTTAGTGCAACTATTCTTGTTCAGTAATTATCATTATCTGGGGAAAGTGAGGCAGACATTTACCTGCCTTTGCTAAGGCCAGGGAAGTAGGTAACAGTCTAACCAAATTCCTGTGCCTGGTTTGCAGAGATCCCCCAGGCCTCTTTGTATCTTCTTCACGTGTACTCCACAGCATCAAGGCTGGGGTCCAGATGGTTCCTATAGGTGAACTTTGCAAAACAGTGAGCATCAGGGATTACTTAAATTCTACAAGGTTTGGGAAGAGGAATGAAGAGGGAATGAAAGAAAAACACTATATACTTTCCTCAAGAGGGGTAGGGCAGTGCCTACAAATGGAAAATGGTGGGTTTTCTTTTCCAATGTGCATAAATCTGGACTCTCTTCCCTTACTATCCACACCCTCCTGGGAGCGTCTGCTGAATTTTATCTCCCTTACCATGGCCTTTAGAGCAGTGTGTGGCTTTCAGCCACAGTGTTTCTAGCTCTCTTTGGAATACAAACTTTGGGCTTCATTCAAGAAAGCACTTAGGCATGTGTAATTCCTTAAATTTCAATGTGACTATTCATGAGCGTAGAGTTAGCACATATTTAATTGCCTTCCTGAATATGAGCCAAAATAGAGAGTATCCCAGGAGTGCATGGAAAAGAAACTTAGTTTTCATTGCTTTAATAGAGGTAGTTGCTCCACTTAGCAGCATTTGCAAATAGGAAGGTTTGGGACTTTTTGCTAGTACATCTCTAGAGGGTAAAGCAGGCAACCAACCCTACTGCCACTGCGATGAGGATTGCTGGTATGTGCAACCACCCCAAGGGGGAGGGCTCACGTGAGAACTGATACTTTTTCTCATTTTTTTTTGTCTGTCTGCCCAACAAGTGCTCAGCTCCAATGTTCTCCCTATCCATTTTTGACTTTGTCAGTTTTTATTAATGTCCTTTGCTTGTGAAAAAGCTCTGGATTTAGAGTATTCAATTGTGCAGGTAAAAATAGAGAACTTTTTAAGTGTCTCGTTTTTAAGACTCTGCTTTCCATTTTAAAAATAACTGGAAGATTATCAGAAGGAAACCATGTTATGTTAACTCTAACATGGCAAAAAAATGGAGGTACGACACCAGTAAGGATGGTACATTTCCTCCTAGATCCCACAGACCTCATTTGCTTTCAAATGAAAACCCATCAAAATCTTTAGTATTTACCACCAGTTCTTGACCAAGGTGAGTGGTAGCCCTATCCCCTTTTCAAAAGCAGCTCTAAAACCTTATGTGGGTTTTCAGAGAGCAGCATTAGTTTCCATTTGGCTTTTCAGTTGTAAATAGTGAACATCTGAAATTGTGATGGAATTAAAAACAGAAGAATTTTTCCTTAAATCTACATTCATTTCTCCACGTATTATGGTGGATACCTCCACATCTATGATGAGGTTCATCTCTTCTTAAAATAGATGTCTCTTAGACGGCTAATTGAGACTGAGAAATCGTTGCTTAATTTTCAGACCCCAGTTTGCAACACTTGCAGCTAGCAAGAAAACCCTATTTTCCTCAGGGTCATTTTCATTGGTAGCTTGGCCTATGACAGCCGTGACCCCTATTTGCACACACCAAGCTGGCTGAGCCGCACTGCAGATTAGCACACTGACTGCTGCTGCAGGGTTTTGGGTTGAGTCATGTGTGGGTGGGGGTAAGGCTTTCTCCTTCACAACCAGTGTTATTTTCACTGACTCTCTGGGTGAGATGATGGAGGAAGGAGGTCAATGAAACAGTGTGTGTGTGTTCTGTTTGTGGCAGCATCGGATGTGACTGCTCAGCACTCTGGGGCTGAGGGCGAGCATCTGGCCTCTGTGGTGGGTGAGAGGCTGCTGAAGCCTGGAGAGGGCATGTGGATGGTGCCTTGGTAGCATGAGGTCCCTGGGGTGCAGAAGAGTCCTTTTCTGAGGAAAGAGGAACAGCTGAACCCTGGGATAGGGCTGTTCCTCTCCTACAGCACTGAAGAATTGCTGGGATGTGATAGGGTCTTGGCATGGTGCCTGTGTATCCCACCTCTCCTTCAGCACTCTCCACAGATGTGCTGGTGTTCATAGCATAAAGATTCCTTCACCTAAAGGATCCTGGGCCATTCCCAATTTTGCAATGGGCAGAGCTGCTTTGGGCGATACAGGTGAGAGCAGATTAAGCCACAGTCCTTCCCTGCCGAGTAGGAAATGGGGTCAGTGTGCACAGGAGCACGTGGCTGACGATGCTACGCATCAACATTGCTGATATTGCAATGCGCTTCCCTGCCCGAGGTGACACGTGAATACGGAGGGCAGAGAAGTGCTTTTGAAAGACGTATGAGAGAATGCCAAAAGTAATTTCTGCTTCCTGAGAAGGATGGTCCAGGAAAGGCAAAACACAAAGACATACATTTACAAAGAAGTACATTTTTATATGTTGTATGGAGACAGGTAAGAGAAAGTTTGCCCAGGAAAAAGACTTTCCTAAAGCAATGCTGGCCTGTACAAAGGAAATGCAGTACAACTGCAAGGACTATTTTCAAATTAGCAAACCTTGACAGTTCACTTTGTTTTTTTAAAAAATAATCTTATTTCTAAATGTAAAACCATGCTTATAGTGGCACCTAGTGGCTATTGTGCTTATGGAGATCTGCTCCCCGACACCGCTGAGAGGGCAGGGCCAGGAAAGATTTGCAACACCGGTTGTTCATTTTTTTACTCTCTTGACCTGCTCCTCAGCTGCGTTTTTCTTTTTCCAGTGCTGTAGAGATCACTGATAGAAATATTAGGGTGACGTTGAGTTTTCCCAGTTTTCCCAGTGCAGGCTCCTCTTCTGTTTAATTTGCCATTGTGCTAGCTGGTCTCTCCACATTCACCGAGCCCTACACCAGGAATTTCAGCTCCTGCTTTGGCCCATGCTTATCTCTTTCCCCACTGCAGTCCCTGCTGTCCCTTTCTGCAGAGCTCTGCAGGTTTTGCTAGGAAAACCAGAGAGCTCTGCTGTGACCTTCCATCTCTTCTGTTTGATCCACTCTTTTCTTTACACAAGCACAGATTTGACTAACAGAGGTATTTTGGGGATTACAACCTCTTTTCCTGTGAAGGTCAGACACAATAGCCATGCTTCTGCTACAAAGCTCAAAAGGTCAAGGGACAGGGCCCGAGCAGTGGCATGTCATGGTCTGTATGGTTAATTAGAAAGGTCTTGACACATAAGCACTCTCTCCTCAGTTCTGAGGCATACTCCAGGAGTGCTCCTAAAAAGCTGCAACAGCTGGACAGGGTTACCTGTGTGGTGTGAGTGGATGCGTGTCAGACTTGGAAAGCAGTCTCAGGCCCATTTTATTTACTAAGGCAGCTGTAATCAGCATGATCAAAGCTGTTATGAAGAATGACTCACTCATCAGCCAGAAGATGACACGATTCCTCACTGAACAGCTCTCTGCTCCTTTCCTCTCAGCAAGCAAGAGCTGTACTGGCGTGGCTGTGCACCTCCCATGAGACCTGCACTTCTTTGACATGCCTATCGAAAAGATGTAACAGATTTAGGGAAGCATTGAGAAGAAGTCATGTCAGAAAGATCCATCAAGGAGCTTCAGACACTTCGCCCTTTGTTCAGAGATTCCCAAGCCCCAGGTAACTGTGAGCTGAGAGGAGGATCATCTTATACGTGCTGTGCTTCTGACATGGTTACTCAAGCATCCCCCACCAGCCACTCTCAGAATGTGGATATCCCCTTGATGGCTATTCCTCTTTGCTTGCCCTGGATGCAGTAACAAAAGGAAGTTCAAGGACAAGAGCAGTAAGGGGGAGGTTTTCTTCAGTGTGTGGACAGACAGAATTATACACAGAACTGCTGTGTTAAAACAATTCAGGCAACAACACAAGGGAAGACCTAGAAAGCTCATGTGCTGCAAAAGCCCGAGGGAGTTTTTTCTTATGTGCATACCTTGTAGTGTAATGTATGAAATATTGTAGCTAATGAGTCCCATTTTCCTTGGATGTTAATACATCCACATCCTGTACCACCTTATCTTTTGACATTTAAGAGGTTCCTTTTTCTTTTAATGGAAGCAATAATTTTCTTGAGTATATTATCAGGAATTAATTTAAACACCTAAAAGCTCAGCTATAGTTTAATTATGACATAGATATTGGCAATATGAAATCTGCTTTTGCAGTGCAACTTCCTGCCTATTAGCAGAATATTGTAAATTTGATTTGGAGTTTGGAGCAGCAGCTGTTTATTCAGTTTGCAGGTTTCTTGTGGTTTGTGGTTTCTTGTGGTTTAAACATTCGCAGGGTGTAGACACTAACAAGAGCTCTGAATTGTTTATGGTGATCTTTGAAGCAGAATTGCAGGTTTGTTATGAATTTTTGCCAGGCCAGCAGAAACATATTAACCTCTCCTTATGCAAAGTCCCATGTGCAGAGAAAACCTCACTAATCCAGCACTTCGGGACTATGACATCATTCAGGTCAGTGAGAGTTTATACTGCTACCGTATGGCAGCTGATCACTTCCTTTCTACAGATCTCCCATTTGGAGGATCATCTTTTCTCTAAAATGCACCATTCAGGTGCAAAAAAACCCCAACAAACCAACAGCCCTGCCCCACCCCTGAAACTAATTTTAAAGCACAATGCTCACAGCAAAAGCTGCAATGTAAGAGCACTGGACAAGGCAGCAGGTTAGTAGTCATCCCAGTGACTCATGAACTAGCTTTGTAAAGCCAGCTCTGCTCCAGGAGTGCATGGGGAGACATTTCTCATTGGAAACCCACCTCTTACAAAAACAATCTCCTGTCAGGAGCTGTGAGTCAGAGATTCTCTCACGTTTTCTCTGTACTTCTGCTGGTAACTCCATCCCAGTTCCAGCACTGCCTGTTTTCCACTTCAGTAGTCAGCAAAATGACTTTCCAGGAGCCTGGTCAGCTCACGCCAAGCTCCCTTGCATGAGCTATGGGTAGAATGCACTAGCTGTCCCAAACTCAGAGAGCGAGTGGCCAGACTTGTCCTAATGACTCCTAATAATGACTCTTAATAATGACTCCCACTAATAAATATTGATTGCAAAGTGACCCACTAGATTATTGTCTTCTCTACAGAGAAGGAGATGAAGCTTAGATGAAATAGGTTGAGCAGACCTCTGTAAACGTATAATTGTTGAAACAATATTGCATGAGGGAGTAATAAGAAAATTAATCTCACAAGTCATTTCTATGTAATTCTTGACAACATCATGTCTTCCTTAGGTACGTGGCATAAGGGAGCCCTCTAGAGTAAGTGTTGTATAGGAAGATCTCAGTTTCCAAGATGTTTTGCAGTTGGTTTCATTTTGTATTTCAGCAGCTACAAAGGTTCATGAAACATGACGATTTATGTTGCAAACCCCAGCTCAAGGGAAGCACAAGCTGCTCTCACAAACCCAGAACACTTTGCCAGCAGTAAGATCACACCATCTATGCCCTCTTTCTCGAAGCATTCATCAAAGACAGGCTGGAAGGGCTGGGAGATTTGCCATTCTCATGTTCCCCAGAATGAATGAGTGAATGAATGCTGGGAAGTGGTCACCCCTCTTGCCATGCTGCCTGGCTTTTACTTTTTGCACTTCTATTGAATGTTTCACAGCTGTATAAGCCCCTTGTAAATGCAATGCTTCACCTTTTCCCTTTGTTATTATCCATCATTATGAATTGCTCACACTTACCTATGTGCTGCTAGTACTGCCAGCTACCATGTCCCATTTGTTTACTTTTTTCTATAATTACCATGTCTTTTCCTCCCCCTGCTCTCAGACTCCTTCAGTAAACAAGCAAACCCAAGCTGCCTGGCTTGTGTTAGCTGCAGTGGGGGCAAGGAGCACAGAAGGGCAAGAAGAGGAGAGTGGTCATGGTGTCAATGCTGTGCCGAGGAGAAAACTGACAGAGGATTAAGGGGCAGCTGGAAGGAGTGGGATTAAAAAATGCAAGTAGATCTTTGTACATAGAAAGTTAAGTGGTTTCTGGTATATGTACCGTCTCTTCCTTGCCGTTGACTGAATGTCCAGACTCAGACCTGCCCTGTTCCTGTGACAGCAGCCCCAAGGACAGCAGGGTGCAAAAGACCCTCAGTGCCCTATGGGAGGGACAACCTTCAAATGGGGCATGGCAGACCCCGGACAGCTACAGCCTCCTTGTGCTGCCTCCCCACTGCACCCCATCTACTGGGCCCTGTAGCTTCCTGACATTTCCTCAGTACAGAGTTACTGTTGTGCCAAGTCTAACAATACTCCCTTCATTCTCCCTGCCATTTTGCTAAAGCACACAGCAGTAGCTCAGGTAAATTACAGGCCTGAAATTACTGGGTGTAACTTCTTGGCCTGAGTTGAAAGGATGGCAGACCTGGGGATTGCAGAACTTCCTCCTGAGCCTGGGAAACCGTGAACTGTCTGTGGAGCCTGTGGCTTTACACAGTCCTGCAAAGTCGTCCTTTTTTTCCATCCCTTTTGTTTACCACCCCTGTGGCAGTGCTTTTACCATCTCGGGCAGCTGCATAGCTAAAGGGTTACATGTCTGTATATTCTCTGATCTTTCCTTCTAACCCAGAAAGAACATAGAGAGTAAGAAATTCTTGATCAGAAATTACTGTCAGGAAGGCAGCATAATGTTTTTAATGGGATATCCCATTTCTTCCTTTTCAGCTCTCACATCAAAGAAGCAAGAGATTTTTCCCTGGGTCCCAGCCTGTGGTACCTCCTCAATCACACGTGGCAGCTTGGTCTTACACTTCCACTAGCACTGAGTTTTCTACACAATGCCTGACTTCAGGCAGTGAAATATGTGAGAGAGTACAGCTTTTTGTGTGAGAAAGGCACCACAAACTCATGTATAGCTGTGCTTATTAAACTGGACTAGAGGAAGTGTAAGAAAAGCAAAATTCATTTACATTTCTTTCCCAATCAGATGCCACGGCAGAGTCAGAGATAGTTACGTGAACTCTTCCTCTCAGACTTCACTGCTCACCCGGAATGTGGCTCAGATTTCAATTTTTTTAATTCCTCTAAAATTTTCATCCATTTTTTAACTAGTTTAGCTCGGGAGACAGCCCTGTGTCAACGTGCCCCTCTGCTCTCTGCTGGAGTGCCTGGTGGGTGCAATGGGCCAAGCTCATCATGCTTCACCCTCTGCGGGGATGCTTCATTCTCCCTGCCCACACTACAGCTCCTATCATTCCTCACTCTTGCATCTGACTGAATTTCTCAGCTGCATCCTGGTAAACACAGACACAAACACAGAGGGACTGCAGGCATGGGAACAGGCTCACAGGAGCTGGGGGGGCTCCGCTGGTACAGTTTATGATGAGATCCACCAGGAAGAGAAGGCAAATGGAGAACCGACTGGCAGGGTAAGACATTTTCAGGAGCTATTCCCTGGCACAGTGCCCTTACCTTTCCCTGATGGGAACAGCCTGTCTCCATCAGAAAGGAATGAAGTCTTCGTCTTGAGTCACCAATGGCATCAGTCTCCAAAAATACCTTCCTGCTTCTAGCACAAACCTGGTTATTAGGTCAAGCACATTCAACACCCAGTAACTAAACAGGGAGTTTGGCTGTGACAGATGCTGATTGCAAAAGACTTCACCTGATGAATCGCTCATTAGTTGATGGGTTGTTCTGAAGGAACAGAGAGCGGCAGAAGACCAGATTTAGAGATATTGTCTGCCACACCTGGAGTGACAGAAATCAGACCATGTAAAATGCAGCACACAGAAAAGTTATACAGTGTTTCAAACCGTGCGTGTCATGGTCTCTGGACCAGAAAGGGAAGATCACAGTCAAAAGGGTTTTTCCATCCTAGCAAGCTCAATGTTCCCAGCATTTCTACTCCTTTTTATCCAAAAGATTCCTTCTTCGGAAAAAAATCCTTTAAAAAGGATTTGGCCAAACCCATCCAACAACAACCAAATACACTAGCAAGCAGAAACCTTGGGCCCTCCCTCAAGACAACATTTCTATTGCCTCTTGAACTTGGGAGACTTGTTTCCCATGGCAGAGGGGCAGCTCCCTAATGCTTAGCTGGGTAGGGATGATGATAGTTGCAAATTAGTGTCGTTCACTTTATTACAAAGATTGGTTTGTCAGATGCTCATACAGATGTTGTAGCTCCAGAGCATTTACAAGAGGCAAAGTGTAACTTAACAGCTCCAAATTAGCTTTCAGAAGAGAATACATGGTGCTTAAGGTTTGCCAAAAAAGCAGCATGCAACTCCTCTGAAAAAGCAATGCTGCTATGCCTCGTGATGCTTCAGCCTCCTGTGGTGCCAGATGTAGCTAGTATTTTACTATTTCTTTCTTCAAATAGCAGTGCTCAGGGGGGATAAACTTTACTTAACCTAATTAATTTTAATCACAGCTTTCAAATCTCATACTGTGCAAAGAATTACAAATTGGGATACATTAATAGAAGCCATGGTTTATGCTGCAAGCTAATCAGAAAGTGTGCATTTACATTTTCTGCATGAGTTTGCAATTACCATTAAAATAAAATTCAGTTATGTCCTTTTAAATTACTAAAATGTGAAGAACAGATTGAGGTGGTCCCATTTGTTGTAGAAAATTACTTGAAAATGGCCTACATTTCAAAGAATTAAATGATTCTTACTGAATAAGAGGTTTCAGAAAATGATTTCCAGTTGTCTAGAGTGAAGCTGCTTCCAGGCATTCTGGTTTAAACAATCTTTCTTTAAAAATAATGGATTGCCTAATGTTTCCTACCTGCTTCAGTATAGATTCATAAAAGGAACAAAGAAAGTTCTCCCCAAAAAGCCTCAGCTACACCTTCCTTCAAGAGTAAACCACAGAAACTACTGCATCTAACCTAACCACATCCAAAACCTAACTCCAAAATACCACAGCAGTCAGCATCAGTCCAGGAAATTTCCTTCCCAATGTGGAGGTTCCTTCTTATGTCACGAATTGCTCTTCAGCAATGTCCACTCTTGTATCTGAAAAGTTAGGTGCCAATTTTCCGTGGTCTGTGTCACCCCAAATCCAGGGGCTTCAACTTCTGGGGTGCCAGTGACCACAGAAGAAGTAAAAATGAAGTGGCCCTGGTCTTGCTGATATATATGCCAAAAGACCTGATTTTTTTTTTTTTTATAGGACTATATGTCCAACCAGCTGTCAGATAAAAATAATTTTGCCAACAAGCACTCATCTTCAAAAGCAACTTGATCTTTCAAGAAAGCAAGTCCCACTGATTTCAGTGAAACCTAGTTTTCAGGGTGCCAAACACTCTCCCTGAGCATGGAGCTCAGACCCCTAAGTTACTTGGCTCTTTGAGAAAGTGTCACTAGCAATGGTCTCATTTGCAAGAAAAGTTAAATAGCTCTGAAAGGAGCATTGTCCTTGGAAGTGTGTTGTTGCAGTGTTGCAGGATGACAGTGTGCAAAATTGGTTTTAATATAAAGCTTTACATCATAATGACAGCACTCAAGAGAGTAGAGCGGTACTTACCAAGAGAGTACAGTTTGTACTTATTTTCTGGCACAAACCTGTTGAAACTATCTTTTTTTTTTAAATTCAAGGTCATGTAGAGCAAGCAGTGCAAAATCTAGAGTAAAACGACAGTGTCATAGTATGTACAGACACAGAATCAGTTTAGTCTTTTGTGTAGCTAAAAGGTCAAAATGCATGGCTCTTGGGAAAACACAAGCAGATGGATCTATTATAGATGATAACCCTTGGCTAAATTGTAAACTCCATGCTTATTAAATAATTGACAGTACATCAGAGCTTCAGGAAAGCTATGTTTAACATGCTGAGTTTAAATAAAATGGCTTGTGAAAATATTTTTTACTAAAACATAATATAAAGTACAAATATTGACACAGAGACCAACAGGATGAAACATTTCCAGGTTATTCAATAGATTACTATATCTAAAATAGCACTAAACCTCATTAAAATCTCTGGAAGAGGAAAATTAACCATGTTTTTACCGTGAAATATCACTTCAAACTTGAATTTGCAAGAGAAAGCTTGTTGAGGGTTTCTTCTCTTTAAAAATGCAGCTTAAATGTTCTGTAGAGTGCTCATAACCACAGAACGATATAAGTAGCTTTAAAGGAAATGATGAGCTGACTCTTAACTGATGTAAATCACCAGAGCTCTGCTAGAGTAAGTGGAAATTTATTCAATAGACAATTTTAATTTTAAATAAGATACAGATTGCTGTTCCACCAAAATAGTTTCCATATACTTTCTTTAAATTGCAGTGAGAAAAGGAAAATTCACTTTTCCACCCTTCCAGTTTCCATAGGTGACTGTGAGACTGTGTGCTTGTTTGGCAGAAGGAAATGTAAAAATATACCTTATTTCCCTCTCTGTCACACTCAGGTAAATCACTGGTAAGTTTAGCAAGGTTGCACTGCTGCAAAAAGAGGGATCATATACTTAAATGCAGAGATACCTCACCTCATGGTGATTCATCTGTGCCTTTTATGCCAGGTAGCAGGATGAGAGTGGCTCAAATGCCACACTTCTGCCTTCCAAAGCACCCTGCTCACTGCTGAAACAGGAGATGGACTCCAGCAAGCATTTTTTGAACTCTCTCAGGGTTAAAGGTTAGATTCCATTACGGGTATGAGGCTTACTGTAGGGCTTATGATGGAGCAGGAAGGCCCTGCTCTTATTCTTCTGCTCTTTGGTGGCTGCTGTAAATACTGCAAGCATCCTTTGGTCTTTTCAAAGGCTATTCTACTAAGTGATCCGGGTGACCTAGGCATTATGCTGTGGTGTGGGATTTTTTGTTTTGCCTTTTTATTTATTTATTTATTTATTTATTTATTTATTTTTAATGTGGAAAATTTTAAAGCAAAAGTAACCCCCATGGTGTTTATTACAACAAATAAAGATCAGTTTCAGATACTTCTGAGATTACTACTTCTTAACTGCTATAATCCTGCTTCTCTTCTTGAGTCCAAGCCTGCCCAGCAGCAATCATGGTCAGCCTAGATTTTAAGTAGGCTCTTTGTAGTAGCTGCAAAGCCCAGCCTCTACTCAAGAGTACATTTTCTTTGCTCTTACATTAATAACAATGTCTGATTTCAGACACAAAAAAAACCCCAAACCATTTTGCATCCACTAGAGAGGCTTTGTGCATTGAATAGGCTCCATGTGATGTCCCTTCACAACAATTCTGGACCATAAGGAGGAAACCACTGCAATTCTCATTTCCAGGCTGTAAAACAGCTTTCAGCACCACCAAATGACTACTTAGTGCATTTTAATTAGCTCATGAAGGTTACCAGGCCACTGTGTTGAAATGAAATGTACACACAGCTGAAGACTTGCTCATTGGCAATCAAATTTTTAAGTTACCAGGCCTGCTGGGTTCTCTCTGCAGAGCAAAGCTGCTTCTTCAAAAGCAGCGATATTCCTCTTTGGGTAAGGGAAAAAAAAAAAAAAAAGGCCATATTTTTGCATAATCACAGCTTTTAGTAGTACAAAATTCACTGCTCTGTGGGAAATTGCAAGACAAAAAGTCTTAGTAAGTATGAAGTCCTCGGTGCCTTGACATGTTAATGCAAGGGAAAAATCGCCTTGCACAAAAGAGATTATGAGGGTTATTTGGCACCATTTTTCCGGTGCCAGGTCATTATTCAGCGTCTCATCCAGTTACAGAGCAGAGCCATTGAGGTTTGAAGGCCTCTGAGCAATATAGTTAAAAAAAAAAAAAAAAGATTTTCTCCTGCTGCTCAGCCCTCCTTCAGCAGAAGTCTGTCACCCCCAGGAAACCCAGGCTATAGCATGATGTAATTTAGCCCCTGCTTGGCAGTCTCAGTATTGTTTAATTAATTTTTTCAAATTTATTGCCGTTTCTTGCAGATCCAGCGTAAATGCTGTGCCTTGGCTACTGTAAAGCTGACACTGAGAAATCTTGCAGAAAAACTTTTTGTACTTATGACCACTTACATAGTGAAAAAGTGTTGCTTTTGTCTACTAGCATGCTCAATGACAAAAGAAATAGCAGTTTTTTCTTTTTCACTTTGCTTGAATTTAGAGGCTAATGTGTGTCTATAATACATTTATTTCTATATATTGACAAATAAGGTCAATAATTAGGTAGTTTAAAACCCATGTGTGCACCTATCCAGTCTTACAACAGAGATTACAAGCAGAAGATGACAGCGTAAGTCCTCTCTACTTGGCTAAACTTCAGCAATGAAGAACATGGGAAAAAGAAACCTGAGCTGGGCATGAAGAAGACCTTGATCACTGAAAAATTGACTGGTCATTTCAGTCATAATTTAGGGTGTTGGTGGCGCACATCGTGGGCACAATCCAGGACAGGCATTGGCCTTGGCTGGGGGTAACAGCACCCCAAGCTAAGCATGTACAGAAATTTCTGCAAGACTAAAAGAGGTGACGCTCCCAGCAAGAGATGACAGATCAGATCTTCAATAACACAGCAATGGTACAGTGAGAGTAAACACAGCACAGTGCCATTCTCTAGTGTGCTGGGTTCTGGCTGCACCCTCTTGAATTCAGCTGTTTTCTGGATCATTGCAAGAAACTCTGGCATTATTTTATTTTTTTAAGTAAATAAATAGAGTTTGTCCTGGTTTTTCAAGCCAAGTAGGCCACAGTTGTTTCAAAACGATGGGCCTCCAGGGAGCCAAGAGTAACTGAGCTGAGTCAAGGGACCCGCACAGTTTGCTATTTTGTAGAGTCCTAAACGTTTCCTGCAGATATAAGTGAAACATGCATTTATTTAATTTTTGTTTGCTCTCTCACTGGTACTATGATAAATTAATGCATTTTTATTTACAGCTTTGCAATCACTGCTAGATTCATAAAAGGAAGATGATCTTACATTTCCTGTGTTCTAACTAGCAGAGAAGAAAGAATTTGAGCTTGGTGAGAAATTCTTTCTTCTTATGAGCACTGCATGTGGAGATACAGCTTTAGGCACATTCTTTCCTAACTGCACAGCATTTAAATGCAATTAAACACAGTCACTTGTACCAACCAAGGATCATGAAGTGTATAACATAAATAGGTCTCTGTTAACCTCTTACATCAATCAAAAAATGATACCATAATTTTTAAATGATTTTGTAGAATTTTTAACAAGTAACAATGTGTTTCGTTTCAAATATTTTACTCTCTCCTTGAGCTATAAAGTTCTTTAGAGCATTACCAGAAAGTTGTCTCTTAGTTTTTTTTATATCATTAAGAGTTATGATCCTGAACAAGATTAAGCACAGTCAGCTAGTTTGTAGCAAGCCCAAAATTCATGGTCATTTATTAAAGCTTTTTATATGTAGGAGACACATTCTCTCATATTAAGATGTAATTTCATCACCCTGCTATGCATATCCAAAAGATGTACCTATTTGTTCTTTGCTATCCCACTTTCACAGCAGCTGACCTGGTTTGTAACTGGTTTATTTCCATTTGCATCAGTTTAATCAACTTAGCTACAAATGGCAGTTAAAAGTAATTAAATCCTTGCTAACTAAAAGGGTGCTTCCTGGATCTAGCATGGCTAGCTTGGTTAGATCCAGGAAACTTCTTCTGAATTGTACTGCTTAACTAGTACTAAATCAGGGACACATTCACTGGAGCTCACGTTATTGGAATGGCAGGTCAGCTGTGCTCCCTTGGGCCTCTATTTTCCTGTAATCATGTTTTTTGGAAAGGTATTTGAAGCCTTCAGGTGAGAACTACTCTGCAAGTGTTATATATCAGTAATAAAAGTAGTCCTAATTGCCACATCTTTTTCCCTTACAGGCTTCCCATGGGGCCAGCATCTCCCAAGGAGATGGTTCTACAGTATATTGCTGGTGTTTTTACCCTATGATGCAAGATGGGCTCCAGTTACTGGTTCACTGTAGTAAGCCTGTGCCAAGACTTGAGTATCTAAGTACTGGTGAAAATTCAATCACTGTAAATTTTTACTTATGCTCTGCACATTGCCAAACAAGCTGTTTCCTCCTGGTTGCTGCAATGACATTTTTTACAAGGTGCTGCTGCCTGTGAGACCAGATGACAGTGCTAATGACCCATGTCCTTGTTCTCTGCTTCCCTTGCTTACGCTTCTTGTTTCTCCACACTCAATTAAGGAAAAGGAATTGAGGTTAATATTCCTGTCCTTGAAATTAAATCTACCCTTGTCCCACAGTGCAATTAATGAAAACAACTTGGATACAGAGCCTTTCATCTGTTGTTCACTGGTTTATTTAGTAGGAGTTGACAATGACTCACATCATTAATTTGTCTGTTGAGTGGCAAACAGAGCGAATTAGGGACGTTAGCCTAGATTGTAGACATAAACCTTGCAAAATCATTGCCATGAGTTAATACCTCTGCTGCTCTTTGAGGTGAAGAGTTCTGGTGACGACGAGACTTCTCTTTGTGTCACAGGTCCTCCTGCAGACACACCAAGGGTACACATGGCCTGTGCTGCTCTTGATACCACTAATTCTAGGGGTAATTAGATAAACCCGGCTATTATATATCAAACATCAGCCATTAGATGTCCAAATAACAAGGGCAAGTTATGCTATGCACTCATACTGCGAAAAGTGCTGGTTAATTATGTATTTGGCTATTAAATGATTTCAAGGTTCAAAGTAAGTTCAGCAGCAGAAACACAACAGAAGGTCAGAATGAGTGTAGGTATCGTCTCTGATTTTTCTCATTGGCAGATGCTGCCAAATGGGGAGTTCTTGTGGTATTCACAAATGTTAAACATCTGAGACTTATCTCTCCCATATCCACTTGTGTAGTCTGTCTTGCAAGGCAGAGAGATTTATGTTCTACATCATTCACGTCATGACCGTGAATTAGACTCAGGGCTTGAATTACTGTGGAGGAACACATCTCTCCTTTGCCTGTGAAGCAAGTGGAGAAAGGGTCTTTGTGAATACTTCTACGACCCCTCCGGCTACCTGCTCCAAGGCTGAGCTCTGAGAAAATGGTTGGCACGTGAGAGTAGAGACAACACCTTCCCTCTACAACCCTGATCCTTGTTATGGGAGGAGGCTGCGTATCTTCAATCTAGCAGCAACAGGAATATCTGCCACTCACTGCAGCTCTGATACGTTCGGGTAGGCTTTCCAACCCTGACTCAGCTCTTGTAAATAAAGTGTAGTTTTCTTTTCCACATTTCTTCAGAGCAAAACAAAAAAAGATCCCCAGAGCCACAGCTTACTTAAAGTCAAGTTGAAAATTTTTGAACTCTGCTGAGCCTGAAAGAAAGGGGAGCCGGCATCAGTGTGTTATCACCCACACAACAACCGTAAGATCTGAGCTGACACCACGGGGAACATCAGTCCAAGTAAATATCAGCCACTGAATCATAAATGTTCAGGAGGGCTCAAAGTGCTTAGTGTTCATCATCTGCTTCTTAAGGTACTTGAATTTATGCCAAGTTAATAAGAGAACAGCATTCCCTGCAATTCATTGCTGTACTGTACAGCAATATTTTATGCAACTGACTGCAATAACACTGATGTTGTATTAAATTTTTGACTGGCTTGAAGAGGCAGCCACTTTTCTTCTCTTGACGTGCTCAGGCTGGAACACAGATGATGGAGTCAATAGCATTGAGATTTGAGAAATCTGTTGTGATGATCTTGCAGAAACTTCACAATGTAGTGCTGCTGTGGTGGCTTGAATACAGATGAATAAATGCCTCGGCTGAATGCTTCTGTATTTAAGGCACATTTTAGAGCTACTGCACACTTGTCCATTACACAGCAGGAGGGACACTGAACCAGAACATAATCAGTCAGCACTTTTAAACTTCTTTTAAGCACTTTTAAAAACATTCAGCTAATTCATCCTGCAAGCAAACAGGGCTCTTGGGACCCAGCAGCACTGGCTGACAGAGGGCTACTACTGATAATATATTACACTGCCAGTACGGACAGCTCTTTTGTTTAAACAAGTGTTCTAAGCCTCATATTTCTAAAACATTAATTTATATATTATCTTTCCATTGATTCTAATATGTTTTCTTTGCGGGAGGGGAGATAATTACGAGAAATGCTGTCTCGTGATGCAAGAAGCCAATACAAATGAAGAAACCTTAAGCAACTTGTCACTATAAAACATTTGTAAGAAACTTGGTCATCGCAGCTGCTGCTGTGATTTTAGTGACACTTTCCTGGGAAATGGGGAAGAACATATCCTCTTCCTACACCTGCACGTGCTGTTACTGATCAAGCACTGTACTGTCTTGGGACCCTGATGTTTGTTAAAGAGTAGAGTGCAATACTGTCTGTAGTTCTGACAGCGAAAGGGTCTCATGGTTTGCTGGGAGAGTAACAGTCTCTCAGACAAACTGACAGAGCGGGTAAAAAGCCTAAATGGTCCTAAACCCACTGAATTAAAGCAGCAGAGATTGAAAATGCATTTTGACCTATAGCACTTTTTTGGGGAGGCATAGCATAATATGTGAAATTATCAATAAACTGGCCACATTCAGCTACCCAGCTATGTTGGTAAGGCTTTTTCCTCTTTTTCCTTTCAGGTCTGAGAACTCAAAGCACTCAGGGAAGCAACCAAGAAAGCCTTCACCACACCACCTTTTTCACCTTTGGTATGATGTCCCACATCTACTGGTGTGTTCCCTGGTGTGGGATACAGTGCACTCAATGACCCTCACGCACATTTTGTTTTGTTTGCTTTTTCAATTCCCCAAAACAAATCCCTCCCCAGCCATCTCTTGTGACCTAGGGTTTTTGATAAGCATAAAATTATCACCCTAAATCTCACACTTCACTGGAGCTTTGGTGTCTGCCAGCACTCAAGGACACCTGGACTAGTGGTTAAAGGTCCTTAATGAAAAGCAGCAGCCCAGCTCTCACCACCAGCCCCGCTCACGCTCAGCCACAGCTCCCTGCTCTGATGCAAAGCACAGCTGCACCGACCAAAATGGCTCCTTGCACCATCTCTGAGGTCGCATCTGAGCACTTTACTGACAGAGGCAGTTTGGGCTTGGCAGCCCCGCAGACCCCAGGCAGCCCTCAGAGGACAACCTAAATTAGCTTCACCTCCTACTTCATGAACAATTCCTGGCTATGCCCTACCCACATTGCTAATGATGATGATGATGTAAGAAACTTTAATAAGAATCTGATTTGCACGTACCAGGTTTAACTTTTTGGAGACATCTGCTTGAGGAGTCCTTCAGTGACAGGCACAGGCAGGCTCCTGTGGGACCTTGCAGAACAAAGATGCTCACAGGAATACTTCCACAGCACTGGTTTCACAAATATGGATATCCCCAGATGATAGGATGATTTATTCCCTCTTACAGCCTTATCATCATAACTTTGCCTGTTTTTCGAAAGAACTCTGAGAAGTCTTAAACATCTACTGTACAGACACCAGCAAAGCCACATAAAGGGCTCTCCTTTTTTTAAGCACATTTTTGGCCACCCCTTTTCACACTGCAGGAGCTACCAGGACAGTCATGGTGGCTTTGCATATGCCCCAACATGTGAGGTCCACATTGCTACTCCTCATGAAAAAGGAGAGAAACAGATCTAAATAGAGTTCTTAGGCACATCCACCTCAACAGAGAATGTTAAGGTTGGAAGGGACCTTAAAGATCGTCTAATTCTAAGAGCAGGTTACTCAGAGCTCCATCCAACTGGCCTTGAACACTCCCAGCGATGGGGCATCCACAACTTTTCTGGGCAATCTGCTCCAGTGCCTCACCACCCTCTGGGCAGAGATCATAGAAAGATCATATGATCTTCAATCTGCCTACAACTGTTTTTTTCTAATTCTCTGCTATAAACTAAGATTTTGTCCCATCCCATATGCTGAGCTCACAGGTTATAGGAATGCAAGTCACTCCTTAGTCCTTAGCCTAAATGTAAGAGGGGAGCAGCCTATGTGCAGTTGGTCCATAGCATCTCCTGTTCAGCACCAGTGGGATGCAAAAGCATGATCAGGAACACGGAAGATCCTTGCATTTTTACCAGTGTGCACGTGAGTGTTCATCCAGGTCACTGATGGGTAAGTTAAAACTGGACAGGGCTAATGACTGCCTCCAACTAGACCAGGTGTCACTGATCACAACCCTCTGATTCATGTTCACACAGGGACCATTCACTGCTTAAGGACAGAAGGAGGTCCAAGAGAAGCCAAAACTCACGTATGCAGTCTGCACACTGCTAGGGACACACAGCTGGGGCTGCACTATCCCCTGCCTCTCCCCCCACCTCGGCCAGGAGCTGTGGTCTCACACAAAGGAGGTGGGGGGTGCTTCCACCCGCTACCTCTTGCTTCACACAAAGCTGAATATGCTTTAAACTTCTTATAATGCAAGGATCTCAGGAGGAATTTCTTCACTCAGAGGGAGGTTAAGCATTGGAGCAGGCTGCCCGGGGTAGGGGTGGAGTCCCTTTACCTGGAAGTGCTCAAGAAATGACTGGATGTGGCACTTGGTGCTATGGTTTAATTGACAGGGTGGTGTTCAGTGAAAGGCTGGACTCATGATTGTGGGGATCTTTTCCAACCTCAATGATTCCATGATCTGCTCCTCACCACCTACCCTTAAAAGGCAACAGTTCCCATGTGGGGGAGTAGCTGGGCTGCCTTTATCCAACTTAGAAGGCAGGTATCAACAAATCGTGTAATTATGCAAACAAAAGCCTGTTGTATCCCTTGGGGTATCTCAGACTTTTAGCTACTTAGTGTAAAGCACACAGCTATGAATAAAAACCATTTTTTCATGGATGCTTGTTTAAGTTAAAGCCCTAGGATTAGCATTGCTCTTAGTATTTTAAGACAGTATTTTATAAACAATTAAAAATTTAAACTATTTGGTCTAAATTCAGTTTCGCTTTTTCATTAAGCACCCCTCCATGACCAGAATCAGGATGTAGGTTCAAAGTTAAAACATTTGTAGCAAATCTCTCCAAGTTCAGTGGGAGATCTGAATTGTCTCTGCAAGAAGCAGAAAACTGCTACAGGGGCATAGAAAATAACTGATGCACTCTCAGATACACAACTGTATTTATCTCCCTTTAGGGAAGAACTTGATCTTCACAGGCGTAGAGCACAACTCGCCTAGTGGCATTATTAAAGTAAATAAAAGTTAACTACAGAAAGGTCTGATTTTGGAAAGAAAAATGTATCTATCACTTCTGATTCAATATGTGTATCTCTCTACACCTACACAGAATCACAGAATCAATTAGGTTGGAAAACACCTCTGAGATCAAGTCCAACCTATGACCACCAACCTATGACCACCATATCAACTACAGCATGGCACCGAGCGCCACAGCCAGTCTTTCCTCAAACACCTCCACGGACAGTGACTCCACCACATCCCTGGGCAGCCTATTACAATGTCTAATCACCCTTTCTGTGAAGAAATCCCTCCTCCTGTCCAACCTAAATCTCCCCTGGGGCAGCTTATGTCATTTCGTCCTGCCACTAGGACAACCCCCACCTGGCTACACCCTCCTTTCAGGTAGGTATGAATGTGCAAGTACATAACAGTGTTTACGTGTGCATATACACATATACAGGTTTTACTTTCATAAGATCCTCCTCTTCAACCAGTTCACACGGGATATCTGTATTCTCAGGGCTTGAGTACGCCACACCTTTTATTTTTCCCTTACCCTTTCAAACCTTCCCTGCAGGTTACAAGCAGGGCACCTGAAACAGCTGAGTTGTTCAAAACACCTCAGAACAGATCTGAAGAACAATTCCGTGTTCTTCACAGGCAATGAAACAGATAAGGGAACTGTCCCTCTCTGTGGCACAGCAACAGAACCTCTCAAGCATTAAAATCCATTACAAACAAAATAGAGAAGTTCCAGGGAATGGAATTTGTCTGAACTGAAGAACGGAAGATGAGAACGTATCTCTCTGCAGAACATCCATAAGGAAGATGTGGCATTCTTAAAATATCTTGATACTCACTTGTGAGTAGGACTATTCATCCTACACCCTACTTCTGCACACAGGAAGGGACAAGCTCATAGCAGAAGAATCTTTTTCCGCAGTGGGAACAACTGCACAATGATCATCTTCCACCCAGTGCGGGATTCCATCAGAGACTATGGATGCCCCAGCAAGTGTTGGGGCATCACTACATGTTTGTGGAAGGCTCTCAGCTTTTATTAATTAATTCCTGACAAAGCAATAGAACCCTGTAGCAGAAAGCCACACTGCTCATTCCTGCATCATATGAAATCATTCACCATTTTATGTACAAGTTTTGAATTACAATCTTCAACTCCTCATCAGAAAAAATAACAAACCAAAAAGCCTAAAAAAGCATTTTGGAAGAACTGCATAGTGTACAGAAGCATACTTTCCATTACACAGTATCTTAACAGAACACATACCGCAACAAAAAGCAGAGCCTGTTACCTTTTCTGAGAAGGCAATGCCCAGTCAAAACTAGATGTTTCACCTCTATTATTAGAGGAACAGCTT
>JAWWES010000115.1:77969374-78013147 GCA_035583135.1 Lophotriccus pileatus | reverse complement strand
GAGCCTGTTACCTTTTCTGAGAAGGCAATGCCCAGTCAAAACTAGATGTTTCACCTCTATTATTAGAGGAACAGCTTCAACTAGACAAGAGTACATGAAAAAAGTTCCTGAACAGTCCAGATACTTTAACGGAAAAATACAAGTACATTTGTAAACAACTTTAAAACAAGAGCCTTATGAAAACAACAAAGGTCACTGAAAATTAAGATGCTAAACTCTTCTTAGCCCAAATCACTATGTTCTACCCTTGTAAGTTTTTGGGTTTTTTTTTGATACACAAATTTTGCCACATGGAAAACTTCAGTGAGAAATCTGGGCAAGTATTTTTTCATTTTTGGTGGAATTAAGAAAGGTATAATTTGAAGCCAAAAGTTCAAACTCCAAATTCCCTCTGAAAATTACAAGAGCAATATAATTTAGCTACTGAATGGAGCCGACAGTGCATGGTAGCACAGCACTTATTTCATAATCTTTATAAGACCCTTTATAATGTAAACCCTGAAAAGTCAGAAGCAACTGCTAGAACAGACTTTTGTATTATTTACCATTAATTTATCACTGCATTCACCTTCGTTACTCAAACCATGCCATAAAGTGACTTTTCACATACAAAACGGATTTACCCTAAGTGAATCTGTTTTACGACATGTCGAAACGTAAAAACTGTCCCACTAAATGATTTTGTGTATGTAATTATCAACCGTGCACCTGAAGTTGAGCATCTGTATTTATGCTGCTCTACTTAATGCTTCAGCATATGTTAAGCAAGCTAATGATCACTGAGTGTCTCCATTTTGGTAGATGGACAGATGTATTCGAACAGCAATGCTCTGGATAACTTGTGCTATTCCTAATACTACGGTTATTTTCTCTCCTAATTACATTTTGCTATAAATATGTGTGCCCTTAAGTTGATCCCAATATCAGTTTCAGCTAACTAATCAAATTATCTGCTAAGGTTTTGGAAATGATAACCCTTCCTTTTAAATAAAATGAGGGAAGGGTTTCTAACTCCCAAAGGTTTGCCAACAACAGATTTATTTTCAAGACAGGATGACACTGTTTAGTACATTGTTCATCATCTTTGCTGTTCACAGATAAGCACAACAGTACTAATGGTTTTTATCAAGTAGGCAGGAAAGAAAAGAGAAAATATCGTGAAGTTTTTACCCTTAAGGTTTTTCAAAGTTCTGCTCACGGGCTCTTATGAATAACTATTCATTTGAAATAAATGTAAGGCAACTTTCAGATTACCTTTCTTCCATTTGGAGGGCTCCACAGGTAAACTTCAATTTTCTAGTTTTCTTTTGCAAAGGAGTGTTACTAAAACTCTGCCCACAACTGGGTACCTCAAGAACTTACGCAAGGAATAATTTATCTTTATATTTAGAAGTGCCTCATTTTTGTACCACTTAATTCATAATCCAAGTAATTAATCTGCAATGTAAAACAAGCAGTTATTTTCTCCCATGTAATAATGGTGAATAACAACACTGAGCATTACATATTCTGCTTGAGTTCATTAAATGCAACTCTTCAGTCACAAAGGTAGCAGGCATCCTGTGATGGACTTCCTTTGAACTATGTTCAAATGAGTAGAATAACTGATTCCTGATGGAGATCTAAGCCATTTTCCTCATGTTCTTAACAGCTTCCGCTATTTGCACAGTCAACTCCATTTCATAATTTGCTATTTAAAATAAATTCATTTCCCCAAACCCTTCTCTCCCTATCTAAAACAAACTTATTTACATTTATGGTAAATGCTTTTCAGCAAATAAGTTGTAAGAAAAACCAAACCAAACCAGTAAGAGAGCAAAACCATACAGGGAGCAAGTATTTCAAGTTTTGTAATAGTTTTCTTTCTGATTTTCCATCCCAAGATGCTACAGGGACAACAGCTTTAAAGGTTTAAAACATGCCTCCACGCATTTTTGATTCTTCCTCTTTACACAAGGGACCAACTTTGCCCAGTGAATCATCTTCATAACTTTTGCCCGGTAATTAAGTGAAACTGCATGTCATTCACCCCAAGAAAGTAAACAAAATACAGTCTTTTACTTCAAATATTTTATGAAAGCAAGATTACAAGAAACATATTAGTCAAAATGCAGGGCTATCAAGCACTGAACCAAGGATGCTGGCATCAGTTTGCCTACCATTCTGCATGTGGAAAAAACACACTATGTCTACAGGTAAAAGGCATCACTAATGCATCATGAATTACTGTGGTCAGCCCTAACATCACCTCTGCAGCCTGGTGCCTGTTTAAGTCCTGAAAACAATCATCATAATAATAGTTTGAGATGAGACACTGGAACAAAACCATTCTTAAACAGGAAAGTTTTGCTTTTTCTTTTCTCTTATCGAGGTAACACCAAAAATTAAAAACAAGGTCTTAAAATTTAGCAGCCTCCTTAACACTTGTTAGGCTGGCCTTCACACAAGGAGCATGCAAGCAGCCACTCTTCTTGCTTTCAATTGAGGGCTGTTGGTTAATTCAAGTCACTGTTTTCTCACCTTATTCGATTAACCTGTTGAACTGGATGTCCACCATAGGAAAAAGAAAATTAAATGATGTTAAGTGTAGCAGACAAGTACAGATCACACCAAGAAGCTAACACTCATGAGCTGTCATAATAAGGGATAATAATAACAATAAAAAAAAAATCAGTCTTTTCTGTGCATATTTTTCATTTGAAAGGTCCCAGGAAATCATGATGTGCCTGGCCGTTTCTGTTGCTGATTTCTGATGACCTCTAATTGTTTTTTGCATTGCTGATAGTATGTTGAAAGACTTTTGTTTTCATCTAACAGCTTTTTATGTTCTTGTACCAGACGGGATGTGTTTTGCTGGTCTTTTTCATCCTGGTCCAGTTCTGCTATTAGTTCTTGTCTAAAATAATAATAAAAAAAAGTAATTGTCATTTATAATCTATTTCTATTTGTGTGTAGATTTCATATATTTCAAATCAGTAACTGATTATCAATCTGAACTCACAGCTGGTGATATTTTGCGCAAAAAAAGCTGACAAAAAGAGTCTTTATTCTTTAATGTAGTCTGGGGAAAAATTCTCTTCCAAATCAAGTCCACATTTAACTTAAAACTAGCTGCAAGACATAGCCTCAATCTCTAAAATTGTCCTTTAGATAATGTCTTTCAGACATAGTTCTAAAGGTCACGGCAGAACATCTAAGGAGCCACATAAAATTTCATATATATATTCTACTCTTAAGTTTGCATAAATATATGCACATTTTAAATCTCTAAAGACAACTTAAAATATAAAATTGCAGTAATTTTTCATAACTTTTTAGTGAAGTGCTACTTTCTATTTGTACTTGAACTTACAAAAGTGGTGGAAAAGCAGAATCAAGGAAATTATTTTTGTAACTGGCATTTCACATAATTTACATCATAAACGTACGCTGTTTTTTAGCAGCAATTTTAGAAGAGCAAACACGCTGATAAATTTGCTATAATTTATTCTGCAAAACTGATGTAGCAGTTTGGTTTACTATTTGTTTACAAGGCAACAAGGAGGCAAGCTGCCAGCAATATTTTTGCAACAAAATAGTAAAGGAGAAAGTTCATATTAATTAATTGTTGCCACATGGTTTGTAATTACAGTGGAAGAAAACTTAATAATTCTTTGAGGGCTGAACTAATAACTACCTTAACCAGCATTAAATTCATCCATCTCAACACTATTTTTTGTTTTAACATCCATGGACAATTACATTCTGACTAAGAAAAAACAGTTCGGAAGAAATATCAATACAGAATTACTACAAAAAAAACCTATCAGGAACCTAAAAGCAGAGAATTAAGAGTTTTGAAGCAGAAATACATTTTTATAGAAGTTATTGACCCTTAGAAATAACACAAAATCAAAATTAAGATATTCTCTCTAGCTTCAGTATCTCCTCATCAAGTCTAAAAACCCTATCTGAGAGTGAAAAAATCCAATTGTTCTCAGGATGCTAAGCCAAAAGTGAATACATGATAGGAGTTCAAACTTACAGTTAACATTTCCCTCCCTATTCTGTATGCTATTTCTAAGGTACAGAAGGTTTACACAACACATTTTCTCATTAACTAATCCATAAACTCCAAGGCAAGCCCCCTATTAACAACTGCCTGCCTGCAGTGGTTCAGACACTGAAGGGCAACAAGCTGATAACTTGGTCTACCTGTGGGAGTGTATGTGACCTCTCAGAACTGTTCCCCAGCACCAGGAAACAGAAAGGGTAAGTAGAGCTCAACAGAACTTACTGTGAACTCAAGTTCTGAGGCAGCAATAATTTTCACCCTAATACAACCATACATGCAGTCGCTTCACTTATATGTGTACACAATGCAAGAGGAAAGAGTTTATTTCTGGTGCTCACGGAGGAGGTACATAAAAAGGTCAAAGTATTAGGTCCTAAAACCCTGGCAGAAAAATATAAGATGTGTGTTGATAACACTGTTGTAAATGCAATGCTTGATAAAAGTCAGATAAAAATTAACTGCAAAATGAGTAACACTGACATATTACTCAAAATTCTATAATCCATTAACTGATTACTTACAAATTACAAATGAAAACTTGTTAATGGACAGCACTGTAAATAAAATTCCTGGTTCTTTAACAGTACAGGTCTTTTATCTGAGATGATACAAACAAACATTACTAGTTTGTTACATCTGTATATTTAATATATATGTATATAATATGTATCTAGGACTTGTCCAGAAGAAGTGTCTTGATATTGATTTAAACTTTCAATTATCTGCTCTATCTCACCTGTACTGAGCAGCTCAGTATTTCTGAGATTAAGGCTGGAAAATAATTATGCTCTATGAAATGTTACTTCATAAAGCCAGATATAACAGTCACAGAGAACAGACTTTGTGTAAAAAAAACCACAAAGAACAGAAAAGGTAAAACACATTTTACTTACTTCCTCTGCAACAGCAATGCAATTTCTGTCTGAACTTTCATATATTCTTGCGCCATTTTGCAGTGCTGTTCAAACACAGCCATAGATTCTTTGGAGTTTGGGCATGGTGCTAGAGGCTGAAAATAAATCAGACATGTTAAAGACTAATGAACTGATATCTTAGTAAATAGTGTGTTAGAACGTCTCTGCAGTGTATTTATAACATCTTTTAAAAAACAGTAAGCTTTTAAAAATAAGTCTTAAACCATGCCCTGGAAAACATTACTGCACTGATGTCAAAGATGACTCAAACCTCAAATCTGCAGTTTTTAAATCTGACACATGTCACAAAAATCAAAGTAGTGTTTGATTCCACATACAATAAATAAAGTGTATACAACAACTTAATTCAGTAACACTCAAGCAAATAATGTCTTATTTTGACAGTCAAACTCAGTTTACATTTGGTTTTAGGAATCATGTTTCCCAGGGCTTGTTTTTAATAGCTTGATCAAATCTGAGTCAACCAATCTCAGATTACGTAATACATTTTTTTTTAGCCTTGGTCAAAAATTAGACAGAATATAAACCCAGGTAAATATGTGGCACTATATTTTGCAGCCCAAAAGTCACACGTTAGAATGAACCTAATAAAGCATCTATTTATTACCTGTAACTGATGATCTAATGTAAGATATGCCATTGGGATGGAGTTATCTGACCCATTGGTCTCTGTAACAATACCAAGAAAATTTTAATGTATTTTCGAGAGTTAATTCTATTCTTATAGGACAAAAACAAGAATTCTAAGTAATTTCACAAAACACAATTTGAATGTGGACAGGCAGATGGAAATAGCAGCGTTTCAATCCCAAGGCAGATGAATCATTTTGTTTTTCTGATAGTTAAAAACTTCAAAAGTATGGTCTATCACACCAAGGAGAAATAAAGATTATGGTTATCAACCTACATTTCTAGAAGCTATGTAACAGCATACAGATTTTAAAAATACTATTTTTGTACAGTTTGTAATCATTTCTGTTTATAAAAAAATTGCCATTTCATTCTTGTTTATGAAGGATCAGCCAGCCAGCCCATGCATCTAATCACTTTAAAATTAGAAGCTGTGCAAATCGGCTCTGCCAAAATAAAATAAGCACAACCTCCTGCTCAGTTTTGAAACCTGCTCCCAGTGAGGTCCCTAAGTTTCTTCCTCGCAACACACTCTAGGGCATCTTCTCTGCTCTGTAGAGACACTTTGTGGGTAGCATGGAATCCAGTATGTCTCCTGGGCTGGGCTGCTCTCTTCTTACACTGCAGTTACTCTAGATTTCTCTAGTGCTTTCATTCCAGATTTCACATGTTTCTGAATTCTTAATAGATCCTATCTTTTAGTAGCCCACAATCTGGGGATCACAAGGTTACTGTTAAGCTTTAAGAGACATATAGTAAAGACACATGGAGAAACTACTGATTTTACAGCCGCATTATTGCTACTAGAGAATTATATGGAGGAGGGTAGGTGGGAAAAAAAAGGGGCTGCTTACCCATACCCCAAAAGCACCTGCCACAGAGTAGTCGTGGTAGAGAAACTAAGGTGTTGCCCTCAAAGACTATGCTATCTCCAAGAGCAGCTTCAAAAGGAAACAGAAATAAGAGGGTGGGAATGGAGAAAAAGTGGTTAAGTGTATGCTTGTAAGGAAACTGGAAGGTGGTAAAAACAAAAAAGAAACAACCCTAAAACCAGAGACTTAATCACTACAGCATCTTAAATGCGATCAATATAAAAAGTCCTTCCCTACATTAGACTGTTGCTGTAAATGGATACTGCTAAAACAAAGGCATCACTACAATGCTTCAAATACATCAATACATGCAAAATACCTCAGATGACATTCTCGAGCATTTCAACAGTGTCACAGGACCGCAGCTTTTCCTGTGACTGACCAGATTCAGCTGTACCCTTGTTTTATCATTTTGCCTCATTAATTAAAAATGTACCCTCTTTTATAGAAAACCAAAATTATTTCTCTCTTTAGAAATTTGAACAATTCTTTTTTGATGGACTGCATAAACTTAACAAGAAAAAAATATATGTATGGCACATTCTGTATTTACCTGAGTATAAGGTGAGGGATTTCTGTGGGCCAGAAAACAGACCTGACTTTTAGCTCTAATGTGTGCTGCATTGAAGAACAAAGACTTGGCATAAACTGTCCTTGCACTGGCATAGGATTAGCAGCTTTCAGTTCCCAATGAACTATTGACTAGGTAAGACCTTGCTTTCATGTGAGGCACCAATTCCCATAAGTGCTCACTGTCCAAAGAAACTCGGGATTCATGTTGCACAAGAGGGCACAGGGTGGGCTGTAGCAATGGGCAAGGGCTTTGGGAAATTACGAGTGATAGGGGCACAGAGTGTGATCAGGCAAAGTAACAATGGACAGAAAGAAGAAAACACAGAAGCTAAATACAAGGTATGATGTCCTCCTCTCACTACAGCAGGGGAAAAAAAACCCAAGTACAAGTCTCACATAATCACCTTATATTTGAGAAAACACAAGTGTGCATATATACATACAAGTGTATGTATATATACATATGCCTGTGTAAGAGTTAGTCCACATGTGACTTTCCATTTTGTACTTGGTTAGAAGAATAAAAGAGACTGATCAGCCAGATGAAATGGATCACAAAAAAAAGATTTTAGAATTTGACACATTGTGAAGTACCAGCTTGAGTCTAAGTTTAAGATTCAATATATACAGTTTTGTAACAAAACTGTAATATTTTTTTATATTCTGAAAAGGAATTTGCGGGATCCATTGTTTTCATGCAGTCCAGTACCGGTTCTTTTTATTATGGAATGCGTTATGACTTTTAAAATCAAATTCAACTACTCAATTATGTTCAGTCTTAATCCTATTTCATAACAAAAGAACGGTGATGCTAAAGTAGAAGTATTTACAACATTTCTGCAGACACGTTAATTCACTGAAAAACAGTAACTTTTTTGTACATGTACATGTACATTCTGCATAAGCAAAATTACAACAGAGGTGATAAACAGAATTAACCTATTCCTGATACTCACCTGCATAGCATTTGACTCCAGATGTCACAGCACCAAAAGTTTTAAATGTACATTCATAATATGAATGCACAAGACTAAAATGTAACAAGATGTCTATTCCACTGATTTCCCAAAACCACTCTATAGTCAAAAACTGGAGCTAACAGATCTTTGTTAAATGCTAGTACCACTGCATATGTACAGTACTTTCTTACAAGCAAAATACTTACAAGTCCATGTAACTCAATATAATCTATAAAAAAGTGTTCTCAAAGCCTACATGAAAAACAAGCCAGTAATGTAATGATTTAATTTAAGCAGAACTAAAATGGACGTTGACTTTCATTGCTTACTTTTATTAATGTCTAAGCACACACCCCACACCACAACCAAATAAATATTTTATATTTTTTACAGGCAAAAATTTAAGTAATGAACAATGGATTACCTGCATCATCAGGTGTCCATGGATTACGAGTTGGCTTTTCAGAGGTTGGTCCCGAGGTAGTGATCATTCTCACACTAGGACTAGATGATCTACTGCTGTTTCTACTCTCCTGAAATGACAAAATAAACAAAATGAGAAGTTAACAGAAGATTTTTGAAAAGGAAAAAAAATTGAAGAAATCTGAACCTCTAAACCTCCAAAATCCTCTCCTCTCCAAGCTTTTACCCTGAAAGCTCTCCTGACAGTTTTATCAACTTTACATGCAGTGCGGGGATAATTTCATCCCCATTTGTACTCCATCTGTACTGTGTAAAAGAAATTGATCCAATTTTGCTATTCAGCATAACAAAAGCAACGCTGAACAATGTGTTCAAGATCTTTACAGAAAAGCATGACAACACGTCTAGGAATTTTCACACCACCATTCAGTGAAATCTAGCAACTCCATAACGTAAGGAAGAAACAGTTTGTGTCCAATGCTTAATCAATGAATGAAACTCCATTCAACTAAAGGAATATAGCTTAGTAACTGCACTAGACTGCAGTGTATTTCTTATGGTTCTTTTGTTAACTCAGAGGTTATGTGATTCATCTTCAGAAAACATGAAAAAAGTGTTCAATCAAAAAAGATCAATCAACTGAAATGCTGATGTGAAATATCAGAAGAGAGATCACTTTTAACAGCATGTGAGTCCTCTAAGCAAAAAGAGGTTTGTTGAGGATCTACAGTTGATAGCAAATGGCACCTGAGAACTACTCTAGTTACAGTAACTTCTCAAGGCTGTACCAGATTGTTTTGGTCTATCAACAAAAAAAAAATTCCTTGATAACATTATTCAGATGAAATAACTAGAGACAGAAATGAAGGATCTCTACAGGAGGCACATCTAAAAAGTACTACAAAGTCAAAGGGAAGTTCCCAAAACTGAACACCAGTTAAACCACAGTGTTTGAGTGTGTGTTGAGCGAGATGTTTTAGGCTTCCTGGACACCAAGCCCCTCTGACAGGTAAACCAGTGCCTGTACTTTTGGAATCAGTTTCTGCTACCCCTTCACCAGTATCCTTTCATCCTTGCTCCCTCCAGGTATCTTAGTATGCTTAACAGACTTGTTAGCAGGTTACTCTCAAATCTTCTCTTCCAGGTGGTCAAACTCAGATGCCATTCCTGGCTTTGAGCTTCCACTTCTCAAAGACTTGCAGCCTGGAAAAGCTCAAGTGCTCGAGGAATAACAACCCGCGCCCCAGTTTAATTTAAGTGGGCAACGCAATTTAAAGAAGTGATCATTACTAGCCCTGTCTCCTCATTGCCTCATCTGGGAATTTTATCTCAGCATGAGAGAAAAAAAAAATGCGCATCTGTGACAAATTTCACAATCTCACAGAGAGAATGAGTCATCTGTATATCAGATCCCCCAAATTATCCCACTTAGCTTGCATGCATGTGGGCATGTACATTCTGACCTTGCTTCTCAACTGTTCAACACAGTTGAACACATGGTTTTCTTTAATATATTTTTTTATACTTCAAAGTAAACTGCAAGAATTATGAAGGCCCAGCAACTGCTACAACACTTCCCCTCCCTCAAAAACCAACAATCCCAAAACAAAACAATGTTTAAAAGAGGTAGTAGGTAGTTTTGATATTCTGATAGTACTGTGAAAGATGATGTACCGAACCAACCAAATCAATACATGATTGAAGGAAGGAGGGAAGGAGATGGATACCTTACTAGGCATCTGATCAGTTCTTGCATGATTATGCCAGACATGCTTCTCAGTGTCTGTATAAAACCTCAATCAAGTCCCAAAAATCAGCAGCTGCAAAAGTATCAGTGTGCAGTTTAGAGTCTGCACATGTGTTTCTGTGTTACAGAGGTGTTTAGGCAAGAGCAGTAGTGCTGGACAGATGACACAATACAATGGTTTAAAATGCGTGTACAGGGAAATAGAAAGGCAGAAGAAATAAATCAGTCCAAAAAAAAAAGTTATGTGGAAAAATGAATAAAGCATCACAATATATGGATGGAAAGAAACAAAAATGTAGCACATTTGACTTTACAGAAGCAGTTCTGTCAGTGCTGCTCCTGTCACTTGGAGTAACAACCAGTCTAAGGTCACTAAGCACTAGAGAAACTCGTGCAAATTCAGACTTAAATAGATATATATATATATTCTTAACACCAAATCACTCCAACAGTTGACCCAATGATGGAAAACTTTTGACTTAGCATATTTTCCTACCTAAACTGTTGATGCTGATTTGTAAAACCATCTGCAAAGCACTGCTATTGAGAACATCAGTAACAGCAATACCAGAAAGTGCCTTAAGTGTCTCAACATATACATAATAATCAGCAGCCATACAAACCACACAAAAAATTCTTCTAAGAGTACACAGAAATAAAATATCCATACAATCGTAAAACACAAAAGGTGGTCGAATTAAAACAGACAAGAAGTTAAACAGGAGAACAACAGTCTTGGTCTACACGTTCAGCTAAGCACCCACAGTTAAGTATATTTATTATTATCAAGCCTGGTGCTTTCCTTCACCTTAAGAGAAAAAACCTTAAGAAAACCTTCCTGATTAAACCCCAGTAGTTATTACAGAATCATTTTCTATTAACACAGCACCAATTTTCAGGAAAAACACGTTCAATAAAAAGATTTCTGATCAGCTTTAGTGTATCAGTCAAACAGTTAAAAACCAGGAAAGAGGCACCGTGTCAATCCTTCAGTTCTGAGTGGGATAGGGACATACACAGCCTGGGTGCGGGAGCAGAGGCACGCAGTGCCATGGCTGCTTGGTGAAGAAGGCCGTGCCACAGGGTGGGTGTAAAGGAGAATGGAATGCAGGGAAGAAGGATGTTTGCAATGAAGGGAGGGAGGGGGAAGGGGATTTTCACATTAGAAAGGATACCCTATATATGGTATGGTGCATGTGGGAAGATAGGATGAGCTGACCAGAGCTACGCTAGTCAGATGTTTTTTCAGCTTTGGTTAGTAGATTGCTTATACTGACAGAAGTTCAAGATTGTTAATAAAAATTCAAGGCATTGAGGTCCAGAGCCATAGAAACCCACAGAGAATAATCTTAAATCTTTAGGCATAATTACTTCCTTCATGGTTTTCCATTTATTTTTTTTAATATACAAACATATGTACATCAAAAGTTAGCATTGGCTTCAGTGGATTTTTCAATCCCTTCTCACACCAAAAAGGGGATAAAAATTCAATATTTGTTTATATGGACTGAGAAAAAATGTTTTTGACAGTGCATATTTCCTGGCTGTTAAATTATTATGTTTTCCACATTTATCATAATGTTTCCAAAAACTGCAAGATAGAAACAGGTAACTGCAATTCTTCTTCTTACATTTCCAATACGTACACTATCAGGAGCAAGAAAGTAAAATGTGATTCTGGTACTTCTACAGACCCACATATAAAATTGGTGAGGTAAACATAAAAAAAATATTTTTGTATCCTCCCGGTCACAAGGACAATTTAGCTTGAACATCCATGCAAGCAGCAGAACAACTTTCAAAGAAAGACTGTTATAATAGGTTACGAAGATATTAATCAAATGCTGAAATTCTATATTTTTAAATACTAACCATTCATTAAAATGAACAGAATGAAAACTTCTAAATAAAAAAGCTATAATTAAATATATCCATACAATCAGCACAACTTGGTGTAACTGATGTACTGTAGCTTAATTTTTTTCCCCTCAAGTCTTACATAATTTTAGTTCTACAATTAACTGAATAGGGTAATATATTTCTTTCCTCAATTTTGCAGATTCATTTCTTCCCTTTCTAACAAACCTGTCTTCTCTGAAGATATTAAAATGTATTTAAGGCTCATCTGTTATTTTCTGACAGATGCACCAAGTAAGTTCTACTTATACCTACAGGATTGAAGTTTCTGTGGCTATCATACTCCACCGAATTAGGGATCAAATGTTCATCTCCCTGGTAACTACACTCCCCAAGAATTACCACCTATTTTAGATTATTGCAGTCCGTTGTTTAGTATGCAAACCTGATTAACCTGATGAATATGCTAGGCTCCAGTATCCCACATCCAATTAATAGTAGAGATCTCAAAGTTGCCCATTCACACTAAGGACCAAATAGGCCCTGTGAATTACTGAAGCAATTAAAAACACAAAATAAACACATCTGAATGAAGAATTATCTGTACTTCTCTCATCTAAAACTGAAATTAAACTAAGAGCACGTTATGTAGCATACCACTGTTTCTGTTACCATGGCAGTTAGAATACCAGACAAGGAGCTATGTTATTATAAAATATTTTTTTGAAATAGTCTTTTTTTAAAACAAAACTTTGTGGCAATACCCTGCTGTAAATCTTTCACAAGAAATGGAGAAATATTACTCTAAGTTACTATTCAGGATTCAGAGATTGACAAGAAATAACACTTACAATAGTGCTACACATGCTTTTTGTTTTCATGCAAAAAGTGACTCTAATGAATGTATAACTGCTTCAGATAATAAGTAGTAATTACAATTGTTTTCTACATAGAGAGAGAAAAAAAGGCTTTCCTGAGTAATATCTGCCCTCAGAGAAATTAAGCGGTACACAAAAACCATGTGTATCCAAAAATGCTAAATACTGCATAAACGCTACAGAAAATGCTTCTCATCTAGAGCTCATTCATAGATTACCCTCATGGAATCTCATTTAAATTCAATACAAGCAATGCTACAGTCTGCCAAGCTTCCACATCATTTCTATGAAAGCATCAAAGGTGAAGATTTCCTGACCAGTTCCCGAATATGGATTTGGTGCTGACTTTACTGAAAGGCAAAGAAGAGATGAGAAGCACATTACCTGACTGGACTCTGTTCCAGCAACACTAAGATCTTGAATGGATCTGCGCCTCTGCTGTCCGTTTCCTGCTGGGAAAAAAACAAAACAAAAACAAACCAGTGAAATATATTCAGAACAAAATAAGAAGGGTGCGACTGTTGCAGAGGAGCTTGGAATTTGTACAAATCCACAGAGACAAAGTGGGTGAGGGAGAGAGAGAGACAGCTGCAGAATTTTAACTCAAAACATGCTGGCCTGTCAACAAAAAGTATACCCTAATACAATAACCACTCCTACCACATGAATAGCTGCTGCACTCTACTCCACCATCTTCTGTCACATGTATTTGGTCAGGCTTAGTACTTGGGGCAGGAGCTGATGACGACATCTATTTCAAGTGCGTTACGTTATGGGGATTTCTAAAAGCTAAACCGTGAAGATAACAGGCTGCCAGCTTTAACCTGTTGCTCTTTGGCTTGCTCAAGGAACACAGCAAGGACTTCTGCCTGTGCGCAGCTCCCCTCAAGGAAATTACGAAACGAAAGTGCTTTCTTCTGGTCTTCTGTCTCCTTCAGAGGAACAAGACTATGTCCTATTCTCATGCTCTGAGAAGTGTGAAAAGGGGACTGTTCAGCTAAATCACATCTCACCATCAACCTACGGAGCACAATGCTGTAATCTTTTCCTCTTCTCCTTCCACCTGTTCACAATTATCCACCAGTGACAGCTACATAAAACAGTTTAAATTTTAACACTGACACGCAATCAAAGGCATTTCCAGGAAATGAAGTCTCCTTAAAAATAAAAGGAGATTATGCAACAGAATCTCCCTGGCTACTTTGATTTTTATTACAGTGATTGTTTATATTATCTCTTGAGAGCAGGTCAGCTGTCCAAAAGGAAACACCAAAACGTCCTGAGTAACAGCTGACAATGCTCAAAATTCTTGCTCTTAGCTCTGCATTACGTAACTTCGCTACTGGAAGGGAGCATCTGAAACATGTACTGAAGCCGAGGCAGCCCCTCGCCCAGCGGCCCTGCACTCAGCAACCAACCCAGCTCACTTAAAGCCCTGGAAAAGGCATTGCATTTTCAACCTTTTAGATACTTCTCATTCAGCATCATTTCCATATGACTCCACAGCCTATCCTGATGCATGTTTTGAATTGCAACAGTTACTATAAAAATCTAAGACTATTTAATACTGATCAATACATTTAATAATCTTTTAAAGTTTTAAATATAGGTACTATTACATGTAGGAACACACTAGCACGAAACAGCAATAAAAAATTTTCAGTCACTCTATGGATTTGTGATGACATTTTATCATCTCACATTTATAGCAAGTACTATAAGAAACAAGCACGTAAGAAAAGCAGTATTCTAGAACACAAATATATTCTTTGCTCTGACTACAAATGAATTTGAATTGCAACTGTTCTGTGGTCTTGATCTTTTTCTTCTGAAATTCAGGGAAAGTATATACTTACCTAAGCAACAACAGCTAAGTATTTTTAATACTTTGATACTTGGGATCGTGTGAATGACTAATCTATGTCAAAATGTCTGAACTTGTTCATTTGTAGTGAACTTTTTCACTGTGTAATCGTTTTAACAAACAAGATTATACATTTAATAGAATTCTGTGCCGTGGATACTTCATCTGGCTGCCACAGCTCATCTCAGTATTCAAGATATGTGCAATCCACCCACAACTGACACAAAATGATGTGCACATTTCATTCAACAACATTGTTATAAAATTAGCTCAGCTGAAATAGGCTTGCAAAAATATCTGAAATTCTCATTTCAGATTAGCAACATTTGTGAATTTAAAGAACCCAGCACATCTGTTGCTGAAATATTAGAACGTGGCTGCCAAAATGTTAAAATAATCAGGGTGGGGTGCAAGAAAGAAAAGAAAATGCCTTGGGCTGGGGGGGAGGGAGGAGAGAAAGAGGGGTCAAAACTACTGTGTTGTAAAAGATGAACACCTTTAAATGAAATATCTTCAATTTAGTAGCATGAGGGAAGAGCAAGCTCTACTAGGCAATGCCATTTTAATTAGTGTAACTACTGCAGACATCTGGCAAATAGCTTAGACAAGGCAGAAACAGACTACGAATCAACAAATACTTATTGCTCCAGATTCAAGAAAAATTTCAATTGAAAAATATATAACACAACATAAAATATTTATTTGAAATGATCATTGCTACTTCTTTATGCCTTCCTCTCACAGTTATGATTTTGTTCTTACCTCTATGTCCATTTAAAACAAATTTTTCCTCATTATAAAAACTAAGAGATTTGTACATGCACAGAAGTTCATCTACAGTAGCCTGATGCACAGTGTCAGGCTTTTGGTGGTTTACAGGATTTTAAGACTAAAAAGTAAACATCACAAACATACTTCCTGGCCTCAAAAAAAACACCATTTTGCACACTGTTGTTTATTTTCTAAAATTGAATTCTAAAGGAACAGGAAACTTCCATTATGTCCTGCCCCACACTGCAGGCAAAAATAAATTCTACAACTTATTTGATCACCATCCCCACCCCACTGCCAAACATCCAGACCAGCTATGACCTCTTCTCCCTGCCCTTTAACAGACACTGGCGTCTCCTTTTACACTTTCTTATTTACTCACAGTACTCTCTTTTCCTTACACACCTACAAGACCCAAATCTCTCTCATAGGGCAGGATGATCAGTAATTCTAACAGTGCTAGAAGACATTTTGAAGTTAAAACATTGATCTGAATTCCAGAAGAATGAAGTGATTTGGGAAGACAAGGGTGGGATTTCTGGTATATAGTGGTTTTAAAAGTAAAAAGCAAAATTACAGACCTAAAGCATCCATAATTCCTAACTGCTTTCTAAAGACCCTTAACAAAATGTGTCCGTTTTGAGCAATCATTTATGCAGTGTCAACGCTATAAAAATCATAACGCTGTGGCAGAGTTTCAGATGACAAAATTACAAAGCCAAATGCACACATGCTAAATGCACGAGATGTCTAACATTGCCAGTGAAGAAAAGGCTGTACTTGAAGGTTTGCTGCTTGATTGGTTTGTATTGAAGAGGTATGCATACTAAAATTCAGATTTTTTTTTTGTTTCTTTAAACATAAAGCTACTTAAATCTTTTGCACTTACTAGGGTTTTCATTTTTCATATATATATATATATATAAAATAAAATGGTGCTTATAACCTATAAATTAAAAAAACTGTAAATTAAAAAAATAAAATTGATATATCGCTTGTTTATCTGATTGCAGGATACTACCACTGCAAACTCTTGCTAAAGCTGTTACACAAAGAAGAAATTATTTGATCCATTTTTCAGTTTCTAAGTTTGTAAGCTAGCAATACAAAATAGCATCTTAAATGAACAAAAAGTTCTCTTCACCCTTATTGTACTAATTCAGAAAGAAGAGCAAATATATATTAAAATCTTCCCCTTCTGCCAATATTTTACCTTTAACTGATAAAAACATGTATTTTACGACCTTGGTAGCATAATCAGTTCATGGACGAAATGCAGTTGAGGCAACACATTACGAAAACCCCCAATGATAGCAGATGTAGTACTCATCCTTCTAAAATAGCCCTGCCCCAAAGCAGCTGACTCACGGTAACATGCCTGCGTGGTGCCTCCCCTCTCTGGGCAGCAGCTGCTTTACCATGTGCTCAGCACAACTCCAGGCAGCAGCACAGACTGGCACTTGTGCTGCTCCAAGGACTGAGATGAGCTGCTTGCCCCACCGAGGGACATGCCCAGGGAAGTTTGGAAGAGCTGGGTCTGGGGCATAAGTGATATGGAACACAAGGGGGTGGGATCGATAAAGAGGTGACAGTCTGGGGGAATTAAGAGAGTAAGGAAAGGAAAGAAGTGAGAAATACGTTGTTTTTAAAAGAATAACTGAGCAAGGTATTTTTGAACAACTGCTTTAAGTATACAGATGACTATAATTAGTTTACTGGGCAGATAATCATGCCCCTGTCATTTAATGATTAATCTCATTTTTTTCTGGCTTTGGGATTATTACAGGAAAGCTGTTCTGACAACCAAGAAGCTTTCAATATACAGCCCAGATGTATCTGCAGACAATTTACATATTTCTTCTGTAGTGCCAATACTGTCTTTTAGCTTAAGTAGTTCTCTCTTCTTGGTTTTCAGCTGGAGATTCATCTATAGAAAATAATTATTAATTTCTTAGCTTTCATTTTGTGGGCTAAAAAAAGCTAGGCTTTCAAATTCTTCTTTATACTCTCCATAACATCCTATTAGCTCTTCTTGATATTATTTGCATGTATGTTTCTTTTATATGGCTGACCAGAACAGTATACTGAATTCCTGATTAAAATTCAGCAAGGGCCTATAAATAGCGTCAGTGCTTCTTCATTTTTCCTGGAAATGAATCTTAAGATTTCACAGTTTTTCACAACTGCATTAGATTAGTGGCTTATACTACCTGAGATTCATCTGTACACATTTGCTATGGTCCTGTGTCATCTTATTAAAAGAAACAGTTGCTAGTGTATGACCCACAGTGCATGACCCTGGATTTTACCCTATTTCTTTTCAGTCACAGCAAAATTCACTTTATGTAATACTCTAATCCTCCTCTTTATAAATAGTTGCTTCTGATAAACATTAACAGTGAATTTCATTATTGTTTATTTGACTTAAATACCTTAAAATTTGACTTAAATTTTGAGAAAGTTCATTAATATGCTTGCTGCAGCCCTATAACTTCTGTCATTTCTACAAGTTGCTATTTCTCTCACATGTATTTCAAATAACTCATCTTGGAATTCCCATCCTGTCCAGTTCAATTAAAATAAAAGAATTTCTAATGACTCCTCTGCCTAACAAAGAAACTGACAGACTGGTACAATTGATTCTGTGAAAACAACATGGCATTTTATTTAACTGACTTCATCATTCCTTTAAAGTTTCAAGGTTTCTTGGAAGGTTCGGTGTTGTTATGTGCCGACGGTGTGCACAGAAAAGAGGCACTCATTAGCTTCTAGAGCTTATTGAAGAGGCTCTCAGCACGTGTTAGCACTGTGAAAATTGACAGATCACTTTCACTTTCCTTGCTCTCTCAGGATTTCATTTATGTCATTGCAGGCCAGGACCGTTTGAAAGTTACAATGGAAAGCTACCCTAGCACACCCTTTTTGCCAATTCCTTAGACTCAATGCCAAAGAGGTTTTCTTTTCATGAGTTGTGAAAGAGCATTCTACTGCTCTTTGGAATTAATTTTTTTCTGTATTTTTATATGTAACCTTCAATAAAGTTATCTAAAAGAAACTTTTGTACAAAATTATCTTCTGCATTCAACATTAAAATACCAAATGATACCAAGATTTACAAGGTAACTTCCTCAGATGACACCAATTTAGACTCGGAGGTCCACAGTATTTCTAGATTAGCAGTAGGTACTATAATTGGCATTTCCTGCCTGTGATAAATAATTCTGAAGTGACTTGCATACTGCTAATGGTATACCTATCACAGTTTGGGATTGATTATACTTATTTTTAGGCGTTGAGAAGTATGAAATGAAAGAAAGAAATCTACTTTGGTTGCAAAAAAAAATGGAAAGGGAAAGGAAAACGATATGCTACTAACTAAAAATAGACCTGGGACACATGAGAATTATTCATTAAAGTCCCAACTGAAATTATCATCTGTGGTGCCCGATTATACTGATTTTCTTCCTGTCAGAAGCCTCTCCTAATAATTTTAGTTTGCATGTACTTAAACACAACAGAAATACCTCATGCAGACACATTTTAGCTCTAGAACAGTGTAGTCAACTATAAGAATTACACAGATTGTTAATGTTTTAATCACAAATATCACATGGATTTGAAATTCTGTACCTAATGTACTTAAGTTTTTTGTTCTACTAATATTAAATTAAAAATGGGAGCCCAAACACAACAAAGATCAGGGCAAAATAATTACGTAGACAGGAATTTTTCAACTTAAGTCCATTTTCACCAAATAAGGTGCTGTAATAAAAGACTGCATATATATAGTTTTGCTCTGTAAGAAGATTCAAAACATCAAGATAATAAAGGAAAAAATGCTTTATCAACAGACATAAGTTTGAACCAGAAGACTGAATCCTTTACTGACAAAAGTAAGCCTGTATATTATGCTTCTCTTTACAGAAGCATTATGAAAAATTTGGTGGGATAATTCCTGGTTCTGTCCTACAGCAACTGGAGCAAGAAGTATTTTAGCAGTCTGATCATTATTCCGGCATCTTAACCAACTGACCCGTTCACCTGGTCTGCGATACCTGGTATGATGATCTCAGGGACATCCAGAATGTTGCCAAATGAAGCAGTTTTACGATGGCCTCGTTTAGGCTTGGAATAGGCTGAAAAAATACACATATACAATACACATGCAAAACACTAAAATGGCAATAGCAAAATTATTAAATTCCTAATACTGCACTTTTCATATACTTGGTTAAATTAGAGTTCATGCAAAAATGTGTCATGCAGAATAAACTGCATTGCCTTCCACTCATGCTTACACATAGTAAAGCAACGGTTAAAAAGCAAAAAATGCAGAACTAGCCATCATTACAACACGGTGTAATTAGTTATAGTTAGCAACACAAAAGTCAAACACAGAAAGCAGCATGGCAACACAGAAGGGAAAACCAAATGTAATTATCCAAACAGAGAAAAAATGAAATTATTTCAGTTGACCTGTACATTCAGAATAAATTCCTGACTGTCTGAACTTATATAACCTTTTCTCTTTAGTGTTGGGTACAAACTATTTTATAAGCAAGTCTAATAGTTAGATACTTCTTTAAATCACCTCCTTTTAAAGCAAATCTCATCTGTCTCTGAAAAAATGCTTACTCTTACTATATTTGACAATCATTCCTGCCACTCACTCTTTTGTCCCATTAGCGACACTTTTTTGTTTTGGGAGGTGGATATTACTACCAACTTTGTAATTTTTGAATATTGTTCAAGGAATGTTATATAGTTCCTATTTAGAGAAAAAACTGAATACATCTCCCAAAAATAGAACATTGTAGCATATTCATCTCAGTAAGTAACAGTATTGTGTATTACACGATTTACTCTTACACTTAATCTTGTGAAAGCTGAAACAAGAAGATTAACTAATTCTTGACTTGATTTAACAACAGCCCAATTCTCACCCAGCCACACAATTTTTTTTTCAGGTTCACAGCATATTACTTCTGTCACACAGTTAACAAGATTGAAAAAACAAAACAAAACCAATACAGTGCTGTTTCAGCTCTTTCTGAGAAACTTATGGTCAGATGGGTTTGACCTCATTTATAGCAGTCTACTACTGCCTGAAGAGGTTTCTTAAAAAAATACTCAAAGAACCCCAAACCAAAAATAGTATGTTCAATATATACTTTTATTTCAAGAAAAAGAAACCATAGAGGGATAACAAAAAAAAAAGATCTTGGAATATTCTGAATAGTAATTACTATTTCAGATAATTATTATTGTCTTCCTTAATGTACTTAAGGAACAAAAAACAGGAAAATTAAAAACTTGTAGAAAGAGGAGGGCCAGATTATCCCCACTAATGTCAAAAACTTACATTAAGAGTGTCAGTGACCACAGTGAGTCCTGACATATTTTAAAATAAAACCAGCATGGTGTTATTACCAGGTAAGTACACAGCTGCCTTCTGTGTTAAGAAACCTTTAGAACTATTCAGGGTGAGATGTGCTACACAATCATCCAGTCAAAGACTGACAATACAAAAGACAAATTTTGGAATAAAGCTTTAAAATAAGAACATGAAAGTAAAATGTGCTTAGGCCAAGGTAAATATTATGTCATGAGTAACTTCAGTATTTAGTAAAACAAGATCTTGGAGTAATCATAATACAATGAAGAACAAAAATGAAATAGTCATGGTGCAAAACAAAGCCAGAATTTTGATACATAATTTCTTATTAATTCCAACTACTTGATTACCCTAATTTTCAGATTGGCAGAAAAATACTCAAACAGCTAAATAACACTGAACTAACCAAAGTAATTTTGTTTTATTATTTAAATGTGTGGTTATATACCATAACAAAACAACACTTTCACATATAGAACTTAAAATCTGAAGTTTACATAGATTAACAAACAATATCTTTGATGAAGAAAAGAGACAGGAAAGTGTTTGCCAAGTATACACGTGTTTATTAATTCACTTTTCTGGAAAGAATAGATATTGCTTTCACCATAAAATTATGTATTTATACTTACAGATAAATTCCAATTCTCTCAAAGATTTAATGTTTAGAAATAACAGTTTATAGCTGAAGCAAACCTGGCAAAACACCTGTAGCTTTTTTTTTTTAAACAGAAGACACCAATGCTTTGTTAATCTCAGGAATAAAATCTAACTATGTTCCTCTTTCTGAAATCTGTCAAAGTGGATTTTAAAACTTATTTGGGAACATGCTGAACTTTAAACCTACCTCTTAATTTCAAAAATATTATAGAAATAACCTTGAAAAAAATGTTATTATATAAATAATTATGCTATCAGAGGTGAAATAACACTATTTCAGATGCAAAGATGAAAGTTGTGCATTTGGAATAGGACTGAAATTTTTAAGTCTTATAATGTGCTTTTAAAAACAGTAAAAATCTAATTCAACAAAATCTCTTCTACAACCTTTAAAATACTGAATTACAGTACTCAGCCTTGCTGAGTGTACAACCATAAATAAAGCCATTTCCCTCCCACAATTAATAAAAGACAATATATACTACATGAAAAAGTATTTTCATATGGCTACTGGTATTAACTTTGTAAGACTCTGCACATTTCACATTTTCCTTCCTCCTTTCTTTCCTTCCAATTCCTTAGTCTACGCCCCAAACATCCTTTAATTTTACCTGTGATGGAAGCTATTCTTGCTTCTATTTCAGACATGTCAGCACTCATCCTTTTGGCTTCTCCAGAAACAAGGGCTGATGGTGGTCGTGCGCGAACATCTGACAAGCTCTCCACGCTGCTCCCACGAGATGGGGGCAAACTCAAACGGCCAGGATCACCCTGTTTCAACAGCCACATTTTTAAAAAGAAAATTCTGCACAAGCCCCTCCATGATACGCACCAGTATGCAGATTAAAATATATTTCTATAATGTGCATTTTAAAAGTGACAAGATTTAAAATTTGTAACTTAATAAATGGTAATAATTGAGTTATTATCGGCATATAAAACCTAAATATCTGCAACTTTGAAAATAATCCAACTACACACAGATTAAAAAAACCCAGTAGAATTAGGCCAATATTGTCGGAATAGAATTTTTGTGTTTTTGCATTCTACTTGAAATAAAACATAGTACTTTCAAAATTCACATGTTTAATCTTTTTGTATCACACTAGTATTCTGGATTTAAATTAAGGCAGCAATTTACAAACGTATTTTTTTAATCTAATAAATCCCTTTAAATAGGATGAACTATTTTTCACATTTCATTGGAGACTTTAATAGAGCCTTCCAATTTACATTTTTGGAATCATTCAATATTTTTCCCTCCTTTTCACGTTCTTCTCCTATAAGTACGTGAGCCCAATTTTGTGCGATTCTTGAAGGAGGACACTAATGTTTCAGAGCAAATATAATACTTCTGTATACCATGTCCACTTCATTTTTATGGTTCAAAATTGCACACGTTAGCTTACCGGCTGCTTGGTTGGATTTTTGATTTGCTGTGCCAATTTTGACTCTAAACGTTTAATAGTGTCATTGGTAGAAGCTCCTTGGAAGTCACTTGGTTCCATGTTAGCATCACTCTTGTTACTTGTGTTTGTAGAAGTGATGTCCATGAATGAACCTAGAAACCAGTAACAAGGAATAACATTTGGGAATGGTCACTAAAAATACTGAAGTGCACCTCTTTACTAGAGCATTCTCAGAAGTCTAACTTGGCTTTAAAACAACACTTTTGAAAACTTTTAATGAAAGGCAAGTTGCAAGACTGCAACAGATCCATTACTGTAAGAAGTAAGAGTGAAAAAGAATACACAACTACCTACTATGATAACATTCAGAAGTCAATTTTTAGCTTTCTTTGCAATTGTTACGGTAGTGTTATACTAAAAACACAACCATCAATCTCATTCACAATTAATGATGAAGACCATCATTAACTATGGAGGAGCATAAATACCTGATAAATAACAGTCAATATATATTCAGTTTGAAGTGATAAATGATGTCTTAAAATCATATGCTGAGAGGTGGAGAATAACTAGTAAAGTCAGTGCAATGCTACAGCTGCGAAGATGTTGTTAATATACAGGTCACTAAATTGTAAAGAAGCCAATGAAACTTTATCCAAAATACCAGCAATTTCTTTGGAGATAGAAAATAAACAAACCCAGAGGAAGTTGAACACACCTAAGATTAAAAACTACTTAAGTGGAAAAACTGTACTCTAAAAATGTGAAGACTAAAGGATCTACACTTTCTATTGTTAAAAGGATTTATCTGAGAGCAAGACTACCTGAAAGTCTAGCCGACGTTTTGTTCCATCCACCTTTCTGGTTATTTTCTTGCACTTAATTTAAATTACTGTATTTAATGCCTCTTAACGTAAAACAAATGCAAGTTTAAATTGTGGAGATCACAATTGAAAAAGGTGCAGCTTTCAAGAGTAGTGAAAAATTTCAAATTGACAACTCCTACGAATTACATATTAGTGAAAAGGTGTTCATTGTTAGCAATGTTCATGGGGAAAAAAAGGAGACCTTAAACCTGGGCATTTGGAGACAGCTTTTACAATAAACTTCTTCACCATTACATGTACACTTCATCAAACCATTTGACTGAGAACACTGAATATGATGTGGTAAGAAGCATTAAAAAAAATAGATCCCTGTCAATGCTTATATTGCTGTTCTTTTTCTCTAACATACAAATGTACCTGTACTAGTGGCAGAGTTGCTTTGGCCTTCATCTGAATACTGGCAAGGATATTGCAGAGGTTCATCAGCTCCTGGAAAGTACTGTGAAAAAAGAGCAATAATTTGATAAAAAAGCCTAATTAACAATTGTTTTAAAATTATCTCATAATTTAAAAATACAATTTATATTTCATATTTTTAATAATTTATTTTGAAGACACATAAATGCAAGTATTTTTAGTCATACATTCAAATACATCTTTGAGTATTTTTTAATTTTCTCAAATCTCTTATGAGTTGGTATACCCCTCCCATAAGGAGATGAATTATTGTAACTGATAATTTCTATCTAAAAGAAAGAGGAGAAAGAAAACATGCAAGTCCATCTTTAGAGTGTGATGAAAGGCATAACTTTTGTAATTCAATTTCCTAGCTTAACAGCTTAAGAAATGATTAAGATACTAAAATAACTTTTATACCCGCATCAAGTGTGTCATTATTTTAACAATTTCCTCCATGGATGGTCGTTGAGAGGGATCCTTGGACCAGCAACGGGTCATTAAACTCTCAATTGGTTTAGGTAAGTTTTTGATCAGTGGTGGCCGAGTACCTGTAATTGAAATTGGAAAAAGCACTTAATTTTTTAGGAAAAAACCCTAATTTTTTTAAACAGACTATTATAATAAACAACTGACAGTGATTGGTCTTTCACCAGTATTTTGCTAAATAAATATAGAGAAAGGTAGAGTTAATTGCAGGCTGAAAGAACTGGCTTGTACTTAATTTTCTCTTTCACAAACAAAAACTGATTAAAAAAAGTTCCTTTGAACTACATAGAGGCTACAATTACATACAAACAAGTAGAAAAAAAAATAAACTTCTCCTTCAGTAGAGGCTGAATAAATACAGCACTTTACAATGTCTAATGCTACTTGTCTCTGAAGAATGAAGCTCTAGAACAAACTAGGAAGCACATAGTAACAGTCTTTGGTTCCTAATGCTGTATTCACAAGAAAAAAATCATGAAAAAACCAAAACACATGAAGTATTTTTGAGAGGTGATTTTGCCCTTAAAAACTTCCTTAAAAATAACAGGCATTGGAAGTACCAATTTTGTGTGACTTTCTCATGCCTATACATGTTTGTAATAAAATATTTTACTTCAACTACTGTATAACCATTCAGCTGTTTTTTTCGTTCAAGTTTCTCGTCTTTTTACGATTTCAACAATGAGTACAATTAATGGACAACCACTTGTGTCTGATATATGAGGAATAGTGATGGTTTGATAGCTTCTAGCATTTCTAAACACAGGTCAAGTTACTTCAAGTTACACCTTTATTGTAGATGTTTAATTACAAAGAGTAAAAAAAATAAAAGAGACAACTTGGCTAATAAAAATCATCAGTCATCCAGATAGAGGGTTGTGGGTTTTTCTATAGCACCTCTCAGATCACTTTTAAAATCGAGTGTCATAACAAAGAGGACATGGCTTTTATCCTTCATTTTTCATACTCCAGTTACACATAGCAGCCAAATAACACAAACCCACACTGACACACAAGTGGCAGTGTTTAACTGTGTAGTCTTTGTGACAAAAGTGTATATTTAATGACGCATAAAACGGAAACACTAGTAATTTAAAGCTGCCTGGTTAAGAGTGTTTAGCAAATTTATAGGTCAAATACACAACTTCAAATGCAACAAAATATTTCCAACTCACCATTGTGAACTGCCCACATTATTCGGAAAGCTGGACCACCAATCTCATCAAAAGGTTTCCTCCGGGTGATTACTTCCCAGAGAATAATACCCCAACTGAAAACGTCACATTTTTCACTGTAATTGCTACCTGGAAGAAAGCCATCAATATAATTTGTCTCTTTTCTACGTAACATATTAAAAAGAAGTACAGTTTGAGCTGATTATAGAATCATTAAGGTTGGAGAAGACCTCCAAGATCGAGTCTAAACTTTCGCTCAACACCACATCACTAAGTGCCATAACGAGTTCTTTCTTGGACACTTCCAGAGTTGGTGACTCCACCACTTCCCTGGGCAGCCTGTTCCAATAAATAAATAGCTTTATATGCTTCGTTTCACTTCAGATTTATTTTGTTGAGAAAAAAAACCCAGTCTCTACAACAGGTACTTCTCATGTCTTTATTGTTCTCATCTAAAAACATTAGAACTAGAACAGTACCAAAATAATATTAGTATTTTTAACATCGTTGAATTTTGTTTCAGTAGCACAGGCAAACAATTTTTAACAATTTTGACATTTGACATGGTTATTTTAGTAGCCTAACAACTGTTTCAAGAGTAATTTGATATGCTGCATCATAGAAGCCACTAGATTTCTTTCTTTTCTTGATACTTGGCCTTTTATAATGATTTGCCTCTTTATCAGTAAATGCTTTCAGTTAAAAGTACATAAAACCAACTGTAAACTGAAGGCTTTTGCTGCTGTCCAAAAATACAATTGCAGTACAAGATTTCTTTGTTTTGCCTTGCTGAATTCATACACCAGAGGAACTAGGATATGCACTGCAAATCCCTACCATAATATACTACTTTATATCCATTTTAGAAAAAGATTTTTCACGCATAAAAAAAATCTATCTGCAACACTAATTGTCCAATTGATTATTTCTAGAAGAAAAAAAATCTCCTATTTGTACAATTTAATTTAATAATAAAGAAATGTTAAGAAAAGAAGCACTCTGAGCTAGAGTAACAGAAATAAAGTAGGTGTCTTAATATAAAGTGACATAATAGAAAATTTTCAGGCACCAGAGTGAAACACATAAGCCTTGGGTTGGTACTCTAAGCAATATGTGGAAGAAAATGGTACCTTCAGAACAAAAGCTCCAAATGTGATGTTCATGAGGAAACACCTCCTAAAACTGTATGGAAACAGTCTCTGGAATAAGTACAGTAAAAGAAAAAGAGGCCACTTGGATCCAGAATTGGGGAAACCACTGCTGCACACAGGCACTTCCTAAAGCAGGAAGATGACCTTTTCCAGACCACTGCTAAATCACACTGATAATTTAAGGTACTGGACTGGCTATAAGGTGTTTAATTTGCAATTTAATATAGACTGGATTATTTCTATGATAATCATGCAGCAATTATACCTATTTAATTATCAAGTGTCATCAGTCCTTCCCAGTTACACTCCAAGAAATAGCTTATTTTCCTACTTAACCAAATTAACTGGTAATAACAAGTTCCTCAGTATGTAGGAAAGAGGAAGTACATCAAATCCCTAGATTACACAAAAAGCAGACGAAGACGGAGTTACAAGAAAGTGGGGGATTGAAAATGAAGGCAATTATGTTTAATTTAGAGATGCTAACAGGGAAATTCTAAAGTTAAAAACTGATCAGAATAGAGAGAGAAAGTAATGACAGCGTATTTAAACGTCAGAAAAGTTTGAAATAATTTAAGAGTCTTGGAAACACGAAAATTGTGCAGAAAGAGCCCTCTGCCTGTATTTGACTTACTTACAAAGTAAGAAACAGCAGCTGTCTAAAGGTACTCCTTATCTTAGCCACGACGCAAATAAAGGTTTCACATCTTCATCTAATTAAATATCTAACACTAATATGAGAGAGTAAGGTCAGTGCTGTTCTTTAAACCTCTGCATAATTATTTGACAACTTACAATTGTACAGATTTTTAAATAAATGTTAGAGTTCTGCCAAGACTCTTTCAGTTGTTACCTCAAACTTTAATACACATTGAAATAAAGATTATATGATGCTCTTATTTCCTACATTACACTAATTCACAGTTGAATCCCTAAAAAGAACACCTAATACTGACACTGTGAATTTTTATTACCTTCAAAAACTTCAGGTGCCATCCAAGCAGCACTTCCTTTATTGTTGGTCATGTGTGTTTGAATATCACAGGCTGTACCAAAGTCACAGATTTTTAGAACTGTCCCCCCAGCTACCAAGAGCAAACTGTCAAAGAAAAAAAGAGATATTTAAATTGCGGGATCAAATAGTCTGGTAATAAACCACTGGTTTATTTTTCTTTTTATCCGAACAGCTATCATTCTAATATAGTTGAATGTCTTAAGGCTTTGATTCTCAGTGTTTTAGTTTTATAATCTGGGAAATAAGTAAGGTCACTTGTTTCTAATGTGAACACATTAAATATTTTTAAATACTCCAATATATATTGTAATTTATTAATATTCCTACATGCCAGATTTTAAGTATCTTTAGCCATAGTAAATCACTAAGCCTATATTGACAAAATTAGTCCTTCAGATTCCAGAGGCTGAAAAACCAGTGCTGTAACAATTTCAGCAAAAGAAGAATGGTCAAGATGCCTGCCAGTGTCCGTCAACATAGATATTTATTTAAATCAAAGCACTGAAGTTACATGTTAACAGTTCTCTGGCTAAAAACTGGGGATACAAGAAAGAACTAAAGATTCAAAGTGTGGCTTCATGTTTGATCTGGTAATAACTGCAGGCTACCATAAAAAAGGGATGATTCTGCTTATACTCAAATATCTGTGTCTACCTAATCTGTGCAGCCAGATCTGAAGCTGTAAAATGAGTCAGATAACAAACTGACTGGATAGAAAACTATCGAATTTTGTTTCAGTGGAAAGTGATGGGAGCTTCTGGTAGGGGTAGAACTGGCAGAAGGAGGGGACAAAAAAGGATGGCCATGTGGCGAAAGGGCTCTAATATAACAGATTAAATATGACATTAGAACCAATCAAACAAACACCCCCGCCACAATGTTCTCTTATTGAACAACAAAACCATTTCAAAACTGGAGGATTTTAACTGCCTCTGATTAGAAGCCTTACTTCTAACAAAATCCTCTTACATGATGCAGGGTAGGAGCAGGATATTCTTCCAGTTTGACAGAAAGTAACTGAATACAGTTCATTTTCTGTATCATACCCCATCATTCTGTAACTGAAGTTTCAAATGCACAGCTTTCATTTGGAATACAGTACACCCAAAAGTTAGTATCAATTAAAGGTTCTTTTTATTAAAATGCAAAAAATATTTAAAAATTATCTTAACTTCCAATTTTAAGTAAATATAAAATATGAACCATAAACCTACTTTGGTGGTTTCAGGTCTCTGTGAATTAGAGCCTTTGGTTTCATGCTGTGGAGATATGCCACTCCTTGGGAACACTGTAAACACCAACTCATGGCATGTGCAGCAGTATAATGAGGCAGAGGTTCAGCACCATGCAGCACTGCAAAACAAAGGCACAAACTAAAAAGAACTTTATTGCATATTACAACACATATGATGGAATTAACAAAATACCAGTCAGAAAGCTCTATGGAATCTAAGAAATTATCAACCTCTCATTACTGCAACTGAAAATACCCTTCTGGAGACCTTAAAAATAAATGACTAAATATTTTCTGTTTTTTAGTACGCTTTCCATAAATTTTAATGTTAAAATTCAATATGAAAGGTGTTGCTTGTTCCCAGCTATCCCTGGTAAAGTCTATGGTAAACAATTGGTCAGGGAATTTACAAATTAAGCAAAAATCTTTTCAGATGCTCAACTGGAAAGCTTTAAATTACTTAGTATAAAATACAAGAGACCAATACCAAGAACAAACCAGTGGAGTGAAAAGCGGTTTTAAAAAGCACACTCCTTTCTCCTTAAAATTATTTAAAACATTTCAAAGAACCACAGAATGGCTGGAAGGGACCTCCATGGGTCCACCAAGCAGGCCACCTCCAGCTGGCTGCCAGGACTTTGGCAAGGTGACTTCTATCTCCAAGGATGGAGACATATGTACGAAGCAGCTTTACAGTTTAGATCACGTTTGCCCTAATACTAGTGCTTTAGGTCCAGGAAGACACTATGTTGAAGTGATACTCACCATTGTATAGAGAACCTCCTTCAGCATATTCCATAACAAGACATACCTTTGCAGGGAAGGGAACAAAAACAAGGATGTCTTAAGTGTAGGGGCAGAAAATAGCTTGTATAAACTGAAAGTTCTTTGAGAGCAACTGCAAATCCTCCATACCTAAGCTAATGGAAACCATATCTATGAAGTAAAAGGTCAGTTTGAAGCGTACATATTGACATGTAAGAAACAGAAATCAGTTTTATGCTTAGTTCCCACTCTGAGTTAGGAGAGAAGAGAATGACCTCCCCCCTCCTCAGTCTTAAAAAGCAAATGCTGCCTTCAAACTGCAATTCACTTGTTCTTACTTTTTTTCTTTAGCAGTTTAAAAAAAAAAAAAAATTAAATACCACATCAAACTAATTTCACTAGTACTAAGAAAAAAAAAAGGAATGCAGCATTATTTTAAGCAATTAAATGGCCCATAAGAGAATTAGCTAAGGATGTATCAGTCCAGTCATAGTACTTGCTTTTCTGCTTTGAGAATTTGTGGGACCGTCTGCAGCTGTGGCAAATCGTGAAAATTGCATATATGAGAATAGGAACTGATTTACAAGCTATAATCATGTGTTGCTAATTTGCAATTAATAAGACTCTAAATATGAACGTAACTACATATGTAATACACCAGATGCCATTCTGACAAACTGAAGTATAGTCTGTGCTTAGAAATGGCTTTGGGGTCTCCTTGAAAGAATTTATTTTTCATAGCAGTAGAAAGAAAAAAACCTAAAACCTGAAAATACCAAGCAACCTACAGATCTGTACGTTTCCTTATTATAGCCAAAACATAAAAAAATACATATAAAATATACATTTTTAGTATAAAATGCATGTTTTGCGCATTGATGCTTTCACATGCTAAGCTAGTCACTCACTTGCTGTTACACTGACAAAGCTATAACTTACTGGGTTTAGACAGGCTCCATATAACTTGACAATGTTGGGATGGTTCACTCGTGACAGCTGTCGAAGCTGCAATACAAATCACACAATTTCAAACCATGGGGAAAAAAGGCTAATGCTTTATTTTCACAGCTCCGATTAATACACCACAACAGCAAGTACAGTTGTATATGTCTGCATAACCCTAGATAGTGATTTTAGGAACTACAAGACTGGTGTCCCTCTTTGCATTTTAGTTTATGTAATTAGGTTTGAGTCTAACTGGAACTGTATTTTAAAAGAAATTTTTAAGAAGTTAAATCTAAAGAAAATATTTTGACAGGTTGCGGTAAAATCACTTAAGTCACAAGCACTCTGCAACGAAGACCTCTGTAGGTTTGACGCTCTTCCTGGAGCCTGCAATTTTGGAACCCTGATTGTCTGGCTACATAAAAAAATCAGAATCATATTGGCTTTGTTCACAACATAGTAGATTACTGTTCTAAAAAACCCCAAGCCCACACCACTAGAAATTAAGCCAAACAATTTAATATTAAAGTGACATAGTTAGAAGAACCTACTACTGCTCGTACTGACAATTACTCTATTTTTCACTAAGTATTTTTTTACCAGTACATAACAGAAGGGAAGGAAAATAATTTTTTTTTTCCCTTTACACAGACTTCTGAAGTAGTTTATGCTGATCACTGTCTATGGAACAAATGCTATTTTTTCTGTACACTTCAGAAGACGTAAAAGATCAGAACAGACTATTACAACTGATGCTTGCACTGTGTAGGGTTTCCAGAATACCAAGCATTTTTAGGATTATCTACTCAGATCTCTTCAGAACACAAAAAATGCTAAGAGACAAATCAGATCTACTGAGTATTAAATTAGACTCAGATTACTAACCTTAAAAACTTTCCATGGTATGAACAAAATATAAATATTTACACAGAGGTCTGTAACAAACATGCTTTTTTCAATCCTTCAATGTGTTACATTTGAGTACATTTAGTTCTAAATTGAAGAGATTTATTTTTACCATATTTTGCATATCTTGAATATACTAAATGATAACTGAATAAATACTAAGCATCATGTCACAATATATCCCATTTAAATTACATGGCAAACTTTTGATTCTAATAAATGTTATGTATCTTGTGAAGCTTATCATTACATCTGAACCACTCAAGGCATTTCTGAAGAAGTAGACATGGAATGAAAACAGTGACTGCCTTTAAATGAGTTACAGGTATCAATATATGTAAGAAAAAATAAAAATATCATTAGAACTGCTGAAAAAACTCAGAAAGTTTCAAATATGGACTTGATTGTACTGAAGAACCTATGTTGTAGCCCCTGGAAGTGTTAATCAGCTCCAAGACTTTGGTTGGTATTTCAGCTGCACCCTGATTCCAGACTGGGACAGAATCTAGGAACTGGCATTTCCCCAATTGTGTGCCCTTCTCTCTCTCCTCCCTGCCTTCCAGTTTTTTATGGGAAGCAAACTAAAGAAGCTGCAATGTTCTCTGACAGGTCTCCTGTTCTGCAAGACAAGAGGTCCAGGCCTGAACTGGGTACCACTAGCTATATTTATGTTTTAAGAGACTTCAGCATTTAAATAGCTTTTAGTACACTAAATGCACTAAATGAATTGAAGAAAACAAGCTCTACCACACCCAGTGTTTCCCATCAAACTTACTGTACCTCTACAATGAAGGCTTTTCTTTCAGATTCACTTTCTATTTGTTTAATGGCTACATCTTTAGCTCGCCATTTTGCCTTGCAGACCACACCAAAGGCTCCTCTTCCAACAACCTAGAACAAAATATGAAACACGAGTTAAAACTTGAAATGGTTGCATTTGCTGTGCAGGACTTTGCAAACAGAAAAGAAATTTAACTTTGAAAACTGAAGACACACAGGCTCAAGTTTTGCAGCAGTGATTGAATACTATGGTGTCAAAGCAAAACTGGTGCTTAGCTAAGCTTCCTCCAAAGATCATTTACAGAAGAATTGGAAAACAAACAATTTACAAAAAATTGCAAACAAAACAATTTATTATTAACATTCAGTACCAGTATTTCAGAAAAACATGTTCTCCATTATTTCAAAGAAGATTTGCTCAGAACAAAATTAGAGGAATGACAGAGAATTTATTTATTTAGATTTGACCAGTTAAATTATACCTATTCGCTGCATTCCTTTATTCTTGTTAGGAATAGGAATTTAAAGTTCTGAATTTCAAATGCATACACAAACAATTGCACAGGACTATGAAGAAGTTGGGATGAGGTGTTCAATGTGCTCAAAGTTATGCTTTCATTTTCCCAATGTAAGGCACACAAAGGCACAGAAAGGCACAGAAAGGCACAGAAAGGCACAGAAGCAAAGATGCTCCTCCAAATCCAAAAAATTCAAGGCAGGGCAGATAAGAAGGAGCAGAGGGGCGGAGAGACAAGGGGCTAAGTCAGCTGGTCTTGGATTCCTAATTGGCCCTCACAACCTTTCCTCACTGTTGGTTTTAACAGCACTGTGTTTGTGCTCCTAGTCCTTGATTTCAAGTAATATCATACGTATCTTGAGGAACAAAGCAGATACTTCTAATGAAACAAATACATGTCTGAGAGGTGAATGGAAAGGGATGGAAAAGGAAGGAAAATAGGGAGAGGATGAAGTGCAACCACTTACAAATATGATTACCATAGCAGTTTATTATGGTTTCCTTTATTACTGGACAGTTTATTACCATCTTCCTTAAATGGGCAAAGCACAAATAAAAATATTATTTTGAATGGAAAAACAGACTGCCTAAAATTACAAAGCTCTTCACTAGAAAGTCATAGTTATTTATGACTTTACCCAACAATAAAAGGGAAATATTCTTGATGGAGGGTATTAAAAATGTATACAATGGAGATGCAACGTAATTAAAGGATCTACAAAATGTTCAAACATAATATTGCATCTACATTATAAACACTACACCAATTTTATGGGTTCACTGGTAAATTCATTTCTTAATAGGATGGTTTCTTTAAAGAAAAGTGTGATTTGTAGGAGATAGTGAATAACCACACATCCCAGTGCTGAAACAATGCAAACTGCCTGCTGCCCATATACTTACCCTTTGAGGAAATGACATTAAATAGTTTTACCTTTCTTTTCTTTTTTGAGATGCCCTCCAATATAGCAGCAATTCAGATCATAAATTAAGAGTGCTGATACAGAGAAGGTAACTCAGTATCCAAGAACGTACAAGCACCAGACAACTTGCCAAGGCTTCATGTGAGAGCAAACTGACTACTACTTATGTAAACCATGCTTGGGTTAGGTTCTTACTACGTGCTTTCCTAATACATAAATAAATAAATAAACACATAAACAAATATATAAATAATTAATAAATAAATAGTGAAACTGATTTCCCTCAGGAATGGGGTGGAAAACGCTGCAGGTGCATAACTCAAGACCTGATAAACTGTCATGATGAACAGAAGGAAGTCTGCAATCAAGGCCCCAATTTGAAGAGAGGAAAAATATAAATTAAAAAAAATAATCAAGATCTTGCATTAAGAAAGATGAGAAAAGGGAAGTTATGCTCAATCTTTTTGAAAGGTTACATATGGATATGAAAGGTGGCTGCCCAGCAATGGTGATCAGTGGCATTCTCCTCTTCTGGTTTCCTGATTACACAAAATACTATTCTTCTATTATACACTACAGTACATACTTAGCCTTCCAGGAGCTCCTGCCGTCTCACCTTTACCCTCCGCAACAGTGGTTCATGGACTGAGTCTGCCACAAGATATTCGCAGGAGATAGAACATGCCCCATTCTGCCCCAGGTAAGAAAGGGACCCATTGACTGTACCCTCCTGCCCTAGCTACAGGGCTTTGACTCTTCGCCTGATATAACACACCCCAACTATTTTCCTGCAGTCCACAACAGAGGTTTGAAACACCAGGCCATGGAATGATAGTTGAGCAGCCTACGAAAATAGTACGTATAAACAAATTGGAAATAATGAGTCACTGGAAGACACACAAGTCCCAAATAGTCTTCCTTGGTATTTCCTTTTCCCTCTCAGACCACTTTTTGAATAAAACTGCCTAAATAAAATAAAATTTGAACAGAATTTCTTGGCAATGGCGGGCCCCCCACCTTCTACTGGCACAGGAGAGTGGTGCATTACAAGCCCTTAACCCACCTCACACAGTGTGTGATCAGAACCATGGCAAAAGGAAAATCTCACCAGTTGGTGTGTGTGTCCTAAGTCTACACTTCACAGTAGTGCCGATTTAGTGAGCACATAGAAGTCCACTGCGCAAGCACACGCAACAGCATCCTGCTCACACCTGGGAAGTACTAGGGACAGTTAAGGAGAGAAGGATGCCCCAGAGCAGCTTGGGCAGGATGAAGCATGCTGGCAGCAGCAACAGAGTATATTAGGAGTGAACCCAAACTAAGTTACCCAAGCAACTGGAAAGAACTCTCCCCTCCATACAATGCATGTAATGAATTCTCCTAGGTGGATATAATTGGCCTGTGAGACTTCTTTTAGAAGGTTCCTTTTCTTAATGTACCTTTTCTCATACTCTCAGTTTTCCACTACAACTCTGTAACATTTAATCCAGTGACAGAGACAAAAAAATGCTATTTGAAAACAGTACATACGTGTCAGTTAAAAGATTGGTCTTGGATACATATGATAAAATTTAATGAAGTAATTTAACTTTTTTTTTTTACTTAGCCTGAACCATTTACAACAGTTTGTGATTTATCAGGCTTATTATATACGACACATATTTTTATAAACTAAGTATATTTATTTTTCACATAGATAACAACAAAAAAAAAAAGCTCAAGTATCTCTTGCATTTGATTCCACATGGTTAAATTCAGTCCATAAGTCAATATAAATCTATGACTGCCAGTTTAATCCTGAGAATTGTGATAAGTATTTCCAGTTCATATACTACAGAAATCATTACTTTTCAATGTTGATATATTTTTTAATAACATTTCTACTAAATGAAGAAACTAACAAAACCAAGTACACTGCCCAATGTCATGTTTTACACTGTATCATGAATATCACAATATTTGGACTTCAGTTGAAAAGTGGAATAAATTCCACAAATCAGATGCATTTTAAAAAGTCCCACTGATGACTGGGAAAAAATAATTACAAAAAAATCAGTGTCTAGCACCAAGAGGAAGAGTTTACCAGGCAGTCTAAATCTTAATTACATAATAGAAAGCTGTGAGAGACCATCAGGTATGTAAATTTTATGGTTGGTGAAAACAGTTTGACAAATGACTATGCAGTCAAGGTTTCATAACAAATCATCAGTGACTTGGTGCCTGCTTAGGCAGAGGGTTGAACTTGAGAAGCGGACATGACTGCAGTGAGTATTTACCTAGGATACAGGGAAAACAGAAGAGCCAATCCAGTATTAAAGCAGCTCAGCCTCTTGGACAGCATATCAAGGGAGTAACTGCCAGAAGCAATGACGGACCTGATACAAACTGAAGCTTACCATACATGAAAGCCCAGTATATTTGTCATAATTAATCTGGAAAAAAGTACCTTACTCATTGTAAAAAACCCCTTTATAATCAACAGAACACAGCTTGTGGTGGATTCCATTTACTTACAATTTTCTTCCCTTAAGTTTACGCTGAACTTATTCTTTAAAGGAGTGAGTCTTAGATTTTGTCAGAACTGTTTAAACACCACGTAGTTTCTTTCAACACCGTGTTCTGGAACTAAGTAACTTAATAGCACAGGAGGGAGGCGCTGCCTGAACTTCAGTTTCTTCATGCTCATTCCTTCTTGTCCTCTGCTGTTGGTGCCACACCATATGTTTGGGCACCAGTGCATATTCGGAATTATATGAAGCACAGTTAATGGAATTATTGACACAACAAATCAATAAACAGCAGTTGATCTGTAGCACCGCGTATGTTTGGAAAGTGATCTAAAAATAAACACATTCTTTTGGTAAAAGATTTTGTCCCTCTAAATACCTTCTGGGAGAAAAAAGGAAAATATAGGGCAGATGACATGTTTAGAAATAGAACAAGAGTGATTCTACTTTTCCCACAGAAGAGGACCAAGTCTGTTGAGAACCTCTGAGTACATGACACATTTTAAACTGGAAGAAATGCTTAAAGAGCTTTAAAGATTGAAAAGTATATATGTTCTTCTCCCTATAAAATTTATACCAGTAGAAAGTTATGTTTTCCTGTGCGGCAAAGCAACATGGCAAAGTACAGTGCCACTTGCATGTTTTCCGGATAATGTATTTAGAGTCTTATTTAAAGAATATGAACCATACAAGAGCCCTGGAACAAGCATTACCTCTGTCTCTGTGTACAAATAGTATCAAATGCTGTACATAAACAAAGATACATGATACTGACTTGGAAGTATGTAGACTATACTGACTGGTAAGTTATGTAGACTAGAAATCATGCAGGAAATAGAGACTGCAGATATGTTAAGACCTTAAGGATGTATTTTGTCCTAAGAGATGTGACCGATAATTTCCCCTCCCCCAGTTAAACAAGGAAAATGCATCTCTGTTTACTCAGATGCAGCATAATCCCCTATCAAATGCCAATACTTTGGAAGAATTAATTTCAACCTTGCATTAACTTCACAGGTTTCTGAAAAACAGAGAGATGCAAAGTTTTTGTCTCTGTCCATGCCGTTTCCATGTAAGGTATGCTGGATATCTAGCTCTTTTCTTTCTAAAAAAAACTTGCTGGATATATAACACTGCAATAAAATATAATAGCTCCCTGAGTAGCAGATGTAGTATTCTTTAGAGAATTGACTTCATAATTTGTGGTATCTATGGTGTGACATGTTTGGTTTTGATTTTGGGAAGCAAGACAAGCAGTTACAAAAAGTCAACAACAGAAAGTCAACCTGCTTCCAAACAGATGGTAGGCTCTAAATTATCTTTAATATCTATATTGCTTTCCTTACTGGTATATTTGCAAATGAAAGGCTGAAAACTGAACTTTTGGATCCCTCAAGCTTCAGACACTATGCAAGACAGAGAGGAAAAAAAAGAAACATTGTACAGTGCTTTGTAAAAAGAGAGTTACATTTTTAAATTCAGTTGCTTCTATTCTTTCTAAGAGGGCTCCAGCAGTGCTAATACAGCTTACTAATATTTTCAGTTTTTCACACATCTGCCCATACAATACAGGGAACACAGATTAAAAAAAAAAAAAAATTGCCAAAAGGAGCCATGAACAACAGTTTACAGCTCCTAAAAATACACGACTACACCTTCTACCCTTCATTCAGCAGCCTCAAATACCGACTTTGGTTCCTCTGTGTGTGCTATGCTTTATTAAGCAGGTTGAAGCAAATCGGCCCAGTGCCACAAATGACTGTGTCCAATACCCTGGCAGCACTTTTAGGAAGGAGTTCACATTTGCCAATTCTTATAGCTATGTTCTTTGACTTATTAAGTTTATTTGTACTAGTGTTGACCTAATTCTAAATGTTGCTTTCCCTTTCTTGGATTCACACAGTAATGAAAAAAAACCCCACAAATTCCCTCCATTCCTCTACCCCCAAAACCCCTGTAAACAATTTTACCAATTTTAAGTAAACTAAGTCATTTAGTTTAGATTTAGTTTCCAAGTTTCAACTTTTAAGTTATGCAAAACTCCACAGGAAAAATATATCCCTTAGTGATGTTTCAGCATGAATCAATTTGTTTTGTTACAGCAGCCCAGACAAGAGATTCTAGTTTTAGACACAAAATGTTGGGTACTGAGGCGCTCAGGGTGAAGGACTCCAACAGGAGTTGGGCTTGCTGAGCTGGCGCCGTCTAAAATTACTGGTCTTTGAAAAACAAATAATCATTCTCTACAGTCAGTCAAATACTGCTAGAATCCACTGGGTGCAATAAACAAGGGACATGTGAAACTTGTTCTGTTTTAGTTTTTTCCTTAGGGAAAGGCATTAGACAAGGAACTTCATTATTATCTCATAAATACGCATCTTGCTTTCATCACTGGAATAGAAAAGTCTGTGAAGTTTCTTTCCCACATGCCCTTTAAGAGAGTAAAATATAAGTTTATTTTACAGGACACAAACTGATTCATTGAATATATCTGCATGTGTAGAAATAAATGTAAAGTCTCACATTAACAGTTTTACTAGCTTTTCAGCCATCCTCTAACTCACTGCACACTGAATTTTATCCACATGGAACTGGTGTTGTGTAACTTCCACTATAAATTCACACCCCAGAACGAAGAGAATCTTCCACTGGTGTAACAAAACTAAATTTAAATACTGACTTGAATGAAATTAGGAACTTATTTAGAGTAAAACTGAAGAAAATACTGGCATACGTTTTCACCATGTACTAATTTCTTGCCTTTGCTTTTGGGATACTCAACTTCGCAACTTGAAGTCTTATTTACTGAAAAAGGTTGAGAAACACGACTGACTTCAAATAGATTCTTAACTACCACCCTTGGCTCTTGAGCACCAAGCCTTTTGTACTCATGAAACATCCAAGAATACTGTTCAGATCTCAAATCGCATCTGCAGTTCTTGTCCAAACTTCTTCCAATTTTGCAGATTGGTATTCTATAACTGGACATGACCTCCCAGGACATAAAAACAATGGAGGTAGAAACAACTCCACGCTCAGCGGCAGCTTATGCGTATCAGTTTTTCCTTGTAGTGTAATGGACATAATCGGTCACCACACCTATGCTATAAAAGGGAGCAAAATCTAGTTGTCTCCCTGTTTGCTCATTCTCTTGCCTCTGAACTGCTTTGCTTCATAATCGTAAGGAACACATGCAGCTCTCAGCATACTACTCAATTAATGAAATTATTCAACTGTGTGAACGTGCCATAAATTGCATCTTCTTAGTGCTGGGACCTTAAGCAGGTTTTCTAAAATAAATACTTGCAAAGTTTAGCTTTTCATCTTTAAGAAAACATTACCCTAAATCCCCTTAGAATTAAGTACTGTTGCCCTAACATATTGTTGAAAATAAACATCAGTGTAGACTGCAACATAGCAGCAGTATTCAAAGAACAGTTTTCAAATAATTTACACTTCCACACTGTTCAAAAGTAACTTGCAACTGCACAAATATGGCAACGGTTTTCAACCTGGCTAAATCAGCCAGGGGCTGGGCAGAACCACAGCATACATGACCAGACATGTACCTTTGGCTGTGTGATCCAAGGCATACACACATCATGTGATGAAGTCTACGTTTTGGTCACTGTTATCCAGTGACATAATGGAGAAAGGGCTGTGGAATTTTCAGGAAAGACTAGCAGGGAGCAGTTTGACAGAATGATTCAAAACCTGTTGCTTAGATGTGGAAGCTCCTCTGGGAAGAAGAGTCAGGAGCATTTAGGCTAGATTTAAACATGAGATTTTAAAATAAGGCTATTAGGCTTGTTATTGTTACCTTAACTTCAGTTATATTATGTTTTATTTGTTCAGCTTCTAATGATTTGTCTATCTAATACCTAAAAATTTGCGAGGACATTCCCACAGTCAAAAACTTGCATGGTAAAATAGGGAACATTTCTGCTGAACACAAGTTTTATGTTGTTTTTGCCCTTCTTGTTTTGAAGATGCTCCTACTGTGTCACATCAATTTTTATTTGACTTCAACTCATTCATAATAATTGTCTCTACATTTTACTTCATTTTAAGAACTTGAAATAACAAAAAGGCAGCCTGAAGCTGGAGACATGTTTGACAGGGAGGAAGTAACACAGTACATGTGCATGGTAGCTAATGCAAAATATGGTATATTTTTTATATTATCCAATAGAATTCAGGCAAATCTAAGTGAAAGTCCACTTATAGATCTCACATTTATTAACAGGGACTCAGGGCTTGTAAGTATTCCAGAACTTCAATATCTATTAATAAACCAGTGGCAGAGTGGGACTGCTATCTGCTGACAAGACAGACTTGATAATACAACAGCAAAGCTATGATTATAAAAGCATTTGAGTTTCCAGTGTAATCTCCTGACACTCCATTTTGAAACACCTGAAGTTTGCCAAGCATAAATCTGATCATTTTGAGTCACTACAGCCATTTAAAAATGCTTGAAAACTTCAGAGCCTGAAGTTAGAGGACAGAAAATCCTCAGAAAGGATGTATGCTTTGTAATGACCGTAAAGTTGACTACTTCCACTGAAACTGCATCGTGAGTAAAAGGTGAACACCCACACCTGAGAAAAGCAAGATCTAAGTAGGGTCTCCAATTCATCTGTTTTATAGTCAAGTAGGTCTTATTTCTTCCTCTGTTCAATGACATTTAGTCCAGCGCAATGAATCTCCATTGCCTATAAGAACTTCTGGTAGGACACGTACACTGAATGTAACCTAAAATGCTATGCCAGCTGAAATTAGATTTTTCATGGAGACAACACATTATCAGAGTTCTCCTGCTTATACCACATGAGTTTCGTCATCTCCAACAGAGATACTGCTTTGAGAATAATACAACAATCACATTAAAGAAATTCTTACTTAGGCATCATCTCTACATACATTTCTGTGCATACAGTCCCGTCTCTGCAGGTACTAGGCATGTGTGTGGGATGCAAACAAGCTCCCAACACCAAACCTTAATATGATAAAATTGAGTCACACACTATGCAGGTCCACACTTCCTATATGTAAAACAGCAGTATAATCCTTGTTAGCAACCTTCCCAAGGGTGTTGTGAGGAGTAACGATTTGTATAGTTCTTTATTAATTCAAAGTGTTATGTCTTCATTAATGCCATGTGCTATGTCTAAGATAGCAGATGTGGTGCTCACTTCTGTGAGCCATCCCTGGGCACTGTTTTATGATAAATAAATTCTTACCCACTTCAATTTTCTTCTTTGGGTGAGAAAAGCCATTTTTCCCAAAACATGTGATTTGATCACTGTCTATCAGTACATGTTGCAAAAATATTGGCAAAAATACCTTCATTTCAGAACAGTTAAATGAATAAAGGGAAGCAGAACAATTAGACTTAGAGAGACAATAATCTTTATGATTGCCATATTCACAGAAAGGGATAAAGGCGATCTTTTGGAAGATATTGTATTGTGAGAACTTCCAGTGCCCACTATGGTGAAAGACAAAGTTACCACAAAACACTAATGAAGCTGAAAGTGCCCTGGTGTTCACTGTAGATTTTATGTTCTGTGAACTCACCCCAGGCCATGTAAGCCCAATATGATAATTATGAACAAACCACGGTATAGTGAACTACCTTAAAAATGTGAGACACGGGTCGTCATACCTCTAAGAGCTACTACACAAAACTAAATTCACTTCCACATAAACTTGTTTAGAAAAAGAGGGCAATTATTACTGAAAGGGAAAGATGTTAATCTACAAATAAAAGCACAGAGACTGTTTTAGTGGTTCTGGATGCCTGTTAGGTCCAGACTCTACAAGCTGGCCTCATCAAATTCATTCTGGGTCTACCTGAGGCAACTTCATTCCTGCAGAGAACTTAGCAGGGGAGGAAGGATAAAAAAGTCAACAGCAGCAATGTTTTTGTGTGATTCTGAGAGTTAAACAAACACTGTAGTATACATACATACTATTGAGCCCTTCAGTAAACCGTGCAAACTATCCCAGATCACACACATCCTAATTTCACAGGGAACCCTGACAGATGTAAGGTACATCTGAAATTCTGTACTTTATCCATCCCATTTGAGCCTCAAGGAATTTAAGGCAATTTCACTGTGAAACTTTCCACAGAAGAAAAACTTACTTCCAACTACATATACAATAGCTTGTATATGTCACTTCCCGGGTCACATACCCAGGTCACAAATGAGTGCAACATCATTAGCCTGTGTTAAGAAAAAAAACTCCCTGTTCATCCTTACAGTTATAGAGCCGTACATTTAGCAAATCATTAACAGTGGTACGATGATTATATGTGCAATGGTGGCAGAGGGCAAAAGCAGGGACACACAGAAATAGGGATCCCAAAGAAACATCAGAATTAACAGTTCCCTCTTGTGACAAGGCTTGACAACAGTCTTTGCCACCCATGCTAAAGTGGGTGACAAAATGGGCGGCGAAACTTTTAAGTCCCGAATAAATCTATCCCGCTTAAATACCAGCCCCCCCCAGTAAAACTCCAGGGCTGGCAGAAGTTGGCACCTCCACTCCCAAGCAGACCGCCTTTGTTCACCGGTGCCAGCCGCTGCAGCATCCAGGGCAGCACAGAGCCCCGGCCAGGCACACGGGGGGTCCCAGGAAGCACCCGGGGAGGCCCCGCGACCCCTCCCGGAGCTGTGGGAGCGCCGGGCAGGGGAACCCCGGGAGGGCCATACCGGCCGCGCCCGGGGAGCGAGGGGTGTGCGCGGGGCGGCGGGGCCTTCACTCACCTCTTCCACCTCGATCTCTTTGTAGTCGATTTCTTCGAAGTTGAGGACCGGGGGGGTTTCAATCATTTCAGCGGAGGCGGCAGCGGACATGCCTCCTCTTTCACCGCGGGGAGGAGAGGCCCGGGCCGGGGCTACGCGAGGGTCCGGCACCGGGCAGCCGAGGGCCGGGGCTACACGGGGCGCGGCGGCGGCTCCGGGCGCAGGTCGGGGCGGGCCTGGCCGAGGCGCCGCCGGGGCCGCATTCGCCTTGGCCGCGGGGCTCAGTGGCGGCGCGCAGAGG
>JAWWES010000115.1:77938814-77959584 GCA_035583135.1 Lophotriccus pileatus | reverse complement strand
GAAGGCCTTATCTGCATATGCGGGTAAGGACCTTCCCCGGCTCTTCGTTCGCGAAGACGGGCCATTATTATTATAAAGTGAGGCGAGTGGAATCCCACTATGGGGATCTTACCTCAGCCCAGTGAAAGCTGGTGTCAGTCTCAGTAGAATACCTGCAGGTGGATGAGTCTCCAGACTCTTTGGTTTTGTATTGGAAAAAAAAAACCAAACAGAAACCCAAAACCAATAAAATCCCCAAAAGAATATTGCCCCCCTACATACCTGTTGGTCAACACTCAAACAACCTGGGAAAGAAAGAACTAGTTCCTCTGCTTTATTGGGGACATTAAATTTAGAGATGCCTATAAGAAGATATATTTGAAAGTGTGAAAATTGCACATAATAGAGCTCTTAAAATATGATGGCTGGGCAACTATTTTTTCTGACAACAAATAATTACTCAATCATACAAATTTCTTTCACTTTGTGAAAGAAATGGAGAAAAGCAGGTGATAATTCCCTTTGGGCATCTGAGGATTTAATAACCTTATTTCTTCAGATGTGCTTAGGAATATTACTGTCTCTAATGTCTACATCAGTTACAGAAAAACAATAAAAAACAATAAAAGTAATTTTCAAAGATCCTGGCATTAGTTTGTTTGTGTCATAGCCTTTAACTTTATGAAACATTTTGTGGGGGTGGAATTTGACATGCCTTATGCAATTGTTCTCCTGATTCAGTGTAACTAGAGAAATAAATTTGCGGCAAATGGATGTCAAGTAAGGAGTGCAAGCAAATGTAAAAGAAGACATTTTTCTTCCAGGAAGCTTTTACAGGAGACTTCTGAAAGATTTTATCTGGAACATAGATTCTTCAAAAAAAGTAATTTGACACTGAGGGAAATCGTGCATCACATACATTGCTGATGTCTGAATCCGTTTCATTTGTCTTAGTTACAATTTTATGTTTATATGATGGGTATCTCCTGCAACTGTGCAGTGGGAGTCAATACTGAAGCCATTTTTATTTCTCCACAAGGTGGTACTGTGGTACTGACTATAGAACTCTTATTTTGGCTATGGTTGATTTATATCTGTACCCTCTTCTGCACATGTTTTAAGGACAGATTTTTGTCTGCAGAGAAGAGAGTTTCAGTATGAGAATCAAATTTCTTAGCAGAATGCTTTTAGGGCTCTTTTTTTTGGGTGTTTTTTTTTTTTCCCTAACTTTTCATCTCGTTAAAAATAGATTTTACTGCAAGTTGTGATTGTCAGAAAATCTCCATTATTGTTGTTTGGACTTCTTCACCTTTTATTACATTTTTTTTTAAAATCTAATCAGTCTCTTTCAGACTCTCTTGTCTTTCAAAATACAACAATATCTCTTGTAAGTTTATCTGGAAATTCATCTCTTTTTTTTCCCTCTATAGTTACATGTAAGTAAAGAGGCACCTACAATTAATTACAGAAGAGAAAATAAATAAAAACATTAAATATTTAGGAGGATGAACGGTTTTTTTCCCCCTGAAAACAGACCTAACCACTATCAGGTACAGAAACAAAACATGATTGATTGTTTTAATCAGTCTCTGTTGCAGTACATAGGGTTCTTCCAGTTGCTTGCAGAGGTCTACAAGATCTATTGTGAACAGGTCTGTATTTGCACACCCACCATCACATTTGACAACTTGTGTAATTTCTGTGGTCATGTCTATACTACCATACTATTGTAGTTTTAGCTTATATTAGAAAATGAATAAGGCCAGGGGAGAAGCCTGAGCCCTAGTCTGGGGGTCTGCATGCTGTTACATGGTCAACATAGTCTTTGGCAGGGCTTGGGACTCTTCCAGATGGATTTTATCAGGGTTTGGCCATAGCCTGTACTTTACATGGAATAGAGTCAAGCTATATATTGATGTGTGTTGTGCAGGAATTATTGGGCTCCAGGCTGGAGCATAGGCCCTTTTCTGTTTCATTCTTCAGTATCAGTGCAGCCACTGGGACCCACCCTTATGCTCAAAGCTAAGAATGGACTCAATTTTAAACTCAGGTTTACTCAATTTTAGGAACATGAACTGCTATTTTTATGACCTAGCCTTTTCATCCATTATGTTTCTCTGTTTGGCTGTTTCTGTTCACCCCACATACACGGATATACCATAGGCAGCTTGATAAAGCAGTTACCCCACAGATGCTGGTCATACAAGCTATCAAGTGTCATGCAAAATCTATAGTTAAAAGCAATAGGAAACATCAAAATGGGCTCCAGTGTATAAACTAGAGGCTCACATTTAACTGGTATTTAAAAAAATGTTCAAAACCAGTGGTCTATGCCTTATTTAGTGATATCTAATAGCTTTTTAAAAAATAAGTTATATAGTTTTTTATAGATTTTCTATATATTCTTCATAAATAGAAGAAATACATTGAAGAGCTGAGTGTGACTATTACCTTTCAAACTTTCCCTTCAAACAGCTTCCCACTTGAGGTTCTTGTGCTTTATGGCCGGCAGGGACTACAACACAGTGATAAAGACCCCAAGTGACTCCCAAATTAAGGGGGTGAAACCATATGGCACAATACAATCCTGTAGGCAGGATGAATGCCTTGAGTCCACAAGCAGGCCTTGTTTGCCAATGTCCACAGCTTGCCCTTCATGGCCTCTAGGTCAGAGGATAGGTCCTGCTGGGATGAAAATGGGACAGAAGATACTCCTCTTTTAGGAATATGTGACTTCCCAACACTGAGGTGAGGATGTGGGAGGCATGGAAACAGCAGAGGGGGGCTAAAAGAAGAACTGAAGGGACATTAGTATCCTGGCAAGTATGCTTGCAAAGCAGATCTGTGGGGTCTCTTGTCAGCATTACGGTCAATTTATTGTGCCAGAGGTAGCATGAGAGCAATATAGGAAGAGTTACATAAGACACTTCTGCTCAGACATTCTTTACACTCTACAAATGGGAATCCTTTCCTTTGGCATCAGATCCCAAGCAAAAAACTTCTCTATGATTATATCTTCTCAAAGCATGAAGTTATGGTCTATTAAATATCTGTTCACCCTACCTAAAAAATGATCTATCAGCATCTTCAACTTTTGTCTCTGCTTTTGAACAATATCCATCTATTATTGTTGATAAAGGCTTCTTTCTTCCTACTATTTTCTCTCATCACAAAGGAGTCCCGTGAATCCTGGGACTTTCCTACAAATGTGCATGCTTAAAATAACACTTTTTGTGGGCTTTTTTTAGATTTCCATGGATTTCCATGTTTCATGGTAGTAATAATATTAATTCTACATGAGAAAAAAAAAATATCCAATGTCCTGGGAAAAGCATTCTGGATCTGGGAGCAATGTCTCAAATGTTCTTCAATGAGATCTAACAAGAATAAGCATGTGTCTTAGGCAGGCTCTTGAGACTGCAGGATGGGAGAAATATGCTCAAAGGAATCACACTGAAGTGGTTTGCCAGTAGTACATAGGTAGGATTGCTGGTAGGGATATTTAATAACATGGGTATGGTTCTTGTTCCCGGGACTTAGAGTTCATAAAGAACAGGTGAAAAGAGATTAAATGCTTCTCCAACATAATTTTTCTATGTCAGAATTTGTTGTCGGTGCCACAAGTCATCTTTGCAGGGGGAAAAGTGAGCTACATAGCTACAAGCAGGAAAGGGAGTGTGCCCTATAAACTGAGAGTCTTGTTTCCCATGACACTAGATCCCAGTAACAGCATTTTTTCATTATAAAAATGCACTTCAGAGATTGAATCAAAGCCATACAAGATGATTTTAGGAATCCTACTTCTGAAAGCAGAGGAATATCACACAAGGAGTAGCAGACGTTGAAAATATTTGCCCTGTGGCTTCCAGCTTTGGTTTCTGTTCCTATATGCTCCTTTTCTGAAGCCTAAGAAAACTATTAACCTGGATTCACACCTGCACAGGCCAGACGCAGCTCACATGCACTCTGAAACATCTGCAGACTTTGATTGTAAAGCAACCAGAAACCCCAGTGTTTTATGAACCATTTTGGGCTTTAGGGAACCTTTAATAAAGCACAGATTTGGTATTGGAAAGAAAATGAAGGGTCAACAATTTGAGGTGGCCACCAACAGGGACAGCAGGGTCAAGATTAAAAGAAATCTTTTAAGAATGTATTTAGGAGGGAATAGTTCCAATAAAATGACCTTTGGAAAGTCTCTTATCCTCCTGTAATTTCTGTTAGTTGCTTTTGCCAGGTCTACATGATGCTTCAGGGTGAAGTAGCTGACCTTCAAAGCTTGGGAGTCCTTGTACTTTCCTCTTCTACTGCTTTTATCATTTTTTTGGAAGAATTGAAACATATATTCTAGTCACCCACTGAAGAATGGATTCTGGTTTATCTAATAAATGATAGAAATTGCTGGTCTGTTCTATCTGGAAATGGAAAAGACCTCAGATAAAAGCCTCTCTTTATTAAGGAGCCAAAGATGTTTTAGATCCAATTTGGCCTTCATGCCTTCCTCATTCATGGTCATTTTATCTAGTGGTGCTTTGTTGACATAGCTATTATCATTCTCAGTTACTCTAAACATATAGTATTTATTGTGCCACTGTCTTTCTACCTCCTGCCCTTTTAATAGGCAGTAGAATCCTGTAAGGCTAATTTCCCTATGATCACCCTGCATGTTTCTCACCTGAGTGGGCATCCTCAGATTCCCTCTAAATGGCCCATTAGGGCCATCCTCTTCTTGCTCTGTTTATTCCCTTGCCTTCTCCTTTCTTCTTGCTTCTTTTTACAATTTGCATCCCTTCTTCTCCTGTATCAGGAAAGCCTCTTCGTCCTCATTTTCTGATTTTTTTTTTCTGTTTATCAGGAAGCAAAATAAGCAGAATAGACTTGGAATTGAATTCCACCTGTGAGGTGGGTTCAAGACCTAGGTTGAAATATTTCGGTGGCTGTCCACTTTGACATTACAGCCTGCTTTTAGCATCATATAAAATGATGTTGTCCTAGTCTATTGTAATGGTCATAATCCCTGGTTTTAAAGTCATGGATTCTTCTTTAAAAATTCATTTAACTAACTCACTTCTTCAAACAATTACTTCACTCTTTCTCTCTTCATTAGTAATCCCCTCACACTCTCTTTGCTACAGTGTTGTTTCATCTTGTGTTTGTTTGTCCTAACTAATTTAGATATTAAGTCCTTGGTGACTGACAACGTGTCTATCTATGCAAAGCACACTTAAATAAATAAATTTAATAATAATTAATAATAAATATGCCAGCTGAAAGCTGTGCATCTGAGCTAGCAAGGACGACACTGACATTGATGAATTTGGTTTCAGGAACAGTGCTTGCTGTTCCATTGCTATGGCTCTTTGGGAAGTGCTGTTGATGGTTGTTGTGTTCGGAGGGTTGTCAGGTCCAATTCTCAGAGCCCTCCCCACTGGAGAGTCACTCTGCCTCGACCCTCATCACTTGACAATTTGAAATCCAGCTTTGGAGCTACCACTCTCCTAAAGGTGGTCAAAAACCAAGTGGAAAGCATAGAATCTGTTCTGGGGGAGATGATCCTTCAAATTCCTGACATCTCCCAAAAATCCCTGTGCACAACTAATACCAGTTACTTACAGATAGAAAATTATTTACATCTTTATTCATTCTTCTGTGTGTGTCAAATTATTTCTCTCTCTTTCTCTCTCTCTCTTCCCCTTCTTCCCCAGTTCCTTATATACAAAATGTTGGCAAAGCAACTTCACAGTTTTGTGAAACAGGCTCTGTAAACTCTTGGACAGAATCATTAAACCTGGCAGGAAAGAATTCTTGTGGTGTGTGTTAACAGTTGTCTAAGCTTGAACACTATTTAACCTGTTATTCCTGGTGGGCACTACCTTGTAGAAAAATAATATTATTACAGATCTAATCTTTCAGTTAGTAATAAACCTTGGGAGTGGTCTGGTGGAGAAAGGGGAGAAGTAAGTCCTTTGTAAGCAGAAGTAAACTGGAAAAAATCTGTCCTTTGTGTCCCTACCTGAGGAATTATAGCTTCTGATAGAACAAGTTAGTCACAATTTGCCTTTTTATTTCATTATGGATAAAAGAGATTATTTGCCTATACTTCCTCTGGTCCATAGCTCTAACAGCAATAAAAGTCAGGAAAAGAATAGCTGACTAATATGTAATAAAAGAAGATGAATTATTGTCATTTCTATGATTATTAATCCATCTGAAGATGACAACTTTCGTCAGAGATGGCAACATCTAGAACATGTTCATTGTAGTAGTAGTTTTACTGCCATCAAAATTCTAAAGTATTTATTGCCACAAATAACATTTGTTCTCCCGGTTCACCCCTGGGGAAAAGTGGTAAATGAGCTGTTTTTTGTAGAATCTTTATTTTTTTACAGAAATATAAAGCACACTTTGGAGGAAGTGGTGGGATGTTTGGTGGGATTCAGGAGCTGCAAACTAGACCACAAAACAGTTCTTTCTCAGGCAAATAACTTTTCTTCTTACCCCATTGTGACAGAACTTTGTGAGGTCCCAGGAGTACTTTGAATATAAACACTGCAATCTGGAGCTTAATTCAATATTTTGCAGAGTCAGTGAAGAAAGTAATGTAATTTATTCACTGTAATCAGCTAGTAGGTGTCTCTGAAGGTCTGATTACTTAATGTTCAAATAAAATGTACTAGTACAATCCAGATGGGAGTTGATGATGGCATATATAACTAAGATGGACTTGCTTAGTATGGAGTCTTTTAACCAATCAGAGATAAAAAAAAGCATTATCGATGGATACAGTTCCTTGGGAGCTTGGTGAATGAGAAATACAAACCTTAACTAAATACTGTGAGCACACAGTGTCAAAGAAAGTTTACTGCACAGTGATGAAAAACTTTTTGAAGTGTGCTGCAGAGCCTCCAGCTAATCCTCTGTGTCTCATAGGTTCCTGGTTGCCCAGTAATTTTTCAAATACAAGCTATTTTTGGCTTGTGGGGGTGAGAGGCCAGTATATTTGCCCTCAGCTATTCCCCAGCTTTTTCCTTATCAATAGCAGAGGTATGGCCACTCATGGCATCTTTTCTACTTTACAGTGGTGTGTGGCTCGTTAGTAGTTTGGGGATGCTGTCAGTGGGCTCAGCCATCACTCATGTGCATCTGTGATTTGAGCAAGAGTGGGGGATAATGAAGGCTGCACTGCGCTGTGTGTCGTTGCTGGATTATTGGCTTTTTGGCCCATACCGTCTGACCCCACCATTTCATGGCTGCAAATAGATGCTGACAAAGTCTTGAGAGAGAATTAATTCCTGCAGAACTCTGTTTTTTAAAAAGTCCACTGGATGACAAGCATTTTTCTCATTAGTTCTTGTTAGGTGCTTCTAACTCTGAATAAGGAACTATTTTTACCTGTTCCTCGTGACGACTTTCTCTTCTAGTCAGGACAGCAATGCATGTCAGACCCTTTAACAGGTTACATTTACAGCTTTTTCCAGGGTCTCATACGTGCCATAATGAAGATCCCCTGAGCTTTATGTGAAGCAGAGAAACGCTACATAATGGTCTTCTAATTTTGGTTCCTTTTGACAGCTAAATACCAAGTCATTGTGAATAAGACTCATCTGCCCAAACACAGCTGTCTGCAGCTGAGCTAATCGCCTTACTTCATTAATTAATGAAGAAAACTAGGCACTTCTGGGATGTAATTTGTTTCATACCAAAGTAGATACCTCAAACATACAAGAGGTCTTGAGACCTAGTAGTTTCAAAAATTGTGACCTAATTAGGTCCCTATAATTAGTTCAGGCAATGGGACCAACTGCTAAGGGTTAGGGGACAACAGATGACAATTTATAGCTTTACTTATTAAGAGCAATCTTGGTAATCAATATTTCCATGTTTTGCAGTGCTTTGCCACAATTGTATTTCTCATAATTTCTGTCTTCTTTTTTTTTTTTTCTTTTTTTTTTCCTTTGGGAGAGCAGCACCGGGATTCCTTTCTTTCCAGCTCAAATGTGACTTCCATCCATATTTTTGAAAGGCAATTCTAACCAGGGATCACTCAGAATGAATGAGCTGAAACTGAAAGATGTGTGACTCCAGCAAATGCAATGGGCTCAAGACAGGACTAACTGGATGCTAATTTATGAGCAATGCAGGAGGTCAGATTAAATCATCCAGTAGTCTCTTCTAGGTTTAAAATCTATTAAAAAACCTGAACAAGTTTGATAAAAATGCAATAGCATTTTACAGAAATTACTCTAAAACCTTTAAGAATTAATAGTCATTAATAGCCTTTTTATGATGTTTTCACTATATATTTCTAGAGCAACAAATCCTACAGAGAGGGATTTATTTCTCTTTAAATTGATGGTGTGATGGGTAAGAAATGTCCTTATTTTAAAGGTCAGCCCTGGTATAGCAAAAAAGCTTGTTTCCTTGTGTTGATGCTTCATATACATTTGCAATTAGGAAGAACAGTAATGCAGAAATAAGAGGGGGATCTCATTTTAACATGAATTTTCAAAGCATCACTCTGTGTATCATTTAGACAACCCTTGGCTCTGACTGCTGTGAACAAATGCATCAGCCAGTGCGTGTGGGCAGTGTAAGTCATTCAATTTTGCTACTATATAATAATAAACCCCCAAATGATGGTGAAGCCAGCATTTAGGTCTAGAGAAGGAAGCTGTGATAATGCCACGAATCCTTGCACTCAGGGATCAACAACGATGGCATACAAAGCAGACACAGTGACAGGCAGATTCTTGCTTAACGGATGTTGATCTGAGCCGCAGGCACATTTATTCAATCTTATTTTTATCTCACAGCTCCTGTACCTTGACTAATACCTTTAAGAGAAAGAGTGGTGCTTTAAAAGATGGTAACTCAAGCCTGTGGGAATTAAACACATTTGAAAACAAGTTAATTCTTTCGGGTTAATATCACAGGTTTCTGGCCTTTCTTCCTTCCCCTTATTCCCCTCAGTTATATCTGTTTTACATTTTAATGTAGTATACTGTACTGTAGAGGCTGTAGTTTCAATTCATGCTAGTGAAAAAGAATAAAACCCCAGAGCTGCTGCAATACTGTATGCCTTCTGGGGATCCCTGTAGCCAAATGTGTCTGGAGAACTTCCCTTCATAGAATGTAACTTCTTCATCATCCCTAGTAAGACACATGAATAAACATCCCATAATAAAGTTAAATACCTGTTCTGCACATACGAATAAGATTTTTGTCATCAAAAAAACCTTTTTGATTGCTTTTAGTAACACTACTGCACAATGACAGAACGAAGAATTGGTCCTACAAATTTTATTTGTGGTGAGACATGGGTATTTTGAGAAGATCAAGTGTGGAAATAGAAGATTATTTCAATAATTTTTAATAATCAGACCATCACATTCAAGTTTACAGGTTGGTTGTAGACAATGTGATGGTCTAAACTAAGAAAATTAAGAATGAGAACTGTCAGAAACAGACTATTAAATAGGGAAAGAGTCAAGCCTCTAATCCCATTACAATATTCACGGATAAAAGATAGCCAATTCAGTGGCACATAAAACATGGACATGTTGACTCTAGAGAAACTTGTCGAGGCCAGTCACATGAGTAGAATAATAATTCTGATAGCAGGAACTCTGTATGTAAAATTGGCTCAAGAAAGATTTTCTGAACTGCTCAAGACTCAGAAAAACATTTCTGTGCTTTAAGGGTAAAGCATTATATTTAGGTCTATATAACATCCTTGAACTATGGAGACTCTAAATGCTAGCAAAATTAAAGTATCTTTTAGGAATGTGCTGCTGATGATGTTTAGTGATGCAAAGAGAAATATGATAGTGGTGATAATGATACTCTTGCATAATTTTTTCCTCCATGTGAAAGGGACCAGGATTTGAATCAGAAGTATGAGTATGCTGTAGCAACGCCCACAGTACCTTCCCAGCCCTGTGAGGGTTAGAATACTATCAATATTCCTGTGAGATTTTGGTCCAAAATGGAACAAACATTATAGGACTGTTTGTTGTTGTCAGAGAAGTAAGATACAAATTAATAAAGAAAGCAGCAGCAACAAAATGCTGCTGGTCACAATTTGTGATATTAAATGGAAGTAGACAGCCTGAAGGAGCTAGTGACAATAAGTAAATAACATTTACAAATATGCTGAAGGAAAAAAAAAAAACAAAGGTAAGAGAAGCAGTCAGTCTCTTGATAGATGACAAGGGTAACAAAAAACAGGGGAATGAGGCTTTGCACAATTCTCTTATCTTTCTGTCCTTGTTCTCACTCATGCATCCTAAGCTGGAAATGGGATCCTCTCATGTCTAATGAGAAGGGACATATAGTATAAAGAAAATAAGCAGACATACTCCAGTGCCTTCACTGCTGCTGTGTGAGCTTATCACCATATGAGCAATACAAAATCAGCAACCCTACAGCAAAGCTCAGCCCAAATGACTGGCAAGGCTCACAACACTGCAAGCAAATCCTGCCTTTCCTGCTGGGTCTTCACATCTGGGCCCAGTATCTTCCCACAGCACCTGCATCCTGGTATAAATGAACACATCACAGCTCAGCATGGGTGCTCCAGGACTAGACAAGTCACGAGGGATCAGCTTTCAAGCTTATTTCTGCCTCTGGTCTGGTTCCTCACCAGAGTTCATCTGCCTTTCTCCTGTAATGTGCTCCTCCTACTAGTTGTCTAAAACTCTTCCACATCTGCTACAGATGTGTATCCCATGAAAAGGGCATGACACACTTGAGCGACTTTTTTTGACTTTGCAGATTCCCTCCTAATGTAGGTGAGACTTTTTTTGGGGAATAAACTACCAACATAGTGCTCCAATCCTTGTGTTTCCCTGGTGAGGTCTCTCTGGGTGCCTAAGCATCAGACACCAGGATCTGCCAAAATTCCCACTGCAGTATTGCCATAAAGCTTCCCTGAGCAGTCTACCTTCACCCCTCACTTTCCAGTATGTCTCCATTACTGCTTTTCCAGGAATCAGTGCCACTCCTCTCTCCTCCTTCCCTCTTCCCTCCTAAACATCATTTCCCCCTCTCCATTTTCCCAGCAGCAGCAGCTCCTACCTCCATGTCAGCTTGGTGCCTCTGCCTGAGTTCTGTTGTTAGCAGAAGTCACCGGTGTAACATACAATTACATGGTTATGGATTATGGAGCTCTATTTAGTAACTAAATCTTTGCTTTTCTCAAGTGGCAGAATATAAGTGAACTCAAAGTTTTGCCTGCTGTGGAAGTTTAACAGTGGAGACAGAGAGCCACATGTGTGTGAAAAGGAAACTGGAAAGATTTATGGGAGGAAGGTAACGAGAGCTTGACAAATAGGGGAATTATCCCATAGAGGCTCTCTGCACTGCTCAGTCTGCCTTCCTCCGAGCTGGAAGAGTGCTGGCCTCCAGGGCTGTTCAAAAGGGGTCTGTCTGCAGACCCACAGTGCTGCAGAAGTGTGACAAATGCAGCTAGAAATGTGCTGGCAGCTGGGACCTCCCTGAGCCTGTGAGCTGCTTCCAGCCAAAAAAGAGTGGGATGGAAGGTCAAAGGAAATAATCTGGGAGGAACTTCAGGTGAAGAAGGTGCCTGGTCTGTCTGGACAATGAATGCTGGGTATTGATGGAGCACAGGAAGGCTGTCCCACCTCCAGGAAAGGAGCCAGCCAGTGGCTAGACTTGAATTGACTCGAATGGGGCTAGGTGCCGTGGTGGAGTCAGGAGAAAGCAGGTTTGATGTCCTGTTGCCTGCAGGGACAGTCTCCAGGAGCTTTTGCAAGGGAAGCTGTCCATATGTGGAGCTGTCCATAGCTCAGCCAGCCTCAGAGGACATACCCACATACTGGGCATGCCATTTGACCCTCACTAGCTGGGGTCAGCCTAACACAGCTACTCTGCTCTTGATAATGTAGCAAATTGATTCAGTACAGATTGCCATTGTTGTGGTCCAAGTTAGCCCTAGGAGCATGATCAGATGGTGAAATTTAAGAGAGCAGTGAGTGATCCCAGCAGCTGGTTGTTCATGTCTGCATGGGCTGGTGCTCTGTAGCCTCTGTCACCTTCACTCACTGCAAAGTGAGTGGAATAATCAGCAAGTAAAACCTGTAACATACTGAAGTAATTTAACTAATGCAAAGTGCTTTTCTATCCCTGATGCAATTTTAAGCTATTGCTCGTTCTTCATTTAAATAAACACATTAAATTTTGTCCCACTAATATGCAATACCTTCAGCTGAGTGTATGAAAGCTCCAGTTTGACCACGCGCTCATGTCCCTTGATCATGTGTTTGGAACATATGCATTGCTTCTGTCTATAGAAAAACATAAAGCTAGAGAAAAAAATGTAGTGAAATGAAGTGAAGAATTTCCTGAAGTGAAATTCGCACAGCAATGTTGCTTAGCAGGACTGAGAACGCACACAACATAGAAATGATTCCAAAAGAAAAACATGTTATTTGCGTTATGCAACATGATAAAGTTGGTACCTGTCTTGGAATCTTAAATTTTGGATCTCATGATTTCTGTGTGTGTAACATTTTCAGAATTTGTACTGTGATAACAATCTTTTCCATTAATGTGCGATCTAGTTGCAAAACCGAAGCACTGCTTTTGTTTTATTAGTTTACCTTTTATTTACAACATTCCTGCTTTACCGGGGGTGTGTTAAATTATTAACAGGTTATGTCTGTGTTCATAGAAAAGCTAAATTGAATCCAGTCCAATGTGGGCTTATTAAAGGACTGGTTAACAGATTTGCTTTGCCCACAAAACTGTGCACCGTGGTTTCAAATATTCTTTTTCCAATTAAAACTATTTATTTATTTGATTTCTGGCAGTCATGATGAATGTTTGTCAGTGATTTTTTTTTTTTTTCCACAGAAATGTTCTGTATTTTTGCAGGAGTAAAACTGCATGTTTAATTGGTTATTTTAACACCTTTAGTGCAATATCTCCGTGCTTTAATAGGGCTATAATTTTTAAATGTAGCTCCATTATTTTCTATGGCATGAATATTGGCAGACTTCTCAAGTGTCTTGCTTCTCACTGGTGTGTTTGATTTCACATTAAAATCCCTCTTCGTCCCTCTTTAGTCCCTGCCAATGACCCTTATTAACCAGAAGGATTTCTAGAGCTGAAAAACTTATCAGGTTAGAAAGGAGCATGTTACAAAAATGTGTTTTTGTTGGAACTTAAAATAACTATCAGGATAAAAAAATAAAACCTGTTGTGTTGCACTGGGCTGCATTAAAATAAAGATAAGTATGCCGTAAGTTGGATGACTTTTTTTCTAAGTATTTTTTCTGCATGATAGGATGAAGTGCTAATCAGAATCGTTTACGTTTTGCTCCACTGAAGGACATAAACCTGCAGTATCATGCTTTCCTAGGAATTGACTGAGCCTGCATGTCATCAGGTCAGATCTCCTAGACGGTGACAAGCAGGTAATCTACCTACTTTCTGGATGTGTTTGGGGGAAACTCAGTTGAACTTTTGTCCTCTTTGAGACCTGGCTCTTTGAGTTGTTCCTCTTTAGATGGCAGAGTTTCATTCAGTATTACTCATGTTAGCAAGATTTGGCCAATTGTGGTAAGAAAAAACAAGTGTTATATCCTAAAATGCAGTGTGGCTGAAAAAGGCTAGGGTTTGTGATACATTTAGCCACTGAATGTGGAACTCAGTGGGAAATGCTAAAGACAGAGGGCAAACATGATGTTTAGGTGTGTAAGAAAGGAATATCAAGGATGAGTGGGAAAATTGCTGTTCCACATTGTTCAGTGTTGGGGAGATATTTGCTGGAAAAATAATAAATCAGGCCAGAGTATCTTCAAAAAGGATAGTGAAAATGAGGGAAGTGTTAGGGACCTTATCACAAATCTTTCACCAAAAAAAGTTTTAAGTCTATAATATACCATAAATTTAGAGATGTAAGGAACTTTGTGTATTTTGATGCTCCAAAGAGGGTATGAAGAGGTGAACTGATGTCTTTGAATCAATAGTGAATATTTTTCTGAGATATAGGCTATAGCTCACTGAGACATTATAGGCTCCATATAGGAGTCTGTTTTTAAAGTTCTGTGGGGAAAGCTCAGATGACATCATGCCATATAACCTATGATTTTTGAATAATCTTGTGATTTATGAATCAGTTATGTGATCTTGGACAGTTCTTCATTTTGATTCCTGTTTTTATATGATCTGTTTGAGTACAGAATCCTCATGTACAATAGTCTATAAAATCAGGCAGAGCATCAGCAACATTTCTTAGGAAAATATGTGACCTACTAATCTTTCTGCTTTTCCAAAAGAGTCAAGCAAATGGAAGCAATGGAAGGCAAATGGATGTTGAAACCATTACCAATCCATTCCTGCTGACCTGACCAAGTAGTCAGCTGACATTTGACCCATTTTGGCTGAGTTCAGGGTTGACTGTCAGACTACATAGAGATGCAAAGAAGATATTTTGGCTCAGTCTGGACCCCTGTGAGAGTATTTCAGGCGGAGCAGAGTATACAAGAGGATCTGCATTTCTTCCCTCTTTAATCTTCATTCCTTTTAAAGTATGTCCTCTTTCAAACAATCCTATAAGGGAGAAAAAAAAACAGTCTTAGGAGGGTTTTTTCTTTGTATCCACTTAAACTAAGAACATAAGTGAGGATTAAGCTATCTGAACAAATTGAAGGCTGAGTCTCCATAAGTTGAAACATGAATTTAAAAAAAAAAAAAAAAATTCCTCCTTTGCAAATGTATGTCATTATGTTGCTGGTGGTATTGGAAACACTTGTTTTATTCAAAAGCTTTGTTATAAAACCTTCATAAGAGCAAAAGGATGGCTGAGAAGCAGTCCCCATAAGCCATAATTGGAGAATCATAAATGTAACAATTATTTTTGTGCTCCTGGATTCTGTGCAATTTCTTTCTCTCATCAAGGATTAAAATAATGAAAAAATTATAATAATAATGTCAGAACATGACTCATACTTCAACTCAAAGTTTGTGAGCTAATCCTGGCAGTGGAATAATTTACAGTGAAGTTTATTGAAGTTACTCCACAGAGGGATTAGATGCTGTTCATCTCCCCATGCCTCTACTTTCCACTCTGATATCAGTCAGGTTTTTCAACCATGGTTGAAATATTGACAATATTATTTTTAACATTTGAAGCTGCAACTTGATTTTTATTTTGTTTCAGTAATATCTTTGTCAATTGGCAACACAGAGTGGTGAGTATGATAAGTTTCTGTTTAGGTTGCCAATGGGTAATGAATGTATACTCCCAGAGTAATCAGAAGCTGAACTCCAGTAATCATGATTAATACTGTTTGGAAATAAATTGTGTTAATTTTAAGCTTAATGAAATTTAAATAGTCGATTTTACACTAAAAATTATGCTTCCAAGATCTTGAACCAGCCCCCATCTCTGATGAAGCAATCACATCACTGTGCTCTTATCTGTGAGAAATTCTCAGCTTCAATTTGCTATGGAATGCAATTTATGGCATGAAAATGCTATGTCCCAGAACTATGCACTCCTCCTTTCCAAATGACCAATACATGATTTTTGTTTTGCAGGTAATCCATTGGCTAAACTAAGAAGGAAAAATGAAAAAAAAAAAAAAGGTAAAAATAAAAAAGGAGTGGGGGTATTTCCAGTTCTAAAGGTTTTTATGTATTACCAGTGAAGAGTGAAGAGAAGACCCTGAGCACAGTAATATCTTCTGTGTCATCATGTTACAGAGGGATTACATGTATTGAGATATCCTTTATGAAATTTATGGCTTATGTCATACTGCTCTTAACCCTAAGATGCAGACATACCTAGAGAAGTAAAATTGATGGTTGTGTGCATATATATGTGTTCCGATGCTTGGTCAGCTATGCAGAGGCACAGCACAAAGAGAGCTTCCTGGAAGACATAATTTCCCTGAGCTATTCCAGTAGCAGCACAGAGTGCTTGTGTGTCTTCCAGGGATTGCGAGTAGGAAATGAAATGGCCTTTTCTGGGGCAGGTCTGCAGGTATTTGCTTACTCTAGGACAAGTGCACAGTAACACACTAGGATGGGCACAGTGGGAATGAACTGTGTACAGCCACAACACAGGCCATTCATTTACATTTTACCTTCTTCTACAGGCCGGGCCGAAGGGTGTCATAACCTCTTTTCTTGTAGCAGCTCTAGAGCCCATCCATCAAGCAGGAAGGGAGTATTACCTGACCATGGAGGGATAGCAAGGGATGGTACCTCGATCTTTTGCAGAAAAATAGGATTGTGGCTCTTCTTTACCTGTGAGGAAGCTTCCAGGCTCTGGTGGTTACTCTAATGTTTATTGAACATCTTTTTCCCCTGGTAGTATTATTTACCTTTCTTGCCCCTATGTCCTCTTTGTCTCAGGCTCTTGACAATGCTGTCAGTTGGTGTGGCAGGTATGTTTGCTCTCTTCTGTATTTCACTTTGAAAAGAAGAGAGGGACTTAGAATTTAAGTCATCAAACCCATGATTTTGACAACATGAAAAACTTACTCTAATAAACTATATGTAGAAAAAAAATAAATGCAATGCAGCAAGCGAATGAGTGAAGTTTTGTGTCACTGGAGAAGTGTTCTGTAAAAGCTGTGACAGGGATGAGCAATATTTATTTTATCCTCATGCTTCACAGTTTCTCAGACTGCAATGCCAAAAAGGCCTGTTAGGATCATCTAATTTGGACCCCTTTTGCATTAATAGAATTTCACCCAGTAATTTCTGAGTCAAGCCTGATAATTTCTTTCTCCAAAGATACATTCTTTCAGCATCTTTGTGCCTCTTAATGGTTATTGATTTAAGAATCCTCCATCCTGCTCTTAAAAATGCATTGTTTAGGGGAAGAAAAAGTACACTTTGTTTCTTGTCTGAACAAAATAAGCTTCTTTACTCAGCTTGGCATTTCTCTTCTTTCTCTATAGCAAGAAACTTCTGCATAGTAGCTCAGGGCATTTCAGGGAATATTCTCAACTGTTAGTGGAAAAACCCTATTGATTTCAGGTAACAATTGGGAGAGGAAAAAAGAACCCACAAAAAAAAGAGAAGAGAAAACCTGAATACTTGGCATATAATTAGCAGATTCAGCAGCTTCATTCACTACTCTGATTGTTTATAGACCAAAGGACAGGTTGATACCAATCACTCACTTCTTCCAAAATAATTATACTGTCCATGTCAGCTTTGCTTATCCTCAAAAAACAGTTTGAAGAGGTGACTCCCTAAAATACTTATTCCTCAGTCAAAAAGAGGGAAAAAAAGCAGTAATACTGGCATGGCATGAATTTTCAGAAGTGCATTTGTGGAACAAGAAGGATGATCTGGAAGCATCTGTCAGCTCTCACAGCTATATCATTGGTATTAGAGAGACTTGGTGGAATGAGTCCTATGATTGGAGTGCTGGGATGGAGGAACAGGAGGAATAGGCAGGGCAAGTGAGGAGAAGGTGTTGCACTGTATGTAAGGGAGAGATTTGATTACACAGTCTTTAAAGTTAGTGGTGAGGTAGTGGAGAGCCTCTGTGTGAGGATTAAGGAGATGGAAAACAAAGGAAATATTGTAGTGACTGTCTTCTACTAATTGTCCAGCCAGAAAGAAAGCACTGATGAGTTATTCTATAGGCAATTAGGAGAAACTTCTGAATTGGTAGCACTTGTCCTTATGGGAGATTTCAACTTCCCAGACAGCAACTGGAAATATGATACTGCTGTGATGAATAAGTATTAGAAATTGAAGTTTATAGAAAATAACTTCTTGTCAGAGGTATTCAGCGAACCAACTAGGAAAGATGTGCTCCTAGACTTGCTATTTATCAATACAGAAGGACTCATGGAGGATGTGATGGTAGGTGGCTGTCTTGGCCACAGTGATAATGAAACGGTTCAGTTTAAAATTTTCAGTGTGATGAGAAAAAAGGACAGCAGAGTTGCTACCCTGGACTTCAGGAGAGCAACTCAGGCAGTTGGACTAGATGATGATTATAGGTTCCTTTCAACTGGAATAGGCTATCATGTTCTATTTGAATAAATGTGGTTGGGAGGAGGTCATAAAGGACCTCCTGATAGAGGTAGGGAAAGGAAGGGTGAAGGACTCCACATGTATACCATCAATTGGCCTAAGGAGCCACAAGGTGTGTTATGCTCCACTTAGAATACCTTTTTAGAAGGTTTTATAGGTGCTACAGTCACACTGTTCCTGTGAAGCACCATATGTGCCTGCGAGGCATTAAACACTTTGCATATGCTGATAGTGGCAGGAGTGCAAGTTGGAAAACATCTTTCCTAACAAAGGCCCAGGAGTGGTAGGACCAAAATACTATGCTTCAGCAATCTAAAATTTTCAGATCTGAGTTTTGCAATGACGGTTATTTGTGCTGCTGGTTCCAGTTCTCTTTTAGAATAGAGTCATTCTAAAGTCATTCTAAAGAAGATGGAAGAAGCAAGGAGGTCCACAGCTCTACCTAATCAGTCTGAAAGAGAATATAAGACATAAAAAAGAAATGGAAAATGTCCACTGTGAATACTGGAGGCATTTATAGTAATAAACATTTTCATTCATTTCTTTGTATTTCAACTCTAAAGTGGTGTAATATTCCAACCTAACCCTCTCTAGAGTTAGGGCAAAAAAAACCCCCAAAACCCAAAGGAACAGCAGAGTAAACAGTGCATGTGGACAGCTGTGCTGCTTACATTGACGCTTGGTTTTACTCATTCAGTTACAAATGGGAAGAGGAAAGAACATAAGGGATGGCAGTTGGCATAAGCCATGCTGTTTGCCATTCTTCATTGCTTATTTCACATCTGCTGGGAAGGATGCAACAGGTTTGGCTGGGTCTGATAAGCAGGAGTATTGTCCAGCAAAGCAGCCTATGATAGATATCACCACTGCATTTGTGATTGAATATTGGTGCATGTGCTATCATATTACGAGGTGAATGCTGTTATACAGATTTGTAGCTAACAAACAATACGAGATCAAATAGTTGCTGGTAAATACATCTTCAAATTCATCAAATCAATATGCAAATATTTTTCACTATTAGAATTTGATATTGTTTATGTAAAGAATTTGATATAAATGATGACTACATAGTGAATACAAGATTTTATTTCTCTGGAAGGGCCCTCTTAAGTCATAAACTACAAACTCCTTGTGTTTCCATTTGTTTTCATCATGGGGCTACATGTTGTTATTTCTAATATATACTTTTTAGCTTTCACCTTTGATCTTTGCAATTTCTAGGTTTTTAAACATTTATAGCTCATTATTACATGTTTTAGTGATGCCAATGAAAGGATAATATCACTTTCAGTGACCTAGTGGGAGCTTATTAGTTTACTACCCTGAGAATTGCAAATAAATAAGCCAGTAAATAAATATTATGAAGCAATGGTTGCATGTCCACAGCTAGAGGTTGTGACTAACTCTGTTCCAAAGCTGATCATAATGTCCTCCTTCACAGGAAACTTCACTAAAACCAAAACAGGGTGCCTAATAAATTACACATGAAGTGTCTTGCTGGAGGTTAATTCACTGTTCAGGCTGTAAGAATACTCAAAACAAAGCTGCACTGGAGTGCAGTGGTAGTATTTTATCTCTTCATATACTAACTCTTTCTCCCTTTTTGTTTTAAACTGAATCCTCAAAATTGTTTTCTTGAGGAGTGCCAAATTTACGTCTGTAAACTAAAGCAGAAAGAATCACTCTTACAGTAGTCAGAATCACTCTTACAGTAGTCAATGGGGCATAAAATAATTGGTGGTATAGCAGTTAGCACTCAATCTTTTCTTCTGTCTGTCACTTCCCACACTTCATTATAAACTAGTCATATCCCTGAAATGAAAAACATACTCTCCAGAAAAGGGCAAAGCAAATGTTATTTATCTGTCTTTCATCTTTTCATTGTTTTGTCTTTAGTCCCAGTCTTCATTAGAGAGGATATTTCAGTATTCCTTTATCACTCGTGCATATTCTGATTCACATCACTATGCAGACTTAATGCTTAAAATGCTTATTTTTATTTTTTTTTTAAACTGAAACACCTCCCTTTTAACCAAGCCTAGCCCAAGCCACACCTGCCCTCAATACCTGAAGCCCAGATGAACCTACACTGAGAACACCTCCCTTCTTTCTCTAACATCTGCCTGGGTCAAAACAAATTTTAATTCACTGCAGGATGCTTCAGGACTCCATCACTTAGATCACTCCTTCCCACATCTCAATCCAAGGAAGCATGACTCATGTCTGCAGGGGGCTACTTCCTAAAACAGGTTGAGGTGACTGGCTTGGATGTGCATGGCTGCTATAGGTCACTGGCATATGAACATAAAGCTCTGCAGCTCAGATTCTCCATCACTCAGAATGAGGCAGAATGCACCATTTTGCTCTTATACCTTTGGTGTGCCCCATTTTTAATCATTGTGAGCATCTGGCCCTATATCAGGAAAGACATGCGAGAGTTAGAGGAGATGCAGAGAAGGGTGAGCAGAACAATTACTAGTCTGGGGCAGCTGCCTGATGAGGAGGGGTTAAAAGGTGTGAAATACTTCAGCTGGAGAGGAAAAGGCTGAGGGAGGATAAGAATGCGGTTTCTGAAGTCACTAAGGTGCTAGATAAGATTGTCTCAGTTTAAGAGACACAAGTGTTTTGCTGGGAATAAATTATGAGGAAGACCCAAAACTCCTCCCTCTAAGCAATTATAAATACAAAATTAATAGACTCTGATTGAGGAACAGTGTGGGAAATGGAAAATAAAATTATAGCAAGGTAGGAATAACAGCCC
>JAWWES010000115.1:77916156-77938714 GCA_035583135.1 Lophotriccus pileatus | reverse complement strand
AATTATAACCACAGTCAGCAGGAGGCGCTGTTGAACCACTGGAGATGTGGAGCCTGCAGTTGTTTGAGTCAGTCAGCGGGGGGCGCTGGTGGATCCCCGGCAGTCGCCAAGTGTGCTGGAGATGAGCTGGACAATGGAAGTCCTCCCCCCTCACCAAAGGGAGAGAGGAGGGGAAGGGAAAGAACGGCTCCCACCATTGGAGAACTCACTCTTTCCCACTGGCTGAGATGCACGAGGTGTGGCTCTGTCCCTCTCTGATGGAAAATCCAAGCAAATAAAGCTCCAAACTGCAGCACAGCCATAATAAGTGGCAGTCCAGCAGCCCAATAGCTCTGGTTACACCAACCCCCCTCATGGCTTCCAACTCAGCCCTCCCAGACTCCTCCCCCATTTCCCTGGAGACAAAGTGAGGCAATTAACATGGGAATACGGGCTTACTAGCTCTTTTCTTCTGGCTACTTAGTTGCCTAGATACAGCCGCCTTGACCAACACCTCCTTCCCCAACACAGTGGGCAGGGGAAAAAGGGAAATTCCAGCAAAGCTCGAAGAACAAACTAAACCATGACAAAGATAAAGGCAGAACTGCTGGTATTCACCAAATCCTGCACTGTTGGATCCAGAGGTCAGTATCAGAGGCAGGAACGTACCTTCTGGTACACCTACAGCAACAGCTGTGGGTGCTGGGAGTACATGAAGAAAGGGCAGTAGAAGGTAGCCTGGCTTATGTGTTTTCCTTAGTAGTGTATCTCGTCTTGTACAAGTCAGAAGCGTGATACTGGGGTAAATGGGTTACTGGTGAGACCCAGTGGGGCACGTCTTAACATTTGCCTCCACTGACCATGTAAGGAATGAAGAATAGCTGTGCTCCTAATTTCTATTTCCTGACACTTAACATTGTTTGGCATCAGTTCCAAGTGGGATGCTGTGGAAGCAGCTACCTCTGATGTAGGTCTGACTTTCTGGAATTGCAGGATTTCACCAAGAGCTCTGTCTTTACAAGTGAGGTCAGCCTAAATGACCTGGGATAGAACAAGTTCTCTCTCCTCCTAATGAAATCAATGAGAATTATGGGCACTGAGTGTATTCCAGCAGGTGTTCAGCATTCCACAAGGTCAGGCACTTGGTTAATAGACTGAGGCTGTGTAAAATGATGTATGCTATTAGCAGCTAGGGGAAAAAAAATCAAAAGATAGAGAAGGACATTAGGCAGAACTGTCAATTACATATTGGAACAAGAAGAGAGAAACTGTCTGTAGCACTTAGAGCAGAAGGGCTTAGACAAAATAGAAAAGGATGCTAATATTTGCTGCTATCAAATTTATTCTGCTTTTTGGAATACTAAGTATTTTTAGTAGTGAAAAAAAAATTCGGTAGTGTCAAATATATTAAAGAGTCACCAGTGCACAGTCATGCTGCCCGGTGATACTGAACACTAACCTGCCTCCAACTTTGCACATATTCAGGCTCATGTTAGCCTTACATATTTAGGTAAAGTTGACTTGATTTTGAATGTTTACCTGCATGAAATAAACAAGTCTGAAAAGTCTATTCAACTCAGGTCAAAACAGCAGTCCATAAAGTTTTTGAAATTACTAAAGCAACTTCATGGAGCTGGTAACCTCCATTTAACCATTTGTCACACCAATCATATTTGCTAAACTTAATTTATAGCATCTATACAAGACTGCGTCTCACAGTAGTGTAATTAAATTCATAGAAGCTTGTCATAGTTTTAACTTTGTAGCTGGGTGTAGCATTCAATAAAGAATACCAATCTCATACCACAAATTGACTCTAATGCAAACAGATACAAGAATCAAGCCTGTTCAGAAAAGACCATTAGCCATATAATGGAAACAAAAACTGAGTTAGCATGCTTAGCTAATCAGCACACGTTTTATTATCCCATTCCTTTTTTTTCCAAGTTGTAAGAGACCAAATCAGAGGTTAAGTTACCAAGTTCAGATTAATTTTTCTTCAAAAACAAAAGCTTCAGCTCTGAAGGGCTGTGGAGACCCATCCCATGCCTCACAGTCTGGGGGAGGCGGAGCATCCTCTGCAGGCAGCAATCGGTAGTGCTGAGGTTCTCAGCATCTGACAGCAGCAGTGGAATCCTAGTGGCAATATTGCTCTCCGAGAATCAATTAGACAAGAAATGTTGTCAATTAATAACACAAACTCTGTGATATTGCCATAATTGGTTTGGCGATATATTAACATCGGTACACGCATAGTTCCTTCATTAAAAGTGGCTGTGAAAGACATCTACTTTACATCAGAACTGTAGTGGTGGCAAGAGCACCCATGCTCTTCTCCTGTGTTAGGGAAACGTTTTCCACCCATCTCAATCTCTCCGGGTCAAGGAGGATATCCCTCAGATGTCCTTCATTTTAACTCTTCTCAATACTCCCTTCATTGTGCTGGGGCAATGTAGCTTTTTAGCTTCCCAAGATCAGGCAGGTATTCCTTTAGGCTCATATTTGATTACTGAGCCTGTGAACACTTCAGGGCATGCAATATCCATTGCTATAGCACAATGGTTTTCTCACTTGTGCTGAAGCTGCTGAGTGTTTCTGCAATAGGAAAAAGATGATATTTTTCCAGTTTCCTAATCATCTGATATTACATTCTGGTATCAAAACTCTCCTGAAGTAATTGTTCATCTTTCTGATCCCTAATTGCATTTATCAACTCAGTATGAAACCTATTGCTACCTGGAGCTTTGTTTTTCTTTATCCGAATATTTCCTCACAGCTATTTTCATAATCTGCAAAAGCACCTACAAAATATATCCTCACAGGAGGCCCTGTTAGTAGTCTTCTTAACAAATAAAGAGAAAAAAAAGTCATTGAGTTTTTATGTTACATTCAAAACTACCGTTAATATGAAAGAATGTTTTTTTCAGCATACAAATCCCATGCAGCACTATAGTTTGTGAGATAGAAATTGTTTCAGTATTATTAAGTTCATGCTGTTTTGAACTACAGAATCACTTCAGTAATATTTTTCTTGGAAAATCAATTATATATGAAATTGTGTGGCAATTTAGTAACATAAACCCAGGTAATAATATAATTAAATATTTGCTGCATGGGGTATTTTGTATGCATCTTAATTATGTACCTTTGCTTGCTGACTTGTGTCATGTTTATAACCTTTGGGTAGGTTTAGCATCAGGTGGATAGGAAAATAATCAAAACTGAAAAAGTAGTTAGACTTCAGTTGTAATTTGAAAAATGATTGGTATCTACACATTTGCTGGCAGTGGCACTGTGAATTGATAAAACAAATAGAAAATATTCCTCAGCATGTAAATTTTACATAATAATGTGAGCAATCAGACTGTAAGCATCCAACTAACTATGTTTTAAGTATTTTAGGCCAGATTGGCCTAAATGTTGTAAATAGTTTGATGGTAGCAGAGTCAAATTCTTCATAATACTTCTCTAGTGTGAGTCACCTCTGAATTAGATCCTTTGCTTTATTGTTCATTTTAATGAAAAACGACTATAGGAAATATTCTTCCCAGATAAAGTACAATAGTAGACATGTACAGTGAGTGATTCCAATTTTTCTTCTTTTGTCAGAAGTAATTTCTTCAGTTTTTAAACCAGAAAAATCCTCTTCATACATCCTGGACTACCTGTTTTATTAGGAGCTGTAGATGATGAAATCACCACAGTCATTTTCAGCATCACTGAAGTAAATGAGACAAGACTTAGCCAGCTAGCCAAGTGAGGATCTCAGGCTTATATATCAATATTTGTCAAAGTATTTACAGACTTCTGGAGTCTTTAATTAGCTGTTGTATGTTGAGGATACAGTTCAGTGAAGACAAACACACTGTATTCCCTTCAAAAGTTAGATGAGGTTTACTGCAGTCCTAACTTGAGGATTTGTTCTGTGTTGCAAAACAAATCAAGCGCACTGTGATTATAGCTCCTCATTAATCACTTTCTGCATTGTTGCCTTACCAGCCCTAACAAGTTTTTTTCTCTAAACTTTTAAATTAAGCCTAAAATCCCTCAAGAGAACATGTCTTGAGTACTCAGTGAGCTTGGGCAGTTTTTTAAAGAGGACTGCTTCACTACTTTTGTCTGATTTTAGGTGGGAATGTTCACCATGAGCAGGTGCCAAGTTTCCTGTTGTGGTCACTGCTGATCTAACCAAGACCAATCAAGATCAATGAATTTATTCATCTGACTAAACACAGGCCGAAAAAGTTGCTTTCTGAACTCCTCCGATAAACTCAGGTGTACTCATTTATGCTGGTAGACCTAAGCATGAGATGAATACCACTTTTGGTCCATAAAATATAGGCAAAAGTCAGATATCCAAGTTAGGTAGCAGTGATCTTTAAACTTTACCATTATAAGAGAAGCCTGTTGTTCAAGGATATATGATGAATAGCTCATGTGGCAAAAATGTGTCTCAAGTATTGGTAGAGTTGGTTCTGTTGTCCACATGCCCATCTACTCATTTTGAACTTGCTGCCTTTTTTAATTATGCAAAGTTGATACATTATAATTTCCTTCTACCCCTAGGGCTGACACGCCCTGCTGCTACCTTGGCATTCATGATTTCTTCACGACATTTCTCCAGTCTTACATCCTTATATACATCTCCAAGACAAGAAAAAAACAGGTTTGCTTTGTGATCCCATTCTTTGGAAAAAGATAAGGAAGGGAGAAGAATTTTTTGTGACCTTCCAGCAGCAACACACTCTCGCCTAGAACCTATTTTTTCTATAATTAAATCCAACTTACAGTATCCTTGCTATTAGAGGCCAATGAACTACTCTATACTGATACTCAGATGAAGTCAGTGTCAAATTCTGTACAGGACAACTGCCAGGGCTGGCAAGTCCTTGTTTTCTGTGGAGAGTCCTATGTACGGTTTCATTTCTCAGTATTACCAAAGGTTTCTTCTTTGAGTAATGTTGGATTTCATAGATTCTCAAAAGGACAACTTCTCCTGTAATAATGAATAACCCAAATCAGTTTTACCCAGAACATCCTGAATGCACCCTTCTTTTTGCCTACTGCCTTTGTTCAGGCTTTGCTTTTTTAATTAGTAATGTTTCTTTTATTTACAAGTATCGTTATCACTCTGTTCTGAGCTATTTCAGTGTAATCTATCCTGAGAAAGTTCTATCAGTTTGTTCAAATTCTTGCCACCAATCTCTTTCTAAAGGGTGTTGACTTGAGCTGTGGTCTGTATTTTTCTTAGGCTTTAATATTTGAAAGAACTAAATAAAGACAGATGTCCTAGATGCTTTTTCTGATGTAGGTATTGCAAGACATTTCCTTCTTTCCCTACTCATCTCAGTCTTTGATTTGGTATATTTTCTCTTCATTAAGTATAGTGTATCAACCTTAATATCCACCTCCAGCACTACTATTTAGCTTCAGTTTAAGTGCATGTTATTGAATTTTCTTCCTTTATCTACAGTGCATACTTATGTACTTCTAGGCATCTTTCTTCCTTTTAAAAGTCACATAACTGCTGGGTTATTTTTGTTTTCCCCCTTGGGCATTTTGAGTCAGCATTAAGGTGATCTTTTAGATTCTTAGTGGATCTTGACTTGAGTCAGAAGAAAAGAAGACTGAAAGAAAAATAACTCACTAGTGCAACATTTTAGATAAGTCAGCTTTCTTCCTGGTGACCCTCTGCAATACAACATCTCTCTACTTACTCTTGTAGCCCTTTATGTAGACAATAAAAATAGTTTGGGATTTGTTAAACAATTGCACATGCTTAATGAAAAAATGAATTACCCTACCTATCATTATGTAAAAAGGAGAGGTACTAAAGAGTAGTTCTTCTTCTTCAAATTCCTGCCTTGATTACACAGCCTATTAGGAAAAACAGCTATGAACAGACTTGTGGTTGAGATAATCAAGTACAAAAAAATCTTCATCTCTTTGTGTCCACAGTCAAAAATTTGTATTTACAGATAATGGAAAAGCTCCACACAAAAATCTGCAACAACTAAACTTGCTTTCTGGCCAGTAGAAAACTAATTTATATTTCTGATCCAGAGGAAAGAAGAAAGAATTAATGCAATCAAGACAGGTATCAGGACATCATCTAAAGTTCCAGGATATCATTTTAGACCCTGGTAAATCATTCTTCAAGTGCCAGTGCATAAAAAGCATATGATGCTTACCTGTTTCTCTAACCTAAACCAGAATGTGACCAATGATAGATGCAACTCTGTGCCCCAATTTTCTGTCAGAGCAAATAAACAATGAATGGGTTTCAAGCAGTTCTCCAGTTCCAGGCAGTTGGGCGGCTCAGTAAACACAATAAATTGATGCTGAGGACATTTAGGGTGAATGAGATCTTCTAGTTTATACATGAGGCAGCCAGGTAAATTAATAAGGGAAATTGACAATCATTTATACATGTCAGCATCAGCAGGCATCTCAGCAAAACTGTTGGTGAGAGGTTACAGCTCATCTGCCACTGGGACGACCAGAAGCCAAGCTAAAATTATTCATTTTCAGACACTGTTTAGGTACTTTGTTCACCATGGAGGCAAAAGACCTTCCTTTTATTTATTTATTTGTTTATTTATTTATTTTTAGCAGGCAGGAGCAATAAATCACCTAGTTTAAGAAGACCCAGCTAGCCCAACACAAATCGATTTCATGGGTAAGTCGATGGGCTGCTAATAGAATTACAACTACCTGTCAAAATAGGGAAAACATATCTGTGACAGTGACAAAGGGCAAATCAATTGAAGAAGTGTTGTGGGCTCTCTGTACTTTTTGGGTTCTGGTTTTTTTTTTTTTTGAGACATGGATGCAAAAGTACAAGTGTGTCTTTCGAAGTCTCCAACTGTGACAAAGAGCAATATTTATCCCTTTACAGGAACCACCAGTCCTGGTCACTTTATTTCTACTGCAATCACTAGGTTACTGCCATGAAACAAAGCTAAAGAGCTGCATCCAGAACTATTTGAGCAGATTCTCATGTATTATGAAAGCTATTTAAACAGGTTTTATTAACAGCTGTAATAATGTGCTTCAGGTGAAAAACCTTGGCACATTTTCTTTACCACAAACTGGTTTTCTTTTTCAATTAAGCACATGAGTTTTCCAGTTTCAGGTGTTTTTTAGTGTTTGTACAGCTCAAGCAGAAAATCAGTTACAACAATGTTGTTGGCTCAGAAATGGTGTTATAATTTGCTATAATTAGATAAAAATTGAGTAAATGAACAGTTGAAAGTTACCCTTGTGCTGCAACACTACTCTACTGCCTGTATAGCATATGTATAATATCTTACTTTAGTACTTTACCTATCTATGTTAGAGATTTAAAAATTTATATATAGTTGAAAATGCAACTACAATATATACATATTGATGCAACAGTTTGTGATGGCTCTGCAGATATCATGGTTGAATACTGAAGTTGTGAGGTATTTACTGAGTCATGCCAGCACAGGCTTCTGCTCTGCTGGTAAAGGTCCAAAATAATGAAGAAATAGCATAGGAAAATAAGTAGGGTGGCAGTCCTTATTTTCCTCTCACTGCAGCCATTCCTGGGTCTAAAGCTACCTCTGACTTTCTATGGAGAAGTCCACATATTTTTATGAACTTTATATGAACTTATGTGTGAATGACAAAATAAAACTGTAATCAAAATTAATTATTTGGGAGTCTTATCCCATTGCTTGGGTATATAAACCGAAGAGGTGTGAGTTGTTGTTTAATTTCTTAGTGTATACCAGTTTGGACAAAAATTGGGTGCCAGAAAACTGTACTGCCAAAATCAAATAAAACAAACAATTCCATTCCCCAAAACTCGTTCATATAATTTCTTTCAAATATATGTATATGTATATATACATACTGACTAACCTGGAGAAGCTTCCTTGAAGTCGATTAAATTTGCATTTAAATAGGTGATAAAACTTCCATTGACTCCCAATTAGGGCAGGATTTCATCCAGTGCAATTAAACCAGACTATAGGAGGAGTCAGGGTCAAAATTCTCAGACCTGAATATCTTGCTTTTCTTACATTTCTTTGCTAGCTTTACCCATATAAAATTAATGCCCAGCTGTGCCCTTTGTCATAGGCTGCAGCTTCTATTGACTTTGTTGGGTCCTTCAGGCTTCTGTGAGTATGTCAACAGTGTCTCTGGAGGCAGAACTGTGTTTTAAATTCTTTGGAGCAAGGAATAAATCATAACATTAATCTTTTTGTAGAGCATTCTATGCATTTTTAACACTGTGATTTTTAATAGATAGTAATAATAGCAATTTTGAAGTACCCTGCAGGCTCCGGTAAAGGACTTTTCTTCAGAAACACTATCCCCTGCTGCTGTTTTGCAAATCTTCTAATTCATTACCACATGGAGTGTCCTATGTGTGCAACATTTTTTTACTTCAAAACATATAAATCCTTATATTTTACCAACAAAGGTATCCCAACAGCACATTACCATTTCTTCTGTGTGGGACTACAGCTACGTTAAATCATTTCCAAATAATGTTAGTGGATAATTTAAAGATCATAAATAAGTCATTTATTTAAATTAAGCATTTAGATTAACCATCTGTATTTCTAAGCTTACAGATCCATACTAAGCTAGAATATTTTTCCTGAATAGTGTCTTCATGTTATGGGTTATTCAGTGAGTCACAGAATTCCTCAGAAAGCCCCATCATTCTTAAGTTATATAGATGTGAGAAGAGTCTTCCCATGCCCAGCATGACATGGCTGTAGATCTTTGTGCTGTACAGACCTCAGGAGCCCAGTGGACAGTGGCTGGACTGGTGGTTCATAGCTCCTATGGCAGGGCAAACAATGGGGAAGCTGTTGCTGAAGCTCTCAGAACAAAAGGTATGAAGTTAGATCCAAGCACTGAGTGATGACAGAGTGAGTGTCTGTCTGCCATAGACCGTGGCTCTTTCTGGAACTTCGCTCACTTCAAAAGTGGGAAAACTCCAGGAAAGAGGGCAGATGGTCTATTAGTTTCAAACAGATATATAAAAAACTAGGTAGCCAAAAGGGGTTTAACAACAGTTTTGTATTGGAACGTGGAAAAGAGCAAGTACTTAGGGCTTTGTCATCACGGCTTCAGAGTGCATCTGGTTTATGCAGCCCAATTTACATTGCATATGTCACTTCAACTTTGATCTATGTTTTATAAAGTAAGTCTTAGAACTCGAATCCTTTCGTGGGAGAGTTGCCATGAACTTTTAATGTCTCACAAATAAGAAAGATTGAAGGAGATTTTGTCTCTCCAGAAGTGCCAGAAAACATAGTTTTACATGTCTGAGGAAAATGATTAGGGAAATAGATTACAGAAATGCTGAATCCTAAAATATTAGCAAAACAAATACCCTACCACCACGGGTTTGTGCCTCAAAAACTTGGCATCTTTGTGCAGGATTGTACGTGGGAGAGGAAGCTACTGGGCACAGAATGTGTAAGCACTGCTTTCTGCTCAGTGTTCAATCACTCTTGTGGTTGTGTTTGGCCCACTTTTATAAACTAAGTGTTTTAATAGGCATTATGAACACTTGACTAACAGAGGTATTCACTTTTATTAAATAGAATTTCAGTGAAATATGTCTTGAGAGGATATATGACCCTTTTAGGGCAGGGACAACTATTAGTTACTACAGAAGCCTAGAAAATATTTGTTCAGTACTCTCTTAAACACATAGCCTGAATGCCTCACAAACACAGTGTCACTATTATAAATTAAGCAAAGTGCCTGACTATCTTTTATTTTCCTGGTTTAATACACAAAGTCCTGTGAATTCCAGGGCTTTTCAGTAGCATTAAGTCAGCACAACACAGTGGAAAGTCAGACTGGAGGGGTATTCCTGGTGTTTATTAGGCCTTTTGAGAAGAGATTATGCTTCTCCCCTTTGGAGGATTGTGCTTACTAGATAAAGTTTTGAAAGGACTAATGTTTTGATTTAGCATGTATAGCACATACTGAAAATATTCTAAAATACCAAGGGTGAAAAAACCTGGAATCAGCTTTTAAAAGACATCTTTGGAGGCTATTGCACCATTCAAGCTCTCTGAGGTACTCAGCATCTGCAGTGCAGTTCTTACCAGAACTGCAGATTTGCACTGCATTTTGAAGGAGCTGAAGAGCTCTGTGTCTCCTCTACGTCAGCGTTTGGCAGATAATCTAAGAAAATCTAAACACTGAATAATATCAAGTATATCTGAAGGATTTTAGGCATCTTATCTACACACTCAAGTTATTTGGTCATTTCATTGCAATTTTCAGATGAAAATGAAATTAAAGAATGTGAAACAAAGTGAGGACAACATTATTTTTTTAAACTATATTTTTCATTTGTAGTGCTACTTATGAAAAAAAAACCACGAAACACCTCATTCCACTGAAACAAAATTCAAAACAAGAAAAGAAATATCAACATTTGAGCAAAATTAACATCCCTCCAAAAAAAAATCCAAAACAAGGCAAAGTCATTCCAATTAATGTAGTTTAAGGTCTACCCACAATATGGAGAATTTTTCTTCTGCAAGATTTTTTCTCTAATTCATTAATTTCTTCATAGAGTTATAAACTGCACTAACTCTCCTGTGGAAAAATCAGCACTGTTAAGTAGCTCATGAGCAGATGTGAAACAAGAAAGCTTTTGGATTTTTTTTTTAAACTCAAAGAGTAATGACACTGCAATATCGTGCAGTGAAGGAGCAATAATTTGATAAACATTGTCTTTCCATTAGATTAGAGCAATTAATCTGATTCTAATTTAGCTGAAACATTACCATACTGGAATCCCTAGAGCCCGATGAATAATCTCTAAACACATTGACACACTCAGCAGACAAACATTATCTCCACTCATACTGTTGTTCCATATGGTCTCCTCCCATTCTGATGGAGGGCACCCTGCTGTTTCAATCAAATAAATGTCAATTATCTGAGATAGATTTTTTACTTCACAAGCGCGGGCTTACAATTCAGCAACAGCGGCTGTGGAACAATTGTCTGCAGTTCTTCCCTGATTGCTGCCGCCTCATTTTTCAGCTGCAGACCTTGCTGGATTGCAAAGCAAACTTTGCTGCATCATACACAATTTCGAAATCTCTTCCTCGAAAATTGTAGGCACAGAAAATCATTTGCACCTGGGGAGAAAGCAGCAAAACATAGAAGAAATGGCAGAAGGATTTGCCATGTAGAGTTCTTTACCCTATTAGTTGGGATGGTCTTTACTGCCTTTTCTATTTGTTGATCTAGCAGGGTGCCAAAACTCTATGTGACTAAAGGCTGCTTAGAAGATTTGATAGAATCTTACTCTTATAAGGCAATATCTCACAAGTCTTTTGCTTCAGGGGGTTCTGGGCACACTTGCCATGTCTCATGGACTGTCTTGCACTTTTATTTGAAAAGACTATAAAAGAAGACAGGCTGAAAAATTCAAGACCTTGCAAGCCACAGTTTTGACCACTGCTACAAGGTTCAAAGCTCATCCAAAATATCTCTTTGGTATGATAGGGCAGATTTAGATTAGATATTAGGAAAAAGTTCTTTACTGTGAGTGTGGGGAGGCACTGCAACAGATTGCCCAGAGAAGTTGTGGATGCCCTGTCCCTGGAAGTGTTCAAGGCCAGTTGGATAGGGCTCTGAGTAAGCTGTTCTAGTGGAGATGTCCCTGTCCATGGCAGGTGTGTTGGACCAAGATGAAATTTAAGTTTCCTTCCAACCCAAGCCATTATATGATTCTGTGGTAATCAGACTGCTTCATATATTTCCTGAGTGTAAGCCCTGTGGCTACTATGGTGTCTAACAATGAGGCAGTGATGGGCAATTCAGGTTGCTATCAGTAGAGATAAACTATTGCCATCAGCAGAGAAAAACAGTCAGAGCACCTGAGATAGAAGCCTCGCAGTGATGGTCTGACACAGCACTTTGCAGGCTGAATTCATTATTATATTATACCATATGTGACCCTGGTTTTCTTCTCTAGATGTGTCATGTTGGGCAAATACACACAATTGGAAGGGCTGTTGGAGATGTAAGATTGTGTTGAACTGTACTCTCTTCAACATCAGTTGTTTGGATGCTCAAAGTAATGTAGCAGAAGATTCTTTTTATCAATACACAAACTGTGTCAGATAATCCTATTGCACCTGCTCCAAGTTATGTGGCATTAGTTAATTACCGTAGTTTTTTATATAGATATGCAGCTTTAGAGAGGGTGTCTGTCTATATATGTTGGAAACACAAGTTGGATCTCTTGGCAATCTGTCAAGGAGAAAATTTTAAAATTGAAAATTCTGCAATTTTTCAATGATACTTGGCATTCAACTTGACCTAAATGACACAGCCACTGTGAGAAGAAAAGTTTGTTGAATTTGGTGTGTGATCTCTGTGAGAAATTGCTCCTTTGATCATGTGCATGAGGGTCAGTGCAGCATTCCTCTAGCTGAGAAAACCTTTAGCTTGAATAAGTTCTTTTAGGCCCAGTAGACTGAGATAGTCAGCACAGTGTGAATGGTTTCTCAACAGCTTTAAATAATGACTGCGAAACTGGCCTATTTTGACTTACTCACATATAGTATACCTGCTCTTACCAGCTCCCTCCCCTGTTGCTTTCCTCACCAGATTCTCTCTAGCACCTATCACATAGACTTGAAATGACTTATTATCTTACTGCTTAGAAAAAGTCTTATTTTTCAAGATGTTGGCTGCCTTCCCCTCTTCCTAATATCAAATGGCCTCCCAAATACTTCAGTACCTCAGAAGCTAATTCATTCACCCCATTTCCATCAGCTATCCTTCTTCTCTATCACAGGCAGCTGGAAACAGGGCATCTGTCAATGAAGTGGAGTGATTTGCATGCAGCAGTTATCCAGACATTCTCACAGAAGACAGGGCTTTCAAGAGAGGGGTACAGTTGCCAATTTCTGACATAGAATTTTAGGCTATCTGTAATTGCATTTTATAGAAATAAAAAGTATCTCTTATTATAGATTTGGACATTCTGTCACCATTAATGTGTCAGTAAAGGCTTTGCTTGAGGACACTGTGGAACAGCACAATTCTGTTGATGTTGCTCAATAAAACTATTAATACGATCAATTTGATTTGAAATGTCTCTTCTTGTAAAGTATCAGATCATTAATTTTAACAATGTGAGAGAGTTCTAACTATCATATTGAACTACATTAGTGTCCAAGGAATAGCTAAGACCTCACATTTCATAGTGGAAAGTATTAATGTACTACTGGAGGTAAATAAACTGAGCAACATTCAAATGCTTCAGGAAGGATGTAACTTACACTAGTACATGCCATAAAAACAAGGCTGTAAGAGACATGGAGGAAACAATAATGGTTCTTGTACTGAAGTCACAAGATAAAGAAAATGGTGTTGAACATCTGAAATTTGCTTGTAATCACAGTGATATGTTGATTCTCAGAGCCTCAGAGTAAGGCATGTTATATAATGATGTTTAACATTCTTATCTGTTTTGGTTTTGCTTGAATGATGTATAATAAGTAAATGAGCACAAAAAAAGCTAAAATTGGGGAAAGTAAAATGAAACATACATTGATAGAAATGGGATATTATCTCCAATCAAGAGAGGCCTGAGTTCTAGCAGAAGTACTTTTCATGCAATACTTGCCTTTCCCCTTTCCATTAACAGGCTGCCCTGTGGTGGAGTCGCCATACCTGGAGGTATTTAAAAGTCATGTAGATAGGAACATGGTTTAGTGGTGGACTTGGCAGTGCTGGGTTAATGGTTGGACTCGATGATCTTAAGGTATTTTCCAAACTAAATGATTCTGTTGTTCTTGAGAGACAAGGAATAGTGTCAGGAAGTGCACAAAGAAGAATGTCTACAAGTACCTCTGCATTAGCATTTTAGTTCAAATCAGGTGAGTACCTCTGGAGCACAAATCTTAATCTTTACAATATACAATACTTTGTTTCAGTTGTAGAGATGTCTTGGGAGCACATGAAAGTAAACTGAAAGATGTGGTCCCAGTTCGCACCTAATTCACTCTGTTCATGGCTGATCAAAGCCACAGGAATTGGAGCTAGTCAGAAATAAAATGCCCTGAAATACTCATAGAATGTAAAGTGAGTCCTCAGCACTAACTGTTTCACTCAACAAATCCTCCTTTATTGGGCTGCACTACTTGCTTGTGTGAACATAGCAGTGAAATATACTGGAGACTCCTTCCCCTGCACTGCAGTTCTCACACTAATACACTCTGGCTATATGAACATGTATTAATACTGACCAAGCCAATAATAGCTTACATTTTAATATAGATTACAATTGGTAAGGTCATGATTTTAAGTCTGTTTTTAAAAAAAAAAATCTGTGGATGCTCTGGCACTGCCAGTTCCAACAGCTGAATTTGGTAATCACATGGGGCAGAGCCTGGTGTGGGCAGTGTGAGTACAAAAGGGGGAGGTAAGGAAATAATGGGAACTGAACATGTTATTTTGAACTCGTATGGATGTGCACTGTTTAGGTGGTTTTTTGTCCTTGCTCTGGTCCTCTGCCTAAAATAAACTCACACACCAATAACACCAGGAACTGACTGTCCAAGTGGTGACTCTGCTGAAAAGCACCAGGCAGATGCCAAAATGAATAGAAGGTGACAGTGCACCCTCACTGAAAGGGAGGCACATCATGCAGGGTACATTAGGAGGAGTATGGCAGGTAGACTTATAAAAATTACTCTTCCCCTTTCTACTCTGGTGGGGTTGCACCTATAACAAGGCAGACTGGTTGAAGGCCAATCACAAAGATGATACAACTGCCAGGCTTTACAGTGGTGGCAGGTCATACAACCAGGGGCAACAGCTGGAGACTTCACTCAGGTTTGTCATTAGGAAAGAGCTTTTGCTCTTTCTAAGCGTTTTACTGGAGCAGGACACTTAGAAAGATTGAGTCATCTCTAATGTTTGATATTTGCCCATAGCTGGGCAAAACTAATCTAGTGCTTGTGGTAGCCCTGCTTCAAGTGGGATGTCGGACAAGATGACCTCTGGAGGCCCTGTCCAATCAGCATTGTTCTGGCTGCAGAATGCTGTGAATCAGACTTCAGTATTAGGGGACCGACACAATAAGTAGATTTGTTAATTAGAACATTTGACCTGGCCTGGCATGGCCTGGCTTTGCAGAAGGTCACAGGTAGCATAAGCTGTTGCACTGACTGAGACACCAAAATCTGTAGCAGTTACCTGGGGAGAGTCTCTCCTTGCATCTAAGATTTCTTAGTGAGGAGGAGGGTAAAACTAAGACAAACAAAAATACAGGGAATGCCTTGGGGAGCCTGATCTATCATTGCTGAGAGAAAAAGAGGAATGGTAGTTGCTTCATGAATGAGGGCTGTCATTCTCCCACCTAGAAGTCACTGCTGCCCTTCATGTTTCCAGCTGTAGTGACAGCAAAGGCTGAATTCCACCCTGGCAGCCTGCTGCCTGAGGCATCTGCCTACATCACCTCACCTTGATGACTAGCTCTACTCAGGACATGCAAACTTGCTCGAGGGAACAGAGCAGCTGTACTCAAAATACTGAGCAGACAACTTCACCTCCACCTCAGTACTGAAGGTTTGCCTCTTCATCCCCATGGGGTGACTCAATGGCACAGGATAGTAGCAGAGACAGGTGTCAACATGGCCTTAGTGGAACATCTAAATTTTCACAGCTTTACTGAGATACTGGGAGATAAAGCCACAATCTGGCCTCCGAAATGTCACACATATGGAACAGCAACTAGATGTGACCCACAGAGGCATAGCTGAGCAGATGTCTGCTTAAAAAGCAGCTGCCTTGGTGATGGCTTTTCTTCACTGCCTATGTCAGTTTCCTTGTCCAAAGTCAATGGGATCAGTGGCATTGAAATTACTCAGTACAGTGTTTCAGTTCTGATTTTAAAATTAAAAAAATAATTAAAACTTTTTTCTTTTGAGATAATTTTTTCCCCAAGTTTGACTTTTATTGAGGATATTTTTTTGTTACCATCGCAATTTTGTTTATTTTTCTTAGAAATCAGTGACTTTTTTGTTATTGAGTTCCTTTCTGAGAGTTGTAGTGAGGCAAAAGAAACTTTCTGTGTTGTGTGACTGGAGAAGCAGGCTCCATTCACAACACAGCAGTCTGTTAGGGAACGGTAAATATGTCCTATGGCTGTAGGAGTCTAAATGGATTTTTTCCCTGGGCTCTATTTTCAAGATGTGACAAAATTACTAGGTAGCCTATGTATCCAAAGTTAGAAATACACCAGGAGCTGAATACTGTCAGCAATACCAGAGAAGCCTGATTTTAGCTCCATTGCAACACAGAAGAATTCTGCTTTCATGGTGCCTTAATTCAACACCTGCAGGTGCTCTTTTCCCTTTCTGAAATTACAGGCTGTCTACGAGTAGTTAAGGCTTGGGACTGAAGTGTAAAGTAAAGTCGTGAGGTCTTTATTGATCAACACAGTGACAGATCCTAATAGCTTGATGTGAGTTACAGATGCTCCCTTTTGTTGCCTAAAATGGAGACAAAGGATGAAACATAGCTGAAATGTTTTGCTGACGTCCAGTTTTTAGAGTTCTTCGCTTTTAAAAGAGAAGTTTCTTTAAATTCAAAATTATGGTGCTGGAAAATGATCAGCACTCAAATCTGTTTGTTAGCTTATCCATTGAAATAGTAACTTTAAAGCCATCTTGGCCTCTCAAAAAGAATTTTGAAGCCCAGGACCACATGAATCAGACAAAGCCAAACCAAAATATTTGCATTTGTTGTGTGCATTAATACATTAAATTAGAAGCATTAGTTTGATTTGAAAATAGGCAGTTGACAGCATTGTTTGGCTATTGGGCTACTGAACCACTCTGGTTCCTGTGCTGGTAGGAGGGGCTAGAGGTAACAGAGAGTCTAGAGAGGATGCCATAAATAAAAAAAGACACTCATTTCAGTATCTTGGGTAAATGTTTAACAGTCATAAAGAGACTGCTCTGGGGCATGTTACTATGCTTCAGTAAGCAATGTGTTGTTGTTATTTCTTTGGTTTCCATAACATGGCAGTTGAGTTAAAAGGTTTCTGCCTGGCAGGGTAGAAAATGGGGCTGTTTCTGAACTCAGTGGAGAGAAAGAGCTGCTGCCTCATTGCAAGGGGGGATCCTACTCTTCTCCTGTTCTGGAGCAGTGGTGCTGTGGGGATTCTGCAGTGCCTCATACTACACTGACTTGTGCCTCTTGACTGGTTTTCCACCTTCAGGCAGACAGTACCTCTCAAGGCTCTGTGCCTCATCAAAGCTTTGAAAAGGGAGCTGCTATATCACTGGCAGTGCTTGGTGATCTCAGGTCTCTGTGGTGGAAGATCATGTCAAATTCCTGCCACTGTTTGCAGTCAGGCAGTAAGTCTTGATGCTGTTCAGTTGCTCAATGGAGATGTGCATACAGCTGCACGTCCTGTTTCACTCTGAGTGTTGAACAACTTGCATAGACTTAGTGGGGACTAGTTGTACATTGTAAATTTAGGACATAAAAACCCAGACTATAAGAGCACTGAATGGGGTCGTACCATATGGCTCTCTAGCTCTCTGTCCTGTCCCTGGTGGCCATCAAAAGGAGGTGTGTAGGAAAGAATATAAAAACAGGTTGCACAATTCATGGTACTTCCCTAGGCGCTCTCCCTGCTTCCAATCATTTGCAGCTTAGAGACTTCCTGGCCTGGAGATGTTTCTTTGAATTTATAGCCTGAAAATATTTCTGATCTGTGAAATTGCCCCACCTTTCCTTGAATCCAAGTAAGCTTTTAGCATCTGCAACATTCTGTGGCATGGTGTTCATCAAATGCACATGCTTTTTCTAAGGTCACAGCCTCTGAGGTCAGGCTGACTTCTTGTGTCAAAAAATTCAGTCCCCCATTGTCATCACACCATGACTGGGCTCCAGAAAGAGCTCTTCTTCAATACCCTCGCTCTGTACCTGTTATTACATGTTAATATTGATTAATGCACTTGCCACATATGGTGTAGGCACTTGTCTTACTTTCCATCCACCTGGGATACACATTAATCAACAGTACAGCATGGTATAGTATGTCATGTCTCATTGCTTAAATATTTTCCTACTCCCTTATGTTGTTTTTAAATTGAAGAAAACTGAGTGCTCAAATAGACGTAATAGATCAGTGTAACTAGATTTGTCTTAATACATCCTAGATGAATTTGCCCAGAAGAGTTTAACAGAAAATCTTTTTCAGCATACAAAAACTTTTGACAAGTTATATCACTGAGGATTGCTTTCTACAGGAAAACCAAAGAAGGCCCTTTGTTCTCTACCTGTGTCTCCCACAAGATAAAGATATTTTATCTCACCCTCTCCCATTAAGAAAAAAAAAAATGGCTTATCGGCTTCAGAAAGCTGCATTTAAGTTTTACAAACTTTTAGTCTCAGAAACAGTGTTCCATAATTAGTTATGGGCTAAATATAACTCTGCTGTAGCTGAGTTGAGCACAATGATGGTGGCACTCAGTTTCCCCAGTGTTAAGACACCAGAAATCAGGTACCTGGTCTGAGCAACCAACTCTGTAATGGGCACAGAGGACTGGGTGCCTACTGACACAGATTTATTTCACCCTGCAGTAAGTGTTTAAAATGAGCTTCTAGAGGTGTCTTTCCTGCTCTATTGATTAGAGGTTATTGATTCATTGAAAACTAGTTTGGACTGCACATTTCCTATGGGAAAAGTTAGACCCTGGGACCTAGAGCTTAGAGAACAAAGCAGCACAATGGAGAACAATTTCAGCTGTGTTTGGTGTAACAGGCTTCAAATATATAAAATTCATGTTCAGTAGACATAAAAAAATTGAATAAGCCAAATTTTCATAGAAGTCTAAGACACAGAACACAAGACAAAAGAACTCATGGGGCAAATAGAAGGTCCTTCCAGTGTGAGTGGTTACTGGTAAGAATTGCTCTGTTATAGGTCATATGAGCAGTTCATACATCTAATTGATCACTAAATCACTACTGTTGATTGTCTTAGTGTAAAGTGAGAGCAGGAAGTTGTGGAAACTATCCTATGACTTGGTGTACCAGTGAAAGAGTAAAAGAGCTGAAGACGATAACCAGAGGTTTTGCACTGTGTTCTGTGCTGTCTGACTTGCCTCTTGGGTACATAAACTTTCTTTTTACATTTGTTTTTACATTTGTTTTGGAGATTATGGACACAAGTGTGTCTTTTATTACTTAAAATATTTCTGAGCTCATACACAACCTAGAAATTATGTGGCATATTTTAACGTGTTTACACAAAAGGGCAAGGGTTTTGCTGCTTTTAGCATTTTATCCTTTCTGAATTCAAGTTCCATGGCCCATTAATGCAGTTTTTGAAACTTTTTTTTTTTTTTTTTAAATTCTGTCAAACAATCTCACAGCTTCTTTGAGATTTTTTAAAATCTTCCAGATGTCAATATGCCTTGCAGATTATTGGTACTATATGAATACCAGATACAAACTATGAATTTCTTACATTGGCTGCATATCAGTTACTGTGAGATAAAGAATACAGTCAGACCTTCTGAGCATTGCAAATATAGCTTGTGATGCGAAGAGAGAGTCCAGAATAACTTTGATGCAGGAAGTATTTTGATGCATTATCAAGAGCTTTTTCACGGAACGATAGTTTCCAGAATATTTATGCAGTGCCTTCATCTGTAAGCAACTGTATAAACAATAAATAATCCTTCTCATCAGTGTCACTACATCCTACTGAATAAGTCCCCAGGGCACTGTAAGTAAAAGTTATCTTGCAGCCATTAATAACAAACAGAAGAAGGATTTCCTTACTGACTTCTATCAAGTTTTCAGTAGTGTTTTGATTTGATTCGACATTTCTAAAAGTGGCATAGTGTTTGCTTGCCTGCCTGCCTGCCTGTCTGAGATGTTCAAAGGCAAGCAAGTTTGTTAGGTCCACAAATCTCATAAGTGTCTGAAGGACTTCAGACCTTGCTGGGCTGTTTGTTAACATCACTGCAATCTACTGCTCTCCAGGGTACATCTGAAATCGTAATTGAATTGCAGCATACCAGAACTGTCCCTAGCCCTCCTATTAGTTGAAAACAGGCCAATCTGCACTCGCTCTAACCAAAGAGTGCTTATTCAGATTCAGGACAGCTTGGGTGGCTTTTAGCCAGCCCAGAGTATTATAAAATTGTAGAATACTTTGAGTTGAAAAGGAGTTTAAAGATCATCCACTTCCAGCCATACTGCCGTGGACAGGGGCACCTCCCACTAGATCAGCTTGCTCAGGGCCCCATCCAACCTGGCCTGGAACACTTCCAGGGATGGGGCATTCACAACTTTTCTGGACAACCTGTTCCAGTGTCTCACCTCTCTCACAGTAATAAATTTCTTCCTAATATCTAATCTAAATCTACCCTCTTTCAGTTTATAGCCATTCCCCCTTGTCTTATCACTACATGCCCTTGTAAAAATTCCTTTTTGATATGTATATAGTATGCCAGTCAAACTCTTAGCATAAGAAATGGACCTAATTTCACTTGAAGGAGTCTTTTAGATGATGTCAGGGAATGATCCCTCCTTACTAAAAATCCTAGATCAATTTTATGATCACTTTCTTGCCTTCAGTTTAAATCAACTGAAAGGAAGGGATGGAAACTTGTTTAGTAAGAAAATGAATGTTAATTATAAATCCATTGGTATATTTTCTTCTAACTTTTTCATTTGATGTGCAGATGCTTTCTTTCACTTACCAGTGAAAGAGCTGAGAACCGACCATCTTCTAAGAGTACCTTTTGGCTTCAGGGAAGGGAGTGATACAAGAGATGAGTGCATTTTTCAGGAATGAACAAGGAACTCTGGGCTTAAGCCACATGGACCCCCAGGTGCCTAAATTGCTTTGGAAATAGGACTTGGGGTATGAGAGTCAATGGAAATGGTTGAGGCTCTGCTGCCTCAGGCCTCTTTCAGAGTTTGCCACATTTGTGGCACACAGCGATTAGTGAATTGCATGTTAAACAATTCTGAATGGCCTTAGTTTTGAAAGCCATATATTTAAATAGACTAAAGTTAGTTATTTGCTCTGACAAGCTACAGGAGCTTTTCAGCAGTGATCCTGGCAATGGCAATAGCAATTATCACAAGAAGGGTTATAATCCACCTCTGCAAACAGCACCACTGGCTCCTAAACTGGCTTCCAGTTACTTTACTGATCAGGCCTTCAGAAACAGCCTGAGTGCAAGTTTTTTTAATGTTGAAATTAAATATTTAATAGTGTAAGGGCAGAGAGGCAGTGCCTCCTCCATTCACCAAGAACAGAAGTTCAGAGTGCATGGTGCAGAGACCCATAATAGCAGGATAAGACTCAAATTAAAACTGACTCAATTGGAAAAATTAGTTTGGTGTGGGCTAGTGGACAGTGCTGACATTTTGAGAGCATTGGGTTGCATGCAACAGGGAGCTGCATGCAATGTGATTAAGGTAGATTAATTTGGGCAAATGTGCACTGCGTTTTGAGCACATCTAGCATGGCAGAGTAACAATCTGAATAACAACCTGAATAACAGACACTCTGTACATCCATGGGAACTCTTGTTCACTTCAGTGTAAGTCCTCTTATGCAGTTTATGTGACAGAACAGGGTTTTGGTGTCACACATGGGTGCTGGGATGGCTCTTCCTGGTGATTACCCTCTCTTATCCCAATCTGTATGCCAGCTGAGCTGCAGCCAGTCAGCAAGAACTCTTCACCCTTTTTCCTTTTTCCACCTCTCTTCCCAAGAAAAAGAGTCTTCCTTACCCCTGGTGCTATATACAAGAGGCCTGCCTTTTGTACCTCTTCAGCAATAAATAAAGAGGAGTGAAATTCAAAATTTCCAGAAGACCAACTATTTTATGAGACCTATTTGGAAATATTTTTTACCTGTCCTGATTTCTGTACTTATTCCTTTGTATGGTTCAATCACTCTCTCACTGATGGTGAAGGCCTTCATTAATTTGGATGTAAATGCTGGTTTGGCTTTTTAGGATCATGGATGCTGGTGATCTCTGCAAAAGGCTTTCCCTGGTCCAGCAGGACTTTGAGATGCCATCACTGAATCTCCAGTCCCTGCCCAGCATCATGTTTTGAGCAATGCTTTCCCACTGCTGTCACTGGGACATTGTACTTGTTCTGTTTCTTATTTCTAGGTGTGTTTCTCATGATGGAGTATTTTGTTTCCCAGCAGTGATACATGAAAGAGAAACTCCAAGCTCAACCAAAGAAGAAAACTGAAAAAAAACACTCAAGGGTGTTAATCAGACAAGACATAAGTAACCGGAAGAAGAGGTGAGTTGTAGATTTCCACATTCAGAGGACACTGTTTGCCTTGTACCTTTCAAACTTGTTAGTGCCACTGCTGATTGAAACAATATTTCTGGAAATTCTCATTAGGATTCTTGTCGGGGTTGGAAGTTTGTAAACTCATCTTTCATTGGTTTCCTGTATTGCCAGGGTTGTTGTATTGTCTCATTGCATTGGCCAGCTTGAATAGCCAATCACATCCTTCCCCCCGCAGCCTATATAA
>JAWWES010000115.1:77882087-77916056 GCA_035583135.1 Lophotriccus pileatus | reverse complement strand
TGCACAGAGCTGCCACAGGACTGCCGGCTGGACCCCCACAGGAGATACCCCTGCTAAACCTCGGCAAATACCCCAGCCGCTACAACCGATGCTAACTACAACCAATGCTAATTTCAACAGATTCTCCTGCCCAAAGTCAATGGACTTCCCATATTCGAGAGTGCAAGGACTAAATTTACCTCTGAGCTGCATATACAAATTGTGACTGAAATGCTACCTATTCATAAGAGAGCAAAAGAGTCAACAAAATAGCCCACGCAGGACCTAGTCTGATATTAACTCCTCCCATGACCTTTATATCAGGGAAATCTGATACCTCTGAGAGAAATAACCTTAAATGTTTAAAAAATATTTTTACGAATTAATATGAGGCCTAACTTTTCAAGCCCTACAAATATCCGTTGATCCCATTGCCTTTTATTAGCTCTAAAGAAGAATTTTATAGTGGTCTTTTGATTCTAAATTGATAATATTTAACAGAAAACAAAGCAAGAAGAGAATGAAGAGAAGCATTATAGGTCTAGAAATGTCCTGATTTGTTTGCACAGCAGAAACTTCTTGTGCTTCAGTGGAGGCCCACATTGGGTTGTTATGCCCTGTGCTTTTGTCATGCTTTGTCTTTCCCTGTTTAAATTAAATCCCAAAGCTACTGTTGGATCGATTTTATGTAAAGAAGATGTGGCATAAAGCCAGCTTTTCTTGGTTGAGAAAATACTTTCCCTCTGTGATAACGTCTTTTAAAAAAGGCACTATCAATAAAGTAATCAGTAAAGTAAGAAACATCAAGGTAGAGCCAACAGTCACACCAGAGAGTTTACTAATGTGTGAGAAACCCGTCTGCTTCTCCTAAGATCACCATAATAGACTGAATGTTTTTTGGTTTTAATTTTATACCAGCATGAGCTCTGCTCTCTCTATACAGTATAGCACTCTTTGTACTGAGAAAGTGGAAATTACATCTATCCAAATACACTGGCTCAATGAGTCTTGGTTTTGATGACCTTATGCCTTTTTGGTCTTCTCGTTTAACTGGTATGTTTATTGTTGGCTTTGAAGCAGTTAAATGTAGTCGGAAAGTCTTTTCTTATTTCCTGCTTTTTTTTTTCCTCTCCCTCTTTCTTCCTTTTCATTGTAGAAAAAAAAAACTATGTCAAGGAAAAACGCTTAGCTTATGGATTTTTTCACTTCTATCACTGTTTTTATTACAAAGCAACCCTGAAGACCTTTTAATTCTCTTGATTGTTTAAAGATGCTTCATGAAAATATGACATCTCAGATGTGAGGATAGGTATAATTGAGTGCAAGATTCTGTTTGCCTGAGTCTACTACAGTAAGATCCTAAGGAATTCAACAAAATGGAAAGAGTCAGTAAGGGTTTAGTGGAATTTGATAGGAGGCCCCATACAAATATCCAGATGAAACTATAACCAATTATTCTGTGCCGAATATTATGCCTTGATGAAAATAAAATACCTGAGTTTAATCTCTCATTCAGAGTAAAGATTTGTAGTATAATGACCTGATTTAGCTGAAAAAAGGAAAAAATAAGTAAGTCTGACAGCTGAGAACAGAAGGGGGATTAATCTCAAAAGTTGCTGGTCTTTGTTTCCCATCCTTTCATTATTGTTCAATCAGAGCAAAGAAAGGACTAGCTGCCCTGACACAGCTCTAATTTCATTGCTCAGAGAAAGGGGGAGGTATGGTGGAGAGAGAGATTCCATTATTTACAGACAGAGGAACTGAGAAGGAAACAGAAAAGGAGCCAGTTGATCCACTTTTGGGTGTGCCTGGGGCTTTGGGCAGAAACAGACTAACAGTGCCTGCACTCATCAGCAGGTGCAGCAAGGGCAGCTGAAGGTACGTATGACAGGGTGGGATGGCACACAAGGTGCAGCCCACTGAATGCGTCATCATCCCACTTTTCAGTGTTACTTTTGACCTCCAGTGCACACAACAAGTGGAGAAGGGAGATGGTGCTGTGACATACATTACAGTGCTATCAGCTCTTCTGATCCCTTTGATGGTGCCTCTTCTTGGCATATGACATGAACCCAACTCTCATTCCACTTGTGAACATTTACAACCACAAGCTCCACTACGCACCCTGAAGGCCAGTGGTTGCTGCAAGTCAGGCAGCTGTGCAGCTACTTGCTTCAGCTGACTGGAATTGCATTTGAGAGTAGTACAACTTACCACGTACTTCTTATGCCAGCTGTTTGAATTAATGCTTGAGTTACCACATTCTCTGCAATCACCATGTTAAAGTAGCAAGGGACAGAAAAGCTAGCAAGAGAACTTTCTGCAAGTATGTATATATATATAGAAGTAAGAAAAATACCAAGGAGTAAACTGCATTCACTATTAAAAGAATAATAAAGTAAGATGCCAAAAGTTGAGGTTGAGATAGTTGAAAAGTTTAGTGTTTTTTGGGTTTTAGTGGTTTTTTTTGTGTGTCTTACAGTCTTCAGTAAAGTGATCAGCTGTGCTCTTAAATTTGACAATCTTTTATTTAGAAGAAAACAATAAGATAGGAGATTGGTCATTTGGAGAGTATTTAGCTCTTGGGTATTTTCTGGAAGAAAACAGATTTCATGTCTCAGGAAATTCACTGTGATGTGAAGCCTTACAGGAAAAATCTTAGAGATATTAGTGATTATCTTTGATAATCCTTGGAATATGCCTAGGCTTTCAGAAGACTGCAGAACAGAAACCATGGTGTCTGCCTTTGAAAAAGAGTGACATGAGGAACTAAAAATCATAGTGTGGTCTGCTTAGCTTTGGCTTCTGGAACAAGAGTGGAACAAATATTCAAAGTGTTTTTAAAGACCTGAAGATGATGAGGAAATGGGTTAATAGCCATTATGGTTTTGTCAAAAACAAATTATTTCAGTCACCTAATTTCTTTATGGGACTAAATAATAGATAGGGAAGAAACAGGCTGGGACACGTTGCTTTCTCCTGATAAATTCTGATATTTCTCATAGCATTTTATAAAACAGCTAAGAAAACACTCTATAGATTTAGTGGGACACTGTTTGGAAAACTTCATTTAGAAGGTAGTTGTCAAAAGCTCACTATCACTTTTCAGTATTTTTTGTGAGTTTTCATATGATACCAACATTTAACAAATATACTGTAGGACAGGATTTATCTTCAGAAAGTGTTTGAGAGTAAATGCAGTCTAAAGGAGCAGTTCAACAACCAGAATTTCAAGATATTAGGCTTGAATAGGAATAATCTTACATCCACACAGAGAAAGAATAAGAGGCTGGATAATTGAGTATCCTCCTCATTGGAGGAGGCTGAGTCTCTCATCATAGTGAATTACTTAGTGAACAGGACAAAACTCCCTAATTTTGTTGTGAACCCCTGTTCTATTCAGTTTTGGTAAAGGCTCCTTTGGAATATTATGCTCAGGTTTGGGTACTAACTTTTTACAAATACCTGGCTCAACTGGAGAGATTGCTGAAAACAGTAATTGTAGGAGTAGATAATGTGATTAATGAAGAAAAGCTTAAGAAATTGGGATGGCTGAGTAAAGAAAGAATATTAGTGGGAAACATAACAGTCTTTGCACAACTTAGAGGAGAGGAAGTATTCCCTTCACGTTCTATGGGTAGAATAAGAAATAACAGACTTTAATTGGTGTAATGGGGATTCTTGTTGAAAGTTTTAGCAGGAAAACTTTAGCAAAAGATGTGAAAGGTTATGGGATCTCCACCTGAGGAACTTCTCTGTCAGGCATGGCCTGGGTATAGTTGAATGGGGAGAAGATTAGATGTACTCTTGCAGTCTGATTTTCTTGAACTTTTTGCACTCTGTTTTTGTTTTCCCTTCAAGGTGAGATTCATTCTCAAGAGCAACTGTGAAGTGAAAGACATGTTATTTAGCAGGAAAAAAAAGATTAATTGGACTTGATTTCCACTTAAATGCTCAAAATGTGCTTGTGATCACTTCTCACAAGCTCAAAATGGATTTTTTGCATCCTGTATGAGCCTGTGGTGCTGAATGAGCATAGTAGGTAGACTTCAAAATACTCCTACCCTAGTTGCAAATCATTTAAGAAATTTGACAAGTTTTATTGTATACATGAGACAGTTTTCAATGCGTTAGGAGTCAGACGTGTTCCTTTAAAAAGTGTTCACTGCTTTGGAAAACCTCAGGCTTTGGTTCATCTTGAGACACTCAGTTGCCTTAAACTAGGCTGCACAGCAAAACAGTACATGAAATTGGTTGCCACTTTGGTGAGTGTTGCCTTTGCTCACTGTAGGTCAGCTGTCAAAAGAAAACTTCGACTGTCCTCATTGTAACCTTCTTACTCCCATGGTTCTAAGCTATGAATACGTTGGTATGCAACCCATAGTCCAAAAAGTTTTCCTGTTAATAAGATTCCCTGTTAAATTCCAGGGTTGTATGATCAGTTTACAAACACTTAGAAGAACGGTTTCATTGGAAGACTCTGGGCTCTGTTATTAAGACTGTTGATTTTGGCTGGTGATTGCAATCAAAGTTGAATAAGCAGCAATGGTTCAAAATGATTGCAAATTGTAACTACAACCTCCTGGCACCGTCTGCTTTTCTGTGCTCTCTGTGACTACAGTTCACCTATTTCCTCTTATTTTAGACAGGGCACCCCGCACTTGCTGCTTGAGCCCTTTTCAGGGCATCAGAGTTGGGATCTTCCAGGGTCCTGTTGCTAGCAAATGCCTCCTGTTACAGGCATTCTGCCCACGTATACGGGTTTTGTCATCTCTTCTCCCAAGAACCTGTCATGTGAAGAATGCCTCTTGCTGAAGGAAACATCAGGTAGCCAACAGAATTGATTAAAAAACTTTCATTATTGTTTGGTAAACTGACAGCTGGAAAATTGATTCTCAGTTAACAGTTCTAATTTCTATTACTGTGTATCTATCTTCTTGAAAATAATTCAGGTTTCTCATTTAATAACTTGAATATATTTTTTTTGCCTATGTGTCATGTACTGAATTTGCATAATGAGATTTGAAAGCATGTCCAGAGGTAAAGAACCCCTAAAATAACCTAGATTATGTTGAAGGAGACAAGGAGACATTAACATATAGAAGCCAGAAGAGGGTGAAGAATAGCTTTTTCATGGCTGTTAAATATTCTGCAAGTTTGCAGTAACATCTAATTTGACATTTCTTCATGAACTATAGAGGCAAAACAATTATAACATAGGACATTGCAAACAAATGAACCCAAAGCATAAATACAGAAGAAGCAAAAGGAAATTAATTTTGAATATAGTTATTCACACTGGTCAGGGGCTGTAGTGTTACACCCTTCAGCTGCCCAAGTATCCCATTCCTAGGCTTGTACCTAGTTTTAGGTTCAGTCTCCTGGTTTCTGGGAAAAAACCCAACTGTACTGATGTCCTAGTTTTGGCCAGGAGAGGGTTAATTTTTTACAGTAGCCAGGAAGGGAGCATGGCCAGACCCTAATTTTATTTGATTCCATCTCACAGTCACTTACAAGGTGTGGGAATAAGGGATTTATTTCCAGGTGGGGTGGGGAAGAGACTGTTGGTGTTTTGTTGCATTTTTTCCGCATAAATAATTTCTGTGTCTTATACCTTTAGTGATTAACACTGTTGCTGTTACTCTTTGTTATCTTACCTCATTGCTGTTTCCAGTAAATTGTTCTTACCTCAACCTGTGGTTTTCACCTTTTTGTGCCTCCAGTTCTCATCTTCATCCCTGGAACTGGAAGGGGGAGAGAAAGGCAGAGGGAAGCAAACAAGCAGCTCTGGTTTGGAAGAGTCTCATTTGTGGGGGTGGAGGGGACACTAAATTGGAAAGTGCCGTTCCTAAACCATGACAATTGATTTCCAGTGATTTTTCACTAACTGGTGATTTAAGAGGTAATATATACTTCTTATCATGTTTAAATTCTTTCATAAGTGTTCAGAAGAATGAAGTAACTGGAAAATCACTTGTATTTTCTGATATTCAGACAGTTGAATCTCAGTACTGCTTATGATGAAAGCATTCACTAGTCAAGACTTCCCTCTCAGAAAAAAGGCTAGTTCAGTATAATCTGTGGAGAAACAAAAACCTTACCAGTAACCTCTTCCATTTGATAGTGAAGAAGCAGATCACCAGACTTGAGCTGCAAGTCTGCAGGCGGTACTGAAAATCACTTTTTTCAAGATGAAAATGAGCTACAGAACTATGATTTTGTTTGAGGGAAAAGAACATCATCTCCTGTGGTACACAGAATTTGGTGGCATCTTTTGTAATCTTTTATGAAATATCTAACATTAAAATATAATGTCAAGAAGTGGCTGAACAGCAGTCAGAGCATGAATACATCTGCAAATAAACCAGCAAAATCGGTGGATATTTAGTGAACTGAGTTACGTGTATTTCAGCTGTGCCATCTTCCTGTTGTGGAAAAAAAAAAATCCCAACAAATAATATTTTATTAGGATTAAACATTCTTATTTGCTTTCCCTTCTGTTTTATGTTAGGAATTGGAACTTAATTCTTAAAATACAAATAAAGGGAAGAAATAACAGTAATGAGGTTAGATTTGAGAATTTCATATAAATGATGAACAGGATCCCACAAGCTTTTGAAAAAAAACTGATTGAAATTCACTCTAGTTTGCTCCCATAAATCTTAATTGTAAATCTGTATTTCACTTTAACAGGCTGCTAAATTTTAGGAAGCTGTGTTAGTGTTCTTATATACTTGGTTGGTTTTTAATTCACAAAGTTCATAATTCTGACTTCTGTACAGGAATGTGAACATTGTCATTTTCTATATGGGTGTTTATCTGCCTAGCAGTATTTCTCTGATTCAAAGCATCCAGAGGAAATGCAGAAAGTTCTATTTCAGCACAGATTCCTGTACCTGGGATAGATTTGGCTTTCTTTTGTAGTGTAACTTTTAAAACAAAAATAAATCATTCCGTCCACGAGGAACAAGGTACTGGTAAAACAAACTAATATACACAAACATTTGCTTCAGAGAACTGTGCTCACTTTTCTAATGTCCAGAAAGCAGACTTGGCACTTGTAACACAGTACCTGGAAGGACAAAAATCTCATCCTTTCTTCTTTCACTGACTTCAAGGAGAATCGAGCGTTCTCCCCACCTTGCAGGATTGAATCCTTTGTAAACTTCCTAATGATTAATATATGTTATGAATATCTATTAAATGTTACAGTAGGTTGATAACACCCAGCCATATCACTCATTTATTAAAAGAAACTGTTCAGTCAAAGTCTGAACAGGGGGGTGAGAGAGCAACTCAACTGCAGTTAGATTGATGATACTTCTAAAAATTGTCCAAGCATGTGTGGAAGAACCTGTCAAAGTAAGGGTTTAATAAATGAGAAAGTGAAGGACAGGTAACTTTCCCAATATACAGAAGTTGTGCACATGCATGTGCATGCTTCATTTATCCCACGCTTCCTAGCAGGTAAACAATACAAAAAGAGAGTCTGCTTGCCATTTTTGAGCTAGCTTGTCTGGAAAAGAAATTTGCCAAGTCAGTCATTACTGGGGTTACGGTAGCATGCTGTGTGGTATCGCTGAAGACTGCGTTTGCATCAGCACATTTCCACCAAACTCAGTGTAGTGATTCTTGCCCGTCACTCCAAGAACCTGCTCTGATATTCTGGGCCATGCCAGCAATAGCAGGACTGGGAGGACAGGCAGCTTCTGAAGAGAGGATGGATAAGGGAGGGTAAGGAAGCAGGGGGAGATGCAGAGGAGCAAGTGGGGAAGCAGTTGATACTGTGGAGATGCCTACTGCAGGCAGCCTCATCCTTCCTCCACAGTGACAGCATCAGTGCCTGATTTTGTAGGAAATTTGCACTTTCCAGGTGTTTGTTGCCCAAGTTAATTGATGATTTTGCCTTTTTTGGAAGCTGGCCCTGTTTACACTAGAACTGGTGAGGTACCATGGTGCTGTAAAACTCTCAAAGGTGACAGGACATGTGATATATTGAAGCATTTTCCTCCCTACTGATAAACTGATAAACTGGAGGTGTTTGTGGTGAATATGTGGTAAACTAGATGAGGAATATATTTTGAAAAAGAATGTGCCTAGTACAGGGATTGAAAGCTACCTTTAGCTTCTTGCCTGATGTGGAACCATCATCTTAACTCCAGGCTTTGATTGTGTAAGTCTCTGAGAGCAAAATATAAAGCACTTGGAAATGGCACTCAAGCAGAAAAGGACTGTTGGCTGAACAGTTCTTAGTGCCTGAGCACTCCATAAATAGTCTTTTCTGTGCAGTCATCTGCTCTGATTTCTCCCTCAAAGTTACAGTTGTTATTCAATTTCTGATTGCAATAAGGGGCTTGACATAGCCCACATTTCTAATAAACTGCTACAATATTTACCAGCTAGTTTTTTTTATTACTAACCTCTTGTTTCACAACATAATTCACATGTAACACTCCTGATAGGTTACTGAGTAAATGTCTGGGAGCACTACCTCATGTGTATTTCACCTTGTCGTTTTGACATTATTAGTACTTCTGTGATTGCCGATGAGGTATCTTTGCTTAGTAAGTGGGCTGTGTGTCGTCTATGGTAAAATGTTGCTAGGTTTTGGGGATCCAGGATTTTGTTGGAATAATATTACAAAGGCTGAGTGAACTTTCTTTGCCTAAATATCTGGTTTTGACACTGTGGTTGATATCTGGTATATGATTTACCATGATGTGGTTGACTGAAGTTGCAAACATCCAGATGTTTGTGATTACCTGTGTTCTGGTGTGTGTACAACAGGAAAACACTGTAGAAGCTGGCTGGCTAACCTTGGTATTTACTGCCCTTTGAAAGGAAAGGATGCTGCCTTGACCATAAGGACACCTAAATGCCTCTATTGCTATTACCACCCATGCATCCCCTGCATGGGACAAGGAGTTCCATTTCAGTACAGGTCCCCAGTTCTGGCTGAGAAATACTGAGGGTTGTTCGGTTTCTTTCTGTCTTGGCTTCCTGATGGACTTTCTGGAGGGATCCCAGACCTATGCTCCAGTCAGGTCCCAATCCCTGCTTCCCCCTGTTCCCAAAAAGGTCTTTCTGGATAGACCCCAGGTCTGACTCATTCACTTTGTCTGATGGCTGGTTGATGGCTGTCACAGTCATTGGGCTCCCTCTTCTCAGATGTGGTAGGTCATCACCCTGGTAGGAAAGTACACTGGCTGTTCTGTGTCCCTTCAGCTCCCCTGGGCTCCTCTTCCTCTGGAACAGCCCTGATCCCCTGATGGCAGTATTTTCTGCCTCTGTTGGCTCAGGCAGCTGGTCATTATATAATGACCTCTTTGAATTGCCAGCCCCAAGTCTTATTGGCAGGAACAGGAGCCTTTGATGATTTGATAAATCCGAAATAGATGAGGGTCACTTTGCGGTCATGGTCAGGTTGCCTAGAAACATCTGCTTCATCTAATGGCATTTGGTGCCTTCTATGGGAAGGTGGATTTGTCCGGGCATGTGACGTATTTAAAGAGTGTGAGTCATCAGCATCTGAAAGGACTTCAGTGCCCTCATATTGTGTGCTTGGCATTGGCAGTAAATGTAAGTGAAGGCAGTATGCTGCGCCACACTGGAAACACTCACACCATTGTGTCTGCAGAAGCACTGGAGTATCTCAGCAATTACTTCTTATGGTTCTGTTTGCCCCTTTGAGAGTGAGGAGTAATAACTTATTATCAAGTTCTGTGAGATATGAATAGTGTGCAGCTCTTGCCTGGTAATTACTCCTGAAATTGCACTGTGATTTCTGCTGCACACTGTAATGCAAGGTAAATTAAATGTATTTCTGGGAAAGGGAAAACAACCCCAAACCAAACCAGCAGCACTTAAACAAACTAAATGAATTGTTTAATTATTAAATTAATTAATAATTAAATTATTAAACAATTGATGGAAGCGGCATTTTATTAAACTCTTGATGGAAGAGGCACATGGATGGGAAAAGTTAACCAGTCAGGGAAAATAATATTCGCAGTAAAGGACAGTAATGAGTGTGAAATAACAGCCTTAGTATCCGAGTCTGCATCAAGTCCCAGTCTCCTCCTGTCAGAATAGAGGTCACAGCGTGTCACTTTCTGTCATCTTGGCATAAACTGCTTAATATGATGCAATGAGAAAAAAGAAGTCCAGGTCTGGGGTATGTGCCATTTGTAAAGAAAGTATCCTGTTCAGAAAAATTACTCCTATTCATGAAAGATGTAAGCCAATGCTAGATAGATTTTTAGTGTAGGTTACATAGACGGCTGTACAATATAGTTTCCTCTACTAAATTGAACAGACCTTGCATTCATCAATATGCGTTTCTTGGCATGCAAGTGGTATTCAGGAGCACACAGAGGTGGGCCAGAAATAGAGGTGAAGAATGAGAGGAAGTTGGCACTGACACAAATTACACTGAAAATGCTGATTTAGGAAGAAAAAATGTAAATCATTTTAGTGTCTTTTGAAGAAGTGTGCCCAAGTTAAAGTTGTCTTGATAGCACACGACCCAGCCTGACATTGTTTTGGCAGCAGAAGGGTGTGTATACAGAGATGAAATGCCCTTTGATGAAGAGTGCTCACAAACAGCCTTTCTGAGAGTGACAGCAATGCCAGTACCTTTGAAGATCCAGTTACTTTTTCTGTCTCTGGACAAAGGGAATGAGGGACGATTTGTTAACAATGAAGGAAAATGGATTTCATTTTTCATATATGGGTGTATTTTATGCCCCCATATCTTCAAAGTCAGGCAGGTAACCTAGCACTATCTCTGAGCATGTAACAGGTTCAAAGCTTTGTTGTTTCCTGAAACAGAGACAGATACCAAACTGTAATTTTGAAATCACTGTAGTCAGTTTGGGACTGAACCTGCAAATAGTTACCACTTCAAATGCTGAGTTGACCATAAAGTAACATCTCTGCTCGGAAGCTATTGAACACTGGAACTGTCTATACCTTCTAAGATATACAAGGCCACATTACATGGAGCTTTTCCTGCTCCTAACCCTACTCTGATGCTCCACAACACTGGATTTTCCCAGTGCAGGCAGGAGAAGCCCTCATTTCTGCACTGTGATATAAGGCCGTGATGCTTGGCAGATGGGTACTTATTAATTCACTTAATTTTTGTGCTCACATAGCTCTATTCTTTTGGTCTCTTATTTTGCAACAGGGAGGAATGCATTCTTTTGAACCTTGGCAATCCTGTGGGGTACATCACTGTATAAATGTGTATGAGTTTCTGTGCATCTAGGATGTAAGCAGATTGCAGGGAAGTTATTTTTTTCCTCTCTCTTCTGTTTAATTTCTGTAGCACAGCAGCATCCACACAGTGCTGCAGTGTCTTTCCATCTTCTCAAGCCAGATGGGAGAGGTACAATGACCCCGTGGAACTCTGCTACAAGTGTGAAGAGTGCCTGTGCTGGTGGGGGAGCAAGGACTGCGTCTCTGGCTGAGCTGCACCTGGAAGTTTTACATTTGTCACATGCCTATTCCTATTTTTAAATGCAGCATTTTTCAGTGGTCAATGCTCCAAGGAATTGCTGGACCTGATCATGATAATTATGGGCCTGAACTGGGAACTGGGACCCAAACTAGAAGGATTTTAGTCCCAGTTTAAACTGAACTAAGATTGAATTGAAAATGTGCTGGTTCAGGTCCCATCTGCAGGCTGCTTCAGTTACTGAAATCCCTGTCATACTACACATGCTCAAATCTCCAGTGTCTGGAAAGGAGCTGTCAGTGTTGGATGGGTCAGTTATATTCTGCAACTGCAGTTTCAGCTGAAGAGCTTTAATTTCTCCTGGTGATCTTTTGTGCAGCTTGATAGCTTTATGGTCTATCATCACCACCCACAGCCATGTGAGCGGGAGAATTAGAAATGGGCTCCTACAGAGGCTACCTGGGTCCTGCTGGGAGAATGGGTTATTAATTATTATTATTAATTTCAAGGTGGAAGAGATTGCCTTGCTATATATGTGTGGGAACTGCTCTGGATCTTTGCAGGTTGCTGTGAAGGTGAAGCGTGGGACTCACAGCAGATGTTCTGAAGGACAGGACTTTGGTTTGTTTTCATATTACAAGAATTAGAGGTGTTCCCTTCACTTGCTCAGAAAAATCAACACTGCAAGTTTACCTGTGAGCAAAGAGCTCCCAAGAGAGCCTTATGCCTGCTACTTGCTGATGCACTGTTTTGGCTTTTTGGATCTACCCTTTGCAGTTTCTTCATGTCCTCAATCCTGGGTAAAACTTGACCCTTAAGGAGGGAGCCTGAAGTCCATACAAAACTTGCCTCTTTATTTAACCTTGTCCTGACCAGTTACTCAGAAATAAATTGAATCCCTCCTGACTTCTGCTTTCCAATATGTATATTTTAAAACCCAAATGAACTGAGACTGTTGCTGTTTTGCAGAAGCATTAATAACATTTCATAGACTCTAAATTCTTGGCTCAGAAATCTATTTTCTTTCTGAAGACTTTTCTGACTTTTAATAAAAAAGGAACTGCCTGCCCCAAGCAGAGAAATACAAGAGCCCCCCCGCCCTTTTTTTTTTTTTATTCTTTAAAAAACGATATCTTAAAAAAAAAAAGGTTAATAGCTTGTGACCTGTGTATATCAACAAGGAAGCTTACTAGTATCATTTGCTTAGTCCTAGATGAAAACAATTTCTTTATTTATCTTTATCCTCCAAAACGAAAATTTGTAGAACCTGCTTGGAGATTCAGGGAGATGTTCATTTCTTCATTGCCAATTTAACATTACCATTTAATGTACACAGTATGTGGGCTTCTCTTCCATATTTTGCAATGGATTCAGTGTAAGAGTTGTAATATATCACTTTCACAAGCAATTTAGCGCAGCACAAGGGAGGAAATGTAGCTGTACTGTCTTGCTACTTATTTTCTAATAAAATTCTAATAGATTTTGGGTTAATGACACAGAAGATGACATTTATATCCTTTTTTTTTTAAAAAAAAAATCTGCAGAAGCACAATGAAGCAGGAAGTTATAAGACCAGATGATAAGATAATGCACTCCTTGCTTCTATACAATAAAGTACCCTTATAAAATGCTGGCTTACCTTTGACACTTAACTAAAGTCTCCCTGTGAGACAGTACCTGGCAGGCCAGAGTCAGTAAGTCTAGTTAGGCTTTCCTTCACTAGAGGTTGATTTGCTCCTTATGTGAAAGATGATCTCTTTTAACCACACACACACACACACCCCTTACCCAGCAAAGATTATCAGACTTTTTTAAAGAGAAAGGCAGGACAAACAACAATAAATTTTTCTTCTATGGTTAATAAAGGAAGAAGATTAAAAAGACTCCCTTGTTGATAAAATCTAACCATTTATGTTCTTGTGTGATGAAAGGTGAATACCTATTTAGGATTTGTTTAGCATTTTGTCATCTGTAATGAATCTAAAGGGCACAACAATTTGTCTTAACATTCCATAATGCAGTGAAGCTCATTTTAACAAATAACTATATAAATAACACATTTATGGAGCCCCTTGGTTGACTGATATTGTGCTTGAGCTGTAAAACATTTTTAATTGATAACAGACTGAATTTGAAGCAGTAGAATGGATTCTTTCTACATAGAAAAATAAAATTAAAAAAAGAGTGTAAGGCACTTGTAGTAGCCACGGCACACGCATCCGTAAATCTTTCTGGGCATCTATGCAGGGTCTCACTTCTCATTTTATGCTCCTCAAAGTAACTCTGAATATTATCACTGACTACTTTGGACATAACACTGGACAATATCTACTCTGAAGTGTAGTCTCCTCAAGTTTTTCCGAATTTAAATGAAACAAACATCACAGTATATCTCTGCAACGTCATAGGGTTCTTTGATTTCCAGAGGCAGAAAGAAGAATCCTTGCTTTCTGATAATTTCTTTTTTCTACTAGCCAATTCTGCCACTTGATACAAAAGACGAGCATCTCTATACAAGTAAAAGAATACTGAGTTTGGATTTGGTGTTTATAGAATTGTGCAGCCCATCTAAAAAGATGTGAGACCTTAGTGCAGTCACCCATGACTTTCTTTTCAGTTCTCAATGGCTGTGTTTCAGTTCAATGTATATGATCTTTACGATGGCTCTTGCCCAGTATTGTAACTCACTCGGCTCATTTTTAGACAACTGAGAAGCAGCAAATCAATAAGAAAATGAGAATACAGTGTAGAAATATGCCTAGTGGAAGGACTAGTCAAGCTTCCCATAGAGTCATATCAAATTGTCTCTGTTCTGAGCTGTGCCTACCCATGAAATAAGTGTGAGAATAGAAGATCTGAGCTTTACTTTGTGCTGTGTAGGATATTCTTTCTTCAGCAGTTAAGTTCGACTTCACTGGAGTCTAGGACAGAGCACAGGCATCAGGCTGTCAAATGTATCTTTTCCCTTCTGAGGCAAGCCCTGAACAGCTGAAAATGCACCGTTCATATGCCAGTGAGTTTACTAAAGTAAAACAGATCAGTGTGTTTGTTGCAGGCAGAATGGGAGCTTCAGACAAAGTTTAGTAGAGAAGTCCCTGTGTTGAGTCATGAGATGGAGAAAGGATCCCCTTGCTTTTGTAACTCCTCTCAGACATGAACCTGGGTGTGCCTCAAACAAATCCTAGCCTCAAACCCAGTTAACAGTTTATGTCTAAGGGTTTATACAGGTGCAACTGAGCCTTTATACAACTGAGCCTTTATACAACTGCAGGATTAAGGATGGCAACCCAAATATATTTATATATATATATTTATAAAATTCATTATATAAATAATGAATTATTTATTTAAGTTGATTACAATAATGATAATGATTAGACAAAAAAGAATGGTTCACTACACAGTAAGGATTGCTGTAACTACTAGTATAGGGCTATTTTTTAAAGTAATATTGAAGCAATTATATTAAAGTAATTATATTGAAGCAATTACATTAGAGCTAACAAACCCTATTATTAATGACTGGGCAAATGTCTTTCACTCAGCCTTGAGAAGTAACCCTGAGGGGTGTCACCACTCAGGGTATGGATCATCACACACCTTAGGGAGGTATGCTAGAAGTAGTCACCGGGCAAGACTTGGATAGTTTTTAAGGATCCATACTGAAATAATTTAGCAACATTCATGTTGGCCCCTGGGGATGGTACTTTTGCAGTATTATCTTATCTCTTTTATTACCTCTTTCTGAAAATGAAAGGAATTATTTCCATGCCTACTTCTCTCAACAGACTATAAAAAGTCCAGACAAGTAGCTCAGATGTAGTAGACCTCTAGTTGCTGAGACCAGTGTTAGATGTCTATATTATAGACTCTATCTAGCAGTCCAATTTACGGTGACACACTCAGAATTTGAACTCATTTAGCATTTCATTTCTGATGAAGCATTCTCAGAAGTAAGATACATGAGGAGGAGCTGGAGCTACAGTGCTGGAGCAGACAGACTGAGAGTCTTTTCTGGTGGGACTCCAGGGGGTCCTCTAGGACTCTTCTGCTCTGCTTCTCTATGTGCTCTCTTAGATTATGTATATGGATTTTTTAGAAACAACAGGTTGAACGCATTAACCAGGACCTTTTAACTCACTTTGCTTAAAATTCTTTGTTCTATAGTGCTAGTCACAATTCTTTGGCTGCATCTGAGTAGTATTTTTTTTAAAAGATAAAGATACAGTCAATGTCCAGCTGAATAAGTACTAAGATTTTGTCATAAGATATGTTGAAAGCTTTTCAGTTGTTTTAAGAAAATAATCAGAATTCAGAGTGTATATTAAATTATCAACTATCTAATAAGTGTGCTACTTCCCAGCTGGGATCCTTCTGGTACATTCATTCATCTTCAACCAGTGTAATTAAAGATGAAAGGTGTAACACTGATGATCCTTCTCTAGGGATCTCATCAGTTTAATTCTAGAACTATCAATGGGAAGGGAATATCATATAAATTGTTCAGACTTAATTGGACACCTGCTGGAGGTCAAGCAAAACAACCAAGGTCTACTGAAATAGGGTTTGCCTTCAGTAATTTAGTAATTTGGTAGGAGGGAATTTGGCAAGGTAATGCAATCTTTGTTTCATATCTGTTAAAACCAAGCTGGATTTGTCTAGCAAGTAAACACTGGGAAAGAAGTGGAAAACAAGAAGAGCAAACAGGAATGTGGTTAAAATCTCACCATCAGAAACTGGTAACCTCATGCATGCAGAAAGTGAAGCAAAAGAATACAGTGTCAGGGTCGCTTTTTTAATAGCTTCCTACTGGTGCAACAGGGGTGTGCAGAACTATTTCTGTGTAACACAACTTCTTTATAATTCAGAAAGTGTGCTGTAGTGCATGAGTGAAAGAACTGTTTGTTTCTCTCAACAGTGTTTTTAAATCACATCCGTGTGTTTCAATTTAGTGGGAAAAAAAAAGAGAATGACTCCCTTTTAAATAATTTTTCATATGGTGGTGTCAAAAATAATTTTTCATTATGGTGATGTCACCAGATCCACTTCATCCATTTATAGTTGCTATTTAAATTGCTCTTTCCATAAATGTATATGACTGCCTTGAGGGTGTCTATATTTGTTACTTGTCTCAGGAATCTTGGAGCAATCTCCCAATCTAATTAAGAGTGCTGTAATTACAGCTTAAAGGGCCATGCTGCTAATACTAAAGGTTCAAAATCATGAGTCAGGCCCCATAATTTGGGACTGGCCCACAAATGTGAATATTTGCTTTTGAAAAGATTATATTATGTTTTGGGCTTGTGGTTAATTTTTGAACTCCCTCTGCCCCTTGCCATGCGTGGCTTGAGTGTGTGTGCGTGTGTATATGCATGCATGTGTGCTGCTGTAACTCTGCAAATAATGTCACCTCTTCACCATGTGTTTAGGGTAAGGCAGTGCTGGTCCCCAGTCTCATTCCTGTCTACCTGCTTACCTTTAAATCCCTGCAAGAGCTGTTACTCCACTGGTTCTTCTGTGGTACCTCGCTTTACTTACTCCTTGAGAAGGGGACAAATTGCAGTGTCTCATGTCCCTTTTCCCAGGCCTGGAAGGGAAAGAGATGGCAAAAAGGAACAGAGGGAGACTTTCCACATGGGAGGAAGAGATAGGTATCTTAAGCTTTCAGTCTCTTTTTTTCTCTTCCTCTCTTTGCTACTCAGATGAGAAGTTTATCTTGCTGGCATTCATTTTCCCTAGAGGTGAGGAAGTACATGGAGAATGCAACAAGTTCTGAAACAAGACCAAAGTCTCTGGATTTCTCTAGAGCTTAAGCCAGGACCTTCCCTGTCCTGGCTACAGGACAAACCTAAGATTTAGTGATAATGGTTTGAGTCCCTGTGTTGCAGGAAACAGGACTTTTTGTGCAGTGTTTTGCTTCTGTCAACATTGTATTGAAGTTCTCTATGTACGAAGGGTGCTTAGCTAAGGCACTGATGGGTACAATATATGTCAGTCTTCCATACGAAACAGAATGGAGGAATTTCTTCTTGAGTATACTAGTACAAGAGTTAATCTCTGTTTTTCTTACCAGTTTTCTGTAGCTTAACTAATCCCTGGAATAATTTATTCAAGTTATCCCTGGAATTTCAATTAGTGAATTACCATAGAGCATCTTCATGTCTTGCAAGGCAATTTGTATGTTTTGCCTCAGAAATGGCCATGTTACAACTTAGTGTAGGAAGTGTTGCCTATGGATGGCCATAACAAAAGTGAAGAAATCAAACAACGTTCCCCCCACAGAGCAGCAGGGAGCTGCCCCATCACAAAATATTCTTTGCCATGACACTTCAAAGGCTTATTGTCCTAATTGAGATGGATTTTTTTAAAAGGATAAGAAGCTTCAAACATTCTTTTAGAGTGCTATAAATGTTTCCTCATACTTCAGCCTTTGCCTCATCCTCTGATATGCTCTTCTGCTATTTGCAACCCTCCTTCAATAATTTATTCTTTTTGTATCAGCTGACTCAAGGTCCTGGATACTTTTGTGCCTTTATGTTTGTAACTTTTTTGCACAGACAACATTGTTTAGAAATGACTAATGGCAGATGCCAAGTTTCACAAGACATTTTCTCATTCTAATACGCATGTCTGTCACTTGGTTTTCTTTCCTCAATTTTAACTCCACTGTTTGTATATTATACATCCTTGTTGGCTGGGCCAACCACAAAGGCCACACATCCCCATTCTTAGCTCTTGATTGCACATTGTCTACATTGCACTTAAGCAAGGAGGTTCTCAAGCACCCTTCTCTAATTATTAAGGGCTATATTTTTAAGTTGGAGAGTCTGGGTGTTGTTCTGTGTGATTCTTGCAGAGTCTTTTGGAAAAATGCAAAACTAATATCAGGAGTAGTACTGAATACAGGCAAGTCACCTTTTCTTGTCATCTTCTCATCTAAGTTTCACCACTAGTCAGCAGACATAGAAACAGCTACCACAGAGAGGGGCACATTTTTTCCAAAAGAAAAGACCAAGCAGGAGAAACTGTTCTCTGCAGGTACCAATAGTCCTTCCCTTGCATCCAGCTGAACCGCAATGTTCCAGCTGGCACACCCTAATTTTAAAGACACATCAGGCCTAAGCTTTCACTGTTTCCTTTTCTTGCACTTCAAATCTTCACCCACTGGATGTAATGGAGAACTCATAGTGGGATCTCTGATCCAAGGCCAGCTCCTCCTCTCTCACCGGTGGCATGAACCAGTTACCAGGTTTCTGAGAGATATAGGGTGCTTTGTTGTCTATCTGGACAATTCTCTGGAGCCTGGACCTTCACCTCATTAAGAGAAAAATACCTTTCACCTGGAAATGTTGCTACTTATGTTTTCTACTTTGTTCAGGATGTAGGTGTCAAGTGTTAGCAGTATGACTTCATTGTAGGGGCCAAACATCATACTGTTTCATCAGCATCCAGGAATGGCACAGGAATACTACACAGTTCCCCCAGGTTCAGCCAACCATAATGCCTCAAAACACAAGCCATGTTTTGATACAAATTCTTTTTTCCAAATAAAAACAGCCAAACCCTGAGAACTACATATTAACACAAGTGGGCCAATTGTATTGCTAAGCCTTAACAGTGCATGAGTTATGATTAAACATTTTTAATTAAAATGTCTGGGTTCCAGAAATTTCCCTTTTGTTGACAGTTTAAGAAAGTGAATTTGTCCTTGGCAGGTTGCAATTCTTCCCTCCAGAACTCACACATTTTCCTAGAACTCCCCTACCTTATGCTTCGTTATTTCAGCGTTGCAATGTACAGCATCAACTCAGTTCAGCAAAGTTATTGAGCTATTGTACTGGTTAATATAGTGAAATTTATACAGGTTTAATCACATTTATTATCCCTGACAACAATGCAGATGTTCTGAATGCTAAGTGAATTTTTTTATAAAGAATGTAATTAATTTTTCTGGCCCTGTCCAAAAATGCTTAGTGGTCAGTTCTGCCAGAGAAATGTACTTGATAATATGTAAATCTGGCATTTTGGGAAGTAATTAAAAATAAAGTTGCTGTAGTTTTAAATTCAGCTAATATCTGTCTTGCTACATTCTAAAGCGGTATTGGGCTAAGTGCTTGAACTAATCGATTTTTAAAAGAGTTTGGTTAGTGATCTCAGGGGAAATAAGGTAGGTTGTATGAAAACATATTAATTATAAAGCCTTCTTTTTTAATGATGCATGCCCTTTTGGAGTACAATATATTGATGTAGCAACTTCTTCAACTTAAATCATCCAACAAACCTTTCTAGTTTTGTCTCATTTATCTTGATTGTTAGCTATATTTATTACAGAATGAAAATAAGATTTTAGATTTTTAATTATTAGCTATAAAGGATTCCAGAGTAGCTCAGTGATTTAATTTCTTTGTAAAAAGTATACAACTTTAGCAAATTTCTGCTGACTAGGAAATTTGTCTTTCTCAAAGATTAATATTACTTTCCTCTTCAGTATATCACATTTTGCTCTCAAGTGTGCAGAAAGCTTATTCATAAAAAAGTTTTTACTCTTTGAATAATATTTTAAATTAGTTTTATAATGTCTGTTGCAGTTTTGCTTTAAGTGAATCAATATTTTAGAATTTTTATTAAAAAAGAAGAAAGGCATTGTGTTTAATGCAGAAATAAATGCTATGCCTAGCCCCTGGATTGCAGTGAAATGTCAGATTGTCTTGTGCAGAGAGGCTGGGGTTTTACCTGTAGAAGGCAGGCCAAGGGTGGAACTGTTTCTAGGGAATGTGGGCAAAGCTGTTTCTGTTGATTGGGTCCTTTGCTGAAGGAAATTGCTTGCAGGCACGGTGAGACATGGCGAAGCTGCTCTGCATAAGGAAGGTTGGCATGTCAAGATTTAGTGTGGAGATAGCATGGGTGGTTAGCAATGGGCACAGCCTGCTCATCTGAGACAGAGTGCACAATAAGCCGAAGTCCTAAGGTGGAGCTGCCTGCACCTTTCTCCTCCAGTAGTTGCAAAAGGGCATTGAGTATGAAAAATATTCAGTTTACTGAATACATCTTTGAATACATTAGTTTTGAAACTGAGATAATTCGTCTGCTACGCAAAAACAAAAATGGAAAGCTTTGAAAATAACTATTCCTCTTAACCATTGCTCCTTGAAGGACAGGTCCTTTCCTCCAGCTCTGTCTCAGTTTTAGTGGCTTTCCCGGTTACAGCAAACACTGTATAAAAAGTCTGGTCTTTGGTCTGAACCCTGGTTGTGTGTCTGCTCCTGCTTCTCAAGGTTTTTGGTTTTGCCACGCTGGTATCAGTGTGCTCAGGAGCAGAATTCACTCCTTACAGAGTTTTCTTTGACCCAAGGAGCACCTCCTCTCACAAATCAAATGGACAGTTTTCCCCTGTAACTTCTTAATAAACAAAGCATGAAATACAACAGTCAGTGAGGCGTGGATCAACAGATAAAGTAGAATCACAGGATTATTTGGGTTAGAAAAGACCTCTAAGACCATGGAGTCCAGCTGTTAACCCAGCACTGCCAAGTCCACCATTAAATCATGCTCCGAAGTGCCACATCCACACCTTTTTAGATACCCCCCAGGGATGGTGATCCAGCACTTCCCTGGACTTACTGTTCCAGTGCTTGACAACACTTTCCATGAAGAAGTATTTCCTAATATTCAATCTGAACAACCCCTAGTACAATATGGGACCATTTCCTTTTGTCCTGTTGCTAGTCGTTTGGGAGAAAAGGCTGACTCTCCCCTGGCTACAACCTCCTTTTGGGTTGTAGAGAACAATAAGGTCCCCTCTGAGCCTCCTTTTCTCCAGGCTAAACAGCCCCATCTGGCTCAGTCACTCCTCATAAGACTTGTGCTCCGGACCCTTTACCAACTTCGTTGACCTTCTCTGGACACACTCCGGTACATCTGGATCCTTCTGGGTGAGAGGCCCAAATCTGAGTACAGGACTCGAGGTGTGGCCTCACATATAGGGACTAGCTTTTCTGCTTTGTGTCATAGGTGTTGCAATAAGGATCAAAGGTATGTTTTCTTATCACAGTTTCTTTAAGTAAGATTCCCTTACTTAAAGAATTTTTTTTTGTTTGGTTGGGTTTTTTTGTGTGTGTGTATGGTAAATGTTTCAAAGAGAATGTTAATTTATGAATATATCCACTGCTAGGTATGATCCTGGGCTGTCTTTGTGACAAATGAAACCACTACTTACACAGGTAAGACAATACTAGGTAGACATCTCAAGTATTTTTAATGAACTTCGCAGGTAAGACACAGGATCTTATGTCACAGGTTTGGTCACATTCTTCACATGTCATCAGAGAATGTAACTTTCAGCTAAAAGAAAATTATTAAGTGAATACTTATATCTGACTATCCTGTCTGAAGGAGAGATATGAGCATTATGGGCATTTCTGTTACTGATTAGGCCATAGAGATTTGTGTGCATTCAGAAATGAAACTCTTGAGGTGTTTGCCTGAGCTTAAAAAGGTGGTGTATGGAGAGTAGACGATCTGATGATACACATATTATGAGTCGCATTTTCAATGCTGGGATGTGGGTGACAAGGAATGTGTATTTCAGAAGATGGTTGTGCTAATTCGCCAGCACAGGAGATCCTGTGCCTCTTTTCCCACTGCACTCTGGCTATGTGATTCTGTTCATTTTCTTTTGCTGGCTCTGAAGCCAGTCTGGCCCCTTGATGAGACGTGTCATCTTATTCAACAGGCAGAAAATTGCCTCCCTTTTTTTGCTTGCTGAGTGAGCTGAATTGAGTCATCAAACTGTTGGAGCTAGCACAAAGGAAGTGGTAAGTACACACAGCTGGGAGGGAGAAAAAGGGAAAGCTGAACCATATTTTTAGTGGTAGGAAGCTGTTAGACCAGCTCAGCACTCTTGTGAAAACTCATTCTCAGTGAAGAACTCCTGTGTCATATGCACTCTGCTGCTGGACTCGTGAAACCTGAATATGTTGGCTGCTGGTGGTTCTGCAGAAGTGTTTGTCAGAAGAAAGGTCATTTGATTTAAGTGGGTCCCTTGGTGGAGATGTCATTGGCAATGAATATTGATGGATTGGGGCTAATTACTAAGTCTTAGTGCATAACCTTTTTGTTCTTATATATATTTTTGTAAATGTAAAACTGGCTATAATTTGTTGACTCTTGCAAAAGATTTTGCCATTTGCACTTCAAAAACATTCATGGAACGCCAGAAGTTTTTGTTAAAACTACAGATGTATCCACTTACTGTATCTGTTAATCATATGCACAGGATGGGAATGCCTCTGAATCTGCAGTGCTAAATAATGTGAGACTGAAGAGAACGCTCACTGGAAAAATATAAAGCCACACAGAAGTGAGCATACTGGAGGGGTTTTATTTTTGTCACTATAGACGAATGCAAGTGATTATGTCAGGATTTTAAATTTTTGCAGTGTTCAGCAACCGCCATAAATAAACTCTCACAAGCATTGCAAAACCCAACAACAAAAAAATATTCAGCTTCTGTCTTGGCATTAAAGCAAGGGACAAATTTTTTAAACTGTATTTAATACCCTCACATATAGGTCTTCTGAGTAGTCTTCAAACATGGTCTTAAGAAAGCTGGCTTAAATTTTCCATACTATGCTGCACAGCCTCCGCACAGTAGTGCAGAATTGACTACCTGTCTATCAAAACAAACCAAATTATATATCCAGATGCAGCTGGATATATCCAGGAATGGATCAAAACAATCGAAACCAGAAGACTTGAGTGGCCCTCAATGAAATGTGCCAAGCAACAGGACAAGAGGCAAAAGGCGGAAGATAAAGCACTGGAAGCTCCACATGAATATGAGGAAAAACTGCTTTGTGTGTGTGTGACTGTGCACTGGAACAGATTTCCCAGAGAGGTTTCTGAGTAGGGAGCTTGTACCAGATGACCCACTGTGGTCCCTTATAACCTTACCCATTCTGTGACTCTAATTCTGTCTGTTTAATTTCTCTGAAAGGTGATCAAAGAATGACAAAGTAACAGAGATCAAATCATGGATCAAAGAAAGGTGGGTGCTTTCAGAACACATTCATAGAAGAATATTTTCTTAGTGGATAGGTTTCACCTGAGCAACTAGGGTACTTAAAGTCTGATTTGCAAAAGTGATAAAAAGGTTTTTGTTAAATGACAGAAGACGATGACTCTGAGACACTTGTATAATCTTTACACGAGATTATTGTTACTACAATAATTCATTACAAGTTTCTTATATGGATAAATGTATATCAGGAAGTGGAAAAATAAAGAAAACGAAAAGGAGCTCTTAATATGTTGGCACTGGGTAGAGGCTGGCCACAAGGGAATATGTGACATATCAATTCAAGGAATGTGGGCAGAAATGGAGGCGTTAGAACTGTTAATGCACAGAATGAAACTGAGTACCACAAAGGGAAGAGAGGTGGCCATGGCTCGACCAGGGAAATATTCAAAGGGTCTAAATGATAAGAAAAGCGAGAATCAAAGAATATACCTTAACTCAGTATTTAGCCATGGGATAAGCACAACACTCCCCCCAACCAAACCAAACAACAAATACACTGGATAAAACTATCTTGGAGTCAAAATTACATTTAGAAAGATGATAAAGTAGAAATATTGGCAATGGACCATCAGACCTTGATTTGGTGATAACTGTGGATCTGGTATTGATTTCAGAAAAATAAATAGCACCAGAAATGTATTTATTGAACTAAATATTAACTTCCCCAGGATAAACTAGAAAACAAATGCTGTGAAAAAGTCTATCACCATCTTATTTCTTAAGAGCAATCTTTTTATCTTTTTCCCCCAATAGTCGCTGAACTAGCAATACTGATGCTATTTTAAGCTTGATTTTACATGAAGATGGTTGAGAAAAGAGTATAATACAAAATTACTTTGAATTGAAGGGCTCTGTTGCCTTTCAGCTATAATGAAAGAACAGACAAAGCAAAGTCTACAGAGTTCTCAGTTTGACTGGGAGAGAAGTGCTTTCAAAGAAGAGTGTTTGGACAGGGAGAGCAGGAGAGTGAGATATTCATAGACTTGTTGGTGGGGGAAACTCATAAATAAGTCAAACACGGAAAATGAGTTTAGAATTTCAGTCCCAGGAAAGCAGTGAAAATATTTGGAAATGCAGCTGTGTCGATGTTCACTGTAAGGGGTACCCTAGGAATGTCTAAAGTTAAAGAAATGGATAACTTCAAGGCAACAGATAATTGTTATTGAAGAATTGGGAAAACTCAACTCTTGGAATCACAGATCCTGTATCAATTTTTTTCAATAATTTTCTTGGTTTCGAAATGGTTCTATGGTGGATAAAGGATCTGTTTATGGAGAAAAGTAACCAGAGAAACCTATATCTGTTAGCTGAATACTTTATAACATTCAGAATATGTTTTGAGAGAAATAATTATTAAGGACATTAAAGGAAATGAGAGGCTGGATAAAATGGTAACAAAATTTAACCAGGATAGAAATCCACAAGCCTGTCCTCTCACCCTCCTTAGTATAATCAATTATTATATCAGTCAAGGCAAAGGAAATACATTAACTAATACTTAACTAATTAGAATTGCAGTAAAATTGTATATGAATGTCCCATTAGATAAACTTGATAATGAGGATGGTAAAACCCCCCAACCTGTCAGGAGAGGAACTGTCTAAAGAAGGAGATAACCATATAGGGGTAGAGGGAGTTTATTGTTAGACTACCTCTGGAGAAACTATAGGAATTTATCTCCAACAATCTTTTCATTAGTGTCTGTGTAAAGGCTCAATGTTTAGAGCCCAAATTAATTTTGCTGATGGTTTAAATTGGTGAGGCTTCATAAATGCAGAACAGGATCACAATATGCCAGTGGAAAGACTGGATGAATTTGAGAACTGTGATCACAGAAATGGGATGGAATTAAAAATTGAAAATACAAGGGTCATATGAAGATTTTCTGCTAGGACCTGGGATCTCACCATTAAAACAGACAGAAGAAAAAGCTTGGTCAAAGAATGATACAAGTAGCACAAATGATGCAATGCTACAGAAAGAAAATTCAATTCTGGGATGTGTCTGCTGAGGGACCACTGCAGAGGGAGGGAAGGGAGGATGTGACTAGATGAGGAACATCTTCACTATTATTGTATGACCTCCGTGACCTGTGTTTGTGAAAGATAGCTGAAGCCAGAAAAGCTGCAGAGAAAGGCTGGGGAGATAATGAGGGGAGTAGAGAGAAAACAAAGACACCTTGTCCTTTTTAGCCAAGCAATTTGAAGACTGAAAAAGTATTTAGAATAGGCCTGTATTGCTTGAACATGTTCTTGTCTAAGACTGCTGGGAATGAGATTCTTCCAGTCATATATTCCTACATCTGCTGATTTTGGTTCCTTTACTACTCACCATGGAATTTCTCTAAAAATACAGCACGTCTTCAGAGACTAGGCATGGGGAACTAAAAGAATTTGAGTAAAATAGCATATGCTTAGATGCTTTCATCCTGTCTCCATCTGCCATTAGATGCATTTAAGGGGAAAAAGCTGTGGAAAATGTGCAGAGTGAAATTCTGGCTCCAGCAAAGACAATAGTGAAAAGGAATAGTTATGGTTTCCCCCAGCAGTATACTTTGTTTGAAATAAAGTAGCTCTAAGTAGTTCATTTTTATGGTCATCTGATCCTTCCATTGTTCACATTCTTTGTTCAAATTTAGAAGTGTTAATGTAACTGTTTTTAAAGAGTAAAATCCCAAAATGATAAAAACCTAATATTCCTGGAATGAGGAAACCAGGACAAGTCCTGTTTTCCTAATCTGAACAAATAATTATTAGGAATTTAAAAAAACCTCACAAGTCCTTAAGCACACTTTCTTTGGAATGAAATGATCTTAGATTATGGGAGAGAGGAGGGTTGTAATTTTGCTGTCTTTCACTGTCACTCAATAAATTTCAAAGATTATTAGAAGCAGGTTCACACAAGTCTGTTATTTGTCTTTTGAAATACACACAAACTCATAGGACAGTTCATCTAAATCACTTTGAAACACCCAGCAGCCTGGTACTGTAATGCAAACAGAACTATTTTATAAATCAGTCAGGAGAACTCATTCTTTAAAAGATATGCTACATTACTGGAGGCAAAAAGCTCTCTGTTTTGTTATATAACAATGACAATAACTCAATTTAAGTGTATAATGATCCAAGTCAGCAGTCCACAGCAACAAAAATTTAATAGGAGCCTTATCTAGTTTGCTGACATGTTCTTCTCTAGAAGCCATTATAGACTCTTCAGTATACAAAACAATTGGCTCTAATCTTTAATATTGCTAAGCAGTGGGGGGCAAATAGGCATTTTAGCACAGCTTTGCTTTTTATAAACAGCATTTAATATATTCACGTGCTCTTAGGCACAGAGCTGTATGTCAAATGTTTCTGAAGTTTGGTCATTAGAACAGGCGCTCTCAAAAGTAGAGAAGCGTTTCTGCACTCCCGCGATGCCCTTTAAAATGGATTGAATGTCACCTTGTTGCAAAGGCGGAAGATTCCAGTGAGGGCCTCCTTCAGGAACAGCGTGATTTCCGATTATCTCCTGATGTAAATTAAAGCCATGATAAAATTAATGTGCTCCAGAGAACCATTATAAAGAAAATCACTCTATTAAATACAAAACCAAATGTAATTTCCTCCCTATTCTTTCACTAGTTTTCTATGTACTACATGTAAAGAGTATACACTAATGCCTATAATGAGTAGGTTGTAATGGCCACTTAGCTTATCATATGGAATACTTATTGGGGTAGTAGTCCTGGGACAAGAATAGCAATAGAGGAATATGCTGTCAGAAAAAAAACTCATTTTTTTCACGGGTGTTCCAAATTCATTCACTGTTTTCATTTAAATGCCTTTCTTTTTTACTTTTACAGTTTACAAGGCAATCAGAGGACATAAGATATAAATACATTTTTTTATGGTTTTGGTAATGCTGCAGTGCTTTAGTAGTACATATTGGCCCTTCATAGCAGAAAGGTGAAAATTAGCGTACAAAAAATGTACTCTGTGCCTGAAATACAAAGTTTTATACAGAAGGCACTGCCTGAGTCCCTGAATCCAGTCACATGTCATCATAGATTAGTGATTTTTAGTTGACTCATTTGAGAGATGTGAATGAGAAAGGGAAATCTAGAGCTAAGAAGTGGACAGGGAAGGTGTTTGGTGCACATGGAGGTCCAGCCTTGACTAAGTCACACCATGTTTGCCATGGGATAATGTCACAGACAATTGTGACACCTTGCCTGCCACATGGGGGAGTTTTATTCACTTCAAATGATTGTGATGTAAACTACTACACCTGAGCTAGCCAGGCTGATCTCTCTTTATTCTGATGGAGAAAAATAGGCAATTTTAGGACAAGACCAGTTTCCAACATGTACTTTAGATGGAATGTGTGGGGTCATAGAAGTACCTAATTCTCTCAACTGAGTCCTGTGGGATTTTTTGTTTTGTTTTGTTTAGTTTTTGATTTCATTCTGTGCATGAGAAATAGATCCTGCTGGTATGGACAATTTCTGCCAGAAATGTTATTACAGGACACATCCTCTGTTTCCAGCTAGTGTAGGCATAGAGCCATCCTCCCATGCGTAATGATACGGCTATGTGAGATAAGTGCTGTCTGTGCTCTGTTGTGATGGCTCTGTTTGCCTCCTCCCTTTCTCTTTATTACTCAGCTAGTAGAATGAGTTCAAAAGGTTAGTGTTTATGCAGCCAGTGCTGAAGGAAACAGAAAACCAGGAACTTTGTGAAAAATCATACTACAGAAGGAGGATTTTTTGAGTTTTATTCCATTATATTATGGTATTCTTTTCAGTGCTGCTGACAACTTCCTATTTAGTATTGTCTATCTTTTCTAGTGTTTCTTTTCTACAGAGCTTATGGGACCTTCTTTTAATTTTTAACTACCGGCTAGTTATCTGACACCTTGTGAATGGGACCTGAGGAATAACGAAACTGAAAGATTGTGCCATGCAAAGATGTTATTTGACAAGATAACTGTGCTGCTCCAGCAGCTTCCAGCTGCCAAAGAGGGTGGTTTTGCTCTTGTGTTCTCTGCTCCATCCCCACTATCAGTTTTCACTTGCTTCAGCACAATGAAAGGCCAAAACTGGCTTGGCAAAAGAATTAAAAAAAAAAAAAAAGGAAAGAAAGCAAAAAAGGAGAGGGAAGGAGACCATACGGCACCAACAGCACCAGGGCTGCTGAAATTGAGAAGCGAGGACTGTGTGTGCTGAGGGAATGTAGGGAATGTGCTTGCAGAGAGGAGGAAGGAGAAACTCTCCTTTGGGCAACAGCTTGTTTCTCCCTGTCTTACCTGAGGACAAATATGATGACTGTAGCCGAGCATCTCAAGAAATGAAGAAGAGCTTGCAATGACCTGGGAATGATGACATTTGCTCAGAAGCTGCTCCAGGCAGGTGGTTTTAACTGCGTAGAGTCCTGAGGTAGGGCTTGCATCACTGCTGATGCTGGTGATTCTGAGGGCTTCCAGGACTTGAAGGGCTGCTCAGGAGGCTTTGTGGTTTTAGATGTGTGAGAAGTAGGAGGCTTAGAGGCTCAATCAAATGTTTTCCATCAGGTTTAACAAAATAGGTAAATGTGGGAAAGAAAGAAAAGGTTTTGGAGGTTATGTTCATGTTTTTATTAAAGCAGTCCCACTGAGTTTCCTTTGGCTATTTTTCTGATTTGTCACGTGGGGACTCTTATAGGTTAAGTAAAACACACCAGTAAAGCATTTCCACTTCCAAAATAGAGTGCTGGACTGTCATTAGACCCTTGAATTGGCCTCATGTCCTACTGTCTGCGGTTAGGAAGGAAACTTGTTTTACATGCACTAAAAAGCCTAAGGAAAAGTTGTTATTCTTCCTCCAATCCCCACTATGAAGCTGTTTTTATTCCAGTTAAAATGTCTTTGGGTTTTTGGAAACATTTAACACTTTTTACTTGTTTCTTTTTCTTTATGAAAAGTAGCAGGATTCAACACCCCCGGAGGGAAGGTGAGCCCGTGTTTGATGGAGAGCTATTAGCTATCGGGTGGTGAAGTGTGAAGTCACCTTGTCTCACTAAGGAAACTGACAGAGGCATCACCTCATTTTCCTCCCTGTAGTGATTGCTATAAGGCAAAATGATTTTTGAAGACCTGGGAACGAAAAATTCCCATTAGAGTAAATCTTACTAATTTTATCATTGCCAACCTCATAAGTGTCTGCTAACTGACTTTTTACCAGCCAGTAAGAACGTTCCTAGTTTCTTTAAGAGGAAGTGGACTTAAGAAAATGTCTGTCATGGAGAAAAACCATAGGCTCAGAGGATTTGACATTGTTTATTTCTCTTAGAACTCATTCATTATGTTTCCCATTCTTTTTGGATTTCAGAGGCTTATTTCAGCAAATGAACAGTTCAGTACTGATCTGTACTAAAGCAAACACATGGTACATCTGGTGGATTGTACATCTGTCCTCAGACAATAGAGGAGGATTGGACAATCTCCAGGATGGTATTATGCCATAGGCCGTGCTTTGTCTTGTGTCTTACTAGAGATTTCAGACTCTCATTTTTGTAGCAGTGTCTTCATATAAAGATATTTCATTTTTGAACTTTTCCCTTAGCAACCTTCAAGAAGTTTTATCTGTGTTATCATACGAGCATAGACTGTAAAATGAAAATATGGTATTAAGCCAGAAACCTGCAGTTGATTCAAATAGCTGATTAAGGGGTTCCTCCTGCACAGAACCATTTGAAGATTCAGGGCCCAAGTCTACCATATCTATAAAGACAGAGATTGGAGAAGACTAAATGATTATATAATGATGATTAAACACCAAAGTGTTTCTCTAATAAAGAAATGAGGTATGACCTAATTACTTCTGTTTGCTAGTAAAGATTGATCCATTTATCATTTCATTCTCTGTAATGGTTAAAGTATTTTCCCTCAATTTTTAATAAAGTGGAACTTTTGAAATATTTTCAAACTTTTAAGTTTAAGGAAAAGTCTACATCACTTATTGGGGGTCAAGTAGTCACAATTAAATTACAATGAACTGAGAAATTATTCTGTCACAACTACTTTGTGCTTTTAGCCCACCTCAGTACAATGTAAAATGCTAAAAATTTCAGGCTGAACCTTAAGCTAGCCAAAGTTCAATCTATTTTTTTTGCTGAGAAGAAAGTCAGCAGTTGTGACTGGAATGCACCAAAAGCATTCCCATGTGGACTAGATTGGCTCAGTTGACAGAGTAACCTATGAAGCCATTGAAATTTGGTCAAGCTTCATCAAGAGCAAGAGTTTCAGCACTTTCGTCTGATATTCTGGGAACAGCAATGGAAAGCTGCATTTAACTCTATGAGATGTCCCATGCAAAATAATTTGAGTGTAGAGATAGATCTGCCTTCCCCTCCAGGCTTTGAAGGTATTATTTAGTAACATGAGAGCAATAGCATTGTGATGGTGTGGGTAATGGTTGAATTAGATGGCAACTCTAGTTTTTGTTTAAGAGAGGACATTTGTTTTAAAATATAGTACAGAATAGATAGCCATGCCAGAATCCAAAATTTCCTTTCTTGGACCAGTGGTCTCATAACACCAGTGTTTGTAGTTCAGGTGGAATCACAGTTCAGATAGAATTTGTTTGTGATTCTGGGGTCAGTCTTTCTTTGTGGTACTGGGGTCAGTCCCATATCTGGCTGGACAGAAAGCCTTTCCGCTGGTACTTTGGGGTTTGCACAGTAGTGTTTTACTTGTGTTGGGTTCCTGTGCTGCAGATTAAGTTGCCCTGAAGAGAAAAATTTTTATCAGCTGGCAGGCTAACAGTGAGCTTTTTGCCATAAACCTTGCTCAGCCTCAGACTATTGATGAACACAGAGTGAGGCCCAACACAATGGGCAGGGGAAAAAGGGAAATTCCAGCATAGCTCCAAGGACAAACAAAACCATGACAGTAGGACAAGTGTAAAAGTTATTCAATTCATTGCAGGCTTGTTTTCCTTGCTAGGCTTGGTATTGTTAGAGCAGACAAATGAAGGCCATAGGCTTGTAGTCTGCTTCTCTGCTGGTAGCCTGGTAGGTATGTGTCTTTGCTTCATAGGCAAGCCAAGAAGTTTCTTGCCTCTTCTTTTGTCTTATATCATTTCTACTCTCTTGACCTTTCCCTCTGCTGATGCTAGAGTAGATCAGATGGTGCTTTTGACACTTAGAATTTTAGAAAATGTTCAGTTTAACTTTAGACTTAAATCTTTCAACTTAAACTTCGAATAAAAGATGTTCACTGTTAGGTCTTTGGTCCTCTGGAGAGCTGAAATTCATTGCTCCATAAACCTGTACAATTGCAGCCACAATAATGTGCTTCCTACTCCTCGTACTATAGATTTTATGATTTCTCAATACACTCTTTGTACTGCAGCTGTTGAAACCCCCGTTTATTTTCCTTGATTTTGCCAAGAGATCTTGGCAACACATCCTTTACATCCTCAGAGAAGACCTCTGGTTCCGGTGTTATTCTCCCTTACCCTGGCGCTATATCACATGGGGTCCCAGAGAGTTCCATAGTTCCCAGGTCCACTTGTGCCTCACACTGCCTGGGATACCCCTGTCCATTCTGTGTTTCTCTATTTAAAGAAAACCCCAGAAGGTAGATGTGACCTGTGCTCTGTCAAGTCTCCTGAGGTGGATGATTAGAACAGTGAGACTGCAGGGCACATTATGATATGCCTTTTGCCTTCAGTCTAGAAATAGCCTCTGGGCTGAGTCTAAATTTGTGTGTTTTTGAAGTGGGTGAACTGTTCCTGTGTTCCCCAAAGAAGATGAGAGAAGGAACAAGGAAAATAGCAGTGAGTTCCAAAGTTGCAACAGATCAGGTGGGCTACTGTGGGAAAGGTCTGTTTCATTCATCACCTATGAGATAACTATGTGAAAAGACTCTATTTCTATTAAATTAATTGTTAATGCAATTATTTATAGAGTTTCTCCAACTGTAGCTACAATTCCTCAACTCTGATATGAAAGCAGACTTTCAGAGGCCTCCAACAAACTATTTATCCTTGCAAGCATATTCTTCTTACCATTTTCCATTTGGGCTAAGCACAAGGGAAAAGGCCAAACTTTTGTAGATGTCTGTGTCAGACACATGCACAAGGGGATACTGAGGCTGTATACTTTGGAATATACGATGAAAAAAATAAAAAATATGGCATCTGTTTTTAAGATAATTGATTTTCATACATTTAAAATGTATAGTCTGTAAAGGACTGACTTAGCATTTTATGGAATATTTACCATTTTTCCCAAACTCTCTCCTCCAGTTGTGATTATATTTTGCATGTAGAATTGAATATTCAGTTACATGCAAAGCTATGGAAGCAAATTTTCCTGTTTCTAACTACACTGCTTGCTTCAGTTCCCCTTGTAATAGTATTTAGATTCAGTTGAACATGCAGTTTACCCTCCATATTTAACTAAAAGTACCTGAAAATTTAGCTATATATATATATATATATACACACACACATGAATATTTGCTGAGTTTTGCAATGATCAGATCTTGACTTTAAAATGCTGGCAATGATGAAAGAAATAATTATAAATTTATATTTGCTAGCATCTTTGTATATATTTTATTTTGTAAGAAATCCAAGGCAGCAAGCAATTCAAGGGAAAAAAACATTGCAATAACAGAGAACAGTATGTCACTGATGAAATCTTAGAATCAAATTTCAAATACAGTAGGGAATAAAATATTTCAGATCACTTTCAAAAGCTATCAAGTCAAAGAAGCCTGGCACTCACAGAAAGTCAAAAGGCATTAATATCTGCCTGGGATCTAGGAGTAGCCATTGCTTATCAAACAGAGTTTTCATGCTGTATAAAACGCAATTATTCTAGGAGAAAAATAGTGCTACTGAATAGTGCTATTTCATTGTTATGACCCTCAGATTCAGGATAAACACTGATGGCTACTGTAAAACTGCCTGAAAGGAAGCCTACTAACTCCCAGTACATGTGTAAATTTTCTTGTAATTACTGAGGGATGCTGGTTTTTGTGCTTTCTTCATGAGCAGGGATGCTGCACTGCTGCTGGCAGGGGCTTGGAGCCTTAGGATGCTGCCACAGCCCCAGCTTCTGTCTCCCTGTTCTCCTCCTCGGGGAAATGTGGCTGCTGCAGCAGAGATGAGAGTTTACAGCTGCTTGTTGTGACCAGGGTGACGTGGGGCAGTCATAGCATTCCTGTGAATCTGGTCAATGCCCTTTTTATAGGGTGAAATCCTATCCTTGTGAAATCAACGGGATATTTGCCATCACAGGGCCAGGGTTTCTCCCAGAAGTCCTTCATTGTAATCCGAGATAGACAGGCAGGCATCTCTGAGAGCGCCGAAAAAAAATTTCTCAACTTGCTCTAGTTTGTTCCTGCTGTTATGGATTAATATAGATTATTCGAGATACTCAAAATAATCAAATATAATAAAGAAATATTTATTAGTATACAA
>JAWWES010000115.1:77853669-77881987 GCA_035583135.1 Lophotriccus pileatus | reverse complement strand
TGTTTCCTTGTAAAGAAATGTTTTTTATGTAATTATAACCAGTTACTTATACAAAGTTTTAATTCAACCTATTACACTGCTAGGTCCGGTTTTCCACTGTCTTGTATATGAGGTTTAATTTTTCACTGTGCCTGAGGCAGACTGGGAATTAGTTAGGACTATCTGCTGTCTTTATCCCCCCCAGGTACCAGCTAAAATTGCAGGAGGGAGCTTTTGACTCAGGCTGCTCCAGAAGGCTGCGCAACAGAGCACATGGACAGTAACCCACATTTCACCTCCTGTTTTTCCTTTCTAAAATCCTTTCCTCCCTACTTGGCCATTCCTTTGCAGGGTGACAGTGATACAGGAGTTTTCTTCCCTCCCTCCTCTCTTCTCCTTGGTGCAAGCAAGATGACTGCAGGGGAGGCTGGTGGTAAAGAAAAAGGACAGGGTTTTCAAGCACAGTGAAGCACATCTGTTGTTTCTCAGATTAGAATTGAACCTATAATAGTTGTCTGACAATTTGCAAGTTGGATTTATAAATCTGCCCTTGTAAGAGGCTGAGTTATAAATGCACTGTGCAGTTTATAGAACCTGACAGCAAATCTTAACTGCAAACCCTTGATTTATATACCATCTTTTAAAACACTAATTTTTAGTTTGGTTTTTACTGAAGTATTTCAGTACATGCTCAGTCAGAGAAAAAAAATACCATATCCTAAACGAGATTAACAAATCTTAAATCAGACCTGTAAGTCCTACAACAGATTTACAAATCATACCAATAAATCCAAAATAAAAGTATGTCTTTTTTTAATTTATTTTTTATTCCCTTTGGTTTACAAATCCTGATTTTGCAGATGCTTGGTAAGGAAGTGATTTATAAAGTAAGAATTCAAAGCTCAACTGTCAGCATGACAAACTCTGAGAGGTTTGGCTCTCACATCTTATCTGGGTGGTTTGATTTATAAGCTGTAGTCAGACTTTCTCTATCAGAGATTTTCTCCTGAAACTTGTAGTTGTTTATTATGAAATCTACAAAAGGTTAAACTCTCTGTATACCACATTTTGACTGGCCTGGCAGTGTTAGAGAAAAGGTGATACTTAATCAGATTGCAGCTGGCAAAAGTGCTCTGCATAACATTTGGTTGTCAGAGAAAACAAACAGCAGCTGAGCAACAAATTCTTGAAGTGTTAATAAGCTGAGACCCCTGACCCTTTCTTCTTGCATGCATGGGTAAGGCACAGTGCACACCTTCAACAGCTGAAAGGACAGAGGTGTAGGTCTGCAAGCTGCTTTACGCCTGTTTAAGTCCTGTTGGAGGTAAGATGAAACATGGGTCGCAGACATTACTAAGTATGTATAGATTTAAGCACATGCTTCAGCTTGCATTTTAGTATGCTGCTGAACAGGATTGTAGCTGATTCTTCTTCAGATTTGAGATTGGATTTTCTTTCTAACTCATGTCAATACCTTTGAAATTCATACAAATAAAAATGCCAGACAATTAAAACTACATAATTACAGATTGCATTCTGGAGGCTGAAATCAATGTAATAATCTGTCTCCTTCCAATGAAAAAAACCAAACTCCACCAACAATCAAAAACAGCTTCAATGACAAGAGAATATTTAATTTATGGAATGTTTATGTGGATTTGTTTTTACTTGACAGATGAGCTCCCACTAATCAGATAAGTAATTTAAAAATCACTTTCTATACTCTGAAGTGATCTCTTTAAGTGCCCACTTTTTCTTTATCGATAGTCAAGCTTTTCTTCATCTATCTAACATGTTTTCCTTCTACCTACTCCTCACCTCCTCTTTATAGATTTAGTACTAGGAATCCTTTCATATTAAAGAACTAGGCAAATAGCCTGTATCCCATCTGCTGTTTGGATTCATTTGCTGACCTATGTATATAACACCTTGTAGTTCAAGGGTTGCTTTCAGGGGTTGCTTTCATTATTGTTTGAGCCCCTTGAGAAGTTCTGGGTATCTGCAGACAGAAGACACAGTGGCAACCAAGTTAGAACACAACTTACAGACTCATGTTAGTATTGCTATGTTTTTAAAATTAATTAGTATTTGCCTAAACTCAAGTGCAAATTCTTGGTTGTGCTTTAAGGGTTCAAACTCGTAAGTGTTAAAGATAATACATTAGGTGGTAGATGATTCTGGTGCAGCTAAGCATCTTACTTTTACTGTAATAAATGTTGTGATTTGACAGACAGCTACCTGGATTTGAAGAAGTGAGATCCGATGTGCTGGTGCCTAGTGATTACACAGTGATTATTTAAATCCTTGTTTGTTGTTGGGAGCTGTTTACCGAACACAGCAGCTCATCAAGAAGAGACTTCCCAATCTGAACAAATAAATCGCATAATCCTAATAGCAAACAAAGTGTTACAGAAATAATGAAAGACTTCAAGGAGGGTGTGGGGGCTGGAGCAGGGATGAGTAACTTTGTCTGTCAGTGCATACATCCCTCACTAGAGCCTGTTGGTAAATTTTCAGGGACCAAGCAAGTTAATGGCAGGGCAGCAGTTGTAATGATAAGAAGATATTACATAAAGATAAACGTAATTACAACCATGGGTCTGTGTCTTTTTTTTTTTTTTTTTTTTTTTTTAAACCCCTGATTATGGTACTAGTATGGTTTTAATAATGAATGGAGCTGTTCCAGAATAAGCAAGTATCTATTACTGCTCAGGAAAACTGTGTTTCACTTTACTTGTGCTTGGTTTTATCCAAGCATACCGAAACTACCTCAGAAAGAGCTATGGGATTTGGAGAGCCATTTGACCTATGATGAAAAGGAAAACAAGAATCCAAAAATTTGCTTTGTGGCTTCTGTGGCTTTAACAAATCATAGGAAATATCACATATAAAATGGCATAAATGTGTTTACTCTACTACCTTGGAGAAATGGGTACATAAAACTACGCAGACAAAGCTTATGCAGATCTGGGAAATGGTTAAGTAGAAGCCGTCTTTGTTTGTATTTTTGCAGTTGGCATGCATACATACATACCTAAAGGGGTGTTTGGATTTTCTCAACTACATATCAAAATTTCTTCCTTGAAAATCCTTCCCTGGATAAACTGAAAACCCTGGAGACTTTATATGAGCAAGGGCATAGTGAAGAATTTGAAGTGAAAGGTCTTTTCTGCATTGCCCTGCACTGGGCTGGAGGAGGACTAGAACATCCCAGGGACCTTATGTGACATGCCAGTAGTGGCAGTTTAGGCCACAGCACTAAACTTGAGAATGGACTTTTTATGATCCAAGTCACTTCAATGGCCGAGAATGTGTTTTCACAGTTGCATGCTATGGTTAATCTCAATTTGTACCTGAGTGAATGGGTACAGATTCTGGCCCATGATATAGATAGTAGAACTTATCAAAATGTGCCTCTGCTCATGGAAAACTCTTTTTTCTTTTAAAAACATGAAAATTGTTGTTTGAAAACAGAAAGCAAAATATTTATTTCAAGTTGCTCCAGTGTGATTTGCAATGTTTCAATTTATTTAAACAAACCAAGTGGTTTTATCTTGGGACAAGTTGAAGTTAAAAACTGTAGTTTTAAATTTTTTTGTTTTTTTTTTCCTAAACTGTATCTTTCTAGGATACAACTATGATTCATTTGAAGTGCAAATAGCTCATGCCTCATTCACCTCGATGGGTCAACCTTTCCTGTCCGTACTGTGGCGCAGATTACTTCAGGGAATTCTTGCAGTACAAAATGGAACAGTTGTTGGAAAGCAGTTCAGAGGAGGCGTGTTGCTTTGAGAAAACGAGGGTGTTTGGCTCCTAAAATACAGTTCTTATGAAGTGTTGTGACAGCTTACAAGGATCATATTCAATAGTGAACCAGAGTGAAGCATTTGCTTATAGGACTTCTGAGATGTTTTGCTTCAATTAAAAGACATATGATCGTATTTCCCTGAAAAAATCTTCAGCCTTTGGCTAAAATTTTTTTTTTGTTTGGTTGTTTTTTTTTGTTTCTTTTGTTTGTTTTTGTCTTTGTTTTTTTAATTCTCTTTGCTTTCATTTGTTTGTTTGTTTGTTTTTTAACTCAAAGAAATCAAAATTATACATGGGAATAAGACATTACTATTCAAAAAATGTATTCCAAGAACCTTCCCACAGGTACAACTATTTCTGATAAAAAAATTGTTTTGGTCTGTTCTTTCACCATCATAATGGACAGTTTTGCAGCAGTATTCACACATAAGCATGTGCAAACCTGCAGAGCTCTAAGTTGGCTGATATACTCAAAGAGAATCCAAGCATTAAAGATAAGCTATTACATTTTACTCTGTGTTATAAAAGACTACAACTGTTTCTCAGCACAATAAAAAGAGAGATGGGTAAATGTGTTTTGTATTTAACTTTCGAGGTTTTCAGCTTATTCTGGACAGCAGATACTTGAACAATAAGCTGTTACTGTTGTCAGCTCTACCGAACCCTTCCTCCACACTCCCACTAAGAAAGTAGTGAGGCAAAAGAAGAAAGCTCTCTTTCTGGGTAGCTGGAAGAGGGAAAGGCTCCACAGTGAGACAAGAGAATAGCAACCCTCCATACTATCTTCTCTGTGTGAGGAGAACAAAGACTGTTTTCACGGCCCTTTGTCTTGCCTCCCCCTCTTCTGCCTTCGTGGTGGAAATTATCCAGCTCTCATGTCCCAGCAGCCCCTGGCAGTGGGGAGGAACTACTCTGACTTCTTTCTGTGTTAAGTCCCTTGTGAATTAGTCTCAGATTCTCTGTCTCTTGGAAAAAATGCATGTTATTGGAGCAAGTTTGCAAATGTGCTGGTTTACAGAGTTTAAAATTATTGTCAACTTTTCACAGGAAGTCATGAAGAAAAAAGGAAGATAGCCTTTTATGAACTGATATAGCTCTTAACAGCTTCTTCGTTGAGTCCTCATATCAGAGGAGATTTAAAATAAAGAAGAGAGAGACTCCTGATGGGATAAACTTTTTCTTAGGTCTTTGAATTACAGGTCAGGCTTTGCTTATAACTGAAATTGAAGTCGGAGCAGGAATTGACTTCACAATGATGCAGATCAGGTTTGTGTACTCATGCAGGCAAAAATGAGAATTTAAAGCCCGACAACATCTCACAGAGGGAAGAAATAGAAAATTAAACCTCTCATTATTGCATTGGAAATTATAGGATTATATCTATCACCCATAGCATATAACAAATGTTGTAGCCAGCTTTGCTGAGTGGATTTGCAAGACTCTGGAAACTAGACATTTGGAAATAGTAGTTACAGAAGGAAATAGTAATTGCAGGCTGTTGTTTATCTTTGTGACATATATATAACTTACAGCTTTCTTTAAAGGAGAAGAATTATCTCTTCAGCCTCATCTGCTTTATAAGTCAGATTTCATTGCGGACTAACGGAGCAGCTTAATGAAGACCATATCCTTAAACATCTGCATCCATTTGATCAGTGGATCAAATCGCTGCTTCCCTTATGTGTATTTGATCTGACCCTATTCTTACTGGCTTCACTTGCAGCAGGGATTTAATTCATAGTGTTTAATTTTCAAATCTTAATACTCATCTATGCTGTCAGTGTATTTGATAAACATTTAATATTAATCTAATTCAACCGGGTGATGTTTAAAACTGAAAAAGTTCTGCTTTTTTTTCACCACTATCATAAGTTGTCCTCAAAAAACATATTATATAGGGAAGAATAAAACCCCAACAGTAACATTTGCAGTTCAGCAGCAAGCAGCACACAAGCTGTCAAGTGTTTTTCTTTGACTTCTTGACACAACAAAAACAGGCTTAAAAACTTTTTTCCACTGGCACTTACAAATATTCTGGAGTTGATGTGTGTGTCTGAGGAAGAGAAGAACTTGACCAAAGTGTTTACTTTTACCATTTTGGATTCTTATCCATTACAAATGTGTTTCCAAACACGATGGGCTATGGATTACTGCCGTGCCAGACAAAATGGGTATTTCAGGTTTCTCAGACATCCATGTTCAGTGAATGGAAGGAATTGTTAAACTGTACTAAATAAGAACAAAAGCCCCAGTGAAGTATTCCCTTACTTAGAAGCAGCTTTCTGTTTCAGTCTCCTTATTCAGTTCCATCATGGGACAATATGCAGGAGACATTGAGTCAGAATCACTTTAATCAAATAAAGAAACTGAAAAGGACTTCTCTCAGTATCGTTTTATTGAGACTAATATTGTTATTGACTACAGTGTCTATATCAAAGCATCTGGATTGATTTAATCATTTCAGGCAAGCTTATAGAGAGTATTCTTAGTACATGTCCATCAACATATGTTTATGAAGATCAGTGCCCTCATACTGACTTACATCAGCCCAGAGTTTACCTGGTCGCTTCAGCCTCAGCCCTCTTGGTAAGTTTCTGGATGAATTCTGGCTCATTCACTATACAACAATCATGAAAGGGAACACCCTTATTTGAAAAGACGTGGTATATACTGTTTCCCGTGTGACACCTGGCTGCTTTTTACCAGGTGAAAGGTGGCAAGAGACTCTCACTGCCCTTGTCCCCCATGGCGGTGTTGGTGCCTCTGCTGCCAGCACAAGACTGGACCTGTTTCTGTGCTCAGGAAACACAGGGGGCTGTCAAGAGCTGATGATTGCCAAGGGTAAGTGATGACTAGAAATGCAATGAGGTAAGGAAAAGCTTCTTGGTCTCCCTCCTCCTCTAATACACACCCATATGTGGTCAGCCACTGTCTGGACTGAGGACAATGTTTGAATCAAGCCGGATGAAATAACCCTTGTATCAGCGTGTGACGAGGTGAAAGAAGGACTGTGGTTGCTCCTGTTTGGCAGTGCCGGCTTGGTGTTTCCACAAAAAGTGCTGCATTTTAAAAACATGAATGAATTGGTTTAAGTCATTGCTGTAATTAGGCCTTTGGTGATCCTAATTAGGGGTTTGTCAGCTAATGCAGAATGGCATTTGAGAACATGCGTGTAAGGTGTGAATGACAAAGCATAAGGGCTTCATTTGCATATCTGTGTTAACAAGCTGAGGGGATTTTTGTCTGCAACAAAGCCTTCTTGGTAAAAGCCATGTGCTCAGCGACATTGATAGGGAAGATGGCATGACATGGTTGTCTCACTCTCACTGCTCAGTCTTCTTTTGTTCAAAAGATTTCTGTTGCCACACCAGGGGAGAAATGATAACACACACTTATCAAGCCATTGTGACATATCAACAATAAAGGTGAGATTGAATCTGAGCATTATCTGACCAGAACATCATCAGAAGAGATAGCCAAGGACCTCCATGCATCAATTGTCTGTCAAAGTGTCTGACTGATGGCTGTAAATGGCAAATACACCCTCTGAAATACACATCTGTTCTGAAAAATTTGCTAAGGACAACAGGTCATGAATGACTTAACTATCACTTATGTGATCTGTAATTATTACCTCGTTAGGCTGTGCTCTGTTAAAGCCAACCCCTGGGAGAAGCAATGAAGTCAAGGGCACATCTTGGACAGATCTCCCTCTACAGATCTCTCTGTGGGATTACCTTTGTGTTTAGCCTTGCTGTTGAAATAATCAATTACGTTCCTCTTCTAATTAATGAACTAGTATCCGTTTCATAGGACATGCTCATGCTGTAATTACTGCAATTGTGTTACCAGTGGAGCACTCAGGGAATGAACGTGTGTGGAGTGCAGTTGAGCTTGAATTGCATGCTGTGGGGAGGCAAATGGAATGTTTCCTCTGCTGTTGAGTGGACACATTTTTGATGAGAAAATACAGAAGAATCTGATCAAAATGCTACTAGTGAGACTCTAGCTTATGGTGTATTAACCACATCTTTCTCATTTATGATCAGAATTTATCTGGTTTTGTTGAAGCGTTTGTCTTAACTGCAGGAGAAACTCTATTCTGTACTGTAGGAAAAGCCTGCAATGCACTGTTTGTGGAGAAAGAAAAAAGCATTTTGCTTTCTTCTGTTTTTGTTTGTGTTTTTTTTTTTTTTTTTTTTTTTTTTAATAATACGCTGTCAAACATTTTTGTGTATAAGATTTCAAAATGGTATCTTGAAATCTTTAATAAAAATTGTAACATCAGTATTAAACATATCTGAGTAGAGGCTATATGAGGGGTGAACTAAATGAACAGTCCAATCACTTGGAAAGTAGTACTTCCATTTGAAATGAGTTTACCTAATAATATTTTAGACCTTATGTCAATTAAATTCTATACTGAAAATCAGAAGGGAAAAAAGGGTATGTAAAACTTTATTAAAGCCAGGAAAAATGTTGCAGTGAGTTATTGGGGCAGTTCTTTAACTGATGTAAATTAGCCTGGCTCCACTGAATTACAAAAGGACTGAGCTCTTTAAGTTGTAGTTATAAGAGTAGCTTTCCTATGTTCCTCCTGGAATCTGAGAATAATATAGAGATTTATTTCAGTGAATCAAGACATACAGCAATAAAAGGTAGCCAAAAGGGTCAGTAAGGGGCTCTTTGTACATAAAACCAAATGCCTAGACTCTTACTACACTTATTTCAAACTGTGAAATAAAAAAAAAGAAAAGAGCAAAGGATTTGTTTGTGTTTTTTGGGTTTTTTTTTTGTTGGTTTGCTTTGTCAGTTCCCCCCATTTATCTCCTTGTTATCTATTGAACATTTTAGTTTCAAATTTATCTGTATAGCACCTCTTTGCTACTGACTATCTGGATGTAGGAATGTTGCTGCATGCTTAACAAATTAGTGTTCTGTTTTGTAGATGATGACAGAAAATATCTGCTTTATATAATTACAGTTTTAGAGCAAACAAGAATAAAATGCCATTAATAATTTATGCACATGGTACTCAAGGAATGTAATCGTATTCCATACCCCAGAAGAGAGGCAACATGTAATAATTTTCTAGAAATTAAAGTAACTATTTCTTACTTTGTCTTCCTCATGCATTCGTGTGCCAAGTTTCAGCCTGAAGCAGATTTTAGTGGTTGTGTTATGAAACCTTTAAAGTGTCTGTGATGAGCACGCTGACAAACTGAGAAATACTGGCAGTGCCCAGTTACAATGCAAAAGTTGTACACAAGAAGTTATATAAATCATTATGCAGTGGATGCATGCCAGCTGCCAAATGATGGGATTTGACAGAGAATTCTGTATATTCAGCTTATTTCAGACTTTTCCTCTTCAATTTTTCTCTTACCTGCCAGTAAAATCTCTTACTTGTCTTGTTGCAAGAGTATGAATGTTGAATTAATGGACCTCTGTCCCTATCTGGATGGAAGTTTCCTGACAGAAAGTCCTGTGTTTTGGAGTGGCCAGATGTACCAGGGCTTTGTACTGGTGTATACGTCCAGATGTGTGTTTGCTATGGCAGCAGCATGCACAGACATGGCACTTTAGAAACTTGTGCTGGCTTGTGCTTTCCCTCTTCCCCCAACATCTAACAGGAAAAATCTTTCTCATGAAGAGGCATGTGAACGTTCTGTATGGAGCTGTGATAAATTACAGATGTGCAGTAAATTAAATTTATGATAGCTGCCTTTGACCTCCTCTTATATGCTTTACTTATTAATCACTTTTCTTCTGGGATCATTTCTGCTGAACAGCTTCCAAGATTTCCACGTTTTTAAACTAGTCTACTAGAGGTGTGTGTGAATATATGATGCTACTGAAGAAGGTGTGAGTCAGAGACCTCATCAAGGAGAAATATTTCACTAGTTTGGAAAACTGTACTTGGATGGAGAAAAAGGAGGGAAGTTATAGCACTAAGCAACACTAGATTAATGTCAGCCCATTTCAGCAGTGCTTTCTCTAATTGACTATATTGTGATAGTGATATGCTCATACATAGACAAATGACTAATCAAGATTAGGATATGATGGCCAAATCTCTGCTCTAATTTGATCCAATTCTGGATTCAGATCTTAGATGGTAAATTAGTGAAGTCAACCTTTGTGCATCATCTCTCCCGTGTCCCCATACCAGCTCTTCTACTGTCAAAACAGAAGTCGTGAGAAGGGGTCCATATAAACTTGCTCTAAGTGTCAGCTCCCGGAAATTGTGCCCCGTCTTTTCATGAGCCTGTGAAGATAAAAATACTATCCCACCACCATCCATTATATGCATTCTCTATATATAGAGAATATATTAGAATGATACTACGGATATTGAATTTATCTTCATGAGATGGGGATGGTCTCATCAGTCATGAGTGTCACAACTAAGCAAAGACACAAGTGAATAATGAAGCCACCCTTATCGAGTACAGATGAATTCAATTTCCTCTGCACTATAATGTCATATTTGATTCAGTGAACTATAACACTTTTTATTTTTTAAGTTGCCCATGGGTTCCATCTTTTTCTCATTCTCCCTCTCTAAAGCTGTTTTGGTGATGCATTTTTCTGCTTTTGTGCATCCTGCATCTCTTTTTCCTCTGTCTGACATAAAAAATAAGTTGAATTCATAAATGGCAAACACAGAATGAGAACACTTACCATGTCAGGTGCCTAAATTCCCTGACCCTACTAGCTTTTCTGAAGGACCTATCCATGGGAGTTATGCTGAAAAAACCTTAACCACAGAAATGCAGGCCAAGGATAAATGGGCTTGTTCAAGGATATCCTCTTATGATTTTTGAAAAAATGTGAATCTGTTCATCTTGATGGACAAAGTAGCATGAGGGAATGAACTGTAGGAGTGGTCCTAGTATTAAGCAACCACAACTGCTGTAAACACAAGTCGAGAAGAATAATCCAAATCTGTACAATACTATGCAGCAGCAGGTCATATGCAGAAGAGTTCAGGGCGCAAAATTTTCTGTAGCCTTCCTCTTACCAGGACAGTGTAATATGAGAAGAGCTAATCAGAAAGCATGCTCCTCTCCACACCCTAAACCTCTTGAACTTTTCCCTGGAAAATGCCCTTACTCTTAGCTGCCATTAAGCTGCTGTTTCAGGATGCCTTGGATGCACTGGGAACAAATGTCACTTGTGCAGTTGGGCATCAGACACTGCAAGAAGTACAAAGGGACAAAACATATTTGAACCCTTTCTCACTGTTGAAGTTGTGCCAACATGCTGTCTGTGGACAATACCAGATTTGTTTTCAAGCATTTTCAATCTTTCACATAATCCTGTGAAACTGAGGTCTATCTGCATAGACAGAAGAATGTACCACTTAAGCTATCAAGGGCAGAGCGTAGCATTGTCCCTGGGAAGAGCTCCTGCTGGCTGGTGCAGCACTTGGTACAGCAGAGACATGGTCTCTAGCTCAAATCCCCAGAGCTTGCTTTAATTTTTCCTCCTTGCAATAAAACCCCCCACAAACATGTTGCATGAGCAATGCAGCTGCTGCACTGACTTTGGGCATGGTGGTATTTTGTACCTAGAGTGTATATCCAGTATTTCTTAACACAGAAAAGGGCACAATAGCTCAATTTCAAGCTAATTATAGCAGTAGAAGATTCTATGGGAATGCCTCTCCAGGTTTTACCAATAAACCCCTTAGAGAAACCAGGAAATGTATTCACATTATATTTACCTAATAGATGTGATTCAGTCTATTAGATGAGATATGAAGTAAATTAAATTCCATGGCAGGTGAACACCCTGAGGGTACTGTAGTTTATAACACTACATTAATATTCTGTAAGACCACTGCATGAGCTTAGTACAGCTAACTTCAAAATTACAGGCCACCTGCAGAATTTTTTCTGGTTGCTTTCATAGTCAGTGCTGCAATCATAGATAATTTAACATAAATATTAAGTAAATAATTGGTTCAGAATATTTCAAGGTTAGGGACATAAATCTCATTCCCATTACATGAATGCAAACCATAATAATAGAAGGTGGTACTTAACCTGGCAATTTTAGTTTCCAACGAGCCATATTCCATTTTTTGAAAAATAAAAAAGACCCAAACAAATTCTACAGAATGCAGTTACTGAAAGTGCAGAATAATTATTGTGGAAAGGAGATACTAATTCAGAGCTCTATGTCAAGAATGCTTGGGCTGAGGAAATGATTGTAATGAGCACTAGTAAGGTTTTAGAGCGCATTTGTACAGATTAAGTGATATGAATATAGACTGAAGTGGATTTGTTATGCTTTATGAAAGAATTATTTCTGAAGCTGAGTACTATCTGAGATAATAAGAAAGAGATAGTAGGTGTGCCTCATTATGACAGCTATGGCTATGAGATGCTTTTTAATTACCTTCCAAAAGCGTACTACTTGTAGGTTAGCCAGAAGTAATAATTACAATAACTAGGTGGTCTCTTAGGCAGAAAAACACATTTACATTTTGAAGGAGGTAAGCTCTTTTTCTAATGCAGTTCTCTAGTGCCAGAGCTAGGGAATGAGATCAAGAAGAACTACTTTTAGATGTCAGACTTTTTGCTGTTTCCAAAAAAATCTTACTAGTTTGTAACAGTGATACTTTGGAATAAGTCAACAAGGTGCTGTGTCTATTGTGTGCATTTTTCCAACATCAGAAGACCTTTAATTTGAATTTTTTTCTATATGTACTCCTTTAATTTTTTTTCTGACTGCAGTGTGTCTGTGTAGATTCTAGTTTGATGCCCCTATGCCTAATTTGTCCTTAAGGATACAAAGAAGCTTGTATTTTAATCTTTGCTTTTGACTGTAAGTTGGTTTAATTAGCCTTTCATTGCTTTCCAGATCCTTCTCAAAACATTTGCTCTCTGATACTATTGTCCAATTGTAAGAGGTTGCTGAGGAGGGAGACCTGTTGTGTTTCTCATGGACTAGAGGATGCCTCTTAATGCAATTGATCTGAAGAAGTAACTTTAACACCACTTGTCACAGAAAAAAAACGCAATCTGCTATCAGAGTTTGGATCTGTTGACTTTTACCTATTGCTTACTAAGTATAGCACCTTACTACACATAGCATTGTGTTTAGTAAGATTTTTCCGTGTCCTTTTTATTTCATACCATTAATTGTTGAATCTTAATAAGCTGTCTCCATTACAAGATGCTTGCAGAGGATATCTGCTGGCTATTCCCCTGTTGCACCAGGAAAATCTTCCACAGATATAAACTGGGGATACCAGGTCTCTCTCTAGGCTTTCTTTTTAAAGGCAAATATGAGGAGGCATTGGTTTTGGAGGGGAAGACCATGATTTGAATCTTCTGGTTATGACAACAAAATCCACCAGAGATGGTTGTTAAGACAACATCTGAATATTTAGCAGCTTAAATAGCTGTAGGGAATGTTGCTTAAGAGTAATTAAAATGGATTAAAAAGGAGGGAAAATCCACTGAGATCCTAACAAGAAACTGAGAATTTTTAGGAAGAAAGGTTTTCACTGTCTTTTCTCATACATGTAATAGATGTTGTTCTTATGTGCCCAGAAGTGAGTGCATATGAGTGTGAACTCTTAATTATAAAGTGATGTATTGACTTGTACCTAATTTCTGTCTTAAAATTAAGGGATATTTCTGTGGGATAGTGCTTAAAAAAACACTTGCATATGAAAGTGTGAACAAAAAAAAAACTTAGAGGAGGAAAACAGAGGATAGAAAAAGAAAGCAGAAGAGGATATAAAAAGAAGGAGGGGTTATCTTGCTTATTCTGATAATTTTCTCCTCATATTTATTGAGGTCCTAAAATCTGTCTTGATTACATTTTACTGCATCTGCTAACATTCCTGATTTTGCACTTTGACACTATGTGGACTCACACCTACTATTAAAGTTTCATGATTGAATAATTTCAGTAGGGAAAAGTCTGCTCTATTAAAGTGTATAAGTTCAATAGCTAAAATCTAAGGCAGACATATGAGGTAATATATAGTGTAACTTTTTATATATTTGATTCTTCTTACTACACCCTAGAGATAACAGGAGACAATGGAGACAATGTGTAATGGATGACAGAAACTGTGTGTTAAAGCATTGTATGGTGAATAAATTAAAGCATTTAGTCATAAGGCTAATAATAGGAGAAGTGAGAAATTAAGAAGTATAAGCAAGGGAGACAAAACATCTTGCAGAACAAATGGATATAATAATTTTCAAACATGTCAGCTTGAATCAACTGAGGTAAACATTCAAAGCCTCAGTGCATGCCTGCACTAGGCAAGCTTTGCCACAGAGTACTATAAAATGGAAAGGAGTCATAAACTGTTAGAGAACAGAACAGGAGTATATGTCTGATCATTTATAATCTTTTAATCAAACATGGAGCTCATAGCTTGGAGTCTGGTAGCTTTGGAGAGTACTTTGTCTGTATATTCATAGACCATTCGTAACGCAGTGAGCCATAAAATGCTCTCTCACTTTCTTGCTTCAGTGGTTTCAACACCTTCCTCTGGGACAAATTTCTCTAATAACAAGAGGTAATTCAATTTTGCTCTTGCTCAGTCCTAAGCAAACAGTTCTGACTGTTGTGACTACCAGATTTGTGGAGGTTGTGCAGGGAAGACGTAACAGAAGTTACTGGGTGACCTTTTGGACCGTAAATTGACTGTTATATGGACTGTCATGGATATTGATGCTTTATAAAAACCTTAAGGTATTGCTGTGAGTTGTGGCATGGTGGAAGTGGTGCACTCTTTTGCTGTGTGTGGCAGGGACAGTGCAAGGAAAGGGCTCTAGCGGGGCAGCACCACTTCCCTGCCTTCCTGTCCCTTCTGCCACAGTGCTACTTACAAGCTCACCACTAAATGTGTGCTTTGCTGATTTTAGGATCTACTGAATAGATAAGCTGAGTAATAAATTTCATTTCAAAAGTTACATTTCTGCCACAGATACAAGGCTTCAGCCAGTAGTAGTGTGAATAACGAAACAATTCGTTTGAGTGTTCACACACTGATCTAGTTTGGATTTTATCCATGCATTGAAATTTGCAAGTTGGGAAGTTAATTTAATTTGTAAAACTGTTGAGTTCGTGAAGAATACCTTGAAATGTTTTCCTTATCAATTTCTTTAATTTTTTTTTTATAACTGTTTTAGAGAGAAAATTATACTTATCTTTGTTTTTACTAAAAATGAGCACTTACAGACTTGAATTTATATTACTGCAGAGAGAACGCCTATAGTTATATCGGGGCATGAAAATTGATTTAGAAATTGAATAAACTTTTATTCTATTTTGTAAGAACAAAACATTGATTTATTTTGGTTAGTTTAGAAAACAAACAACAAAAACCTCAGTGGATGAATTGTCTTTGCAAGATTTCTTGGGCCTTTTTGTGATGCATCTCACCCTTTTAGAAAGGCCACTAATGAGATTTGTGTTGTCAAATCAAGTATTTTCTTTCTGTAGCTCTTTTTCTCTCTAACCTATGAGTTTGAGGCTCATCTGCAGGCCATATGGTGCCAAAGCTCTGGCCTTGTCTTGTACTGACTGGGGATTTCCCTTCATGAGAGGGTTTGACAAAGAGCATCCTTACTGCTCCTGAGGATTTCCTGGTTGAAGAGGTTCTGAACCCTTCTCTGTTTTAACTATTTTTTTTTAACATTCCAAAGCAGCTGTGTTCACTTCATCTGAGATTTTTCTATATTTTCCTTTTTTCTTCTCTAGATGGCAATGTAGCACTTTTTCTGCCACTGGGAGCCTCATGTTTCTGTAAGATTTGTATAAACCTAGTAAGCTAGCAATAGATATATCTTATTATGTGTGTACCGTACTAGCTGTAGTGGCTCCCCTGCCACTCAGTTGTGACTCTTGTCCCTTCCTTCCTTGTCTTCCTTCTGTCCTCACCTCATGGGCTCTATCTCCTGCTCCTGCCATTCTTATCCCACCAGCTTAACTTTTTTGCCTGCATCAGATGAGGATAACTGGGCATGAGACAGCCTTCAGTTCTGTTTCTTTTTCACTTTTTGTGACTCTAGTCCAAATCTCAGCTTTCACAGTCTCTGGTTTCTTCATGTCCAAATTACTGATTTTATACCCATGCCCTCTTTGCGTTTTCTTTATATTTTTTAATTTTTCCTTCTTTTTCCTTCTTTTTTTTCCCCCTGTTTAGGTTAATAGCATATACTTCCAGTTATTTAAAGGCAGTTGCACTGCATCAGACTAACATCTACCTATGATTCTGTCTTAATAGTGGTGAACAGGGGATGCTGACGGAAAGAATGTTAGACAAGTGGTGTACGAATTCCCTTCAGGTGGCACTTGGGACTTTAAAGATTCCTTGAGTTCAAGGTTGCTGTGCATTGTTGCATCTGATCCTTTTTATGGAGATTTCTTCTGTAAATTGTGGAGTTTGTTCCATAACTAAATTATGGAACCTACATAAACAGTTCTTAATTTTCAGATGCTTCAAATCTGCTTGATAATTGTGGTATCCCTAGTTACTAGGCTATAAGACATTGAGAAAAATTGTTATCCTTAATTTTGGGCTGGATGAGGTACAGTGAAGTAGACACTGTGTAACAGAGTTATTTGATGCTGTCTTTTTCCTTCTTTACTGATCCCCAGTGGTCTGTTTTATTTTTTAATCTGTTGCTGAGCATGAAGATGATGTTTTTTTGAGATGAGTGCAAGATCTCTTTTGAAGTGGTAATAGATAATTTGGAACACATTGTTATGTCTTCATTGTGTGGTTATTTCCCTCTCCTGTTCTTTGCTTCGTATTTATTGTCAGTGAATTTAATTTGGTGTGTTATTACCACTTCACTTAGAAACTTATCTCCTGCAGCTCTTCATAGTCGGTTTACAAGCGAAGTGAGTAATTTTGATAGTCAGAAAAGTTAAATGCCCCATTTGTGAATGTGTTGAGGAGCCTTAGCTTTAACACAGAAGACCAGCATTGGTTACCTTCCTGAAATGTGAAAATTGACCATTTATTCATATTATTGATTTTATAGTCCTTAGCTAGTAATTAATTCTTGATATCCTTGAGAGGACCTTAATTTGTATCCCAAGGGAGCTGTTTGAGAGTCACGTGTGGTGAACCTTGTAAAAGGGAGGGGAGAAGGCATTCTCTGGAGCACACTTTTCCATATGCTTTTTAACTCTTTTGGTGCACTCCAATGCATTTCTGGGTCATGACTTCCCTGGAAATCATGCTTACTATCCCATTAAATTTGTCCATGTGTCATGTGAGTTGGCTCTTACTTTAATTTCAAAAGGTTGTGATCAAAAATTTGTGACAAATGGAAGCGACAAACTTTTTATTTGAAAAAATAGGAAACACAATGGAAGAATTAATTAAGAGCTAAAAAATTACTGTTTGAAACAGTGCAAAATGCTTAGGATGGGAAAGCAGAGAGTGGTTTGAACAAGAACTACCACAAAAATGGTAGCATCTACATAGGAAGGGAAGGAAGGAGATGAGAAAGAAAACAGATTTTTTCTTTTTTTTTTTTTTTTTTCCCAAATAAATTTAAATGCAGAGAAGTATGTTTGAAGATATGGTACTAATGGCATGGGCAGAAAAAGTAGCTGTGACTAAGCATAATAGGAAGTGCATCAGAAGCCACCTTTGTTAAATGGTGGCGTTGCTCTTGACTGCTAACCTGGGCATACACACACAAAACTTGCAAGTTAGATTGAAGGTTGAAGGATGACTGTAACAGAGCACAATAAGACAAAAGAAGCCGTGGCTGAGAATAGGATGCACCTGACAAAAGATAGTAGGAGTAATAGGAAATCATTCCATGTATGTGCAATTTGTAACAGAAATACTGATGAAATAAGTTTCTTTTTCTCCTGTGCAGTAAAAGTGCTACAAAAAGAGGCAAGAAGGCTTAGGGGGGTGTGATATCCTTTTGCGTCAGTCTTTGCAGAAAAGACTGCCTGGAGGACCTTACAACACAAGTAATACCTATTGTAAAAGGAAGTAGAATTCAAGACTACAATTGGAAAGAAAGCTTATTCTTAGAAATGTTAGATGTCTTCAGGTGAATGGGACTGACTAACATAATCCTGCGATATTTAAAGAACTTGAAAATATCAGTACTTATGTTTAATATACGGAGGATAAACACAGCACTGGTTATCACAGCACAGAATCACTGGAAAACTATGTTTATATTTTTAAAACGGAAATTTAAAAAGGGACCTTCATTTAAGTTTCAGAAAGATTCTGGAACAACTTATGAAAAAACTTGTGCTGAATTCACCTTGAAGATAAAAAGATGTTTAACAATGAAAAGGACTTGGGAGAAAAAAAAAGAAAATCAAAGAAATTCAGTGCTTTTGTGTGATAAGATAACAATCCACATGGATATGACACAAGCAGGAAATGCATATCTTCTTTAGAGAAACATGGTCTTCATGAGAGTTTAGCTGATGGATAGACAGTAACTCTTTGTGGTTATTGTCTAAATAGAAACACAGTCCTAGTCAGAATTTTTTGAGGCCTTTCTAGTCAGTGTTTATTTTGAATTTTACTAATGTTCTGAACTTGGCATTATCATGAAGATGGGAGGCACTGCAAATTCTCTGGAGTACAAAGCTGGAATTTAAAATTATCTCAGTGAAATGATGAAATCAATAGGGATATTCAGGTAGGCATTGATAATCAGCTACACAAATACGGGATGGGAAACCACTGATTAATCAACAGTCCTTCAGGAAAGAGTCTGTAAGTATTGTGATAACAACCTGAACATGAGTCAACAACAGCTTGCTGTTACACAAGGACAAACTTCATAGTAAGAAGTATAAGCAAGAAGTTTACAAGTCATGTGACATGATCTTTTTGCTCTGCTCAGCCTTGGTAAGGACACACCGGAGAACTATGAGTATGAACCGGTTTAGAGTATCTCACTGCATGATAAATGTGGGATTATGACAATAGACTTGTAAGATGTGAAAGCCTTCTGTGAGGGAGTAATCTCTTCTCTGCATTTATGGTGTGGTCCATAGGCATGAACTGCAGCAAGAAAGGTTACAGGTTAGGTTTAAGTTCCTAACAGAAGGGAGTCTGAGTCACTTGAACAATGTGCTTTCCTAACGCAACAGTAAATATATTGCTGGAGGCTTTCCCATCACATCTGTCAAGGATGATCTAACATGTTAGAAATGACCCAGTCTTGAGACAGGGGATAGACTGGTAGCGTTTCCAGTCCTGTTCAGTCTTATCTCTCACTTTACCTCTTTCCCTTAGCGCCTCTGTTTTCATCACTTTTAAGCTGCTGGCCAACTGCTTCAAGACTCTCTACTTCCTGTCCCAAGTTTATTTTTCTTGAATTAACCATGGAGAGCTAAGAAAGCCAATGTCCGACTTGGTGTGACTTCACAATTCTTTTACTTTCACTCATTAGTTTATTAAACAACATTTGTCCCAGCACTGATTTTTTGAGGTACAGGGGCTGGCAAGTTCCCCACCTTCTGAGAAAGAATCATTAATTCCAACCTGTTGTTTTCTGTCTTCCAAACTATTATTAATCCCTGAAAGGCATTGTCTCTTATCTTGTTCCACCTTAATTTCTCTTCAGAACTGTTGTCAAAGGACCTTATTTAAACCCTGCGTTAGGGTTTGTTTTTATTTTGAATCATTGTACCTACTGAAACCCTTTTCTCACTGTGTCCTTCAAACCTCTGTTTCTTGATTTTTAAAAATGATGTTGATTCTGCCCCAGTATGTCACAGTTATTCATATGCCCACCTGTTCTAGTTTCTATTATATTTTATGCTAATTAGCAGGCAAATGAATTTTCTGGCATGTTAATCAGACTCATTAGTCTGTAATTTCCAAAATTGCCTCTGTGGCCCCTTACAAAGCTTGGTCTCATATCTGTCTTTTCTCACTCTGTTGGAAAGTAATAGAACTTGCAGTCAGCAGAAGGGCATATACTTTTTTAATTTTTTCTGTGGTTTCACAACTGAATTTCTTCAGAACTTTTTGTATGACCTGGATCTGGGTATAATATTGTATATATTGTTCAAAGCTATTCAAAAAGTACTTTTTAAGACCTCTCAGATTTTGACTTGTGTTGACACCAATAAAAATAATTAATTTTTTATAATGGTATTACCGTTCTTAAGTATGCCTCTTTGAGTGTCATTTTGTCCAACTGTCTAGTAATTTAGTTAAATTATTTTAAGGAAAACCCTTTGTTATACTCTTATCATTGCTCTTCCCTTCTGTTTAGCCCTTGAAGCCAGCCTTCCAAGAATTAAAAATAAACTGCCTAGAGAAAAGTATGTGAATGCCTTTAGTGGCATCCTCTAAGTACCTATGGCATTAACTACTTTCTCTTTGAATGTGTTCTTTGTTAAAAATTAAAAATCAATTAACATTAGTTAATCAGAACCCATTAACATTAGTTAATCAGAACCCATTAGTGTACTAGCACTTCTTGGAGCAGTATTTATTGGTATGTTGCTACACCAAAGAAGGGTCCTAGGCTGCAGATGAGGCTTTAAGCCAGTCTAATACTATTACTCTTACTGCTATTAATGATTCCAGCAAGAAAGGTGTGGATTTTCAGTCTTCCAGAGCAAGTTATTTGCCTTAAAATGTCTAAAAAGACGTATATAAAGAAAGACATGGATCTATTAAAGCAGGTCCAGACAAGGGTTATGAAAACATGCAGAAGGTTGGAACCTCTGGTTTGAAGACTGTTTGAGACAGTTGGTGTTGTTGAGCATGGAGAACAGAGGGCTCTGGGGAGACCTTATTGGGGAGACCTTTCAATACATAATGGGACTTATGAGAAACAGAGAGAAACTTTTTACGGGGGTCTGTTGTGACATGACAAGAGGTAACGGTTTTAAACTGAAAGAAGGTAGATTTAAGTTGGACATAAGGAAGAAAATTTAAAAATGAGTGTGGCTCCCTGGAGCAGGTTTCCCAGTGTAGTTGTGGATGTCCCATCCCTGAAACTATTCAAGGTCTGGTTGGATAAGCCTTTGAGCAACCTGAACTACTGAAAGATGTCCTTACCCATGTTAGGTAGTTTGGACTGGATGATCTTTAAAGGCCTCTTCCAATCCAAACTATTCTGTTATTCTGTGCCTTCAGATAGAACTTTTTCACCTGGTTAATATTGTTCAAATGAAAATGCAAATTCATAAAATGACCCAATATGAGTACATAAGCCAGGACCTAGGAAAATGGGAACATTTTCAAATGACAAACATTAATTACATGTAATGAGTTGGGATCTCCTGATCCTGAAGTCTCACAAATGCAATGAGCCCATTGGAAACTGACACTGTAATATGACAGGTCCTGCAGGGAAAGATCTTGTTGGAAGACTTTAACTTCCTAAATTCATCAGTGATTTGGTCTCAGACATGTTTTGCTCTTTCTGTTTCCCCTATATGACAGATGCCAGAAGGAAAAATCAACAGTATATAAAACATTTCACCTGTATAAAAACATAGTACATAAAAACATTTTGCTTCTTTAATAGAGGATCATTCTAAATGGTGCAGTACAAGTCTAAATATATTTTGGAGAGAAGGAGGAGTATATTTGCTCATAGTGTTATAAACAAATGAGAATTACGAAGCTGTATAACTCCATATATATGGAGTTACTTTCAGTCACTGATCAGCTACCATGTAGTGAAAATACCAGAAGCAAAAATTCTGCATGATGGGTCTTCTTTGAAAGAAAAAGTGAAGCAAAAAAAGTATTTGTGAAACAAATACTCCAGTAAAGTTTGAATGGAGGATTCATTCTCAACCTTGTCTCTAAGGCATCACATTCATTCCAAAATACTACAGAGCAATGGAAAAGATGACTGTCCTGTGACTTCTGACCCAGCCACAGCTGAGGGGGTGATGGATTTAATATGAAAGAACTAATGTGAAATTTCCATACTTTATTGGGCACAGGTGGTGACTCTGGTATATCTGATGATTCTTTTGAAATGCAAATACTGATACTGTCCCACTGAATTGTATTGCTTTAGCAGTGCAAAGCAAATATAAACTAGTATTAACTAGCCAACTAAGCTGTTTTTCTGACTGTTTCATGTCAAGGGAATGGAACAGCAGACAGACCGTGCTGGTTTACTAGTCCTACCTATGTAGACTGGCTGGTCAAAAGTAAGACTAGCTTTTTAGGATTAGAGAAATCAGGGTTTTTTCATTGCTTTTCTTGAGAGGGAATGTTGTGGGGCTTCAGTGTTCTGGTGTACAAGCAAACAGTAGAGGGTGAACAACCGGTAAATTTTGATGGCAACTTCCCTCAAGAAAGTGAACCTTTGAACAACCTGTGTCAAGTCTCATCCTGAGCAGTTTCTCCTAAACTAGTTTTTTCCCTTTTCTTCAGCCTTTTTTATCATTTCTGCATTACTAGATACTGTACCACCCTTCAAAGTAGTTTTTTTAGTAGACATATGCTGATACATTATTAAAGATAAATATTTCAAGTGATGCAAAGCTCCCTCAACTTCTTTTGAGCTATATTTTTAATATCTACTAAAGTTGATGTTTCAAATCATCCCTGATCTTAGTACCCTACAGCTTGCAAAACATTCACAGTATTAATGAATGTAATCTGAGGAAAACATTTGTCAGAGTGAGCTGGGAAAGGAACCATGAAAAACGTATTACGTAGACTGGAGCGAAATGGTTGGCCTTCTGATTATAAATCTAAAATATTAAAATAATGAATTCACAGAACCCTATTAGACATCAAAGTCTGTGTCTTATTGGGGTATGTTTTTAATTTGTATGACCTCTTTCAGGCCAAAAGCAAACCTGATAAATTGAACAGCAAATTCCTAACCTGATTGAAAAAACCTGACTCTGGATCGTTGTTGTCAATAGAAGGGAGACTGTGTGAACTGAACTCTACTCAAGTAGATGCCTGTGGTATAATTTAATGGCCCATTTTTAATCCTTAAAACTTTTAAATACAGAGCTAAATTTTAAAGTAGCAACTTGGTAGACATTATGCTCTTTGCTTTTTTATTTCAGTTTTCTTTGTTTCAGAAGTCTGCAGCAGAAGCAGCTGTAGCAAGAGAGTTTAAGTGCTTTCAGTTGGCAAGAGCAACAGTGTTAAAGTTAATAAATGTTATGTCTTTTTCCCCCTTTCTCCGAAGGAGTCAGGAATGCACTGAAATGAATATGCAGGCAGCTGATAATCTACACATTACCCAAACCCAAATCTCAGGTTAGGAATGTTTAGGCACTCTTCATTACATAGCCTTCCCCTTTTAAAAGAGTGAATGTTTTGTTATATTCTACCTAGGAATACATTAGAATTCCAGAGATGACAGATAAATATAGTGCATGAGGCATGTTAAACATCAGTAATGGGCACACAGGATGAAAGAAGGTGAGTGATTATGGTGCTAATGTGAGATCTGTGAGACCTGCTTTCAATTCCCTTATCCAACACAGGCTTCCTCTCTGACCTCAAGCAAATTTGTCCCTCAGGTTTAAATTTGCAAATGTGTTTAGGCACATAACTGCCTCTGTTTAAACAAATACACTGCTGATGAAATGAATAGTAGGTTTTTGATCAGTACATTTGGTTCCTCAGGCTTCCATTTTTGTGTTGCAGAATTGGAGGTGACGTTGCTCCATTATCTTGGAGTTGTGCTGGGAGCATACATAGCTCTTGGAATGCTGGTTGTCCAACTGTAGGAAGCGTCAGAATATCTCACATGATTATGCTTCTGTGTGAATTCATGTTGAGTTCCTTTCTGATCAACTCATCTCAAAAAGCCTAAAGCAAACCCAAAGAAGGGCTATGGAAATGATCAAAGGTATGTAATAGTTTCTGTACAGGGAGAGGTTTGAATAGACTAACACTCTTCAACCTGAACTGGAGGGGACTGAATAGGGATGTGACGGCAATCAATGCAGTTGTGAATAGGGGGCAATTGCTGAGAGTTTCTCACTATATAATTGCAGTAGACTTAGTTTTTTACCTAACATACAGTTAAACTGCAGGACCCCTTTCCAAGGGGATTATGGGTGACAAAAATTAGATGGTTGTAAAATACATAATAGAAAAATTTCTGGATGAAACATCCATTCTGGATTGCGGAACACAAAGAAATGGCCTTGAGTTCAAGAAATTCTGTAGGCTCAGGCTGCAGGAGGCTGTGGGGAACTGCTGCCTCCTGTTTATCCTCATGTATTTTTGACACATTTGGTACTGACCACATCAGAGAGCATTCCAAGATAGACGAACCTTTGTCTTGCCTGACACAGACATTCTTATGTTCTTACTTTCTAAAGGGAAACAAATATAGGCAAATATATTCTTTTGTGTACTTTGTTGTGTTTCATCGATTCAGTGGCAGATGCTAGGCGTGCTCTTTGCTGAGAAAGATTTAGGGAAAGTGATGAAAACATATTTTTGCATTTATATTTCATCTTCTTTCTCTGGAATGAGAAGAAAGGTATTCCCTTTGAAGAGCATGTCCTCCCTCAACAGCTTAATATTTAGTATTAAGAGAATATTAAGGTCCATCTTAGCAATGGACCAAAGAATCAGCTTTGACAACCTTATGCCACATGCCATCTTTGCTCTAGAGAGGGAGTAAACTACAACTTTCACATGATGGCTTTCATCCTTTCGTTACCTTTGCCCAGTTACTTCTTGTTGATAAGAGAAAGAAGTCTCTGTTCATCTGTCGCTCTTGGTTGTGGGTAAAAGTGTGAGAGGTCATAAAAGAATCCCTATTTTTCCTATGCAAGCCAGCTGGTATCAAAATCACAGCAGAGTAAAGGGGGAGCTACTCATATGGGAGACACTCAATAGTAAACGGAGCAGTGATTCAGTCTAGCCTTGAGTGTTTTGAGTGTTTTGCCCCTGAGGCAGACTGCGGACTTTTGGGGAAGGACAGGTCACAATTTGACTGTGGATGTCCCCATGGCAATGAGGACCACCTGTCAGCTACCAGTTGTCTATCTTCTTACAAGAAAGGAAAGTATTTTCTGATTTCCCCACCCAGTGCTCTTCCTTGCAGAAACACTATTTGTATCAAGGCATCCTTCTAGGTGAACGGATAGACATGCATCTCTCCCTGTGAGGTTTACTAACACTACTTGCCATGTGGTAATATGGCATACCCAGCAGAAAACATGGCACTTTCTTCCAGCAGGACTGGAGTACAGCTTCCAGGCTTGCTACAGCCCCAGCAGTTCTTGGAGTGAGGAACTGAGCTGAGACAGTTTATTTGCAAAACAGAGAGCTGTATCACTAGCAATGAACTGAAGAACAAACAGAAAACTTTACACAAATGTGGCACTTGCTCTTTTCAAATTACAGCCACTATATTCTTACTACAGATGAAAAACAAACAAGCTGCTCTGTCTTGTCTCTCCCAGCTTGCTTAGAAACTCAGCTCAGCTTGGCTGCATGTAGATCAATTTGTTACAATAGATCAGCATTTCCTTTTAAGCTTTTGCACTGTAAGTCCCTATAGGATCCTGATGTTTTTATCAATTATATATTTTCATTTTGTACTGGTAATCAATAGCACTTTGGAACACTAATGTCATACCTTATCTTTGTCTTGGGCTAGTAAGTAAATAATAACTAAATAATGCATTTCAAACAAGAGAGCAAACGAATATTCTCCCTGCAGTGCACAAAGAAACATGCAAAAAGAAATCACTCCACAACAGGAACATTGATTTTTGTGACTCCAAAGTTTCCAGCTGCAGGCAGAATAGAGTTTTAGTGCAATATCTTACTTCTGAAGTTGCACTTGGGCATGAAACTACAAGATACATCTCATTTTTTAAGCATTACAACTGGGTGAAGATTTGGTGCAGACCACAGTAATGCTGATAATTCAGAGTCTTTGGAAAGCAAAAGAAATACTTGCAGTCCAGCTCTATTGGCAGGGCCTTTTCAAATGCTCTGTGTTCTCAACAGACAAAGCTTTCAGACAATTGATATCTGGAAAACAAGGCTATGTCTGTATCGGCAGACCTGAGAGGTCAGGGAATAGCCTTAGACTCTGGTTTGCAGTCATATCTGCTGTTACATTGTTAGCACGGGTTTTGTCAGAATTTTGGCCAGTGCTAACGAGTATTCTCCCAAGCAGCTCTGGAGTGTATGTAGATTGGGAGTTAGTGCTCTTGGCAAACAACTTGAACATGAGTTCCCTATTTCGGGTATGAGAACTTGGCTGTGCAGATCGGAACCATGCTGTGTCAGCTGTGTCAGCCAAGGAGCAGCCTATGTCTCATTTCACTTGCTAATGTAGACATGGTCAGTAGGTACTAACTGTATTTGATAACGTTACTACCGAAAGGGCATCTCATGGCTACAAGGTTGGACTGGGACTGAAGAGATTCAGTTCCTAGACATAGCACAAATTTTCAGTGTAACCTGAGGTCACTTAGACCCTCTGTGTTTCTTGTTTCATCTATGAAATGTAGGTAACAGAACTTTCTTACTTTAAGTGCTGTGACAATGACATGTGGAAAGATGTCATAGATGGATTGTAATCTATTTAATACAGCATTAGTCTTTTATTAGAGGTGTCTAGAATAATGGGAAATTTGTCTGACTGAGAACAGTTTCCAGTTCCTTCTCTCTCCTTCACTGTTTGTTTCTCCAAATCAAACTGTTTAGCTCAAACACTGAAGACTCTGGAGGCACTAGAATCTGGCTGGGTTATTTTTGTCTTCTGTGAATTCAGCCAACCAGTGTACCAGTAAGGGTTGAACCCTTGCTTGGAGTTTGTCAAAATATGTTTTTAGCCTGAAATATTTTGAAGATGACAGGTATATGGCATTTTCTAAGTAAAGTTTGTGTCATTGGAACACAGCTGTCAGCAATACTAGGTGATACAATGCTGCACAATTATAATGAAAATAACAACAGTAATAATAAAAACAACAGAAGAGAATAGTGAAAAACTGTTAAAGATGCACAAAGGAAGATAGTTGTATTTTTCACCCTGATTAAGGACAATGCTTAAACTTACCCTTAATGTTAAACACACTTAAGCACCTTTCTCAAATAAAGACTGATATAACCTGATTTTGACAAGAGTAGTGCAGGATGCCACTGCCAGAAGTACTATCCTGGGCCTGGAAAAACAAGTTCTGTGGTGACACGGCACCCCAGAGCGAATTGAATCGGATAATGGGACCCACTTCAAGAACAGTTTGGTTACCACCTGGGTGAAGGAGCATGGCATCGAGTGGGTGTATCACATCCCATACCATGCAGCAGCTTCAGGGAAAGTTGAATGGTGCAATGGACTGTTGAAGACTACCCTGAAAGCATTGGGTGGGGGGACCTTCAAGCATTGGGATCAGAATTTAGCGAAGGCTACATGGTTAGTCAATACCAGAGGCTCTGTCAGTCGAGCTGGTCCTGCCCAATCAGAGTCCCTTCACACAACAGATGGAGACAAAGTCCCAGTAATTCATCTGAGGGGTATGTTGGGTAAAGCAGTTTGGGTGAATCCCGCCTCGGACAAAGACAAATCCATTCGTGGAATTGTTTTTGCCCAAGGACCTGGGTGCACATGGTGGGTGATGTTGGAAGATGGCAAAACCAGGTGCATACCTCAAGGGGATATCATCATCAGGTGAACAGGCCATAACTCTGTATCAGTATCTGTATCTGTTTATTTTTTGGTTGTTTGTTTTTATCGTTTTGTTTGGTTCTTTTTGTTTGGTTGTTTTATTTTGTTGTTGTTGTACCAATTTACTTGTGAACGTGTATATAGTTCAGAATAATGCATATATGTATGGAGTTAAAAGCTTAACATGATAGACTGTGGTGGCATGGGAAAAGGAAAAAAATTTAGGGGTGAATAATGTCATGGTTTGTTTTGTGCTTTTAAAAGTTAAGTTGAAAAATTTGTTTCTTTTTCCCCTGCTTGTGAGTGGGGGAGAAGAACTGGTTGAACCTGTTTTTCCAAGTAGCTAATGGCTCACGTTAAGATCCGAGGCTAGCAGTATTGATATGCTAATTGCCTGTTTTTTGTCTCTTAGAAAGGCAGGAGGAGGGGCTGGGAGGTTCTGTGGGACAATGGGGGTGTGTCCTGCGTGGTGAGGAAACAGTTTCACTTTCACGCGGGAGCGTACTGGGCTGGCTGCTGTGGAGCTGGTGCCGTGTTCTCTGAACGGGTATTAATTTTTGGAGCTGTTTCATTTGAATCTTCATCTTAGAGGGATGGGGCGACATCACTACACGGCTGAGACCATCAGAAAAGGAGTGAGTGTGCTGGCCCCAGGGGTGGGGTTTCCCTTTCCCCTTCTCCCTCCCTTCGGCAAGGGGAGAAGAGCCTCATTGTTCGGCTCGCTCCAGCCTGCCCCGGCGTGCGGAGATCAACACGTGGTGACTGCCGTGACCCGACGGCACCCCCTGCTGGCTAATTCCAACAACTGCAGGCTCTACACCCTCAGTGATCCAACAGCGCCCTCTGCTGACTGACTTTAAGAACTGCAGGCTCTACATTCCCAGTGGCTCAACATCGCC
>JAWWES010000115.1:77820553-77853569 GCA_035583135.1 Lophotriccus pileatus | reverse complement strand
TCTTGTTGTTTTTGCCAATACTTATAGACCTTTCTAATAAAAGGGTTGTTATTCCTACCTGGATATAATTTTGGTCTTCTTTCCCACACTATTCCTCGATTGGAGTCCATTAATTTCGGATTTGTAATTGCTCAGGGGGAGGAGGTTTTGGGTCTTCCCCGTGGTTTATTCTCAGCAAAACACTTGTGTCTCACTCAAACTGAGACAATGCTAGACAGCTATTATGCCCAGAAAGAGATCCAAACCAAATGAAGTATTCACTCACAAAATTGTTTCTCTCACAAAATTGATTCTCTACCTGGTAATAGCAGTGCTGGAGTTTGCCCTCATTGAATTTAACATGCTGCTCTTTATCAGTCCTGTGATTCCTTCTCTCCTGTTTGTCTTCTCAAGAGGCAAGCCCCGTGTTTTCTCTTCAGTAGAGCATTCCCAAATATGTGCCAATGTATTGATGTATGTACTGATAAAATTATTCTGGCAAATCAGACTAAATTTGCAGGTGCAGGTTTAGGCATGCCACATTTCTCATAGAGGCGATGATGAATTTGAATAAAGTGCCTCTGTCTTATTCTAAACAGACTGCATTTGTTAGCATGATGACTGAGTTGTTGGGAGTATATATGCTGAATATGGACAGGTTATTACACAACAGTGTTTTAACTTATTGCAGTGCCCTGTCATTTTGTGCCTGCTGTCAGCCAAGTTACACTCTCCTGTGGCAGTGGAATGAACAAAGAACCTGCACTTGGCATTTACTTACATATATTAACATATATCCAAGATCTTTAGGCTTGATTCCTTATCATAGGACAAGAAGTCTCCATGTATTCTTACTTTACCTGGATATGCTTTGTCTGCCAATTTTGTGGCATTCTGTTATTGTTTTACATTTCACATTCTGCTTTATGTTGTACTAACTGATCTAATTCTGAAAATTCAAGTGAAGAAACTTCTGTCTGTCTCAAGATAAATTAAAAGTGAACAGTTAAAATGATTCACCCTCTAACTTGATTTTCCCAAATCTCTCTTTTTTTATCATCCATAATGTTAAATTTAATTTTAACAACGGGTCAGCAACAAATGTCTGAAGCTCTAGGAATAAAGAATGCTTTCTCTGATTCCATGTGTTAAAATTTCTAAGATCTAGACAAACCCTTCTTCTTCTTTTATGCTCAAACAGTTAGAACATGGAGTAGCATGTTTAATTTGGCTAGAATTCCTTTCTTTTCCAGCTTCTTGCACATATCTCAAGTCTCTGACAATGTAAAGGACATAATTCTGTAATGAGTCTTTTTCAAGACTGCCCTTTAGCTTAATGGAGTCCTCGGCTGCTGGAGGGCTTTCTGCCCCTCAAGATTTGTCTGTTCCTCCGGTCACCTCAGATCTTCGTGCCAGCACAGGTATGAATTGAAGAAGTTTTCAGACTTTCCTGCTAAACTTTGTGTACAAAACCCATTAAGATTTCTGTACAGATGAGGGTAGAGAGGGGACCTGTTGAAGTGGATATGCTTCTTTTAAGCTTGGCTACAATACAATCAGATTTTTCTATTCATTTTTGATCTGAAGTACAAAACATCCTTTAAGCCACAGGAGTTCAATGTATCTATTGAATTTTCTATCTATTTAGTAACAGTAGAATCAATTTTTACAAATACGTATTCGCTTACTGCATCACTTTAATTATATTATTTGAGTATCTGGCATATATCTTTGGTTTCCCGTCATCTGGAGAAAATTCTGTCTTCACAGGTATATGCACAGTGGAGTTACTTCTTTACTCTGGAGTTAAATTTTATGTTCAACACTTATTGGTCTCAATTCATCCTACTGATGTTACTGAGAGTCTTTAATTTCAATAGGAATTTGATCAGGCCCTAAAGAAAGTTGGCATCAGCCATGAAAACCAACAAAGGACCATATCTACAAAGAAAATCAGTCAAAATATCCCTCTTTGTGAATTAGGAAAGGTAAGAGAGGAAAGACTTGAAGAAACCAGCTAAAATGATGTAATTAGATGTCTAATATCTCAGGCAATAAAAGTTTATACAGTTTGGGATCACTTTATTTCTTTTATTTATTCTCTTTACAATAGAACTTATAAAAGGTGATGCACCCAGGTAATTATAAACATCTTTATTGTGGATTAAAACATATTTTTTTTCCAGTAATGAAATTCTCATGAGTTATAAAGTGAAAATAAGTATAATCTTCTAAAATCTCTTCTCGCTCACTTGATTTCAAAGTTCCTAGAAGACTAAAAATAACTTAACTCCCCAGGATGCTCCAGGGCCTGGCTTTTCTGGTCATTCACAGACATTTCCACTCACGGTACTCTCTGAAGCAAACCAATTGTTTGTGGCCATATTGACCTGGGGGTTTAAGAACATTTTGCCTTGTGGGCAACATGGGTAAGACTAAAAAAGCTTTGGACTTCTCTACTCTGTGCAGACTTCCAGCATCATAGACCAGAAGGTCTACTGTGCTCAGATGCCTCTGTTCTCCCTCATGACACACTTTGACACGTGTAGTGTGTGCACCACACTATAAAACCTCTCTTCTGGCAAACCATAATGCAGCCAGCCCTCCGATCACTTCAGACATTTTGACCTGAAGAAGTAAACACCAAAACAATACTATACTAGTGGCTTGTAAGCACCCTCTGGGGCCCATGGTAAGACTGTGAGGAGACTGAGGAAAAGTACTGTGTGTGTCAAAAATGCAGTCAACATGCCCCAGCAGCAACTGGGTGTGGAAAGCATAGATGTTAACTAATAGGCTGCACTTCACCCAGAGGCTGGAGGTCTTTGTTTGGACTGAACTTCAAGTTTTCCAGATGGTGATTAACAGTTACAACTGACTGATTGTATGAATTTGTGATTTATTTATTGTGATAATGAGATACTTTAATTTTTAGAGCTTGCTTAAGTGTATCCTTCCTCAGCAAATTAGGAGATGCTGGGTGTAAATGATGAGGAGGAAGGAGATTTTTCCTCTTTTTGATGGTTTTTAAATTCTTTTTTGTGCAATCAGGAGCTGATTTTTCCTATAATATTTCTGAGCAAAAAACAGCACTGAAGTCATTGTTTAAGAGGTACAAAGGTACAGCAACAACACTGTACAACATTCTGGATGCTGAAATGTAGAGGCCTCTTTTGAGAACCAAGTTGTGTCCCATTGGTGCTTGATTTATTTTTTACATCCGTTTGGGAAATGAGCCCTCAGGAGGCTGAAATATGATTATCCAGTTACTTGTGCTTAGTGGGGGAAAAAAGAAAAGACAAAAAACTCCCACAGGGAACAGAAAAATATTTTACCAAATAATCTGAAAAAAAGTTTCCTTCTTCATTTTCAATGAACTACATTAATACAGTGACATTCATAGAATTACTCAGTAAGTGAATATGAACTTCTTGAAAAGAAAATATAGATAAATAGCTGACGATATATCTGTGTGTGTCCCAGCCTTTTGTTGGTTTTGAGTGGAAGAGCATTAAATGAAAAACCAGAATATGTTCTGGGAGGGGCAGAGAGCAAAAAATTGTATGTCTCAGCAATCTCTCAGCAGTAACTGTTTGAGATCAGTTATATCAGCAGTAATGTGAAATATTTTGCATCCTCTTATTGCTTATGTAAGAAAGAAGACCTATTCTTCAAAGATGTGAGAGCACCATCTGTGGCAGTAATGTGGGAATGAAACTTGTGAGAAGACATCATGCTCCCATCTGTTTTCAGAGAAGCTTAAACAATGGCCAAATCCACCAAATAGCTTCTGCTGTGTGAACTTGTGAAGTGGTTTACAAAGTTTTATGGCTTCTGCATCTGAAGTTACGCATGCAAGTCCAGAACAAATGTCTGTCAAGCGCAACTGCCTTTGTGCAGGGATGTGTCTGTACTGGAAGGCACAGGCACCACCAAAGATCTGCTGCAACATCTGACTTTCATGTTGGTCATGTACAAGATCCTATATATATGAGGGAGCAGGGAGCAACTCAATTCTTTGTCAGACTTTTCCATTTCCAAATGCTGGCTTCAGGGTGTTTTAGATATTTAAGGGTGTTCAGATATTTTAAAGAATAAAATATGATAATGCCAGGTTATCTTCTTGTGGTGCCTTTATCTATTTTTGTATCAGTAAGTTGTCTTGTGGCACTTATGTTTTTTTCCGAAGTCATATTGTCTCCAACCTGTCCATCTAACTGGGTAATTTAATACTGACTTGTGCATTTATTTTCTGTGCTTGCTTTGCTGTCTCCTTTGTTGTGATGTTGGCTTTCAGGGAAGCTCGGGAGGGTGTACCTTTTTTAGGAACGATTCAGCTAAAGAGCAAATGGAGAGACCATGTATCCCTGACATTCATTCATCTGGCAATTATAATTCCTTTTGATATTGTGGTAGCAAGGCATTGCTTGATAAATAAATGAAAATAAAACTTTTTTTTTTTTTCCCCTCATGGAAATGCACTCAGAACTTCAACAAACCCCAAAGTCCAATGGCTCTGGCCAATTCTGCCATTTACCTGCAACCTGGTTAATTATCTGCCAAGTCTAATGGGAATTTGGAGCAGATTGTAATACAGATAATTTCTGGAATATGTCTTCTTTTAAAAGTCCATTATTTTCTCAATACTCTTCACTTTAATATATCATAGCGTAGCTAGGCACTCCTTTAAATTAGTGCCTTTGAGCCAGTGAGTGAAATCCTCCTTAGAGACATCAGTTTATCATCTTGGAGAGCATTCCCCCCCCAGTCCAGTAGCCAGGAGGGGTATGGTGTGAGTTCCACTGCAGTAGTTCTGCACCAGCAGGAGATTTCTCTCATGAAAGCAAATCCTCAGGAGAAAGATGGAGAAAAGGATTTGAATCCTAAATCACCTGTGAATCCCTGGGAGACTTGTGTGAGAAGGTTGCTGTGTCCTCCTCTCTGCAGTGCAGAGACAGACTTCGAGGAGCTAACACAGCTATCTCTCTTAGCACAGTTTTGTCAGTACACTTCAACCATGCATCAGAACAGGCCTTCTCTGGTTTGCTGAACTAGGACTGTGAAATCAGATTTAATTTTTCTCTTATTAAAAAACAGCTGTATATCTCATGTTTTCACCTCAAAAATACACTGACAAGAAACAGTTTGGATTGGAAGGCATGTATGTTTTATCTAGTAAATCCAAAGAAAAGCTCTAAAAAATGTGGTTCCAAGTGAATCAGAAAAAGAATAAATGGTAATATTGTGGTCTTGTAAAGGTAAGAATAAAAAGAGAAAGGAAGGCTGAAACCCTATACTGTGTCTATGCCATTTTCTCTTCCTTTTTCAGGATATATGAGGGGAAAAAATACTGTGCAAAAGAATATTTAGAAACAAGGAAATACTTATATGAAATAACCTTCCAGACTAATAGGAATGGATCTCTTGTGATTTTAAATGTATTCCAGTACTATGCTAACACATTCAAAGGATGAAGGAAACAAGTTACAAATGGAGAGAGTGTCAAATTTGCAAATCAAGACAGAATAATTTATCCTAAGAGATAATTTATACCGACTAAGCTGTCTGAGGCTTTGGAGATCAGATTTTGGCACGTGTTTCTCTACAGCTTGCACGGTGGACCACAACATAGTATATAGATGATTCATGGGCTGGAGACTTTCTGCACATGCAGGGTCCAAGGTGGGTTGGCTTGGCTACAGAACAATTTTTAAAATTCCTTTGCACCTTATATCTTGGGCTTCTTTTCAGCGGTTTCAAACTCAAGACTTCTGAATAGCTGAACAAGATATTAACAGGATAAATTACTTGCTCACCACATGTGAGCATATTACAAGAGGAATGTGACTTTTGAAAGCAGTTGTGTCTCTTAGATGCTTATGCTTCAGTCATAAAGCTGGTAAAGATGATAGTAACAATATATGTTGATATTAAATAGACTGCAACCACGTATTTATTTAATTTCAAAGCTGTGATTTGCCAGTGCTGTCTGTTCCCTCTCTGCCCTGTAAAAGAGGCAAAAAAAAAGGAAAAAGAGAAAACCAGAAAATGCAGAGAGAACTCTGGCTAAGATGAACAGAGAGAAGCAAGTAATACTGTGACTCTTTTTGTCATCAAGGGTACAGGGAAATACTAGGAATCTGTTTTTATAATATTTTCAATTTTTAAAATAATATTTTAAAATAAATTTAAATAATTTAAATAGTTTATATAACTTTCAGAAAGACTTTGGTAACTCTTTGGCTTAGTGATATTAAAAATCAGATGGAAAAAATAACAGTATCCCCTTATACCAGTAAAAGCAGAGGCTGAACTTTTAAAAACTCGCTGCCATTAAAGTCTGCAGCATCTGAAATTTCTAATAAAGCTTATGATTATAACTCTCCATTCATTGCAGCTCTTTCTTTTTTTAATCCATTTTTGCTTTTCCTGACTGTTTGACCTTCTGAATGATGCTAAAATTTATTGGAGGGTCAAAAAGTCATTGGGGCCCATATGAGGAAACGCAAGACAAATGAATATAGGATATCTAGGCAAAATCAACACATTTCTAAAGGCTACTTCATACTGTGCAAAACACACCAGGGCTGTTTATAAGAAGGGTAGATGGAAGTTTGCTTTATACATACTAAAGGTGCTTTTTATGCTCTTATGGGGAAAAACTTGTTCACAAGCTTCGCATTCCAGGACCTGAAAGCAAGTGCCAAGACTTTTCAGATGTGCCAAGTTCAAAATATAAGATTTCAGGTCCACTTGCCAGCTCACATTTTCCATTTGGCAGCATCATTCTCTCCAGCCCTGCCAGTAGCTGGCCCCTGAGATGCCTCCTTACAAGGCCTGGGATTTAATTTAAATTTTTGTGTTTTTTTCAAACATTATTGTTCCATGAACATGAAAGTCCAAAATTTTGAGATAAACCCAGGCTAAGCAGAACCCATTTTTTCCTGCTGAAATGTCTCCAAGAGAGCGCCAGCTTTGAGAAAACCTTGGAAATTATATCTGACTTAGCCAAGGGAGTTTTTTTGTTACCTGCAGTGATATTTCTTTATGAATACATGTTTGTCAGGGGAATCCTGTTTCTTGACTTAGTGCAGAATTTTTTTTATTCGTTTTCTAACTGTGCATGCCTAATTCCACTCTCTGTTAATGAGAATTTAATGTGCTCTTTGAAATGAAGAAAAAAAATTCCATGCAACTGATAAAATAGAGCTTAAAGAGATAGAGTGACAGCACTCGAGAAGGCGGAAAACAGCTGCCTGGCTGTGAGTTTAATGCTTTTCTGCCACAGGAGTCAAACTGCAGAAAATTGGTGGTGGGGTTTTTTTCCTTTTTTTTTTTCCTCTTTCTCCACTAATGAAAGGAAGAGACAATAGGAACGGAGTAGTAAAGGAACTGAGAATTTTCTGTATGTGACCCATGGAGTGATTCACTAAAATAAATAAAATGAAACTATTCAAAACAGGCTAGTGGAAAAAATGGGTTGCATAAATTGTAATGACATTACTTTGGAGCTCATCCCTTTTCTGTGTTGTGTTCTCATTTTGATGGTGACCTTTCAGACTAGACCTGGATAATTTAAATCAAAAGAATGTTTTTTCTTGTTGTGACGCCTTCTAGTAGTCCATCCATTCAAACTTTAAGGAAATTTTGTGGCAACAAATCACTATGACATATTTATTCTTGCAATTCCCCTTGTCCACCCTTAGAGAAGATCCATGACTTAGCATATGAAGTGGATTACCTTTCACCCCAATTAATGTTTTTATAATGAGTACCAAAAGAAGTAATAGTGTTTTGCCACTTATTATCGAGTGTTACCGGGACAATCTCTGAAACTCAAGACTCAGGTCACTGACAGCAATGACATGATGGCAATCACGTTGCTGAGGTTTAAGCCCTGCTACAGTGATGAATAAATTGGTCAATTTAATTTCCAGAACTATCAGTTTGAAGCTTTCAGTAACAGAATGAGAGAGGTACAAACATCCAAGGGTTTTGAAGATTTGGCAGAGGTTAGATTTGGAATTCCATCCATTTCTGAGCTTATTGAAATGGTAATTAAAAGAGAACCTATGAAGAAATAAAATAAGGAATTACAGTTGTGTTTTGTCTGGGAAGTCAACATTGTTTTTACATACAGTGATAAATATTTTATGCTATTATGTGATAAGACATGTATAATAAATTATATTTTGCAGCTTGTCAGTATGTTGATTTCATTGTACAATTTTCTAGCTGGCAAAATTCGGTTGTCTCAGTTTTAAAGAATGAGAGCCATCTGAGACATTATTGAACAGCCTGATCCTAACCCCCTTTTGTTGTCTTGTAAGGTTGTGCAGTAATGCTTAAACATTAAGAATATCAGACAAAGAAGCAAAGGCACTTGATGGCCACCTGACAGAAATAATGTTTATAAGTTGTTTCTTAGATTTCTTCTATAGGGAAAATTAAGCTATTTCTGGAAATCTGTTTTGACAAGAAGAAGGAATGCCTTGTGTAGAAGTTTAGCAATGCCTTGCATAGAAGTTTAGCAATGCCTTGCATAGAAGGAGTCACAGTGGCTTACCAATAAAACTTTTTCCTCTTGAGTTATAGTGACTAATAGCACTGGATGGCCATGCAGGTGCCATTTATATGATTTATTATGCCTTCTTGCAGTCTATTCTTTTTTCTCTTTTTCTTATTGTAATTATAATTTTTTTTTTATGACAACAGCCAGTTCCATGCCACCTCAGGATAGCTTTCTACAAGACCCGAAGAAAGGCAAAGAGCAGATGGACAACTGTCTATGTGTTTTATGACTTTTCTCCCATTATCTTAAGTATTAATGTAATTGAATACTGTTCATTAATTTCTCAACATTTTCTTTACATTAGAGAAGTAATTTGCCTCTTCTTTTCCATTGAAAAATCTTCATTAACCTCTTTTGCTCATGAGGGTTGAGCAGCTATACTTTGAATGTCCTCCCATAAGGAAAACTGGGGTGAGGGGGTGGTGAGTATTATGTCACATTAAATGACAGAAAAGGGTCTTTGAGAGAGGAAAGCCTTCCCTCCAGTCCCTGTGTTACGGAGGACAGACGCTCAGACTGTGCCTAATTATTAACTTGGAAGTGCCTGCCTGGCATTTGGGATCCTGATGAGCACTGCAGGCACATTTGACTTCCCTCTGGCATGGGTGAGACTAAGGGCACAGTAGAAAGCCTCCCCTGCAGCACAGAGATTCCCTGGCACATAGAGGAGGCTGGAGCCACAGTGTTCCTCAAATGGTTGGTGGATCTGTAATACGCCAGCATTGAGAATATGAGCTATTATGTGTCTCATCCAACTGTGTAAGATTGGATGCAGATTTTAGCATATAGGTTTCAGTTTCCTTCCCTATAAAAAGTAATATTCACTTTGTCTCTCAGTATTTTCATGCATTTTTAATTATTTGACTTCAGAAACCTTTTTTGTTTTGATAACCTTAGACAGAAAGATCATGTAGATTCAAAATATTGTGTTGTTACAAAATGTCTCATGTCAAAGAGGTTCTTTCAAGGCTGTAAAATTTCAATATCAATTAAAAATTACTCATTTATTTATACTAATATGTTGCCACAACACAAACAATCACAAGGAGAAGAGTGGTTTTCTCTACGGTTTCATGCCAAGATGTGACACACCGCCTCTTTACCCTGTGTCTATGTGTGTGTGTCTATTTTTGTTGTAGATAGGATTTGAAGTACAAGTGTTGGCCGTATCCGTGCCCAGACATCTGGAAGCTCATAGGAGTTGAGCTCCGCAGCTGACTGCGACAGTCAGCAGGGAGGGTGGCAGGGTAGCGTCACCCAGCTGCACATTCTAGTGAGCAAAACCAGAAGAAACTGATTTTTAGTTTTAAATTGACATTGGCATTTTAATATCGTTCACAGATCCACGTTGCATCTGAAGCCCTGGGGGCAAATTTCTGTTCCTTTCTGTTCTGCGTAACAAGCAACTTGGGCTCAGTTCTCTGTCTCTCTGAAATTCATCCAGCTTCACAGACCTGCTTCCTACCTGTGCTTATATCGGGAAAGATGCCAAAACAGCTGGGAGATGAATTATCTATTTATTTATTCAATACAAATGCTTCTTTCTTTGACCTGGTGAAATCTGGTGAGCTGGAAAAGCCTTTTTTTGTCACTCATGTTACCTCTTATCCTCTGCAGGAGCCGCAGAGGATTTAAAGGTCATTTGAAAAGCAGCCTTTTGCTCTTTGACAGCCCTTTCACTATTAACTTCTAGTTCTGTTTTACAAAGTCATCATTAACTGCGTTTGTGGCTACTGCTGTTTTCCTGGAATTGCAGAGAGACCTGAGATACTAATTGCAATGAGCTAATTTGGCAATACTATGTAAACTTCCTTAAGGCATTAGTTAAGAATATATTTTCCTTTACACAAAGAGTATTTGAAAGAGGGAACAGACTGCAAATGCAGCAGAAGGTATGCTTTTGTACTCCTATACTTAAGAGTAGATGGTATAATTAGCTGACAATGGTAGTTGAATGTATCTCTCAGAATGAGAACATACAGAATTAAACAGTAGCTTTAGCTTAATGATAATCAGTGATAATGATGATAATAATAATAGTACTTAGAACTTTAATGCAGAGATTTGCATCTTGAAACTGCTATGCTAAACATTGACTTAATTACTGTCACCTCTTCAGGGAGGGTAGGTATTATTGCCCTGACTTAATAGATAGGAAAATAGAGATATAAGGGAATGAAATGACTTGCCAAGGGCTCTGCAAGAGCCTGTAAAGGGATTCAAACTTTCCAGGTCCCTTTACTGTGTGCTCCCTTATACTAGGCTAATTATGCACATTGTAGGGTTGCTCTGTGCTTTTGAAACTTGAGACAAAGCCTTTTGAAATTAAAACTGTGCATAACATGTTTTGAAGGTTGTATTTTTTAATCAGTATGTGATTGGAAAAAATATTTTAATATGATTTTCCTCTCTAGGTCAACAAGAAATATAGTTGGAGGCAAAATTTTCAGTTTTGTTCTTAAATATATATATTTATTAATCCTTTTAGAAAAAACTTCTGAAAGAAAGGTCAAAATTTTGTACAGGTTAATTGAAGAAACAGGTTTTCTGAAATTACTTTCATTATTAATTTTGGAGAGGTGTGTTTGTGTGGCCTGAAATTACTTGCTAAATTCCAAGTTTTTTAAAGTTGTCTCTGACATGCAAATTGCATATTTTTTTTGAGTTGTATCTTGTAGACATATTTTGCTTGGTTCTTATGAAAATCACTGTGAATCTTTCTTCCTCAATTATTTCTCCTCACGGAAGGACTGGAAATCAGCCCTGTGATTTGATTATTTGCAGAATATATGGTGAGTAAAATGGTATGATGTTAACATAAACAGTTTTCTGACCACAGCCACAATTTAAGTTCATAATGAGATCCTGTAAGATGAATTGTATTCCATAAGTATGAAGTGGAAACATCAGCTTTTAGCTATAATTATTTCCCTGTGTAAAAGGCATTAAACTAGACTACAGGAATGAGTTTTGCTTTTTACTGCATTCACTACACTTTTAGGATAGATCTTGTAGGCACCACATTTCTGGTTAATTAAGTCTGAGTTGTAGTTCACTTCGATAAGAAATGTAGTTTCGTATCTGTAGAGCATAAGGCAATAAAAGATGTCAACATCTGCATTTGCAGGATTTAGAAGGAGCTTTTGATAGTCTGCTTCCTACCTTCTGTCACCTCTGCTTAACAGCAGGTGCAAGCTCACAGGTATTTAAAACCTGGATGTGCTGAGAGCCTTTCTGTGGACAAGGTGAAGTTCTTCTCTATACTGGCAGCCTTGCTGGACACGGCTGGTGTCACATTTAAATGTTTCAGTACCTTTGATGTACATGGGCACTTGCTGGTGATCCCAAGAGAGATTACATCCATAGATAACAGCTTCATGTAGCTTTATTGATTTTTGCATTGTACTGGCAGTCATTTCTAGGCATGAGGATCCATTGCGGAGTCTCTCATGATAGCCTGACCTAAAGCTTCAGACAGTTTTTGTAGATGAACTTAAGGAATGCTTTGCCTGTTTCCAGAACAAGAAAACTAATTCAACCAGCTAATAAAAACATCAAACATTTTTATCCAACAGGCTCTAACTGGGGTTTTCGTTAAAGGCTTTTGCTTTTTTAAATTGTACATATTTTAATTTTTCATATTGTCATGACTCAATACAGCGGCAGAAATTAGAAGCATTTAGAAAACAGTGGAGAAACTTTCTGAAAGACTACTTTTGTATTTGCTTTCAACAGACATTTTGCATTGAAAGCCAAATGTTTTTCTAACATTCGCAGTTTTCCAGTCAGGGTAAGTGTAAAGAAACTATTTCTATAACAGTGAAATAGGCCATAAGAGAAGGAGTGGCTAGTCACACAGCTCAAGTCTTTTTTTGGAAAACTGATTTCTTTTTTTTCCAACAAATTGCTTTGAATGGATAATATGGGCTAAAACAATTCCCAGACATTATTTAGCAAATAATTTTAATGAAGTGAAAGAGAACCACAATCTAACAATGAGCTAACAGAAATGTGTATGCTTTTATATAGTTACTAAGAAGTGTTCACTGCTCTATTAAAACTAAGTGGCTTTTGGGGAGGTGGAATATGAATAAAATATTAAATTTGGTTCATCCTGACAATCCATATTAGAATATCAGAGAGGAGTTGTTGCCTCCACAGAATTTAACGAACTCCCAACTTTGAGGAGCACTAAATAGGATGTGAGACCTAATAAAGTGGAAAAAGAAACATGGACATGAAAATGAGACTGTGCTGTATTATATGTTGATCACACAAGGTGGCAGAATAAGCTCAGGGCTATCCCAGAAATAAGAGGCAGTGAATTATCATTGTTTTCAGTCAACAATGTATCCTTGCTTGCCCTAGAAATATGCCAAGTTGCTTCTGCACGTGTAGAGGGATGGAGGAGAGTATTTTAATACAGATTTTTTGGACGATTTTCCAAGTGCTTCAATTTCATTTGGAGATTTAATGGAAACTGTTAAAAGCTTGTGGCTAACTTTGGAAATTAATAATCATACAATGCTGAATCTGCTCACATATTCAGTTTTACTGAAAACACCGTTTACTTTCTATTGATACATTGATTGTCTAAGTGGGGTTGAACTCTTCAGATGAAGGACAGCTGCAAGAACAGGCACGAAGGGAACACTTTGCTGTTCATTATCGATTGGTGGCTAAATTCACTTCTATTGTAAGTGAGTGAAACTGTATTGACTTTCCTTGTACTGCATTTACTTATATGCTCTGCCTGAGCATGGCAGGCAGATATATGTGGCTGAACTGAGGGCAACCCCAAAGAGGAGAAATTGAAATCCAAAGCAAAGAGAAGAGATTACTCTTCAGCAATTGCCCTGTTAGTGCTTTGGCCAATGAGTTGGGGAATAGTAACAAAGCTTCTTTTTACACCTATACAGCTACCAGATGCCCTCCTTGACCTCTGAGCCTGCTCTCCTAATCCTCACTTCCAGGGGCAGGGCTGAGCTGCATCACCAAAGGAACTTTTGGATGCAAGTTGCAGGTGAGCTCCTATGTTTGCGTGCTCAGTTTGCCTCTCTGGAGCTATGAGACAGACAAGCAGTGCACCAGAATGATGGAGAATTTCAGCTATAATAAGGGACTCCTTCCAATCTTCCTGATGTAAATTGCGCCAGTAAAGCATAACAGCAGGGTGTGTGTTGAGCCCAGTTAATGGTCGCTTGAAGAGAGATATGTCATTGTAGGATGCATTTTAAAAGCATCTGATAACATATTCTGCATCTGAATTTTTTTCCTGTCTGTAACTGAATGGAGTAACTGAGCAGGATAGTCTTATAAGTAAGGGTTTAAGAACTCATGTCTCTGCATTGCTCCTTATGCAATATATTTCTGGAAGCGCATTAGAAGCTATTAGAGATTATTCACCCTTGCAACCTTTTCAGCAGATGTTCAGCTGTTTGTTTTTTCCTTCACTGCCTTAAGATATTTGGCTAAGCATTAGAACAAGACTGGAACAGGTCAGGAAAGTATTTATTTCCCAGAAAATTAAATTAACTAGAAAAATAGATGGCAATTAATAAAATAAGTCATCTGTAATGTATTAATGAGAAATGGAAAACAAAAATGGACTGAAAATTTGAAATTTAAAGGTAGAGCAGGCACTGGAATGGCAACCTTCTCTTTGCACAGAGAGAAGATTACAAAATTATAAAGAAGAAAAGGAAGAACCAGGAGACAAAAGCAAAGAAAAAATTAATTACGAGTTCTGGGGAACTTCTTTTGCATCAGCTGCATTTGCCTTTGGCCCTTTAGTCATTTAGGGATCTGAAGTCTGTGAAGCTCATGAGACTTCCTGAATGACCTATGGTCATGTCTAAAAGAGTAATTTGGCCCACACCTTAATGCTGAGCTTCAGGCCTGAGAGCTCTCTGATTCCTTATTATTGTGTTCAGCTCATTCCATAGTCATGCCCTGACTTCCAGCTGTAAGCTTCTGGTTCACTGCTGAGCCCCTGCACTGGTGTGACCTCTCATCCACTGTCCCACTGCAAAAACAGGGAGGTTAGTTTTAATTACCGGTGGTTTTAACTTACCTACTTGAATGTACAGTGCACAGGCTTTAGTCACTCACACACACTTCTCAGACTAGATGAGGAGAGTGGATGTGTGGATACAGCTTCTCAAAATGCCTCTCTGCTGTGACTGCCTGTAAGTCCACCCTCTTTTCAGTACAAAGTCAGGCACTAACAACCTAAACCACTGCAGGGGATGCTTTGAGTTAAACTTCTAGCCTTGCACAGAAACGGGAGAAAATCCCTTATACCAGCTCCTTACCACCTCTCAGTCACTAATTACTTACTGCCTTTGATTTGCCTCGTGGCAGCCTGCTGCCATCGATGGGGCGTATCTAAGAGAGCTGAAGCTCTGCAGGATATCCAAGCTGGGTACTGGTGGGGATGGCTGGTGAGCTGGGGCACAGGGCTGGGCTCAGACAGGCATTTGGGTGCCATCTCTCATGGTATACCACTCACATGGTCCAAAGCTGCAGTGCAGCGTGACAGATAGGTTAGCGAGACTGAATACGCTGAATATACACGAGTAGTAGGCAGCAACCTTTACGTAACAAGTAATTATTTCCTGTCTGAAGAGGCATCAGAGGCTGTCTGCACCCTGAGAGAGTAGCTTGGCAGTGAGACAGCCATGGCTGAGCCAGAGCAGAAATGCAGAGCTCTTCTCCTAAAAGTGGGTGATGTGGGGCAGCTCCCTTTGTCACTTTCCAAAATCATTTCACAAAGTAATGTCTGCATATTGGTTAGATAAGTAGCAACTGATTGAGTTTCAGTCAATATCTAACAGTCACAGTAGCCTCAGTCAGTGCCCCTGGAAAGCAGAAAGCAAGCAGAGGCGTAGCAGTACTGAGAGAGCTGGCATTGGCAGCAGTGCGGGGAGTCAAAGTATTAATGGCAGTGACACAGATGCTCACACAGACTCCATCCTGTTAAATGCAGGTGTCATTCCCACCTGCACAGTGCACATGGAAGCTGAGCAGACTGTCTCCGGACACATACGCACATATGCACCCCCAAGTACATATGAATGCTACCAAAGTGAGGTGATGTGTGCTTAAACAAAGCAGACGGAGTGAGAACGTGTTGTGGGGTTCACGTGATCACTGAAAATGTTCTCATTTGAGTGTGCTGCTGAAAAGCTTGCAGGTCAAATGCATGTGGATGACTTCAGTGTCTAGAAAAATGTGCTGTGGCACTGCTGTGTAGTACTGGAAGCTACAGACGGTCCCTGACAGCCTTTGTAAAGGGATATAAAGCAAAATACCCGTGAGAGCAAGGAAGTAATTCTGTTGATTAATGCCAGTCCTGTTGGTATTGATGATTTAGCCGCCTGTACAAAACAAATGTGGGCAATCAGTTCATCTTGAAAAAACTTGTGCAACAGAATAAAGGAAGCGGTTGCCTAATCTATTTCATACTAATTGCTCCATGCCACAAATTCAGGACCTGATCCAATATGAATTGACATGGAGGAGAGGTACTCCATTCACAGCAGTAGTCTTTGGATCAAGGCTTCATTTTAAAGTGAGTGAATACTGAATGCTAAATTAGCATTCATCCAAGTTGTCACTGTCTCTTTCTTGAGAAGCAGACAGGCTTGATATTTTCTGTGTAGCCAAATAAGTCTTAACACTTACATGCTGGATTGCAAGCCAGCAAAGACAATCTGACCACATGAAGGTTTTGGTAAGAGCCAGGCCCCTGTGGGCTGCTGCCTGCGACAGACTGCCTCAGTCGGATGTCTGACATGGGTCTCTCACTGCTGCACTGCTGCACAGAGTCATTTACCACCCAACAAACACTTAGTGCTTATGAGGCATTTTTCAAAAGCCTCACTGGGGCCGTACCTGGGGCTTTAGCTATTTAAACATCTTAAAAAATCTGTCCCTTGAGAGGATTTAACTCCACAGGATTTAGGCTGCTAAGACTCGCATCATCAAAGAGACCAAAGCGTCAATCCATCTCTTTTCACGCCTAAGGATATAATAGTATCGTGCCCCCTCCCATGAGGGGTTACTGCAGAGAAATTTCCTAGCTCTCAGCACCCAAACTAGCTAGCTCTGGAAGCAGATGGAGTATAATTATAGCAGCGTTGAGCTGCACCTGAACTAATTAGCTCTGCTGAGAAACAGGGATTGAATTTAATAATGCATGTTCTGCCATACCAAAAAGGCTAGGCTGCCTTTGAGACCCGTGTGACTGTCTCTGCGTGGTGCTGTGCTGAACTCTGTGGATGTACTGTGAAAGTCAGCTCAGAGCTTTTCTGTCACCATAATCTGCTGCACAATGTAGGCATCACCTTGTCCCAGCATTCATGTACCATTGGCATAATTACTCCTTAGCTGTCACTTACCTCCTGACTATTAGTTTAGCATGTTAAGTTTTGCATATGCTCAAGATTTTGCTGTCCAAACTCACCTAAATATTGAGATCCACCTCAAGGATCTCCATAGCCTAAAACCTTGAAGGCTTCAAAATGGGACTGCGTTTGCTATAGACTCGATGTTACCAGCATGATCAAGACACGCTCAAAGTAAATGGTAGCTGTGAGACAAAGGTAGAAGACCCAGGTTCAGATCCCTGCTCTGGATGTGGAATTCAACCCCCATCTTAGATATGTTTTCTAGTTGCTGGGGTTAAAGACACTCTCTCTGACCTCAGTTTTCTGCATATCAAATTATTTCTACAAGAAGGAGCAAATCTTGTGTTGGTGACTGAGATAATTTTCCCAACCTATGGAAAGCTGGATGTTGAGATTCTCTCTTGGGGTGCTGGGTTGCTGGTCTCTGGGTTGCTGGGAACTCAAGCTCAGGCTGTGGTTTGGGCAGAAAGAGCAGTTGGACCATGTCCCCCACACCCTCACAAGGTGACAACTCTAAAGCTCTCACTTCTCTTGGCCTGCCACTACTACTCTTAAAAAATGTAAATTCAATGTTTTGTATCATATGAGTGGTTGAGATTATTTAGGAGTTTAATTGCTCTGTACAGAGATTGTACCTCTCTGGACATGTATAAACACTGTCCCTTTAGGCTGAAATTTATCTCTTGCTAGTTTGGTGTATGTTCTGCTCAGCAGCTTTCTGTTGATCCTGCACTTAGATGCCTATCAATGGAAAATTTGTGTGAGGTAGGATCAGCGAGGTGTTGCAGTGCTTAATTCGGTAAAGTCTCATTACTACCTAGAAAGTACTAATGGAAAGTGGACCCTTGAATTATGTGAGGTCTTTTGAAAATTTAAACCATGGTTCCTATCATTTGATGATTTTTTAATGTAGTACCTTTAGACAAATTTAATGAGTCTGTGTGCTATGACAACGTATTACAACTACTGGATCAAACATGCACACAAATCCAGAGGTAAGCCTTTTCATTGGTTTGTCCTTTTTAAAAAACACAGACTTCAATGATTTGAGCCAAAGCAGATATTTCGTAGCTACTGATACATCTTACCAGGTCTGCTGTTAAAGTAAGTTTTCTCATCAGAAACTGAAAATACTTTTGATTCTGTTGCACAATCATTCTTTTTCCTGCCATTCTGCTGATAGGGTCTGAAATAAAATCCCTTAACTAGTACAAGATCTGATGTATGGGGTTTGTAATAGCTATGTTGGATCCAGTTGCTTGTGCAGGAAACACAGGAGTCCCTATTTCTTCTCTTCTTCCTCTATTTGCTCATCAACATATTTGTCTCTGTTTCTGAAAATATCAGTGGTAAGTGGATGAGTAGAGGCAATAGAAGCAAAACTGCGTTTGTAATAAGGGGAAAGTGTGCAATGCAAAAAGAGGAAGAAAAATCCCAAATCTGAGCTCTTACCCTTCCCTTCTCCTGGCGTGGTGCAGAGGCAGGCTGCCTCTTGTACAGAGAGAGGAGTAAAGCGCAACCTATTCCTAAATAATTAAATGAATACTTAACCTGCAGGTTTAAAACTTACAGCATATTATAAAACAATTATGTTTCCTTTGCATGAAAAAGCTGAATTGCCATTCAGGTTCTTTTGTCATCTGTATGCATGAGTTTGGAGCAATTAGCATGAATATATTGCAGGTGCAGTGTCTCAGGAAATTGCAAGAAGCTGTGCTGTACTTTTGTACTGCAGAGAAGTGCCAGAGCTATAACTCTTGGAAGAGCTGAAAACTGGGGAGATGTAAGCATCTGAAGTGTGATCTTATAATCATAACAAGCACCGATAGCCATCTATACAACAGTCATGAAATGAATACCTTATTTTCTTAAATTGTTTTGCTACTCATTAAATTTAACTGGAGACGGCAAACTATTTAATTTTAGATTTTGGATTACCTTTCTCATGGGCCCTGTTTATCTTTTTAAGTGTAGATATTTTTTGAATGGTAACAGCCGTGATATTGTGTTATCTCCAGACATCATCCTATTCCAGTGAAACACCTTTTTGCGTGTTCTTTAAGGTAAATTATTTGGGTATTCATGACTCCTGAATTTTTGTTTGCTATAATTTTGTCATATCTAATTGTCCATATAATGATGGTCCTTGTTCCTGACTCTCAGATGCAATTTAATTTTTAAGTTCAGGTTCCTCATAAATTCAGATGAACACGGTAAGATAAATGCTTCCTAAAGCCAAACCTCAAAGTAGTATTAATGGTGATTTTTTTTTGTTTTATTAGAGTGATAGTGATTCACATCTACTGAGGATCTGACCCTTAGAGTTACCTGACCTGATGATAATTTCCGCTGATGCTCCATTTATATGAGCAGAACAGAGGGACCTCAAAGACCACAGCAATTATTCATAAATGGTTTAATGCCCTTTTATTTCACTCCAGAAGCTCAAGGGAACCACTGTAGTAATAAGATTCATGCCCACCATTTTGCCTTCATGAAATCACTGACTTGATGAATGGTACCGATACGGAATGTTGCCTTCTTTGCAGGTATGAAAGGAACAGTTAATCCTGCGATCTTCAAAGCAAGCCCCAGTGACTTCAGTCAAACGTATTTGGACATGGAAAAAGTCCTGATAACCACTGTCACAGACACACAGGACATGTCCACTTACTTTGACTTTTGGGATGTGGCAAAGGAGGAGGAAACGCAAGTACCAGATCAAAAGAGCAGGAGTTTTCAGGTTGTCAGCATGGTGAGTCAACTGAACAGTGTTTCCACAAATATGACAATAGTGACTACCCCTTACTTTCAGCTGCAGTCACACACCAGCACTTAAGTGGAGTGGGAGGAGGTAAGAGAGCTTGTTCCAAAATGGAAATAGCAGGAGAAGGATATCATATGAAACAAATTCCGCAGCAGCAAGAAAGACTTGTGACAGGGTAAAGATTATGTGTTCTGTAGATAGCAATCCTAGAAACGGAGTTGCTTGGTGGCTTGTTATGTGAAAAAAAAGATCTGTATTAAAAATCAGTGTGTACTGTGTGATGTTTTACTGCTAGTTTTTAATGCTGGAGAACAGGAAACTGTCAAATCCCCTCTAAAGTTATAATGTTAACAGAAAACTATCTGTTCATTTCATCTTAATCTGAGAAAAGCTTTTTTTTTTTTCTATATAGATTATATAACAAGAATATTCGTGAAATTCGTGGTGTTACCTCTCTCCTGTGGCTCTGGGTTCTCTGTGTGGGTCTATAGCTAATGTGGCAACACCTGTCCTACATTTCAAATGTAGCAGGAGGCCTTCTGAGCAAACTATCATTTAGAAAACAGCTAGAGATTGCATAGTCCCCTGTGGTTGTAGGAAAATTTAATGGAGTTGGAGACTAATCCCCCCACCATTGCTCCATGGAGCATGGAGAGCAAATTCCCTCACCTCTGAGGAAGAAGTCAAATGTTCTCAGAGAGAAACCTCAGAGAATTTTTCTCTTTCCCTCCCTCTTGGGTAGAGTTTTCCATGGGAATGACTGGGGATTGACCCTATGGAAATAAGAATTTGAGAAGGCTTATTATAAAATTGATTTTATTTCCTTGTCATTGTGAAGTTGCTCCCTATAGCATGTTCTCTAATGATTTATCCATGAGTCTCAAGTGCTATAAGTACCAGTGGTTCTGTATTTCCCTGGCCTGTCTCACTGACAGATGGCAAGAGATGGGGATCGAAAGCCAGAGCAGACACAAAAAGAGCGATAGCCAAAAAAGATAAAGATGAAATTTTTTTTTTTTACTGTAGGAGTAAACTTCCTGGGAGGATCAGGAGTGAGACCAGCAGCATGTGGTGTATATTCTGAATGATATAGTAGTTTAGATCTAGGCTACCTTTAAAGACAATGAAATTTGCCTCAGACACAAGACCAAACACTTTCAAACTCATGTCCCTTTAAATCTGTTTCACTCTTTTCTTGTAGTATGTTTGCACAATGTCTGTGAGAAGAGCTTCTTATTCTTCCCCTCTTCCCCTCTGTTCTCTTTTTAATGTCTCACTCCATGCAGCCATATGCACACTTCTTGGGAGGTAGGTATGATGAGAAGTGCTGAAGCACCATGAGGTGATGTTCTTGAGGAATCTGATCTGCTGAGCAACTTCTTGTGAGATTTAGAACTTCAAAGTTTTGACCATAAATAAATAAAACCTTTCAACACCTTATAGCTCCTGGGAAACAAAATCTACTTCCTATTGCCAGTGTTACTGGAGAGTTTGCAATCTGTTCAGTCCTGTCATGCTGTCCACCTGCCTCTTGCATTCTGTCTTCAGCAACCATGGCCATATCCTATCTCTTCTGCTACTCATCCATCCAATACAGCAGCACATAGTTCTGACTTCTACATATGAGATTTGGTATTTTCTACTTTTTTGCTATTTGGTATTGACTTCTTATGCAGACAAAAAATGTGGCTGTGAATTTAATCTCCAGGTTTCTTTTCTTTTTTTTTCTTTAGGGCACCTCTTTTCCTTAATTGCTTTTACTTTGTTTGTTCAAATTAAGTATTTATTGCATTTAAAGAAGAATGAACTTTTGGTACAAGATAATAAAGGATTTATCTGATGATAAAACATGCAAATCTTTCCAGAAACTTCAGGAAGATTTTAATATTAATGCAGATCAAATATGGAAATATATGCAACTTGTGAATAGTTTTATGGAAACAGGAATAGCTGTGGTTTCAGAGTAGAAGTAATCCTTATTAGGATGAGTTTCTGATATTGATAAGAGAGAAATACAGTGTCTCATTTTTTTCCCTTGCTTAAATCTCTTCATTCTTTTGTGAAAGTTCAGGAAAGAATAACAAGTCTTTTTTTTTTCTTTTTTAATAAACTGCTGAATAAATCATTACAGACGAAACCACAAGGAACAAGTTTGTAGAGCAAGAAAAGAAAATCAGTTGTGTAACAGGTCTTCTCAATGTCTAATTTTCAGAGGGTCAATCACAATCCCACCCCGTAGAAAAAATATATTAATTATAAATAAGAAATATTTTGCTATTTTAATAAGCTATTTTAATAATCCATCTCTCTGATCATCTTAGTGGCCTTCCTCTGGACCTGTCCAAGTCCATGTTCTTCTTATGTTGGGTGCCTCAGAGCTGGCTGTAATAACCCAGGTGTGATCCCTTGAGAGTGGAGTAAAGGAGGGGTCACTCTACAGAGATTCTACTTTTCAGAGTTATGTCTTTTCTTTGCAGACTGTGTCCCCCTGCAGAAAATCCTCCAAGATTCACAGTTGTATTCAGGAGCATGGAATAGGTGGTGGACAGCCCAAAGATCCAGAGACCACTTTATGTTTCTAGCAGGTTCTTGTAATATTATCTCTTCTCAGTCTTTACATTAATTACCATTTTGGGTGAGTTTTCAAATTTGCCCAATATGAATGATTTTGCAAGTCTGAGTATGAAACTCGTTTGTACTGTCCTCTAAAGTAATTCTGAAAACACCCTGCTCCCATTTATCATTCAACATCCAGGTTTCTTTCACTTACTCTGTTCTAGGACATGCCGCTCTCATCTAACTAGTGACAAACCTCTGCAAGATGTTTTGCTCATTAGAGAGGCAATCTCATGTTAAAGAAATTTTTTGCTTTTTATTTTAAAATGTTTGTTGGATAAATAGTATACAAATTTTCCTGAGATGTGCTTTGAGCTGCTTGGAAAATGAAGAACAGAGCCTTTCATTTAAATTAATGGGAAAGTTCAGTGAAATTTGGATTAGACTCCAATGATAAAGCAATCTGAAACAGAAACATCATTAAAAGATACTGGTAATGGAATTGTGAGCTTATTTGTCTGAAAAACAGCTTGCAAGGTAATAAGTAATAAATTATTGCTAAGAAGTACATCTATCTCTAAATAGAAAAATGTCTAGTGGAATGCATTGTACATCTGTACTAATGAAAATATTAAAATAAGTACCTTTGAGATAAGAGTATGTATTATAAAGATGACCAAGTGAACAGAGGACTAGGGGGCTTTTATGCTAATTAAATTATGGACTCATGGTAAAGAGACAAATTGTTAATATATGTTAAACACAGAAAATCCAGAAGACCATCTGATACCTTCTGTCAGAGAGAAAACATGTCTGCTTAATTAAGGGCTGTAATATTGTATGTATGCTTGCAGGCAGTGATAAGGTAGCTAATCTAGCTTTTCCTGAGGTGCACTCTGTCTTTTCAGTGCCTAAATTCCAACCTTAAGATTCCCCTAATGTTGCTGTTTGTATGGGATTGTTTCTCTGTTTCTGGCATGTAACAGATTCCCTGAGAGATAAATGCACCTCCAAATAGCAACTGCTTGTCAGGAAGACAGTTCTTCATACCTGATTTTAATGCAGACCTTTATTTTACAGACAGGCTTCTCAGAGGCTCATGCTGTCTTATTTTTAATGAATAAAAAAGGGGTAAGTGGGAAATGCTGTCATGCAGGCATTCCAGATGAGACCAGGACAACATCACATTTGAATAACCACCCTATGGATCTGTCAAGCTGAGCTGAGACATGCCTCAGGAGCCTCTACTCAAAATCGAGCCCTCAGATTTAGGGCGAGATGCAGCCTGTGTGTGCCTGTGTGTGCCTTGGCTCCCCTCGCTGCAGTGCCCCTGCTCGGGAGAGTGCTGGCATTGGCAGAGCATGGTCTTACAGAGGAGCTTAATTGTGCCTTTGCTGTACTACGCGGAAACATATGGCTCAAAGCCCACAGGAAAATATCAGAAAAGGAATTTTGAAGCAATGATATAAACCTTATTTTGCATGAGGTATTCAATATTTGTTGTCTGAGTGCCTGCTCAGGGTTTGAAAGCCAGGTGTTGTTAGATTTCATTAAGTTTGGCGTATTCGCCTCCATCCCCTCCCCACTCTACAGTTAATTTCATGATGAAGCTGCACGTTCCGTGGTTGTGTTCATGGACTGTGCTATGCAAATTTTGCTCCTAATCATTGCCTATATAAAATGTTGGGGTGATGGGTATCTACCCAATGGAAATTCAAGTGCCATAAATTCAAAGCAAACCTGGCATGATTTGCACCTCCTTTACAAAGCTGTCTCGATTATTTTTTTTCAGTTGAGTAGGTTTCAGTAGGACCAAAACAACCTTCCACAAGCTTTGCAGTGGTAAATCTGTACTAGCAGTGACTACATTTCTGAGAGATGTGAATAGTGAAATTGGTGCACATAGCACCAGCATTCATTTCTCACTTTTATTTTAAATGCCCAGCTCTCAAAAAGTGCCAACATCTTGTTAATTCTTAGTGGGAAGCCACTTGCACGAGTGAATGAATCTCTGTGTGGGTCCCATGAAAGAGTTCATGGAGTTGCACTCAGTGGTGAACAGTCACCAGTGATGCAGCTGAACTGATCTGATTCTCTTTGTGCTTGAGCTATAGATGTTTTCCCAAACAGATTAGCACTGATTAGCGACGAATTATCAAGCGTAAAATGAGTTTCTTGGCTTCTAGCCACTGGACGCATAGAAAGAAAGGGTATCTGCAGGAGAAGGAAAATGAGTATCCATGGATGAATAAAATGCTTGGATATATTTGTTGTTGCAGGCTATTGCCAGCTTAAAATAAAAGTGCTCATTGCCAGTTAAATACAACACCTCTGTCCTTACAGTAAGCATATGGTTTTGTAGAAAGAGGACCTCTTAAGTAAATTCCTTCTGCTTGTCTGTGAGTTTTGAATATATTGTGCTGGATGGCAGCACAGTATTTGAGCATTTCTGTCATGCAGAAGCAATCAGCTCTTTAGGCAGTGCTGCTTGCTTAAAATGCTTATGCTGACGATGCTGAAAACATGGGGTGAGGGAAAACTCAGGTGCCATCTTGAATACGCTTGCAGACATTGGGCTGCTTTAAGAGAAGGTAAAAAACACGTTAAACACTTAACACTCAGCTGTTAAGAGGAAAAGTAAGCAGTTGGAGTACTTTCCCTAAGGAGAAACATTAATAAAAAGGGTGAAAAAGAGTGAAATTGGTCCACCTGACTATGAAGGAGAATGATCAGTAAAATAGTTGGTCTATTAGGCTGTGCCCTCTGCTCGGTAAAATAGGACTCTATTAAGGGTGTGAGACTTCTCTTAGCCACAGAAACCTGCAGACTGCATGCTCAACCCTTCTGTCAGTTTGTTTTAGTTATTCTAAGCAGTCTGATGGTAGGCACAATATCTCCACAGTTAACAGGTGTATTATCACTTTAATTATCTTTAACTACTAGGCATGCTGTGATAGTAGGCATTGAGAGATTCAAATATACAGCAGATCTAGTAAAAACAGTTTGTCTTGAATAGACTGAAATGGACTTGTTTTTTTGCATTGAAGAGCTAATGTTTGTTACTAGCACTCATCATCTTGACTACACATGCTAATTAATTTGCCAGCAGCCTTATGGTTGACATCCCAAAAAAATTATGTAAAAATATACATGATGTCCTACATTTGCTTGCCAAAAGGACACTGATATTTTTAAAAGAAAAAAAAACCCAAACCCAAATATTTTTAACTGTTGTATGAAACCAGAAAAAAAAAGAATTAAAAACTCAGTGGTGATTTTTTATGTGATGAACAGAAAGGTGGGTATTTATATCTTATTTCTGTATCTGTATGTCTCCAAAGGCAGTACTTGCATGCCAAGGGGGCAAAGGAGGAGAAAATGGTTATTCAATATTTACTTTTTTAAAAAAGAATTTTGCCTTTCCCATTGTGTATTAAAAGCAGGCATTATTACAGAAATCTCACTGAATGGTTCAAATTTCTAAAAAAACAGATTTCAAAACATAATTTTCTAATAGACTAATGTGTATAACCTAACACACACTCACCTCTGTTTGTTCTCTTTATTCATGCTTTTTCCATTGCTACCTCCTTTTCCACATCCCAAATATTTTCCTTTTTTTTTTTTTTTTGTGGGAGGGAGGTGTTAAGATGCTCAGAAATGAGTGTCAGTGGTATTAACTCACATCTTTAAATTCCAGCCTCCCAGTGTCTAGTTCTTAAAAGCAATGGGCTAATGAGAAAAAGATGTATGACTTCAGCTTTTTATTTATTTCTAGGCTCACTGTGAATCCCAAGCCATGTGATGCACCTGTGCATGCTGGCTTTACTGGAAGATTCTTAGACAGTTACTGTACTGATCTGATATCTGATGTTTCCAGACAAACACATATATTGCAGGTGTGTAGCACTGTTTTCATGGTGGTTTCTTGAAGGGTTATAAAGAGCATACATGTTGTGACAATGCACCAGTGTTCAGACATTGCTGAGGTATTCAGACATCAATGGTTAGCTCTCGCTTGCTTTTGAGTGAATCCATTCCAAGCAATTTGTCATCTTTCTGCTTTCAGCAATATTATACACACAGCCTTGCACCGATCTCTTGGCATAGGAGAACATCTGTACTTGGAGCAGTGTGTTCATTGAAGATTTTTTTTTTTCCTCTTCATCCTTGTGTGGATCTTTAACGATCTGCTATATGCTGCCTTGCTGCCTCTTTCTCTAATCTTCTGAGAGATCAGCAGGCACAAACTGTACCGAGAAAATTATCCTATACCATATTCTGAAACTGTAGGTTTGATTCCAGCCCGTCTGGTGGGACTGCTGCTAAAAGCCAGCATCTAAAGAAGCAGCTCATTTGAATTCTGAGTGTACACAAAATTTAATGCGAATGTGCTCAGAGACTGAAGGCTGATGTATCAAAGACACCGTTCAACAGCACCTCAGGAATGTTTCTAATAGTGTGACCATTTTTTCCTTTCACTTCTGTCAAATTTATCAATGTCTGATGTCATTCTTTCACAAAGAGGGAGCCTATTAATATGCATAAAGTAAAAAAAAAAGGTTCATTCCTATGCATTAACATTTACTCATGGCAATTATGTCTGAGCTTATTAAATTCTTTTATCCCCCCTTCTTCTTTATTTCTGTTCCACCCCTACATAAAGTAGTAGTATTGATTTTTATTAAGCTCCATATGTGTGTGTACCCCTGTCCCAGTATTTATAAGTATATAATTGTACATCTCTCTATAGACATCCTTCAGCACTAAGGACTGAAAAATTTTACGTACTTTTTGTATCTTACTGCTAGAGCATTTCCTAAGAAAACTAATGACTACTTACCTGGAGCTAGACTGAGCTATTAGGTAGGCACATAACTGCATTGCCCCAGGAAGTATACATGGAAAGAATTGGACCTGAGAGCAGCATAGTTTGTCTTGCCTCTCTCTCCTTGTTTGTGAAGGGAGAAGGTAATCTGCACTTCTCCTTTTTCATTTGTCTTTTTTTTTTTTTTTTTTTTTTTTAGTGAAGGTTAATTTTCATATGCAGTGGGGCAGCATGTAAGAGAAAGAACCAAGAGGCTCTCACCTCTCAGCATCTTTCTTGTGCCTCCAGTCCCTGTCTCCCAAGCCTAGACCATCCCCCCTATCCTGTGGATGCCCCTCTACTGGGATTTTCTAATGATAATTGGGGTCAGTGCATGAAAACAGCCATAGGGCTAAATGGTGCGTGTTTCTTTTCATGAAATGTTTGCCTAGATTCTCCCCAAGAGGATCAGCTCTCTGTCCCTGGCCTTCGCTGCTCTGTGCAGGGTGGGAGGGGGCTGTTTGTCTGTCACTCTGTGTGTTTGGGACAACAGTGGTGGGTGAAAGGGCAAGTGTGCAGGACCTCACGCCCAAAGGATCCGCGTCAGCACTTTCCCCACCTGCAGCTGGAGGACCCTGTGCCACAGTTGGGGTTTGCACTGGTTTTGGTGGAAACTGACAGTTGTTTAAGTCAGGGAGTGAAGCAAGTAGGGGAGGAGGCCATGTGTAGGGTGAGATTTTGCTGCAAATTAAGGGAGCACCTCAAAGCATCTTTCCAGAAAGGGAATTCTTCAAGTTCACATTCTTGGATTGATGCAGGCTGCAATTACCACCCTTCAGCTGGGCTAGCAACTTTCTGAGGGGCTGGAACAGGTGAACTGAGAAGATGGTGGTCAAAATACAGAGGAAAAATTATATCTTAATGCTGTGTAAGCACTCCTCCTTCTGCAGGGATATTTATAATACAATTAAATTCCCCTTCCCCTTGCCACACTGAGACCTGAAACTTGCAAATAAATGTGTCTTTGCAAGAACTTTAGGTTCAGGATTGCAAGTGTCCTCTGCTTTCTGACAGGATGGGGTAGAAGAAGAAAAACCAGAGAAGCCAGATTCCTATTTCACGGAGGAAGTTCAGAGTTATTGGCTCAGCCAGATCAAAAAAGAGCTGCTATTGAATTAATCACTGCAAGTACCTAAAGGCTACAGTCAGGATTGGAAGGATGCTCCTTTGATGGTTTCCTAAAATAAATATAAACATTTTTTACTCTTTTAAGCTGAGTCAACAATAAAGAAATTAAGTGCTCTGTTAGCCAACAGGCCCCCACCACTACTTTGGTCACTTTGTCTTCTGCCATGGCTTAAATCACCGTTTAATTATTAACTTCATTTGCTCTCTTAGTGATCCACTGGAAATTAAAGGGAAGAAGAGAGAAGGGAAGCAGAATTCATGGCTTTAAAAAGGAAAACAGAACTTTGGTTCCTGTTGACTTGTGTTTAGGCACCCTCAATACTTGCATTTACAGTTGCTCACAGTGTAATAATCAAGCACTCTTGCCTGGCAGGCAGCTACTCTGAGTGGACTGCTATGTCCCTAGACATCACCACATCGCCTCAGGACAGACACATGTCTGACATTTCTGTGCTGATGATCCCTGGGCTACCTTGCCAAGTCCTGTTGGCTTTCCTGAGTTTCAGATGCTTCAATCCAGCAGTCAACTGTGGTCAACATCATCAATAATAGTTGTATTTACCATGACCAAAATTAGTTTGTTTACTTCAAAGAAACACTATGTGTTTCTGTTCATGTGACTAACAATGCAATTAACTTGTATTTTGTCCACATCTGTACATTTGCACAACCCCTGTGAGCTGGGTGATTTATAAGCCCTTTGTGCCACTTGCCTGTCCCATTCAGCAGGATACTATAACCTAACCCTTTCCCTAATGGCATTAAAAGGTGCAATTAATCAATAAAAAGGGTCAGTTAATATTCTCCACACGTAAGTGCTGAACATCAGAATAATACACTCTCTTGTGGTTGGCAATCCATCATTTTGTGGTTTAGCTCAAAAGGAAATTGGCAGGACAACCACAGTGCACACCATGGGATTGCTCCATGGATCTGGGGCAGCTCTCATATCTGCTGCAGAGAAACGTTTTCGCTGCTGAAAGAGTTTTTTTAAATAAATAGAAAAGTTAGTAGGGAGTAAAATTTTCTTTCTGCGGTTTGAGAAACTTTCTTTCTTTTTACTTCAAAGACTTAAGTGGCATGAGGGAATCCCCTAGCAGCTATAGGCCCTGGGAATTAAATTTTTTCCATCTGTTCCCTATTCCCTAAGAAACATAGCATGAATTCTACTACCATATATTTCTCTAAGCAGCCTCCTGTGGAAAGAGAGAGGCTTGATTAGTGCATGTGCCTGCCCACATTTAGAAAGCCAGCCACTAAGAGAAATGTTGGCTTGATATTCATTACCATCCTCAAGCTCTCTGCACTATACACATGATAAGGTAACATTTCCATTGCAGGAGGCAATGTGGAAAACAAGGATTGAGGTATCCGTACCTGAAACCAAACCAATTAATTTGCTCTCCAGTTCTCAGAGGTCCTTCTCTTAATAAAGGGCTGACCTGGATTCAGAAGATTTTTGGCTCTTGTGTATCACTAGTGCTCTGCAGATGACCTGGAATAGTTTACTGGCAGATTCAGTCTTCTTAGGAATACCTTCTTTTCTTGCACCATTTCAGTGCTGTTTACAGTTATTTGTACTTCATATTTCTGTACTGCTTCGTATTTCTTAATCTTAATTCTGAGTTGCTGATGATTTTTCTAACTAAAGTTGTGTTGATATTTTTTCAGCTGTTCTTTGAATTGGCAATATTTTTGTTTTCCAGAAAATGCCATTATAAAGTGAGTTGCTTTGAACTTTCAGCTTTTTGACGAGCAATTAAAGTAGGCCCTTCAGTTGTCTGTGTGTTTTCTGTCTGAAACTGCCATGAACTTAAAGCAGGTTTTCATTCCAGGCTGTTTTGTCTATGTCTCAATGCTAATGTTTCATTTCATGTAACAAGCCATTGTTTTTTTTCTGGAGCTGAGGCTTTCTGTTACACTGAGTTTCAACAATGTGGCCTTATTTATCACAGAATCACAGAATATGCCCACAAGGAAGGGACCCATAAGGATCATGGTCATTTTGTATCTGCCTGAGACCATTTAGTACAGTGGTGGGTTAATTTTAAGATTTGATACTTCTTTAGAAAAAGATCTTCTAGAAAAAATATATTTGCAGGATATGGCTGCATCCTGTGTTCCTTCTTCTCTCAACTGTTCTTTTTATACACCTTTGAATTCCCTATAACATGTTCCATGTGTGTAGACTATGTTTTATGGATGAAGTGGATTGCCAAATTAAGCTACCTGGCTATGGAATTCAGGTCCTTGAACTGCAGTGCTGAGTCTTTCATTACAGTGCAGAAAAGGGAAATTTATAACAGACGTCAATAGATTTGAGATACTGCGGGACATTTATTTTTATCAGTGGTGCCTTAATAACAAAGAGTTTCAAAAAGACCATTTTTGCAGAACTTCTCAATTGGTATCTGGACACCAGTTGGCCTAACATTTGTTTAATGGTTTTGGGTTTTTTTAGGGCTATGGCCAAACAGTATAAAATGAACTTCATGAACAACCATAAGAAGTTGAGGGTCTGAAGTTGTTTTGTACAGAAGTATTCAAATTGCCTAGTCTGTGAATTTTTAAATTAGTAAATATTATAATTTATTATAATTTTGATCAATAATAAGATTTTCAAATGGTGTAAATTAGTTGTAAATAATCTCCATCTGTGGCTGTCTGTACACTAATATAAAAAAAATTACTTGTAATATTTTAATACAGCAATTTTGATTTAAAAAATTAATTTAAAATGAAAACACTGCAGCATTCTAAGCAATGCAACATAAGTAAATCCTGTGCTAAAAATAACCAAAATGTTAGGGGCTATAATTACACACCACCTTTGTCTACAAGCTGGTTAGCAGAAGTATGGCTGGACAGCCTGCAGACAACTTTCTGTAAGAGGGGTATTCAAAGTGGAGAAGGTGGGGACCTCATAGGTGTCTACAACTTCCTCACAAGGGGAGGCAGAGGGACAGGCTCTCTCATGGACAATGAGAGGACCAGAGGGAATGGCATGAAGCATTGTACAGGTTTAGGCTGGATATTAGGAAAAGGGTGGTTGGGCACTGGAACAGGCTCCCCAGGGAAGTGGTCACAGCACCAAGACTGACAGAGTTCAAGAACCGTTTGGACAATGCTCTTGGACACATGGTATAATTCTTGGGGCTATTCTGTGCAGGACCAGGAGTTGGACTTTAATGCTCTTAGTGGGACCCTTCAAACTCAGGATGTTCTATGATCCCATGAAATTCCTCTGTCTCTTTTTCCACCTGTTACTTGTCTTAGTAACAATCTAGCCACCTTTTCCTGAGTGAAAAGCAACATATCCATGGTCATCATAATTAGTAGCAGAACTGTAGTGTCTTTGATCTCTAAGAACTGAAGAGCAGTCCACTGTGCTAAACACTATACAATCACTGCACCTGTGTAAATGTAGCTCTGGAAGAAGCACCCTCACTTGCTACAAGCAAGTTAAGAACACTGGCAGTGATAAAATGGCTGAACCATCATCAGACTATCTCTCCTTTTCTGATAAATTGAACATTGCTGTCACCATGAGAAGGTTCATTGTGACTCAGCTGTCCTGTTTTACAGTGCCTGAGGGACTAGGCTGGATCTCACCTCCATCACTGGTGACAGTTGTAATGGCCTTGAAGTCATCAGCAAAAATATTTTCATTCCTTATGAAACTAAGCTGCTTCTTGATCATCTGGCCTCTTTCCCTCAAAATTTGCAATGAGTTTGTAAAAGAAGATGGCAATAAAAAAAAAAATTACTTGGAGGGATTGTTCTAGTAATAGCTTGTAATATATTTTAATGATTCTTTTCATTTACTGAATAACATTTAAGGTAAAATCTCATTCCAGACACACAGAGTTCTGCTATTAGTGCCATTTCTGTGTTACATCAACTTCTTATAACAAGATCTATTTTATGAGGGTAGCTTCATAAGAGAAGTTTCTTTTTCATTTGCAGTTTGCTAAATTATAGCAGTTTCTGTGTCTGACTGCTAAGGAATGGGGCCTTCTATTTGGCTACAGTTTTAGACAAATACATTATTTATGAAAACAGGCATTTCTCTTATAATGCATCAGGAAATAGTTTTGCATAATCCCCAGCTTCTTGCAGGAATCCAAACATGATTCATTTCCTTTTCACAGGTTTCGATGGTGGAAGAACATAAGAAAGCCACTTCAAAATACACCTTCCGAGGTCAGAGACAAACTTGACCTCTTCTCAAACACTTCTGCTTTGCTGAAACAGGCTGACCCACGGGATCGATGCCAAAGGAAGGTGCTCAGGGCCTAGGGTCTGGGATGCTGAACATGGCACTTTTTCAAGGTGAAATAGCAACACAGAAGGAGGATATTTTTATAAGTAAAGGTACTTGCCTGATTCTCCTGTCACTGCTCAATGACTTGCATTTATATATTTATTTAAATTTAACGCAGCTATTTAAAGCTGAGTTAAATGCATAAATATGTGGAGTCTGTGAAACTCAGCTCAACAGATATTAAAAGATCCCAGCCTGTGGTAATGATTTAACCTGCTCTTTAAGACTTTTAAGACTGCTTCACATTTTTTATGACTTTTTAGTTTGTGAGATGAAAGCTGCATTGTGGTGATAGCTCAAATAGCCACACCTTCCCTTCCCTTCCCCTTCCCCTTCCCCTTCCCCTTCCCCTTCCCCTTCCCTTCCCTTCCCTTCCCTTCCCTTCCCTTCCCTTCCCTTCCCTTCCCTTCCC
>JAWWES010000115.1:77748174-77820453 GCA_035583135.1 Lophotriccus pileatus | reverse complement strand
ACTTTCCCCTTCCCCTCAACCTTCCCCTTCCTCTCAACCTTCCCCTTCCACAACCTTCCCTTCCATAATCTTCCCTGCCCTTCCCAAATCTTTCCTTCCCAAATCTTCCCTTCCCACACCTGCCCCTCCCAAATCTGCCCTTCCCACACCTCCCCAAACCTTCCCAAACCTTCCCAAACATTCTTGCTTTTTTGAAGAAAACAGGACTGGTTATTCTTATTATTATTTTATACCACACCGAGTGGAAAACATTCATAGTTATTTAAGTGCTTAAGGAGGATCTGCTCACAACCTCCCCTTAAGACAGTAAATTCTTCCATGTGTTGACTTCATCAGTTATCCCTACTGGCTTTTCACATGCCTGAGGGATATTTAGTCAGACAGACCCTCTCTAATCTAGAGGAATCTCCAGGGAAGGTCAGCCAAACAAGCAGCACTTACTCAGAAACAATGTGATGGGTGTGTGTGTGTGAAGGGCAGGTCAGTGACATGGTGCTGAGAAAAGAAAGTGAGAGCACCACTTTCCTTTTCAGCTCCTTCATAAGAATAGTGCCGGTTTCAGAACTGAAGAGTCTTCCTTGCTCTGCCATCTGCACTCCAAGCAGCAGTGAGAATGAGGTCCTTCCCAAAATCTTTCAGGAAATTGGAGGTGTTCACTGTCCAAACCTTTGAAACGATAATTTTTGCTAATTTATGAGTGAACACTGGGCCAAATATTGCAATGGTGGATGATCTGTCTGGTGGGTCCACTCAAATGCCATGGTGCAGAATGAAAGTTTGGCATCCAGTAAGGGGTCTGCAGACTGAGGACCCTTGAGGATTGCATCTGTGTTTCACTCCTCTCCTGATGACTGTCTTCTCCCTTGATCTCCCAGCTTCAAATTCAGCTGGCAGTTGAACATGAGTGCTTACAAAACTGCATCTGATATGTACAGTCATGAAGTGGGGGAAAGGCTGCAAAGGTGGACGTATGAGTCTGTTTTTATGGGGAGGAGGGAACTTGACATAGGGAGAAATCATGTAAGTCACATAAGTCACATTGAGCAAATGAGATTTGCCTTTCCCTATGTCCTCTGAGTGCTAGGAAAGTTCTCCCTAACCACAAAGCTCAATATTCAAATGTCAGTCCTTACCTTACAACTAATTCACCTTAACAGGGTTATATATGGGAATAGCCTCACTGGGATCAAAGGAGTTATTTACCTGCATGCAGTGTCATGCACACACATTTGCAGGATCAGGTCCTCCAGACACACAGCAGCTTTCATTGCCCTGCCTGTTGCTAACTCACAATCTGATGTGAATTAAGGAAAGTGAAGAGAAGCATATGCTTACATGGCAAGACTGCTGCAGAATGGTATAAAGTGTTAAAGGTTTAAATCACACCAAGGCTATAAAAATCAACTTTGTTTATGGAGTGGCACAGAGACCTATTGTACTTCATATCGATCAATCCATTGAACACCTGGTTCAAAATGTACAATTGAAAGCTGGGGAAAAGTGCTAAATTGAACAATCTAAGTAACCTGTGAACCTGACAGTCATAAATCAATGGAGATGTTACACATAGTTAACCCTAACCAGTTGGCAAATTTTTAGCTGCATTACCTGACTGGGAGCTGGTTTACCATTTCAGAATTGTATTAATACAGAAAACATCTTTGCACTGAATGTTCCTCAGTAAACAGAGGACCGGGTTCACTGAAGACTTCCTCCCCTGCTTCTGTACCAGGTAAACCTTGCTTGAATATCAGCTTGGAAAAAAAAAGACATTTGAAATTAAGAAAGAGCTGAACAAAAAGACACACTGTCAACTTTGGGGGACTTACGCAGTATGGATACAAAAGATATAGGATCCACTTTTCAAAGGTGCTTTATTCTGCACAGAGGGTTATTCACATCTGTATAGGCTATGATAAACACTGAATTTTCTGATGCCAGTGCTGTTTTGTTACTTTTGTTCACAAGTTCTTTACAGACTTGGAAAGATTTTGGTTTGCTGGCCCATCTTATCTTACATATGGTTGGCAACATTTGCTTTCCTTTGCTTCCTAAGGCCAGTAAAAATGCTGAGTTTTTCAGGAAGGCTCACAAGAACTTCTTGGTCCTGTTAAACTATTTTGCTTAAGGTTAATTGCATACAGACTTGTAGTCCTCTATTAGCTTTTACATTATTTTATCCTTTCAGCTCAGGCTGAGAGGTCTGCAGTCACCTGGGTTACACATATAACTTAAAAAAAACCCCAGCAAAACATAAATGGTGTGATGGTGGCTTTTTTTACTTTTTTTTTTTTTTTTTCCCCGTCCTTCTTGGAACTCCTCCAGTGTTCTCAGACTTACCAAAAAGCAATATTCACGGTTTTGAATTTTCTTCAGTCAGCTTTTTTAAACCACTTTGTAAATTATGCAGGTCTGCCTATTTAAATTGCTATTTAACATTCTACTGATTTACTAGAATGAAACAACATTGTCTTCTTATGACAGAACTGATTTTGTCTGTTTTTTCTTTAAACAGAGATCAGATTTATTTACAGAGCATACAAATTTTTGCATACATTATTAACATGGCTACATGTTTGTGTAGTCAAGATCAAAAATTTTTCTTGTTATCCTTAACTCTGATGAAAAACCTTACCTCTTGCTTCCATCCTTATCAATTTTCTGTAGTTCTTATCTTCTGTCTAATTCTCATGAATTCTGATAAAAGCCTTTTTTTTCTGGTGTAATTATTTTGATTTACATAGCTGCTTTCACTTTTATGCAAGTCAACATTTAGGCTATCCCAGTTTCCATTCTTTTTTTTTTTTTTTAAACCCCTGGTAAAATGTTTTTAAACACTTTCCAGTTATTATCCACATTTCCTGTCTAATTTCTTTCTCCCAAATGATTTAACTCATAATTGTTTTCAGCTTTGCAAAATTGGCTCTTGCAATCCATCAAGTACACATATTACTGATCTGGACTTAATTCTGATTATATATAATAAACAGAAGCAAATCATGATCACTTTTATCTAAACTACTGCTGATTTCTAAACTGTACTTCTGTGATATTTTATTCTCATCTATAAGGATAAAATAATGTAATACAGCATTCCAAAAGTGTTGAAGGCAGCACTTTTTAAGGAACTCATAATTTATGGCGTATTCCAAGGATCTATTAATTTGGTGGCATGATAACTCCAAACCATGCTATTCATATTGAAGTGCTGACATTGCGTGGTTTATTTTTGTTCTTGTTTTATGGACACTTAAGCAGATAGTTTCCCTCTTCTTATCTGGTAATTACTTTCAGTTTTTGTGTTACATAACACACACACACAAAAGCGTACCTTTTTATACTGCTTTTGTAACACACCAATCTACAGATGAAGAATTACTTATGAGTTTCAGACTATTTCCTAGTTTTGTCCCATTTTTTCAGCCTTATTTTAATGACTTAATGGAATTTAGAAGGAGAGAACTGGCTTCCCAAAGAAAAGTGATGGATAAGAAATAGAATATATTTAAGAGTTCTACACCAATCAACATCTTAAAAACGGCCTAGTGCCTGTCTCAGCTTTTCTGCCTTCTTGTTGCTTTCATCAGTAGATTGCCAGATGGTAAAGTTGATTAGAGAGTCAGGCTTCAGTACAACAGTACCAGTGCTACTAAAGGTTTAACCAAATCACCTTCCAAAGGCTAATCCCGCTGGCTGTGCTATCTGATTTATTTTCCCTTGGCAACCTACCCTGTTTCACTCACCACTACGTTTAGAAAAAGCAGCTGTAGAGAGCACGTAAAATCAGAGAATAATGCAACTTGAAAATGCGAAGGTTGTTCCATAAATAAGCCTCTGACTTGCAAAATAGTCTCACTCTTGCCATGGCAGTTAATTAACAAACAAGTCATGTCTGTGCTGCTTCCTGGTGGCTGCAGTAATCTTCTTGCTTGGTCCAAAGAGCGGAACATAAATAAGATTGTCACAAAGTGTATGGTGTGAAGAAGGATTCAGTATTTGGGAAAACAAATTTAAAACAACCCCAGAAATTTTCCCTTTGCGAATGCTGTCACAATTGGCAGCAAGGGACATATTTACAATTTAAATGCGAACTTGGTCATTGAGGACACTTTTTTCAGGGAGATGTGGATCAAATATGTCCACTGGGTTACAATGCTGAGACCACCCAGGCTTTTGCTAATACTAGTGTTTACATGAAAAGTTAGAAACAAGCTCCCCTCCAATTAGAAAGGCAGTATCTAACTAGATGCTAGCTTGTTATATACCCTGTAGTCTGAATGTTAATAGCTTTGACCTCCTTCAGTTTAATCTTAATCTCCTTGACAGAGCACGTGAACTTTGGGTTATACTTTACCGAATTGTTCCCTTTGTTTTCTTCCCCCACTTATGTTTCCAACAGTGACTATGTCACATATTGCAGACCCAAATGAAAGCCTGTCTTCTTTTTCAATCAGTCATATCACTAAGTATATGAGCAGAAAAACCCTTGTGATTGACACTGCTTCAACAAAAGCAGATTCAGTTTGCAGACGATAAGAGGCAAAGTCATACAAGCAGTGTTTACAAAGCAGTGAAGGAGCAAAAAAAAATTAATGATAAAAGGACTAATCTTATTGTTTTACTAGATGAGAGAATGGTTCTTTGTGTTTGCTCTAGCAGAAGCCGACAGATTGTCTTCCACCTCCCTTGTACACTCTTGGCAGCAAAATAATTTCCAGAAAATTCTGTATCAAATGCTGGCTGGTAGATTAAAAACGGGCTCTGGAATGCCTGAAAAGCCTCAGAAAGCAGAGGAGTTCCTGCACACGATAGCACAGGCATATGCTACCTACAGCATTCTTTATAATTGAATTTTATCTCCCTTATGAAGGGGGAAGAAGATGTAAGAGTAAGGAAGCAAATGTCTTTAAAGGAAAAAGAAACAAAGCTTTGTGAAAATATATTGAACTGACTGATCTGATGTGTTTTCTGTTGTATGGAAATCTCATGTCTATCAGGAACGTTCTTCCTGACTTCTTCACTCTAAGGGAGACCAGACCCATGTCAGATCTAATCAAAAGGTCTGCCAGCTTTCAACCCATGCTCCTGGTGCTGGAGTGCTTGTGTGGTAGTATGGCCAGCAAAGGTCACGGAAGTACCATTTCCATTTCTTGGTCCCAAATGCCGGAGGGCGATGACTGGAACAGATTCACAGAGTGGTAGAGCAGTTTATATTGGAAGGGACCTCTGGAGGTGACATGGTCTGAACACTGCCCAAAGAAAAGCTGATTTCAAAATCAAATCTATACTGCCCAGTACACTTTTGATATTCACTACTGGCAGCAGGGTGTCCCACTGGGCTTTTTTTAGGACAGCACATCTGTACAGAAATCTGTTTTAACCTTATGTAATGGCCACTGTTAACTGCACAGGAGGCAGGACAGAGAATTAAAATCCAGGATGATCTCAACAGGCGAAGGACAGGATACCCTTGCTTTCCACCTCCTCCAGTGTTCATTAGTTTCATGGCTTAATTCCTATCTCTTGCTAGCAGGGCCAGGCAGCTTTGTCCTTTCAGCAGCTGAAGTCACACTGCTTCACCACCATTCACCAAAGGTTGTTGAGCGGTTCCAATTTTTTTCTCTTCAAGATGAAGCCTTGCAGCTCAGTTATGTCCATCAGTGAGCATGAATATCTAGCTGTAAAATAACCAGTTGTCATAGTTATTATTGAGATAGGTTGCACATAGAGCACATAAAGCAATAGTAGGCAAGACAAAACTGTTTTAATGATTTTCCCCTAAAAGTCTCTATGGAGTATGTTCATTGTGTCTATCTAATCTAACTGTCCCCACAGGCAATATGAGAAGCAGTACTAGCACTGAGGGAATAGCATATACCTCAGGTTTCATTGAAACATTTCATTTCATCCCATTCTGCCCCACTAAAAAGACATTGACACTTTCAAAGAACATTACTTGAGCTAAAGACAGGAACTCTGCTGGGAGAAAAAAATTGACTTACCAAGTGATGAAGCACAGACAATTTTAATCTTATCCAGAACAATTGCAAATAATGGCAAATAATACAGTGAGCTTCACAGCGAGCAAGTCATTCTGGCATATATTTCTGAATCCTGTTCAAACTACTGGTGTTTAGCAAGTTACCAAACATTATCAGAGATACAGGAACTGTATCTACTTTTTCTTTTAGCTTGTGGAAAATGTGAATATATTTGATTTAGTACGTCTTTCACTATGTGCTAAAATAACATTTTAAATATATATTTATTTGTTGTTAGTAAATGCTTGCATATGGATACATTTAACATTCCTGCCACAGTTCAGAAGATGTACAGTAATTTGTTATTTTGTGGTAATGTGATCAGGTGGTTCAGCTCTATCTCACATTTTTGTTGCTTCACACGGCTGACTCATTCTTGAAAACCTTAATGAATTAATAAATAAGGACACTGGCCAGCCAGCCCTCAATGATTTTTCCATGGAACCATCTGTATTGAAAAATAAAGCTGTGAAACATTTTGCATTGTCAATTGCTAACAGTTACAGCACTCCTCTGGTACATTAGTTAGAGTAATTTGGGCTTTAGAACAAAAGCGAGTATCTATAACACAGGCACACTAAATGAATATCAGGGAAATCAATCAAAGAGTGATAAACTTTTATTAAAAAAAGACATCACTCTCTGGCAAATCATAAAACAAGTCTCCAAATCTGTATAGATGGTACAAATAAACATAAAATGATTCTTTAAGGGCATAATGAGGGGTTCTGTCAACAACAATAAGAAAACAAAGCATAGATGTATGTTTATTAAAGAAATTGCACATTTTCTGTTCACAAACCCTTCGGCATTTCTTTTTGATAAAATAGGAGTACAAGACGCAAGAAATGAATTCCCCATCTCAGCAATGCCTTTTTAGCTTCTGCTTCTTGTTCTATCAAATCTATCATTGCTCTGTGGGACTTGGTACTCTGTGAAGATCTTTGAACTTTCTGAAATACTTTAAGCTAATCCTCAGTCTCTGGGACTTGGTGATATACCCAGGTTCAGCAGAGTCCACTCCTTCATACTGTTCCTGGTGGATTGTTTCTGTAAGACAGAAGTCTCCTTTTTGCTTAAGCAATATATTTCAAGCTCACCCTTTTCCAAAAATTGCAAGTTTTAATTCTATGTAATGTTGCTGGTATAATGTATGTTATTAAAATAACTGTTCTTTAATTTGTTTCCTTTTTGAGTTCATTTTAAGTATAAAGTTACCAAAGCCCTAGATCATATATGGATCAAAAGAGAATCAGTTGAAAAGGAATGTTTATTTAATAATTATCCTTGGAAAATTAATATGAAGGCAGAGGGGTGAATTGCAGGTCACTTAATCAGAATTTTAGCCTGATATTAATTAAACACTTGAATTTTACTCTTCACTCACAAAAGACTGTGACTTTTGAACTAGTAGTACCTAATATTAAATGGATTCTATGGTTTTATCCTAGAAGGTATTTATTTTAGAGCAGATCCAAAGAGTAGAGAAAGGAACCCTTCATTAAATGAAAGAAAAATGAGCAAAACCCTGAATATTTTCTGAAAAAAAAATAAGGAAAAGACAAGGCTTAAAGCCCAGCACTACAAAGTCCTTTATGTGTCCTCCATCTGGACCACGCTGGACTTTGCTACCAAAACAGAAGTTGAAAAGGACCTACCTGGGCATCACATCAGTCCCTCTCAGATACACAGTATTTTCTTACATTCCCTCCCTCTCATCCTTCTTCAATCCTTCTTTCCTTCTTCTCTTCCCATCTTTCTTCCATTACCCGGAATATCTTAATTCTCTTCTTTGTCACGATGAAAACATGAGGGCAATTAAAAGACATTTCCAATGGGGGGAAAAAAAAAAAAAAGACTTTTTCCTAGACATTGTCTCAGTTGCCTACTCAACTTTTTCTTCTCATCTGTTGTTCCTAGTAACAGCTCTCTCCATGACTGCAGGCAATATATTTTCCTTCCCTCTGTTGCAGCTCTTGAGAATTTCCCCCTAGCTACATACGAGTTTTATTACCTCCATAAGAGTTCTATTAGCTTCCAAATATTTTCAAATCTTTGTCCATATCCTCATATTCAGGTACTAACCATCCACATAACGATTTCCCCTCTGCATTGGATACCTGAAAGTGCAACTTGCTTGCTTCAATGGTTATTGTAAAGTCACAACATCAGTACCCTGTAGTTTATTGAGAAGACACAGTTTTCTTGTGTGCAACAAAAGAATAAAAGCATTAAGCAGCAGAAAAATTGTGTTCTACAATTTCAAATCAGAGTCTGAAAACATTAAGGGAAAAGTAACTGTTAAATATGTAAACACAAGTGGGATTGATCTCTGACAAATCTTGACATATAAAAGATAAAGCACATAAACACACATCTGTGTGTCTGCATGTCTGTATTGCAGCTCAGCTGTTAATGACCCCAGCTTTCTTTCAATAGGGAATTTCATATTTCTTGTGAAATCTTAACACTTTTAACTTTAGAAAAGCTGATTAGCCATTCTCTTATTTTTTTAATTTTTTTTTAATTTATTTTTATTTATTTTTTATTATTATTTTTTAATTTTTTAATTTTTTTTTAAAGTATCATACCACCTGCTCCTTTTAATGTTCTTATTGATATTATTATAAGGGTAAGATTAGTGTTATTATTGAATTCAATGTGAACATATGCATAAACATATGTAAGGTGTTGCCTCACCTTCAAGGACAGACCCGTAGACTTGAAAAAAATTAGAAATTCATGCAATCTTCTAAATCTGAATGTTATTTGACATTCATCAGAGCCAAGAGGTACTCAGTACTTTTAAAGTCAGGGTGCCTAAATATGGAATTAATAGCTCAGTATGAGGCACCTCTTTGAACACCTGAAGGTTATAAGAAATGAGGACAGGGATCTAGAATGCAAATTGTTATGCAGCTGTCACTACCTGCTGCTGCAAAAAGCTAACTTTAGTATTATGTTTGCCAGGTAACTGCAATATTCATAGAGACCAAACATATCCAGGGTTTATTATTGTTGCATTTATGTTACTAAAAATTGATAGAATATGAATTAAGATAAAGCACTTGGAGCAGTAAACTAGAACTGTATGTGGGAGACTTTGGAAGCTGATGAATCAGAACTCCTACACTAGAGCTTGCAGAGATCATCTGTGAATTTGGGATACAAATTTGCCTTTGTTCCTTAAAAGGAGAGTGGGAGGTCAGACCTCCAGCTGTTTTCTGGAAGAGGAATGGGTACTCCACAAAGCTTTGGCAAGTGACAAGAGTCCAAGAAATCTCAGGGCCAAATACTGCAGGATCCTATGCGTTGTTACACTCGTGAATTCTCCTGTTTTTGGCTTGGTTTTGGGGCATATGATTGTCTTGCACCTATTCCTGGGACAAACCCTCATCTCTGCCCTGCAATGCTCCAGTTCAATCTCATATTGCTCAGGTGTGGACACCTCTACTCATGAGACAGCAATGGACAGAACTTTGCAAATTGTGAGTTTCTGCTGGACAAAAAGGGGAAATTGATTTCCTTTTTTCTGTTTATACATTCCTTTGTGCCAAAATGGGCTTTGGTGTCAGCAGCACAAGTTTGATCAGAAAAATCATTTGCCTTAGCAGTACTGAGTTTTGACACTCTTATTATACTGTTTGGATACTGCAGATTCAGTAATGTGCTTCAATAAGTAAAATAAACACCTTAAAGGATTGCACTGAGAGAGCTGAGGGGAGAGATATCAAATACAGCAAGCAGAGCTGGTGACATGGTATTCTTTTCTTATGGCTGAGGGTAGTTGGGTAGGTTACCTAAGCTTCAGGGGTGTCTGGGAAAACCAGGTACTAATTTTGCATTTTGACACCTTGACAACAACAAATTCTTGCTGCTTATTACAAATTGATATTCAGACCACCTTCTCAGGGGTGACTTTAGACAACAGTGGAGCCATGTGCTGATAAATGAACATGGGAGCCAGGAAAAAGAGGTTTAACTCTCTCTTGGGATGTGCTGCATCAAGTGCAAAGGTGAGAAAAACATACTCCATCTGTGAGGTGAGGAAATAAACATGGCACCGAGCTGCTGCTGTGAATCTGTGTGTGTGAGAAATATATTAAAATTCTGTCAAGCAAGGGACTGTGTAAAGATGCTCTATTTTGTTTCCTTGCCTAAAGTGTCTGTGATCCTAGCCCCTATTTGAGAAACTCTGATCCATGTGACAGTGTTTGAGATCTACAAGAAGGATGTGAGAAAATCACAGATTATTTTATTTTTATAGTTTTAATTTTATTAATTAGCAAACTTATAAATGTCCAAGGACTTGCACATAATGCATTTCATTGCTCTCAATCATTTCTATTCCACCTCAAGCCTACTCATTCTTTGAAAACTCTGTAAAACACTGGGGGGATATATGGTCAACTATTTCCTAAATTATAGTATTATTTACTTGTAAATTAGGTTTTAATTCACTAGGAGATCCTGTAAAATGAATTTAATAAGCACCCCATCTCATTTAGAACTGGTGTCAGAGGATAGCAAAAAAGTAACTACTGATTTTAATTACATCTTTAAAAGTTTAAACCCTCATAGAATGAGGAGCTAAATAGAACTCAAGAGAGACATGGAATAACAGTCCATGTTTGTGGGGCACACCCTCCAAAAGGGAATGATTCGAAATGTCTCTGAAAATGCATTAGATTTTCATTTAGTATGAAAGCGTTTTGAAAATTTTTGGTCTATATCACACTTGTTTGTATTAGCAACATCAAATGATGAAAAATGAAACGTGTACACACATTTGTGTATACACAAGTGTTTCTGCATTTGTGTTCATCTCCCTTGTGGTAGATTTTATTTTTAAATTAGAGCTTGTAACCTACAGAAGAGAGTAACTTCTCAGGGGCTGCTGCATTCCCTTCTTCATCCATATGATGGATTGTATGAAGTGTAAGCAGAACTTTATGTTCCTTACATGCATGTGTCCACAGCTTCATTTGCTAGGGAAGAGGAAAAAAAAAATGGTACCAGGAACATGTTCTGCATAGCAGAAAGAAACCTGGAGGCACATCTGCCTTCCATAGCAATGAGCTTATCTCCTGCTCTCTTGTGGCAAAGCCATTATGAGCCCTAAAGCAGCTATAGCCATGAGGTTCTTAAAGGCAAGATCAGAATCAAAAAAAGAAATATCAAAATCCCCTCAGACAATGCTTCAGTGTGGATATCAGATGGTCAGTCTAAAATCCTTTGAAGAGCCCTCACACATTCCAAGGTAGTGGTGCAGCCTAATAACAGTTCCAGAGATCAAAAGTTTGGGAGGTTTGATCCTGCAGCTGGAAAACAAGTTGTACTATGTGAGGCTTACAGAATTCAATCTCTTCAGTTTATCTGAAAGAAGACAGAGAAGTGGATTGATCATTTTGTACTTACACATGGAAAAGAGTTCCAATAGCAGGGTGTTTCTGAGCTTGTTGACAAAGACCTGACAAGATCTATTGCAAGGACTTAGACAAATTAGGCCTTGAAGTAAGTCATAGCTTTGTAGTAGAGAGGATAATTGAACTAAGTAACAATCTCCTAAAAGAGCTGGAGTGGGGACAGGGCGGGGATAACGCAACATGGATTTAGATCTTTAAAGATATAAATAAATATATCCTTCTATGTGATATAATTTAATCTACTCTATGGGCCAAATTCTGTGTCCAGTAGGTCCAGGGACCCATATGGAGTAGTTGTGTTGTTATTTTCTGACTTAAATGCTTATACATGTATGAATCTCTTATTCATGTCCTCGTTTTGTGGACAAGGGAAAGGATAATAAGTTATGCACAACCCCGAGAGTGCCCATAACACCTGGAACTCTGTGTTAAGACAACCACTGCAACAAAAGCTTATCAAGACTTCAGGGGATCAGTGAAGAGAAAAGATTTCCTCTGTGCACTGGGCAGATGTTTTCTCAGGGCTCATGTCTTAATTTACCTTTATTTGTTCAGAAACATCAGAGGTGGCTGCAGCTGGAGACAGGATAACAGATGGATAGACTGCAGATGCTGGATTCGATTTTTCACTTATTTACTCAACAGATCTCCAGTTGTATTTTCTAAGTTAAATAAGAAAACACCTTGGTTTATATTGCTTTTATTTTTTGAGTTAGGATGAAACACTCTGAATATTCCTTTTCACCTGTTTCCTGTCCAAGAGTGCTTGGCTATTGGAATTAATTTTTTTCTTTTTGTTTCCTCAAACTAAGAGGCAGGACTCAGTTAACTAATGAGTCCTCTCACTCTATGTAGAGAAAAATTCTGAAAGACCGTAGACCTGTAGGAATAGATTGCTGGAGAAGATGGGAAAGTGGTGCCAGTACTGCAGAGTCTATTGGAAAAAAAAAAAAGAAAAAACCAGAACTGCCCACTAGTTTCCCATTTCCCTTTCCAGACAGGTGAGTCAGTGCACGGAAGAAAAAGAAAAAAAAACAAAGCTAAACCCTCTGAATCCAAAATTACATTACACTTTGAGAAAAAAATTTTAGAAATAGAAATCAAACCTTAATTTTACCTTTTGCAGTTTCATTCTGGAAGAGGCAAATGTGGTATCTGTAGGTGTGCTTGCTTTGGGAAGTGACACTGTATCTGTACCTAGTTTATAGTGAGAGACCAGGACTACAGTTTGTTCAGCTGAGAGGAGTCAAGGGACCACAAAGGGAATCATGCTTTGAAGCAAATCAAAGCAAAAAAAACACACAGCTGAAATCACTGAATCCAAATGGACAAATTAAAGAAATAGAAGACTGCAGTGCTGTCTCATGCAGGGGTCAAATCCAAAATTCATACAAGTGGAAATTCAGGGTCAGTGACTGTCTGAAAAGAAATAAATTATGTCCAAAAAATAAGTTATTTCTGTTCCTAGAATTCAATAATCCACTAATGTTTTAATAAGCAGAGAGCTGCTGCTTAGCTCTGGCTTGCTATGAGCTGCTACTCAGAAGCCCCATTCCTGCATTAAGATTTTAGGATGTCCCAGATTCCCATCACAATTTCCTTTCTCGTCAGGGGGAATGCGTTCCAGTCTGTGAGGAAAAAGGCCATACATTTTTCATTTAACAAACTTTTACCTACCTTGCCTCTTAAGTATTTAAAGTCACATCCTCAGGTAAGGTCACTAGCCTTGTCTCCTCTTTCTGAAAGTCACCCTAAAATGAGAGTCAGTTCTGTCATCATGCTCCTCTGGGAAATCAAACATTAATAATGTTAGGCAGCAATAGTTAATAGTGTCTTATTTATTATGCATGAAGACCAAAATTTTTAAGAGAAATCACTAGCATTCAGTGCAAACATTTTGCTTAATTTCACTGACATTTTGGCAGCAAAATCTCTTAGGCTCCTAAAGGAAATTCAGCCTATAATAATAAATAATGAGCAAAAATATTGCTGGAAGATGAAACTTAATAGCCTATTTCTTAAAGACTCAGATTTTATTATAGATTGTAGATGCTGATTGCCACATATACCAGACTAATGCTTCTCTTCAATTCTTTTCTTAATCCCTGCAGACTAAGAATAAAGTGATAAAATTGGAAAAAAATATGCCACACATTTGGAGTGCTGCAGCAGATGTCTCCCTGTGTAGGACATTGTAGGAATCCATGTGTGCTTTCCCAGCTGGTATCTAAAAGAATGATTTGGTCTGTTTGCTGATTGTGTTTTGAAAAATTAAAGTTCCTTATAAAAAAATTAGTGTCAAAGTAGAGGGAATGGAGGACCTGTGATTCCTGTGATCCTGGAATCATTGGAGGATAAGGGAGCTTTATTTCTGTCAATGAAGTAAAAAGACTGAAGCCCCCTATCATGGGGTTATGGACTTCTAAGGAGGCCAGCTAAGGAAGGGTAGCTGATAACTCTCCTGAAAAGCATTCTTAAATCCTCCTTAGAAAACTTTGTGGGTATTTGGTCTCCATGAAACATTTGATTTGGCTCCATCGCAGAATGTTCAGCTCAAGAACCAGATACAGGATGTGGTGAATTAGATCATTCTTTATTGCAAAGTAATCACTCAAAAGAAGAAAGAAACATTCATGCATGGGCATACACACACACATATACTTTTCTAAAAATAACTTGTCAATCTACTACTACAAAAGCAGAAACTTAAACCAAGTTGTTCAAGTGAATCTTCTGGGTTGTCTCTAGTAGCAGTGCAGGTTCCACTGAAAAGCAGGCATCTCTTGGAAAAAAAGAAAGAAAAACACCTGTGGGAGACCTTGCATCCCAGAGGGCTGTACTGCCCTTCAGACAAAATGGCTAGGTTGGGATAACAGTGTGTTTTCAGTACAAGGATAGGAAGGGGCATAATTAATTTGACATGGGTACAAAAACCTTGGCAACTCTGTTTTATTACAGAATAATTTTGTAAAAAGCCAGCATCTCATGCCAATATAAGGAGGCTCAATGTTGCTGACAAACATGACAATTGAATTAAGGACAAGGTTGAGTGATAAAATGGAACTCACTAATTTCCACTCCCAAGGCACTTAAATTAAATAAATGCTAGTATAAGACTTCTATTTTATTTAAGCATTCATTAGAGTTTTGAAAGGTATGTTGAAAATGCCAGAATGAATCAGTTATTTGTCTTCAAGGACTCTAGAGTGTTTAAAACTGTTTTTGAACTTATGTTCAAAAAAGAGTGTGTTTCCTAAGGATAATCATTGTTCCATCTCCAAAAGGGGAAATTCTCTCATGAGAAAAATCAAGGCAAAAGGAATAGGTTAAAAGGTTTTAGATCCAGCTCTCATGGCAATCAAATTTTTTTATATATGTATCTATAACATCAAACATCTATATATCAAACATAACACATAAATGTACCCATTACTCAGATGCTCAAATTTTTCTGTAACATTATGTTGAAACCTCTTTTTCCACTGAGAAGAGTAATGGCAATTAGTTGCTATCTGACTGGAACTACTAAAATATAAAAATATGTTTTATAATTTTTTTTTTTTGCAACAGTGTTTACAAATTGCATAGGACACTTTTTTCAGTAGAGTTTGTGTTGATCACACAGCACAGAGCAGAGATACTGGCTCCAAAGCATAGGTAGGTCAAATCTCTGATAACTCTGTGACTTGGACTATCCTGCTTTTTTAGATTTCTGAGCACTCTTAACTTCAGTGCCTCTGCAACACGCATTGTGATTCATCGCACCATGAAGAGAAGCAATCTCTTGCTGAGGGACCAAAGGCTTGGTGCAAGCAGATGTCAAATGGCACTCTGCAAGAGTGGGGGAACTGAGAGATGCTTCATCTTGAGAGTTTCATCTGTAAACATTATCCGCTTCTTGGCTCCTACCATGCTTTGCACTCAGATAGCCACAGAAACCTCCTTCTTACCTACTGCTTCTCTTCCAGTGTGTTGCCACAGAGTACTCGGTAGTTTCCTTATCAAGAGATGGGAGCTGTAATGGCAGGAGTGTGCCGTCACATGGAAGCTCTGTGATAACCTTTTGGGCCTCTAGCAAACACCTGGGTCTGCCTCACGTATACCATGAGAGCACATGTTGTATGCTCTGCTTGGACATCTACCCTTTGTTTGCAACCAAATAATAGCCATGTCTTTTCCTGCTGCTGCTCCTCCTGGTGCTCTTTGCAGGCAACCAGTTTGAGATCATTTTGTGATCCTGGAAGGTGTCCTACAGGCAGGACACTTACATTTTCTTGTCTCCAAATGGTGGTTTTGAACAAGGGAGACCAGCGCCTTACAGAGAGCTTTAAACATTGCTTTTAGCCTGGAAATGTGAAGCTTTCAGCTAAAATTGGCCGCATCTCCTGGGTTTTGTGAACCAGCATGGTCAGCAACAAAGTATGGTTATGTGATCACAATTGCGCTCTCAGCATATGTTGAACAGCCCACTGTTCCGGCTGTGTTGGTGTCATCTTTCCATGCCTGGATCACACGAACAGCAGTGCTGGTATTAGTTGCTACTGATGTATGCTGCTAGGGACCTTTAAATAAACACCACCAAAGATAGGAATTTTAGACTTTGACAGACTGTGCCTGGATTTTTGTGTCATGAAGGGAACTGAAGTGTGAGCTGATAATTTTCAGTGTAGTTGGCCAGAAGAAAAAGTTCCAGAGGGAAATGGGAAACATACAAATCATAGAATCATAGAATTAACTAGGTTGGAAGTGACCTCCGAGATCACCAAATCCAAACCTTGATCCAACCCCACTGTGATTACTAGATCATGGCACTCAGTGCCACATCCATCCTCATCTTAAACACCTCCAGGGACGGTGAATCCACCACCTCTCTGGGCAGGCCATTCCAGTGCCTGATCACTGTCTCTGTAAAGAACTTCTTTCTAATATCCAACCTAAACCTCCCCTGGCAGAGCGTAAGCCCGTGCCCTCTTGTCCTATTGCTGATTGCCTGGGAGAAGAGACCGACCCCCACCTGGCTACAACCTCCTCTCAGGTAGTTGTAGGGAGTGATGAGGTCACCCCTGAACCTTCTCTTCTCCAGGCTAAACAACCCCAGCTCCCTCAGCCTCTCCTCATAGGACTTGTGCTCAAGATGGATATATCTGCACCCAAAGCCATCAAGCGCATAACTGAAGTCCTTAAATGCCTTAACTCCTTCTCTGGAGGGAGGAAGAGAAAAAATCTGTCACCTCACCTTTTTGTCAGACTTCGCAGTGTGCATGTAGTAGGATAATTATTAAAAATTTAGGATCCCTTATTTTTCCTAGATGATTAATTCCATTAAAGTAATGTAAAAAGGTTTTTCTTGTTGATGTTGAATCCAAATACCACCAAATACAGTAAAATTTCAGTTGTTTTCAATGGGCTTTGCTTGAAGATGCAAAGAACCTGAAAGGTGAACATATATTTTAGTCTAATTTACACCTTATCACCTTATTATGCTTTGTTTTATTCATGAGGGTGCAATTATGTATAAAGAGCCTACCTTTTACCTCTTATAAATCAGTTTTGGATTTAAATCAGAATTGTAATGGTCATAAATTATGTGTGTCATGTTTAATGTCAGAACTTGATTACAGTATAAACCTCGAAAACTGGTCTTAATGGGGTTTTGTGCCTGGATTATTTATGCTAGTAATAATGTAAAAGATAAGAAAACCCACAGATTTTAAACTGAAAAAAAAGCAAGTTTGGAATATCATCACAAATAATTTCATGTATAATCTAGGTTCAAAATCTGTTCGGAATATCCATCTTAAAATTAGAGATTTTTTAAATCTTTTAAGTTTTAGAAACAGTCTTTCCTGTCAGTGGTGCCCAGTTTGTTACATTTGTCGTCTATCAGAGACCTAAAGACCACCAAATAGTGGACACACTGTGCAGAGGGCTGTATTTGTATGTAGATAGGGTGTCTACTCTGACAGAACTTTTGTTCAGTGAAGACAAGAAACACATTAAGAGCAGGGAAGAAAGATTCACAGTAATGTCCACATATGTGTGTCCTTTTCTTCTTATTTCTACAAATAAATACATGTAAATGTAAACATTTTTTATGTCTTCATTTCTCACAGATACCATTCAGACAAAAAGTCTTGTCTGTTATTTCTTCTAATAATGAGATACTTTGTAGTTTTATGCCGGCATCTTTACATGTGTTTTATGAGATTTAAGGTAGGAAGAAAGTTTCTGTTTATTGATAGCATGCTATTTTATTTCGGTTATGTGCATTTAAGCATAAGAATTGTTGTTTGTTTCAAAAAAGCCTTTGACACCTTTTGCTCAGCTAGACTCTATTCTTTTTTAGTCCTAAAACTTCAGCATTTTCACCTGTTGTAACATTGTATTGTAAGCATTTTTACAAAAAGAAGGAAAAAAAGTAAAAGCAGTAACAGATATATTTCTGCATTATGACAATAAATGCAGATGATAATGAAGGCACTAAATTAAGCGGTCATAGCCAGACATAGGGGAGTCTGGGGCCATGGCTTGCAGTATCTCTCTCAGCAGGTGACACTTGCTAGGCACGCAGTTCTTCCTGTGGAGTTCTGATTTGCCAGATGTACAGACTGAAGCTTCATGTTCCCACAGCTCACATTTCATCCTGTGTAATGTCATCAGCCAGCTCTACAAAGCCATGCCAATCTAACAACTGGAGAAAAATTCTAATTGAGACATGGGTTTGAGTTAATTCTGAGGAAACACCACTTTGAGCCCTTTTATGTAAAAGGGCAGAAAATGTTGCCAGGCTGCTTTTCTTTGTATTTTGCTCTGCAGCTCAACCTTGATTTGAAGAGTCTGTGTTCAATGGTCACTTACTCCCTAATACCTTGGAAGCAGGGAGAATGTTGTAATGGAATAAAGCACTGAAGGGGAAAGGCTGTCAGGAGCAATTGCTTAAAACTAGAAGAATAGACTACTTAAAATAAGATCTTGAAGCTAGAACATAAGGTAGTTATTTAATTTTTGGCTTATGGTATCAAACTTGTCATTACCCTTTTAGGAAAATTCTAAGAAAATTGTCGTGTACATGAAGGTAGCAAAAGTAATTTTATTTGATAGAGGAGGTTGGCATTGGTAAACAGATACATTAATTCAGTGCATCATTGGCCCCAGAAAAGAATGATTGGATTCTGGCCAAAATAGAAGGAAATTCTACCAGGAAAGGGAACTGATCACAGCCAGATGAATTAGATATATTTTCTAAAAAATGGGAACCTGTCAATTGTGATAAATTATCATTTAAGATCTTTGTGAGCCTACTTGGAGATATCTGTGTATATGGCAATGCAAACATAATCACACTAGCCACTGGATACAGAAATGGATCTCTGTGTCACAAGTGACAGCTCACACAGGTGATGAGATACATCCTGCCCTGTGATGCCTCCAACAGAAATGAAAGAGAATGAGGAAGGAAGTAAAGCCAGTGGTGTGCCCAGGTTTAGAGGGGAGGTCTTGCCTGTCCTCCCACAGGAGGACTCTTTTCCAGAAAGCAGGTCTCCTGGGTATAGACAGAGTTTTACAATGGACAGAAATTGCACCCTACCACAAAGTTTGGATGAAAACACCAGGATCCTGGGCAAGGCATCAGCCTGTCTTTGGGGCACCGAGTGACAGCGGTGCAGAGTGAAAGGAAGGGAAATGGAGGATGCACAAAGAAGAGAGATGGAGGCAATTCCTGAGCAGTTATAAGCCAGCATAGAGCCAGCTGCTTGAGGCAGCAACAAATTCAACCTAATTTTCAAAAGAAGCAACAAAAGAGTGGATCAGCTTTTGATAAAGCACAGCAGGGAAAGCATATAAGTCATCTGCAATCGATAATTTTGCCATAAGGCTAAGCTACTTCCGTGATAAAGAGCTGGCTTTGATGTCAAAAGGAGCAGGTGCCTGTGGGAGGTCAAAGTTTGAAATGAGATTACTCACAAGGATCAGAAAGATAATCAAATCTGCCCACTTCTGTGGCAGTGACATATCAGTACAAAGACTCAAGTTCTAAATAGCCACAGTTAGGACTGAAAAAGGATAACTGCAAAATCCTGATGAGAGGACAAAAGGGAAGAACGGTTTCTGAGGGCAACTCATTTCCGACTGACTTGAAAGGACCAAGCTCACTGGTCTGTTAAATGGCTTTTGCTGTTCAGTTGAGAGGTAACCAGAAGCAAGGACAGTCAGACCCAAACGCACAAAGAAGGACAAGTCTTGCAGTTTTATGAGTGCAGAGCCCAAGTAAGGACCCATGGCCCTGTGCAGTGAATGGAGGAAGTGGACACAGTGATTGGAAGGAAGGCAAAGCTAGTCAGAAGAAAATGTTCAGAAAGGAGAAAGGTATCTTAAATATCGCTTTTCTCATAAAATTAGCCACATCCCAGAATTGAACACTTAGGTAGCACAAAAGCTACCACCTTCTGCTCTGTGGTTCTAACTCATCCCTGTGGAGGTGGTTCTCTAACTCCTTTCCTCTCTTCAGAGATCCATATAGAGAAAGAGTCATGCATCTGTTACACAACATACTCCGATTACAGCACCTGCCTAACAAGTGTAGCATCTGAGTTCAAGAGTTTTGGGTTTAAAATTTCATATCCTGCACTGTCCTGGTCTTCAGAGCAGAGACTGGGCTGCTGTAGAGGGCATGTTCCACTGAAGTCCAAAGCATAGTGGGGAAATTAATGTAGGATTACTGGAGCCAGAAAAGAGGGTAAAGAAGGAAATACTCTGATCTGGTGCTGAATGTATGCTCATGGGGAACACAATCCTGATGTCCTGGAAAAAATGGGCCCAACAGTTTCACCAAAAAAGTATGGCTCAGTTTCACCACCCTTAACTCCTTTATAGATCTTCATGATAGGGACATTTGAATATCTGACTTTAGAAGCGCTGCTACACTATACAGACATCTTCGTACAGTGTTGAGTTCAGGGTTGTTACAAAATCATTGATTCTTTGTTCAAATCCTTTGGCAGTGGTGACCAAAGTAACTCAACGGCTTACAAACAGGGTCGTGAGGAGTAAGTGCCTCACAGCCCCGTGACTCTAAGTCTCTGGTTTGTAGCTAGCATGTGACATCTAGCCTGTAACTCTCCAGATCAGATCTCTGAATCAGTCTCTCTGTCTGTGCCAGTAAGTTGAACCAGGTCAGGTACACGCAGGGCATTGCTGGCACATCAGCACATCAGCAGCAGTGGTGTGGGTGTCTCTGGCCAGGGCCAGCTAGTACTCTCACTCACAGTTTCTGAACATAGCTGAAGGGATAACACAGGCTTGGGACTGTCCCTAAAAAGCAATACAGAGGTGCTCACCTCTTCTTGGGGAAAAGGAATATGGACTTGCACTGTGTCTTGCCACTTGTCAGCAATCTGGTATAAAAGCAGGACTGGTGTTCAGGCAAGGCTTGTCCTCATCACTGGAGCTCTGGCTGAGCATGAGCCCATGAGGGATGGTAGAGTGGGTGCTGAATATGCCACAGCACCAGAATAAGGTTTGTCCCATGCTTGCACTGAGATGCCTAAGTGGGCCAATACCCCTTATACTCTTTCACAGCATCCCAAAGGCAAGACAAAGTGGCCTGAAGTAGTCTGGCTGAGCAAGGACAGTCAGGTCAGCCTACTCAGAAGACAACAGCAAGATGAAGTTCAGGGTAAGAGCATCATAACTGTCTTTGGCAGCCCAGAATGCTTTGTTTGTAACTTGACAGGTGCCATGAAGCCTGAGAACATCAATAAAAGCCATATTTCCTTCACCTTTATGTATCTTTTTTCCCTTTTGTAACCGTGTCTGCCTGTTTTTTCAAAGACAGGAAAAGAAACTATCATTCACAGCTCATACCTGAACAACAGAACTAACTCTTTCATCCTGATGAAGAAAGATTACTAGACAGAATCAGAGAGCGTATCCAAAATCCTGTCTGAGAAAAAAGGGTTCTGATACAGTTTGATTATTCTTTTTCCTTCGTGCAGAAACTCTATTTCAGTTTCAGAAGACTCTTTATTTTGTTTTGATTCTTTTTCCTTTGTGTATCTGAGTCAATAAATGCCCAGACTTTGGCACTGATTTCTCACTTTGTTTGTCATGGCAACTGAGTCCTTATTCTTCAGGCTCTGAGCCTTGTTTTGCTATTTGATGCCATCTAGTAAAGTAAACACCTTTGACAGTCTAGGCCTAATAATTATGTTAAAATTAATAAAACATAGTATTATTAACAATTGTACATAGTGACTAATCAACAACATTAATATAATTCCAGGTTGTAGATTTTCTATCCCTTGTTTCAGCAGAGCTGACCTCAATGAATGTTAATATATGCATCTCTTTATCATCTTTATCTTTATTTTTATATTTATATATAAGAAATATGTCTAACAAAATATTGGTTTGAATTTTGAAAATTCTGTAAGTATATATTTGCAATATATTCTGCAATATATATATTTGCAACAAGCTTCTACAAGGAATAGCTCTTCTATTATCCTTGTCTTCTGAAGGAGTTTAGGCCAGTAACTCAGGCCTGCAAATCAGTTATAAATTCAGCAGCTACAGTCATGCCATTTTCTGTCCCACCACTAAGTGTGTTTGTGGAATTTCCTAGGCAGCAAGTCAAGGTTATGTACTTCTGTGTGGTCCTGTTATAGCCTGCCCCTATTCTCCTCATGTCTTCTGCAAAAGCACAGCTGTTCCCCCGCCTTGGAAGACTTCTGTTCTCAGCCAGTGCACACTGTTCTCTAAAACCGTATCCAATTTGTAAGAAAATTGCTTCCAGTAAATGATCTCATAGCACAATTTTGCTCCAGTTTCATAAATCCTTCTGTAACCTTTCTAGATGCCTTCAGTATCTTCAGTGTTTGTATCTTCCTCACGGATAGTTTCCACTACCTTGATTCTTTGTGCTTGGCACGCATGCAGATATCTATTTAAAACATTTTTAGCACAGGGATCTAGCCATCTGATTCCTATTAACAGTAATGGGAACTGCATGGCTAAGTTAATTACCATGTACTGTGCTGAACATTTAGCACTTAGTACCTTCCCTTTGTTTTCCCTTTAAGATGTTTTCTACCCTTTCTGAAATTAATGCACTGATCTGGGTAGTGGAGCTGGACATGGGGCACTAAAAATTCTGCTTATATTGATGTGTATTTGTTGCTGTGCCCAGTGATAAAGGTGAAAAACCTTTCCTGGTATTGCATGTCTTCATCAATTGACTTTGAGTCTTTCATTTTGATGCTGTTGCAGATTCATCCACAGAGATACAGTGGAATGGAGTGAGTTGAAGGTAGGGTATCACCACAGGATTCTCATATGAGGACTCTCACTGAGAGTACCATGGCACCTCTTAAGTTCAAGTGCCCATTAAGTACCCAAGTAAGAATACAAATGAGCCTGAGCATAACTCTGCTATGAATGACACAAACATTTCCCTTCTGTCTGCTGCCATTTTCCTCATTGACAAGTGCAAATAAAGGTGGGGAATGAGTGACTTCAAGTGACTTAACAGTGATGGAAATAACTGGCACAGGCCAGAGACATTTGGAAAGATCAATACCACAGCAGTAGTAAAATTTGCATGTGGTCTGGGCATCTTAACACATGCATTTTTGCTTGAGAAGGTGGTACTTCTTGCCAAAAGTGTTTTTGTCCTCTTTGTCTCACAGACACTTTGTCCTTTCCGTTTAGATGAGGACCTACTTAGTATGACCTACATTTTCATTTTGTCACTGTAAAGACAGAACAAAATTTCTGTCAGAAAGGTTAAAGGAAGCAAAGAAAAAATATGCCACACCCTCTGTCTTATTTTAACTTCAAAACAGAGAAATTTTTCTATTTTTCTTTGCAAACTATTTTTAACGAAGTAAAAAACGGACAAAAATAGTAAAGATGCTTCTCATCTCATTCAGAAAGTATTTTATTTTTTAGCTCTGGTTCAAAGCTTCCCAGACACGTAGGCAAAATTGTATGATGGTAAAATAACCTAATTAAAATGAAGAGCTGGGAGTAGAATAGTAGGTGGGTGAAGAGAGAGTAAAAACTCCTTCTGTCTCACTTTTCTAGCAGTAGCAGCAGCAATGAAAGGAGAGGGCTGTATGGATCAAAGATAAGTATTATCTTTTCTTATATGCTGTTTGGGCAGCTTGCCCTTGGATTTTATATGCAAAGCAGGTGATCTCTTACTCCTGCTGGTCTTACATATTCGGTTGTCTGTGCCTAAATGTGGATTTTCAGAAGTTCAGGACCAAGAAGAATATCTAGCAGCACAGTTATTTACATCATCCAGAAACATTTGTCTCCCATTTGCTTATCTATCAACCAGAAAATATAGAAATAACACAAAACAACTGGCTTCTTGCTGAGATTAATATTCTGTGGTTAGCTTCAAACTGGCATCTCACAGCATTACAGCTTCTCTGTCTGGTTCTGTTGAATCTCAGACGTCTCTTAACAAGGCACACATAAAAAGTTGTAAAGGCCCTAATAATAATTATGTTTAAAATACTTATAGTCATCACAACTGATAATATCACACAGGAGAGCTTTCTTGTGTTGCAGTTTAAAAGCATTCTGAATAGTGAGAAGCATCCGAAACAGTTAAATGCAAGATTTTCTATTTGGAAAACATATTTCATACTGAGAAACTGAAGATTCGCCTACTTTTTTTTGCTGAAGAGGAGGCTAAGGGATGGTTTGATCATGGTCTGTGACTGTTTACCTGAGGTACAGATTTCACACAGCCAGTTCTTTATTTATCAGAAAAAAAACTGGTAATGATATTCAGCAGTTGGAAGCTGAGGCAAGACAGACTTAGATTTGAAGCACAGAACTAATTTTTAACACTAATGGTAGTTAAACATAACTTACCTAGGAATGTGGCTGATTCTCCACCATGTGGATGTTTTATTTTAGGATTGAATGCCCCTCTGAAACATATGTCACAGTTTAAACAGTAATTTCTGAGAGGTTTCTGTGGTGATGTTGTGCTGAAAGTAAAACACAACAATCTTTTGATGGTGGCTTTCCAACTTAAAAATTAAGAGTTTCAACAAGACTGTAAAAATACAAATTGAGTATTAACTGCTCCTAATGTCTACCTGAGACCACAGAAAACATGAAACTTTAGATCAGAAATGCAAACAGCATATTTTTAAAGGAGTGGTGATTCACAAGTTCATTGCTGTGGAAATGACAGCTCTTTACTCCCTATCAAAACAAGAAAAAAATGACAAGAACATTCATATTATAAGTCTTTAAAATCTGGCTCAAGAGTAGGTCATTAAAGTCCCACCTAAGTACAGGTTTGAGAACTAAGTTATATGTGCCAACCCTATGGAAACGGGGATAAAAATCCTTGTACCAAAGCAGATTGCTGGGCACTTAGCTCTCAGCACAGCTTCTAGAAAAAACTCCTGAAATCCTACTTCTAATAACTAAATCACAAGAGCTTTTTTTTTTTTTTTCTTTTGTTTTTATTTTCAGCCAACTGGTCCATTGGTTATGATGTATCTCCTATTGAATCCCTGTATCTTTGACAGCCAGACCAGATGCTCATTTACAGTGGAACTGATGTGAAGATGAAGAGCTCTTTGATAGAAATGTGTACCAGTGCTTGACATTGCCAAAGAATCAATGCCAAAAAAACTTTATTTGTTTAACCAGAGAATCATAGAATGGCTTGGGTTGCAAAAGACTTTAAAGTCATCTAGTTCCAACCCCTCTGCCATGGGCAGGGACACCTTCCACTAGACCACGTTACTCAGGGATGCATCCAACCTGGTCTTGAACCCTCCCAGGGATAAGGCATCCACAATTTCACTGGGCAACCTGTTCCAGAGCCTCACTACCCTCTGAGTAAGGTATTTCTCCTCTTATAGTTTAGAACTGCTCCCCCTTGTTCTATTACTTTCTGCCCATGTGAAAAATCACTCTGCCTCTTTTATAACGCCCCTTTTAGGTACTGGAAGGCTGCTATAAGGTCACCCCTGGGGCCATTTCTTCTCCAGGCTGAACAGTCCCAATTATCTCAGCTTGTTTTCATGGGAAAAAGGCTCCAGCCCTCTGACCATCTTCATGGCCCTCCTCTGGACTCACTCCAACAAGTCCATGATCCCAGAGATAGATGAAGTATTCAAGGTGGGGTCTTGAGAGAGCAGAGGGGGAGAATCACATACCTCAACTTGCTGGTCACGTTTCTTGTGGTGCAGCCCAGGATGTTGTTGGCTTTCTGGGAGGCAAGTGCATATTGCTAATGTCCAGCTTTTTGTCCACTAGAACCCCTGAGTTCTATCTGCAGGCTGGTCTCAGTGAGTTCTCCCAGTCTGTACTATGTCTGGGATTGCCCCAATCCCATTAAGTACCTTGCACTTGGACTTGTTTCTTCTGAAATTTGTACAGGTCCCCGTGGAAGGTATTCCTTCCTTGTGTTGTGGCAACTTCACCACTCAGCTTTGTGTCATCTGCAAACTTGCTGAGGGTGTTTTTGATCTTACTGTCTATGTCATTGATAAAGATATGGAAGAACACCAGTTTCAAGACAGGGCCCTGAGCAACACCAGTCATCACTGGCCTCCACCTGCCCATAGAGCCAGCAACCAACTCTTTGGCTACAGTCAACCAGACAATTCCTTATCCACGGAATAGTTCACCCTTCAAATCCATGTGTGTTAAATCACCACACCCATCCTATGCCTGATGACTTAAAAAGTTTTTCTGGACTAAGGCAAGTTAGTTGTAAACTATGAACCTGTGAACAACCTTCAGTTTTATTTGGCAGCTCCCAGAGAGTTTTCTCTTCCTAGGGGAACTCATATATCATTTGAAGAACCTTGGGAAGTCTGATGGCTTTGAAATTAAACCAAATAGGCTTGTGAATCTCTCTGAAGAATCTGGCTTTTTTTGGGGTAAGAAAATGACACAGGGGTTATATATGTAAGGCATAATGAGTGATATTGTTAATGGTCATAGTTTTGAACAGAAGTGGAAGAGTCAAACTGTGCAAGTGAGTTGTGGATGTTAAAAGACTTTATTCATCATTGGTCTATTTTTTGTAAAATCACTTCCACTTCTTATTCACCTTGCCATTGCTTTCTACAACCAATAATGGGACTCTCTCTCATAAGACACAATGGAATCACTTGGCATTTAATTTAATCAGTGACATTCCAAATGTGGAGGGAGAAGGCAGATTCCTCAGTTTAAGTTTTATAAAAATTGTCAACATTAGGATGAATAAAGCAAAGAAAGAAAAAGGAAGTGAAGAGGAGCCGGTAAAGAGAGGTGACAGAAAGGTAAAGGTAATTTGTATTTTATGGATGAAATTAAAAGCAAATATTGTGGAAACAGAAAGTGTGTTTAGTATGAACTGAGCCTGTGTTTGGGTGATAGCTGAAAGATAAATATAATGTGGAATTTGGCACGGATACACAGATGCCTGAGCAGCTTCTGGAATCACTTCCCTTTCAGTATTCATCACATACATCAAAATGGAGCTGTTTGAGGGGCATAAATAAAAGTGACTCATAAATTTAACTATGTTAGGCTAACAAGTTGTACTAAACTAAATAAAATAAGAAGACAAACCTGTTAAACACAGAATGCAGTAGTATTACATAGGAAATGAAATATGTCTCATGTCCCCAACTGGAAGAGCACTCGTGGCTTATTTTCACAGGTTATTTGGGAATAGGTATGAGAGCTTAGAGCAGACATCTGCTAAGCAGGTATATAAATCACTGCAAAACCAAACAGTGTAGCTGTATTTCCAAAACAAACAACCAAGATACATTGCCATTATATTTTCCCTTGTCTCCCTTCTCTGCTTTAGTTTCTCTGTTTTCTAAAGCAGGCAGAACCTGAAGCATTGACCAAGGTTGTGGCAAAGTTCAGCTGCAAGATGGGACTATGTCCAGCTCTACAGACTTGAGCACATTGTTTCATTTCTCTTTTCCTCTATTCTCACATAGCCACTGTCTGTACAGATCTTCTTCTGACAAGTCATTGGATAAAATGCACAAACTGCAACTGGAATGGGGACCAAAAATTAGGAATCCCACAGCGTCATTGCTGAGTGATTGGAGAACTGTAATGCATAAATAGGCTGATTTATATTAGCATGGTCCAGTGATGAGAAGATGCCAAAACCTCTGGTTGTGCTCCTTCTCAGATGTTACGTCACAGTTTAGGAAGCCGGTCATGAGCTGCTTTAAATGACAGAGATAGTAATTTGTAGAAGATGAAAATCACAGTCAGTGTAATGGTCATCCAGATGTGGTACTCTTCACAGAAGCTCAGATAGTGCTTGGCCAGGACTGCAGGGTGCTGGAGGAGGCAGGATGTTCTGCTCTGCTTCCATCCACCTTACCCTGCCCACTCCTGCAAGTGGAAGAGCCTGCCTTACCAAGGGTGAAGAATGGTCCTAAATCTTGCTTGCATGAAACTTGGTAATTGAAGGCCTTTCTCTGGTAATTGAACTGACCTGCCCTGGTATGCTTTTCATTGAACTTGTGGTTAATCAAGATATGCTCAATCTAACTGTGTGTGCCGAATAGTGTGTGGGAAACTGCTTAGACAATTGTCCAGAGAATTTTTGGAGCTTGTGTGTGTGTGTTCGTGTGCGTTCCTTTAGCACTTGAACGCAATTTAAGTACTTACTGTCATTGTTTCTCCTGCAGAAATCTGGTCTTGGAGAGATTATTTCTTGGAATTTCCATTCCTTGATCCTTGAGGAGAGTTTCTTCATTTACTGGGGCTCTACAAAGTGTCAGATGCCTTGGTCTTTAAATTTAGCTCAAACCAGAATTTAAAACATGCCGAAGGTCAAAATGATTTGTAGATCCAGCCGTGCATCCTGTCTTCGTGAAAGAAGAACTATATTAAGATCTGCTTTGTAACAGGCCAGTAACTTTTCCTTCAATCCTATAGGGTCTGCCTCTGCTTCTGCCTCTGCCTAACTTTCAAAAAGAAAGCTAAGCCTGAAAAGACTCCAGTTCTAGTGAAAATTTGGCTTGAACAACTACTGTCGATTTTGGCCCAGGAGAAAAAAAAGGAAATTACCCTTGAATATTTTGCAAACTGCAGGGAAAAGCTTTGTTGTTGGAAGCTTTTTTTTTTTTTTTTGGCTTTTCTTTGAAATAGCACCAAAGCATAGTTAATTTTTTATTGCTCTGACACTTATAGTATATAATTCTGTTTTGTCTTTTTGTTACAATAAGCCTTTCCTTTAACCCTTATTGCGATGATATTTATTATTGTTTTGCTTGGTTATTATTTGTTTTGCCTATTTACAATTATTTTCCCTACTGCACTTGGAACCCTTTCTAACAGAACTGTTTTCATAATCCATGAACTGATGTACCCACCTGCATATTTCAGGATCTTCTGCACTATACCTTATTTAAACTACCTGCACAAGTATTTTGCATGTATTTCAGTCAAAAAGTCCTGGCCAGTCAGATGATGGAAAGTAGAAATATTACTAGTCATCTTCTGACCATCTTCTCTTAGTAATTTGTAATGATAAGGGATTGAAAATGAAATTAAAATTCTTTTGTAATTTCATTACCCTGGAAGTGATTTTATAGCCTGCTGAGAATTAAATGTTGAAGTACAGCACAGTGTACAAAATAATTCCTCTTTTAATACATTTTTATGGCCATCAGAGGAGCAGAAGCACAGCTCAGCTCTGAATTAACCTCTGTATTACTCAGATTTCCAGGTCTCTAATTCAAAATGAAAATTAAACAATACGCTTTTTACCGGAGTAGTTCATCCAGAACCAGTTAAGAAAATAATTTTAAAGGGCTCTTATTCAAACCCTTTCAAGGTGTTTTTTTAATTGTTTAATCCCAAAATTGAAAACCCAGAATCCTCTGTAATAAAACATGTGGAGTCCCTATGCATTAATTGCATTGCCTGCCCATTACAGCTGATATGCACTAGTTAAAAAGCTCTGATGCTGCACTTAACAGCATAATGCCTGAAATAAAATTCACATGATATCCAAACCTAATGAATTTTTCAAGAGGTTCTGCTAGACTTTCAGGTATCTGTATAAATAAAACATTAGTATTTTAGGATTATTTTGATAATTCCACCATTAAATCCTAATGAATAGTAGAAATCACATGTTTGGTTAACCAAGTTTCTGACCTTTGCAGCAGATGTAAGATCAGACAGCAGCAAATTTGATGCTGAAATCACTACAGATGGCAAGAAACTGGTTGGAAAGGGACAATTCAGCTGCCACATGAGAAGCAAAGAGCTGCCTAACTTATTTCACAGGATTTTCTCCCATGTTCTGTTACAAATACAGAACAGAAACAAAATGGGTTCTTTCCCTAGTTTATCCCTGAGCTTGCCTATGACTTTCTTCTCAGCAGCTCACCTCTCACAATCCTCTAGCCCCTTGCCAGTGGTACAGTAGAGGTCCCCGTGCATGTGATGGCTGTCACTGATATCTCCACCATGTGACCTTCCAGTGCCCTCTGGGACACTGTATTGGCTTCCCTGCCCTTGCCCCACAGTCTGTGGCAGCAACAGGATAAAAGTTTAGGAGCCAGCTTGAAATAGTTGCTGGCTGATGCTGCTCTGCCCTCTCAGCTTGAAGAAACCATGGAGAGAGCCATAACTAATGCCCTGTCTCCTTAGTGTATGCTGAATACAGCAGAAAATTCAACTTGTTTGCTGCACACTAATTCCTTCTTCCTTCTGTGATTTTTGCCTCCTCTGTTCTTGTTTGTTTGCTCATTTTGGATATTCCTTTTAATTAATTTGAAATGAATGAAGCCACCATTCTTTTGAAACAAATGAAGATATTGCACAATCAATAACATTTGCATTCTCTGCTGAATCCAGCATTTTCAGTGTCAGCCCCAGCAGCAGTATCTGCTGCCTTTAAAGTCTTTGAAGTCCCCACAGCTCAGGCTGAAGGCATTCAAAAGGGAGAAAGTAGCAGGCTGGTGGAGGCAAGGGGGAGAGGAAGGGTTTTTTCTTTACCTACAGACACTCTTTACACTGTGAACAGTAGAATTAGAACACTTAAAAAAATAAAGCAACCCATTGATTTTTCCTTCAAAAGAAGCTGTAGCCTATGCCAGGGTTATTTGAAAGCCTTCTTAGGTAACAAAGTGTGACCTGATGAGGTTGGAACTGCAAGTGCCCATTTTAGGGGGTAAAAAGGAAAGGGAATGGATTTTCTATAGACCTTATTTCCAGTGTTTTAAAATATCCTGGATAGGAATCAGAATGACTCTATATTTTAGGGGAAAGCCATGAGAAGAAATGTGCTATTGAACCAGATTGTAATTTGCACAACATTATACTGCAAATTTGGCTTGCTATTCAATTCCTCAAGACAGAGAGGGGCGGTGTTAGCTCAAAAAGCCCCAGATGCACAAGGGGCTACTGAGCAGCCTTATTAGAAAAATGGACTTTTTTCAGAACCATGCTTGAGGTGAGACGTTTGATAGAGCAGGTTTGTGAAAGGCAATGAGTGGAAGCTATGAGGTGTTCAGCTAATGCCATGTATTGCAGCCAAGGGATAGAAACAGTGCAAGAGGAAGACATGAAGGCAAACTCTCGTTGTTTCTGGCCATATCTGCTCTGAAATCGGAGGCAGAGTACATACGATATGGAGCTTCTTCAGCTAATAAACCCAGCAGAGAGTGGCTGTGACAGAGATGTGACACTGTGCTAATGTGGTACAGTGCTTCTGGACCACTGATTTGTACTCTAGGAGATGTGCATAACATACCAAGTTCATGAACAGGTCACAGCCTGTCAATGCAAAAGACTTGACAGTTGTTAAAAGAAATATTTGGGGCAATATTCTTGAAATAAATTCTGAGAGACTGGAGACCTACGGATTTATTCAAAAATACCAGCTTGACAGCTTGAGTTAGAGGAGTAGAGAGATTTTTAATATTGGCACTGCCTCATTTGGAGGTGAAAAACTGATATTTTGTAAGAGTGAACTGAAAATCCAGCTGGGAGAAATATCAGATTGGGTCTGTCAAAATGTTTCATTTAGCTCAGTTCAAGAGCTTTTGTGTGATTCTTCTCATTTAGAAACATATTTGTCTGTTAATTCAGTTATCTCCTGAGAGACATTTTGACCAAGAAAAGATATCTTCAGGATTCCGAAAATCTCAAAATAGAATTTAATGAAAATTCTAAGCCTTTTAAAAATAATAATGAAAAAGGGTTATTTCTGAATAATTATGTCAGGAAAAGCTGGGGTTAGCTTTACTGGTGCTTTCTAAGAATTCCTTTGTTTCTGGAAAAATTGCAGTGTGTTTTAGGCAGAGTAAAGTTGAAAGAAAGCTGTCTGCTAGAATGGAGACTGGAACAGGGTCCTTAAGTCAGTAAGGAGCATGCCTTAAAATTAGAGTGTAGCCTGTGTTACTTATCACCATGAATAATTGCATGCACCAGGTAAAAGATAATATGTTCCAAAGAAATTGACTGTTGGATACATCCTCAGGCAGAAAGAGACTTTGGTTACTAACAACAAAAATAAGAACAGATTAACTGTCTCTGCTATAAACAATGATGGCAAAGGCAACTCAGGAAATTTGCCTGACAAGTATATGGGGGTTTACTCCAATATGCTCAATCATATTTCTTTTCAGTGTTAGTGACAGAAAGCAGAGAAACCTTTATACATGTTGTCTCTGGAGCAGTGTTCTATTAATAGGAAAAGGAATAAAAAGAAATAGGAAAAGAAAATAATTTTTCTCTGCCTTGTGTTACAGTATGTGATAATATATGCTGTATCTCTGGATATGTGTTACTTCCTTGGATGAAAATACAGCAATGAATAATAAAAATTATGCTAGGTGTGTGCAATGAAACTGTTTTTCACTAAGGTTAAGAGTGCTGAACTTCATGCTTATAAAATGGAGTATCTCAGTTTTTAAAACTAGAAGTATAATCAATATAGGAAATGTTCCTTAATCCTGCAGTTAGGAAACCACACCCTTTTCCTTACCAATGAAAATTAATCTTTCTTTTTGTATTTGCTAGTGCTTTTCTAGCATGATGGTTGAACACTGGATTTAATGCACCTTTTATAATTTCATTTGAGAAACTGGTTTGCAGTTTTACATCTTTTACTGCCACCCCATTTGGAAGCCTATTGTGTTCATTTATTTCCCTAATCTTACCCCATCCTTCCCATCTTTAATCCCTTAAATAAGTAAGTTATTAATTTCACAACTTACGGTTTTTAGTCCTGCCTATATGCTTTATATATGCTATCTCTATGCTTTCTTCTTTTATCACAGCTTTTACTATCTTCTGTCATCTAATTTCCTTTCTAAGTATATCTTTCATTGTAATGTGATGATGATGATGCAGATATAACCCTGTTTCCGAGGCACAGTGAGAAAATAGAGAAGGACCTCACGGACCCATGGGTGAATTCTGCCGTTTTCAGTTTTCTGCAGTGGCACATGCAATTCCAATACTTATAATTTCTACATTTGAAATTTGTTTTTGTCTACCTGGTTTTGAACAAAATTAGTCCATTGGCTGTGAGGAACCCGCTTAATGAGTTTTAAGGGGTTATCCACTATCTGCAGCATGTATTTTAATTTCCAGCTTTTGATTCATCCTCTAACTAGTGGCTCATCTTGAAGGACAAAAGTTTTGAGAGTGAAAGGTAATCCATGTCTGCAGAAATGGATGAGACGAATTTCTGCTTTCAGGAGGGAGGTTCTCTTTGTAGCTTTACAAAGCCACTGACATTGCCAGAACCAACATTGCTACGCTGCCTTTGTAACACGAGTTTGTAGGGGTTGTAACAGGAACCTTCAGTTGTTTCCGCAACCTTGGCATGTTTATATGTAATGCCTACATTACACGCTCCAGTACATGCTCCTACATTACATGCTCCAGTACCAGAAGCTAATAGAAGTACCAGAAACATGTTGTGGGAGGGGACTTCAGGAATTACAAGGCGGTAACATGAACGTTTTCAGTTTATACTCACATGTAAAGAGAGGAAATTGGCTTCCTTTGAACTGTCTTGTTAAAAAATATGTCCTGCTAATGTAACAGAAAACAGTGTTTCAGGTACTGTTTGTGCATGAAACAATATTTGTATTAGCACCTCACCAGTGTGACATTTTTCTTTGTTTTCTTGCAGGGTTGTTTTTTAAAGTAATGAATCATCCATTATTCTCTCAAACACAAACTAGCCTTTTGGCCAAATGAAACATGTGCAGTCTTTGTTCAGCCTGTCAATTGCGAAAGGAATTAGTGTCATGTGGAAAAATAATAATTACTTTCCTTCCTGCTCACATGATATTAAGAGGAATAAAATTTGGCAGGCCCATTGGGAAAACTGAATTTTTCTTGTTCCTAAAGTCTTTACATCTTACATTGTGCATACTGCTGTGGTCTGAAAGAGCTGAGGTTTTTGATATCCACAACATTTATATTTACCATGCCGTTTAATGGAGCTTGTGAGTGCTATGAAATGAGGTTTTTTTCAGAGACAGGGCATGCTAGCATTGATTTGAAGGCCTGCTTGTTGAAGTTCACCTCAGTTTTGAAGTTATGACCTCTTAATGCTGGGTTTATATCTCCTTAGTGTGCAAACTTAACAGATGGTAAAAGTACAGTCATGCCAAAGACATTGTGTGTGCATCTGGTTTGATTATTGGGATCCACATGACTGCTCAGGAGCTGCACAAGTGATGGGGGTTTTTAGATTTTCAACACCCAAGGTGACCAGTATGAAACTATCTTTCTTCAAATGTCTGTTACATTTAAAATGAACAAACAATCACTTGTTATCACGTAAAATTAATGTGCATCTCCAGTGGTGCTCCAAGTGGAAGTGAGATTTTTTTAGAATAAAACCCTTGTTCCCAGGCAGTGCCCTGGAGGAGTCAACCATTGAAGTCATTCTAACTTATGAAATCCACCAACATTTTCAATCTGAGTTTTGATCTAATTGTTGTAAAAATGTCCTATACACTAAAAGCTACTGATGACCTTCAAAAGTAGCTAACAAAGGCTTGTTCTCTGCTTTAGCAGATTCAGTATTTCAACTACTTTTCAAAAAGGTACATTGGATTCTTCATATGATTGTGGTTGATGAAGCGACTCTGAGGGATAGCTCTACTCTCATTTGTCCATTTGTTAATACAATATTTTTCTTCAATAGCTAGACAATTTTTTAAAACCCCCAACCCCTATGCATTTTCAGATTCCCTAGGGGTTTCTATTGCAATTTATGACCTTTTGTCCTCTTACATTTCAGTTTTGAGTGATTTTTCTCTTATAACTATTTTTATTGTACAATAAGAATTGATTGTTATTATCTTAAAAATATTCCAGTTCTTGCCAACTGTTCAGGAAATCTCACTTCTAAGACTTTAACATTAATTGAAAGATTTCATATTTATTTAATTATATAAGCTTATTCCTCCTATCCATACTGCTACTGTTACAATTGCTTCTATGATACACATTTGGAAAGCTGAGAGTCTTCTTTGTTCTCATTCTAGGGAGTTCCATAATAAATGTCACCAAGCTGTAGCTCATCCTTGTAGAAATAACTTTGAAATTAGATAACATTGGACCAAACTCTTCTAAAGTGAATTAAGATAAGTTATAGAAGAGATTAATTTGGTCCACTATATGCAGCCTAACCTGCTTTTGGCAATTTCTGTCTCCTACAGATCATTTTTGACCAATATGGCAGATGACTACGACTTCTTCTCTTCCAGATTTGTAGAGAATGGGAGTTATGGTTAGCAGAAGATTTTGCTTTGTTTTTCCTTCTCCATAATACTCTCCCCTCTTCTCATAGCAGTTCGATGTAGTGGGATGGGGAACAGTACAAAAAATGTATCGCCTTCTTTGTGTTAATCTAATACACCATATGGAGCTCCATGGCAAAGTTTAAAAATAAGATGGAAAGCAGGGATAGAAAGTAGAAGTACAGTAAAGGAGGAAATGTGTTTTAGATCAGATCAGAAATAGATGGAGAGTCATTATTCTCTACAGGATCCATTTCAAAGCTGTACAGTAAAGAAGTTAGGACACCCTACTCATGAGTTCATGATAGATGATGAACAGCATGGTCTTTACAGACCGGTGCTGTGAAATCTGAGGCTTGGCACAGCCACAGAGGAAGCAGGAGGGCTGAAGGCATGTGTAGGAGCAAGTCTGGAGAAGCAGTAGATTGATTAAAGTTGTCAGAGTTCTCATCACAGCCCTTTCTTTAACACATGCTGAGCCTGATGCAGGTTTACTGATATGTGCACCACTTCTTTCCACATCTTATCAGACCTGGAGTTAATGCTGGGCAGAGGGGTAGCTGGCACAGTGAATGTGTAGGCTTACTGTACACAAAATCATCCCACTGCTTTGTAATTTTCAGCTATCAGCAGTCCAGACTTGTTTCTGATGTGAGGAATTCCAGCTGCATTTTGAGAGATGACAAGACTTTTCAGAAGAGGAAAACCAGGATTCTCACGGTCTGCTGGCTAGAAGTGAAAATGCCTGCCTCCCATCTGGCATCCCTTGTTACGGAGTTGTTCTGCTGCCTGGAGAGCGACCAGAGCTCTCCACAGTGTCAGGAAGACCAACAGAAGAGGCACCACTGGTTTCATCTGAGGGAAGCCTTGAGTTCTCCAGTTTGGGAGACACTTGATTAGTTTGATGCTCCCATCAGGTGTTTCCTCTGCTCCATACCACACAGGTGTATGCAAGCTTCTCCTGCAGCTAGATGCTTGTGAGGAGAATCACAGTAGTCCCAGGGTCCAAGTTGCCAGTGAGGGAGAGAAAATGACAAGGAATAAGGATGAAGTTCAGAAACGAAACAAAGTTGGCTTGTTAATGGCAACAGTTTGAAATTAAGGAGACAACATTTTAAATGGCAGTTCAACCAGTAAATGGCAGGTGCTGACTGGGAACAGGGACCTGCTAAGGAAAGCAGCAAATATTGCAATTCTAACTTCAGAAACAATAAACATTTTAGAAAGAACTTTAAGGATTATTTTTATTTTCTGGTGCCATTATCAGATCTTCATGTCCCTTCCAGCCAGGCACGCCCTAGCTGTGTAGTTCTAGAAACTACTTTTGTTGTTATTTGCACTACAAAACAAAGTAAATGCTTTGATTGATCTGCAATCAGATGTTCCCCTTCCACAGCTTAGTGCAGAGACAGCGATGGATGCAGCCCTGATGCTGATGTCAGATAAGAAGGCTTATCAAAAGGGGAGTGCCAAAGTGGCAGAAGAGTAAACTCTCCATCTTTCTCTGTAGGATATGCAAGGGTAAAACCTCCTTCTTTCTTTGTAAGATGTTCCCTAGTGGTGAATCAAACTTAAATCTGGTATAAATCAGAGTGTACTTAATCAAAGAGCTTAAATGACTTAAAGATTTTGAGCATTTTCTGCACTAAGCTGAAGTATGGGTCTATGTTTTAATTTCCTTGCGTGTAAAAAACTGGAGTATCTACAGTCCCTCATGTTTCATTGTACAATTAGATAATCATGAAACAACTTTTTTTTTTTTTGTTGTTAGCATTATGATTTTGGTTATTGCTGCATTTACTGATTTGTGTCTATTTATCGTGTCTAAGGAGTTCAGACATAGATGCTGTCAACTGATGGATTTCCCTGGTTACACAAGATGGGGCTGTTTTATTGGTTTTGAAATATGTGCTCTGTGTACTGAAAACTTACAGAAGGAGTTGAAATGTGACTTTGAGACAGAGCAAGAGCAGGACTTCCTGGACACAGATTATGTTGAGCTTGTAGAACTGGGAATTCTTGAAGAAGGAAAATGCCTGCTGTTAATTCCTTTAATGAAGTTAAGTTTGCTTGGCTTTCTGTAAATAAAACAGATCCCTGTGAAGGGCTGATCTGTGCTACTGATTTTTCAATGAAATGGAAAGAAATCTGGAAACCACAACCCTGCCCACCTCCACCAACCCAACTATGTGAAGAAATATGGTCTTTTAAATGTAAAACCCTAATGTTTCCATTGGTGCTGAATATCCTTTTTGCTGAGAAGTTACGGCAACTGGGCTGAACAAAACACATGGCCTCCAAGTAACCCTCTCCTTGGGCACAACTTGGTATTCCCAAACATTTCAACCATCTTCATGTTCCAGTTTTAGCAGGTTACATCCAGCTTTGAGTTCAGTGACTGAAATCAACCTTCTGCAAAACCTCCTTGAAAGGTTAGATCTGTGTTCAGCAGAGACAGGTCTTCAAAGTCTGTTACAGAAATGATCATTCTTTGCGGAGACTTGTATTGATTGAAAACCTTTCTCAGCACTGCAGCATGGTATATTTTGCATTATTTTCGTCCCATCCTTTTCCTCACCATTACAGCAAGTTATCTGAGCACCTTTTCATTTCAGACTCCTATTTATTTCTGAAAGAGATGAATGTTATTTAAAATTCCATCCCGCACATGATGTGAAACTAATAGACCTACTTAACTATGGGAAAAGTATAGGTACAGGTACTAAGGAAAAACCCCTTAGAAAATGTTTTTTAGATGTTGATTGCTAATGAGATCTAATCACACCAAACAGTGTGTTGCTCTTAGAATTTCAGCATGATAAATGTTTTAAAATTCTACTGAAATAAACCTCAAAATAAGTTACAGTGACACTTAGTAAGACACCCTTGAGTGAAAGTAATAGGCAACAGGGAGTATTACTTCAAAAAGTAGGCCCAATTACACACGTTGTGTATATATTTCCTTCTGAACATACTTCCTTCCTTTCTTCTTAAACAGCCTAAATTTCCAACTGGTTTCTTTGGGAGTTATGGCTAAGCAGGAGTAAGCTTCACATCACAGGTAATGTCAGCTTCCTGTGGTATAAGAAAAAGACACGTAAAGTTAAAATAAAAGTGTGCTATCTCCTGTTGCTCCAAACACTTGACTGATCAGAATAAAATGTAGCGAATTAGTGATGAAGCACCTTAAATGTCTGATAAATGCTTCCAACAGTGTTATGTGACTGGGAACCTCATAGTGCCACAACAGCCCTGGAGCCAGACATTTAACAAGGCTTATGGAGGTATTTTTCCAAGCAGTGGTTAATGCTTATAGAAGAAGGGGGAAGATCTAACCATATGCTGCAGCAGAGCTTCTTCAAAGCTTCAGAGTGGTGCAAATAAAATCCAAATATTGTTGCTAAAGGATAGCAGACTAGACCTTGTCAGAGAAACGTTTTTCCCAGTGTGGGAAGCAGAGGAAGAGAAGTGCCTTGCAAACCTGGAGATCTGGTACAGCAGACCTCATTCCTTTGCCTTTCAGAAAGCAGTAACAGTCCTGGGTTTTCACAGCGGTGTCTCAAAAACAATGCTCAGAGGCCAGGGAAGTCTGCTGCTGCTGCCACTGCTGACACCCCAGAGATCTTCCCTTCCTGGATCTGGTATGGTCAAAATAGGCAGTGAGTTTATTTTGCTGCCACGTACAAACTGTTTTTTCTTTGTAGTTTGGCTACAGAGAGAAGCACAAGGGGAAAACAGAGTGATTTGTACCAAATGGGCCTCACTTCATTTTAGAGAAACACTTACCTCAGTCATTGCTGTTCTTCTCTGATGGCAGATTTCTATTTTGTGTATAGCAAAGACCTATAATTCACAGTTAAGTGTTTGTGTATTCTGCATGACTTTGGGGATGCAAAACATGAATAAATCTCTGACACTTGCATTTCTTAGCATAACTTTTATTTATGTATGCATAGAAGTATTTTAATAGTGTAAGGCTTATAAGGGCTGGAGTTATGCCTGATAAAAACTCCAACAGAACTTAAATTCCTGCTTATATCCAGAAGAAGTACTCCTTCTTTATTACCATACAACCTCATACTTCAAGTTAGATTTTAGAGTTAGAGAAGACCTCAAAATCTGAAGTATGTGAAGGATTAATGCAATACAAAGTCTTCTAAATGAATAGGAAACAAAAGAGATTAGTATGATACAGCAAGCATCAATATAATGTGAACCAAAGATCTCTGAGGGTATGGGAAAGATTCTCAGTTACCTCAACAGAATTTGAATAGAATTATCTTTTATATCGAAAACCCCCGAAGTGTCTATATCCTTTGTGTGTCTCTCTACTTCCTTTCTCATTATTGTAGTCTCTATCCAGCATGGATTATAGCTTTTATGGATGATTCCATTCTTAAAGCATCAGTGGTATTTGAAAATACAAATTTATATTAAAAAAGTTAACAGAAAAATTGTTGCACCGTAATCTTCCTCAAAGAAAATTAAAGTCCACATTTTTTTTGGTTGGAAGCAACAGCCTTTACCTAGCTGAGCTGCCATAGTGTCTCATGGAAATTTAAAATTCATGTGTATCAGGCACTGGCTTTTTATATAAGCTTAAACTTGTTTAGACCATTTGTTGCCTTCTAGTATGCCCCTGGAGTGTGAAAAAGTTTTTATCCTTTATTTTATTTCAGAATGACAAAAAATTATTGAGTTTTTCCATGGGATGAATCTCACTTTTGGACGGATACGTCCCTGGGTATGCAATCTGAGATGCTTTAGGCTTTAATCCCTCATCCTGCAAAGCACTGAAATCATATATTCTTTCAAAATAGAAGACACCAAGGAAACCAACCCCCTCTGTAAGACAGGGAGCTTCTTAGTGTTTCTCAAGTCAGTGGAAACTAAGGATAATTAATATTTTGTAGGAGTGAGTAAAAAGCAGCAAGGAACTCAGACAAAGAAACTCCTGTGAAATAATCAGACCAACGAATTATGGTTTGTAAAGTACAGTGGATATTACAAGTATAGAAATCCACAAAAGCAATCTTAGGAAAACAGGGCACTTTATGAAAATGCACACTTTCTATCCATGATATAGTTAATGTTTAGTATAAGTTTGTATACAATAGTTCTGCAAATGTAAGTATATTACCTAACTGCTAAAAGTCAAGGCAAAACAAAAAAAAGCCCCACTTTCATCTGTTCCATTTTGTCACATTACATATCCTGCAATGAATCTTAATAGACAGACAGACAGACAGACAGACGGATAGATAGATACATAGATAGATAGATAGATAGACAGATAGCCTGTTGGTGGTTTCAAAATTTCAGATATAGTAAGTGAAGATCCTCTTTTATTTCCTATTCCCAGTCTTGGAATACCAGCCAGATAGGCTTACTTATATTTCTATTTATCACTACACAGAAATAATTCTGTCATCAGTTTTCTATACCTAAGAGCATGAGCTTTCAATTTTATGTAAGCTATCAAGACAATCTCCTGTACTGTATTGTCACCTCTAATACATTGTTATGGTGTTTTGTATCTCATAGCTTGCAAGAGTATTTTGCAAAAAAATCTCATAAAGCCTTTTCTCTCAATGTTTTCTTCCTAAAAGAAAAGCATGGTGTTAATAGTAGCTTGCAATATATCTTTCCAATTCACTAGAGAGTTTTGCTGTGTCTTCCTTTTTATCTTTTCTGATCATGCCTACATTGAAAGAAAAAGATAATAGCCCTCCCCAACAGCTAAAGTACATATGAAATACAGTAGATAAAAGTTGATTCAAATCCTTTATGCAAGAGAAAAAGATGTACCTTCTGTCTTAGAGAGTGAAACATTTGGGTTTCCTATCTGCTCTATTCACCAGCGCTACCAGCTCTGTCTTTCGGTCTGCCCTTTATTCTGCAGTGCTGAGTCCAAGAAGGGTTCAGGTCTCATCTTGACTTCCTGTAATAATGATAACAACAGTCACAAATAAGAAAAACAATTTGGTGTTCTCAATATCCTTGGAATAATTCTCCCAGGCTACTGAAAGTAGCCAGACCTTTAGTTAGTATACAAAAGCTGGTCTTCCTCTTTTGCTGAGGGTGCGGAGCATTAGATTTTTCTATTGAAACACAAATTGGATACAGAACCCAAATAACTAAATAAAATGTATGCTACATGAAATATTTGCATGGTTGCTGTTCTTGTAATGATTTTGCCAATACTTTAATAATACAGAATAAAAAAGGAAATTCAAGGTAGAAATTATTGGAAGTGTCCTATGACACAAAACCAAGAACAGTACGAAGCCGCTCATGCTTGTTAGTGGAAAGAAACAGACATTCCTAGGGTTTGACCTATGACATTGCTAAGTAAATAAGCGTATAAATTAGGTTAAATCAATTGTGCATTGTAACTGCTCTTTTTCTTTACAGAAAGGAAAATATTTATGTGAATAGCTCAGGTGTAGACCCTTATGTGGAATACTAAATTTGCACACATACCTCATGTAACCTAGCCAATCAGGAGGGGTACACAGTTAACATATTGTGCATCACATTGTGACCTGCCTTGAATGATATATAATGATTTACTGCCCTTGGCATAGGATGAAAAACATCAGTAACAGAACAAAATAATAAATCCTTTTAAGGAAAATAAATGACTACAGTCCGCCTGGTATTTAATTCCAAAAATAACAATTTTCATTTTACTTTCCACGAAGAAAAATTTTGAAATAGTGAAATACCTTGAAAATTAGAAATGCAGCATTTTTGCTGGCTCTACTAATAACAGTCATGCAGTAAGAGAGTTGATAATATCACCACATGGTAAGGACTTCCATTCATCAGTTTTCTTCTCTATGGAGTTATTTCAAATACAGGTTTAAATTCCCTTTAAATTTCCCAGGATTTTTTTCTTTTTCCTACAGCTAAGATTAATTATGTTTCTGGAATAGTATGCCATGTCTACAAATTTCAATACAAAAGATAAAACTCAAGAAATCCGGAAGTATATATGCCCAAATTGAGTTAGGGCAGCATAAATATGCATGTTTAAGCTGCAAAATAAATACACAAAGAAAACAAAATCATATTATCAGTATCATTATATACATTAATGTATTTAAAGCAGATATTTTGCCATCTGAAAATAAGTTGCCAGTTTGAACTGATTTTTTCTGAAAACAGTCTCTCTTGGTTATACTGGAGATATATTAGAAGAATTTTAGCATGAAGAGTAAGGTTACACTGTCTCATCTTCCCTTTAAAGTTTCTGAACTGATTTTATGTACAATAGGATGGAGGAGGGAAGAAACTTGAACTCAGAAATTTGCTTATTTTATGCTTAAGAAAAGAGAAAGCATGTGCATAAAACCTCCTTCTATACTGTGTGTTTTTGTGTTTTTTTCTGTCAATAGCAGTAGAATTTCCACTTCTGAGCTTGATGGCCCAAAATCAGTTTTCATCAGGTGACAGATTCATGTTTTCCAGCTGTATGAAAGTGTCTGACATAAATGCTTGTTGCTTCCATAGTCATACTCTTTCCAAAAACTGTCTGTCACAAGAGAACTTCAGGCATCAGAACTGCTTTTTTCCCTTCTTCTTTGCTGCTATTCTGTACCACTGCACTGTCTCATTATACCTGTACAAGAAAGGCTATTATCCTTCACACGTTTAGCTGCTGATCTAAATGAAAGTACATTATCTAAATAGTTGAATCAAGAAGCATACAACTAAAACTCATTTCAGGCTGATCTGTATTTCTTGGTGCTTTAAGAGGTTAACGGTTTCCTGTGAAATTACTTTATTCAAGGGTTTTCACCATAATTTGGTCATAATGTGGTCTAGACCTAATGGTAATAAGAACTTGAGGAAAATCTGCAGTTCATTTTCATTTTATGTTTCAGTAGAAAAACGTGTCTTTTCTAAATAATTCAGAAAGTGCATTCAGAAACAATATGCACATTATCAAGGATAGGTCTAGTAGGAAATTTATCTCGCAACACAGAGTGAGTATTGCAAATACTTATCATAGTACACGAATATTAAATGTCATCCTATTAACATTAAATGGTCAGTTATTAAAGTCCCTGCATATTTACATCAGTATTACTGGAAATAACACACAAATTAAGTTTTTCTTTTGCAGTGACTTCATTTTGTACTCTCAGAGGATCTCAGTGGCACTGTAACAGTATTCTGTCTGTGCCAGCATATGTTATTATCATTGTGGAAGTTTATACGGGAGATCATTTTGTCATTAATCCAGGCTTCTGGAAAACTTCAGAACAGGAAGAGTGTGTCATGGTAGAAATCAAAGAAATATATCATCTTAAACCAACAAAAGTGGAATTCAAGTATGCGTGCTGTATTTCCATTCTACACCCTGTTTTCTGGTTGCAATACTAACATTTGTACGTGACATAGGCTGAAAACACTTAACTGGCTGTTGAAGGAAATTAATCATATTTTACACAAGGTTGGAGTATTTTTTTTCTTTCATGGTTAAAAAGTCATAATTTAACCTGTAAGAGCCTCAGTGTTGCAAGTACTTTAAAACAAAGAAAGTCCATTGCAATTCTTTTACATGTATTTTAATTTTGACCATAAAGATTCAGGAAATTTATCCAAACCTGATGTATTCTTAAAAATAGGCCAGGCATTTTGTCTCTTCGGAAATCAATAAAGGGGTTTATTCTTCTGTTGAACCTCTCTGGTTATCCACTTTATTTACAGCATTCCTACCTGTTTAACACAGCAGTATATTAAGCAAAAATGAAGTTAGTGTCAATAGTCTTTTCAAAAAGCAGGCACCTCCTACTTCAGCATGGCAAAGAACATGTTTTGAATACAAATCCTTACCTTAACATAGGCCTGAGCCACTGAGCCACAGAGAAATGTGAAGAACAAGGAGGAAGAGAATCAAATACCTGAGCAAGTCAACCAGCAAATCTGAAATGGCTGTAACTTCTGTAATGGCTCTATTCCATGAGTTTCTTAACAACAGCTTTCTCCACTGGTGGAACTGCAGCCAGAAGAGTGGCCATCATGTGACTAAGCCTAGACAAAGTATAATAACTGTAGTGAGTAGTTAACAATCCTTTGTGTGCATGTGCTGGCCCTAGAGAACAACTGTCTGCTAGATGGATGCATCAGAATAAAAATTTTTCAGTCAACACTTATACACTTTCCTGAGTCCAAGGCAACCTTTTGTGTGCCAGCTTCAACATTGAATTTTTTTTGAATGATGGATGAAAACTCTAAATGTGTGACTTGCTTTGAGCAACCTGATCTACATGGAAGTTTGGAGGGGTTGGCAGTGGGGTTGGAACTAGATGATCTTAAAGGTCCCTTCCAATCCAAACCATTCTATGACTTTATGATTCTATAACTCTATCTACCAAGTGGATGCATAGATGGTAAGAAGAGAATAACAGTGCTCAATGTTATTGTATCATTATAGACACAGGTGAGGGATCTGAACTGGGGAATCGACTTTTCTTACTCTCTGAAGTATGTCTTTTGTTAGAACCACCTGAACCTGCACTGAACAAACTGGTGTGGGTCTCCAGCATAGCTCAGGCATTAGCTCAGGTCTGGGAAGCAGTGAAACTGTGTTATCTCAGCATGCCACCCTGGGGAGAGCGTGTCTGGCTTTCTTGCTTCCAGTTTTGGAACGGGCTTGTTTTCTGTGAGCTTGGGAATCTCTGTGCCACAGATGTTTGCATGCCACGAAAAGCAAATCCAGCCTATTATACTTCATACATCAAATCTGACATGCAGTTGCTGCCCTTATTGTCATGTTAGTCAAAACTATAAAAAATTGAAATTTACTGACTTCATATCTTTAGTCTTTCTTACTTGCCAGACTCTCTGGTCTCCTCTTTGATCTGTAGCATAATGCTTATGTCTGTTCTGCAGAACTACATTCAGTGTTTTGAACTCTTTCTTCACTCAGGGTATCTGCCTCTCGCTTTTAGGCTGGGTGCTAGTTCATGTTACTGCGCAGGCAAGAACTTTCTAGTGAAAAACTTTAGTTTTCTGCTTTTACAACGATCATTTTCAATCTCAGAGGCTGAAAGTGTTCATTCATCTCATGCAGCCAAAGTTCCTTCCTTTCTTCTTTCTTTCTTTTTTTTTTTTTTTTTTTTTTTGTCTTCCTACCTCTCTGTCCAGATTTGTCTCCTTCTCACCGGTCCTTTTCTTCCCACTTTCATCTGTCTGCTTTTCATTGGTCTGTTCTTAATTTTATTTTATTTTATACAGATCTTCAGTTTAAAAAAACACATTTCTGACTCATTCCTCTCAAAATGTATTCAAAGAAATATCTTCATTCTTCATATTTCTTCAAGACCCCTACAAGTGGGTTTGGTTTCTGAGATTTTGGATAGATATTTCATTTCTGTGACAGTTATAGATATTTCAGGGTTCATATCACTGAATCAGAAATATAGCCAGTCCAGACTCATAAATCAGTATTACTAAGGTGTATCTGAAGAACTGAAACACTTTTATTGCAAACATCAGTGATAATATGGGCCTCAGAATTGCCCTGGAATATGGATGAGTACAAACCATTTAGGAACAAATATTCTGGCTGATAACTGACAGCCAGCCAAAAGCAGCCCCTGATAAAGATAAATAACCTGTACTCAGGGAAATTTTTTGCATCATTAAACATGGTGAGCATATTAGCTAGTGGGGGGTGGAGCTGAGTCCCTAAAGAGATAAATCTAAATTATATGCGCTGCAGTGATCATAACGGTAATGCACCATCTTGGCTAACTAGCTGACATCAACAGGGAAGGGAATTTCAGATTTAAATGAACCAAACTGAAGAGCATTGCTGTATGCATACAGATTAATTGGAGCACATTCATGAACTTTTTAGCCTTTTTCTGTGGTCTGTTTTCATTGATGCCGAAGCACAAGGAGTTCAGACTTTTCTTGTCAGTTTCTGTATTATCTTTTTCTTTCTTATGTGGTTTGATTCATTACTCCTTTATTTGCCTTCCATTAATCAACTTATACCACAGTTGTATCAACTTTTACCAAAACTTTAAAGATGGACAGGGTAAGTTTAGTGGTGTTTTTCTGCAAACAGGAATGTCCACTTAGTAATTATATACCTAATATTTCAAAAAGGAAGAACTCTGAAATCAAAGCAAAGAAAACATTTAGTTACACAGACACATCTAAACAATCAACTTTTGCTAGAAGAACAGAAATTGGATCATATAGTTCCCTTAAAATGAATGAAGTGTCTTTTTAAAAGCATATTAGGTGCATTTTCTTAGGATAAGGAATGTCTTAGTAAAAGATAAATGCCTGCTTTTAAATATATTTCCTTTTTGTTTTCCGAGAAAAGTTTGAGTTCAAACTGCTACAAGGTGCATGAAGTAAAAAGATGAATATTAATTGGTTGAAACTGACTTGGTGTAACTTCCAGTTTTGTATTATTAATTGGGTCCATTTATTTCCTGTTGTCATGGCAAGTAAGGAAATAAACTGGACACAACAAACATAGTTTTTAGTCAAAATCAAATACGCATTTTCATGAATAACTGCTCTCAGGTATGTTATTGTCCTGATAGTAAGTAAATATTTTCAAGATGCTCATAGATAAATCAGCAGTTATCCTTGTATATAAAGATCCACTTGCTAACATTTAAGTCTATTCGATAATGTAGCCTGAAAGAAGCATCAGAGTACAGAAATGTGATGTGCAAAGGGCAGTGCTTTTGCTCCATTCCTCGCCTGGTCCCTGCTTCAGGTCTGTGACTGCAGCTAAATAACTCCTGTGTGTGCTCCTGGCCGTTAGACCTGTGGTACCCAACCATTCATCAGATTGTCTGGGCTGTTTCTCCCCATGGGGAAATGATGATGAAAGGCAGGAATTGCTTACTTTGATGGTAGCAAGGAATTTTCTGGCTAGCTCCCTGTGAGGCTTATGTTCTAGCTAGGAGGGCTGCATCTGAATGTAGTAAGCCTGTGGCCTGGGCACATGGTTTAAATGGGCTGCTGCAAAGCAAGTAATTTCAAAAGCTTTACTAGTGGCCAAAAGGAGCTTGTCCCTTAGAGGAACAAATGAAAAATGACAACTAGCGTTTTACAATGTTGTTGCACCCTGCAGAGATACAACTTCTTAGAGCGGCTGCATGGTAGTTCATGGTATTTAGCAAAATAAGAGATATATCAAGAGAGATGATCAAGTGCACTTGCTAGACAAATGCCCCCTGTAAGGTAACAAACAGAAAAATTACAACTTGACTGTGTGGTGAAATCAGCTTAGCTGTTTTACAGAACTGGGCATTCAACAATATGGATGGAGGGCAGAAAATCTCTTGACTACATGAAAAACTCCGGTTTCAAGTCCTGACTCTGCAGAGCACCTCAGCATATACTTTAGACCTCCTGGTATTGCTTAAAGCTGAACATAAGTGTTTTGCTATCCAGGTGCTATACTGAAGAGGTAGGCAGCAGGAACTTTCTGAGGAGCTTACCAGAGCATTTGTATGCAGAAGATTAGCAAGGAAATTATAAAGAATAACTCCTACCTTGACTATACTTTGTTCTAAATAAAATGTAAGCCTAGGAATAAGAGTATTGCTCCAAGTCTTCCTGTCAGTGCTGAGGGGTATGACACTGAGTTTCTGCGTGCAAAATGTTGTGTTTGTGGAGCAGCTGCAAAACAAGGATTTCATATCCAAATTTTCCACCAGGAAGCATTTTGACTTGGTTCAATAAATCAACTGGTTTTGATGATGAATCACAAAGCTCCAAGTGAATGACCTTGATTAGGTAGCCTTGGTAGAAAATTTTAAAAAGCTCAGCAAAGATGATGTTTTCATAGAGTTCTCAGTTCTGTCACAATTTGGCTAAAATTTTTTGACCACTTATGTATTATTTACACGAATATGAATGATTCCGTCTAATCTTTAAAGCTTCTGGATTTAGAACAAGAAATATTTGATACATCTTCTAAGCACTGTTTTGTTGTAATCAGACATTAATCAATTTTATAAAGCTGCAACCTTTTCCATTTAATAATTTTATCTGCAAATGTGGTGCTGCAATTGGACTTGGTCAAAGCTTCTGATCTGGAAAAATGTTTTTCCAGATTGGTCCTTCCCTTTACCCGTTGCTCTCAGAGCAACTGGTTCAGCAAGATGCATCAGTTAGGGTGCAGCTAGTTCAAAGGTTTGAACAGGACTTTGATTTCTGTACCTCTATTCCTGTGTTTAAAGCTACAAACTCACTTATATGGTATATTGAATTGAAGACTTGTCTTCCTCCTACCTTCATTTGCTCCTTTTGGTCTGTATCTTTGGCTCCTTTCTGTGTTCTTTTTTCTGTCTTCATGTTCTTGTTTTCTTCATGCTTTCTGCTCTGACTTCTCTCTTCCTCATTTCTTATTTTAATTTCACTCAGAAATTCCTAATAGAGTAAAATAACTGAGTAAGACAGAATAGTAAAGTCAACTTTAAATATGACAGCTGAGCAGTTTCTCTCTGATTGAATATTAGGTTTTGTGAGACTCAGAAAAAAATTCACTGTACAAAGAAAATCAAAATCTCTTGAAGTGAGTAAGAATTTTTTCTATTGACTTCAGTGGGCTCATGGTTAAGGGAGTACTCTGATATTCCTCCTCACTTTTGGGAAGAGTCTACTAATTTCATCAATGTCATTTAAATGCCCAGGGTTACAAAACCAAACCAAACCCAGTGCAAAATATTTTATTCCTTGTGTTCTTTATTCTCATAATTTTGCAAAAGCCATGATCATGTAAGATCCAGGGAGGAAAGATTAGCCCTGCCACCCATTTACTGAAGGCAAAAAATCCTTTGATATGTTTCTCTCAAGCTGTGAGTTATAAAGCTTTGTGAAAATATAGTAGAAAAAAACCCAAACACCCTTGTGATAAAATTGTGAGTAAGCAGTTCCATGCAGACTGTCATTTTCTTTCCTAATTGCAAATACCTTCTAACACCTTTCCATTACTTTATTCAGCATTTTTAATAACCGACAGTGAATGTGAGTAAATCACATTGACCTTTAAGGTCCATATATAGATCAAAATAAACACACAGAGATTAAACACGTTGTTGCTTTTACTGCAGTGATATTTAAACAATTATATACCAGGTCAGTCTAGGGCACCACTGATATTGCTTGCCAACCAATTTATTTGCGAAACCTCTGACCCTCTTTAATGTGTTTCTTCAAAGAGGGAGACCTAAGAGGCTCTTACGTATGACTGATGGAAAATTGGCATATATATATTTTTTTTTAACTAGCAAAAATTTTTTTATAATTTTTTTTACTTATTTCTTATTTAAATGAAAGATAAATTGATGGTAATTTAAAATTTGCTTGGTGATGATTTTCTGAATTATTTAAAAACATAAAGATTTGCATTCAGAGAAAATATTAAAATACCATACTACAAAGTATAAAAGACTTTCATAATTTTTAACCACTTTTCCATTGACAATAGAAGAACATGTTTGTCTGTTCTTTCATAATATGCTTTAGGATATTATTTTTCTTGAAAATGTTGTCATTTTAACTAAAATAGGCATGAGATAAAGTGGTTATTAAAAAAATCATTAATGTAGTGATTCACTTAAATTGCTGTCATTATTATAACAGTTAGAACCTTATATTTGAATCATCAATACATGATTCAGAGAGGGGAAAACAACTTTAGAGCTGAATACAAAACAGACAGTGTAAATCATGACAAAACATTAATCTACCTGGGTTTAAAGCCAATTATTTTTTTAATGCTCTCTATCCTCAGTAGATCCTCAAGAGAAGTACACACAATACTGATTAAAAAATGTTCTCATTAGGATTCAAAAAATGAATTTAAATCTTTTATGTCAGGTATTTCTAATGATTTCTAAATTTAATTAGTGAGCAGCATGCTTGATATCGATACATTTTTGCATATGATTGTATCTCAAGGAATGATAAAAACTAAGGTCAGATAAGGTGAATATATAGTTCAACTTCCTGAAGAAGGCAAAAAGTAGAAAGATACATGTATTTACTGTTTGATTCTGCAGAAGTTGTCATGAAACCATTATCTTTTTTTGGTACCCAACCATTTTCAGTTGTAGCTCTTGACCTTTGTGCATTATTCATATGAAAGCAGAAACACAAGCAAAACCATGTTTGCATTTGCCTGCTCTCCTCTAATAGATCATTTTGTAATTGACTGAAATTTTACAACATCTTGAGCAAGATGCTTTTTATGAGATAAGCATGAATTGTCCTGTTTTGTTTTGTTTTGTTAATATGCATTTTCTCTTGGAAATCAATTTATTACTGCCGATCATGATGCAATTGTGGTAGGCGGGTGGTGATCCCTTTTAAATGTTGGTAATAAGAGCTAAACCTCTGAATAGTCCACAGAAGCAGGCTGAAGTGTGTGAGATGATAAAGGGCTAGCAAAAAGCACTTGCAGTCAGGAAAAGGAAACCATGATCCTGCATTGCCAACCACACATTAATAACTGGCAACTACTAATAAATTCAGCAGACTCTGAAGGCTTCACAGAAGCCTGATGACATAATATGAAAGAGACTTCATTTGTTCTGGCTGGGAGATGAGTTCATTTGTCCAAGCAGATTTTTGTAGCCTGTCTGAATGGCACTAGCACCTTAGTTTTGCATATATTAAGCTGGAATGGCTGTTTATCATTAAGGTGCTATTCTCTAAGCATTCATGACATTCACAGTTGTGCAGACTAAGAAAACAGGAAAAGCAGAAGTTTGCTCTGAAGACATTTTTGGAGCTCATGGCAGTTCCTTCTGTCTGCACCAGTTTGTGGTTGGTACCAGCGTTAGCTGGAGCTGCTTACCTGGTATGCCGTGGGCTTGAACACTTTTTCTGCTGATGTTCGCAAGGAGACACTGACGTGTGTGCACACACACACACACACACACACACACACTCGTTTAGCCCTGTGGTTTGCTACAACTGCACCTAAGGTAAGACAGTAATGAGACTGGCCTGTGAAGGGCGGAGTAGTTCTGCAGTTGTGGAATGGGACTTCTAGGGTCTCTTCAAGGAATATGAAGCCCTTATGAGATGACAGCTATCATATGATGCCTGATTTATGTTGTCCAGCATTTTCTAATTATTGCCTTGGACATGAAAAGCTGATGGTGAGGTAGTAGGTGGAGACATTTTCTGCATCAGAGGCAGATTTCATCTCACTATACGGATCTTAGAAGCTCAGCATCTAGTCAAAATTCATTTCACCAACTCTTCTTGGTATTCCAGGCTGAGGAAGAAGCAATCACAGAAAACAATTCCTTTCATTTTTTTTAAATTTTACTCTGCTGTGAGATGAATGGTTGTTTAATCTCTTCGCTCTTTTTATTGACTACAGGGGCACTGAAAAAGACTACCTTAAAACATTCTGTCTTTCAGATGGCTAAAACTATTTGAGAGGAAGACTCAAGAGCTAAATGGGTTATGTCATCTTTCCTTGAAATTACCAGATTTGTTTCTATGAAGTAGATACTACTTGTTCCAGCCAGTATTTACATTGCCTTTGTTGCATATCTACCACACTGGTCACGGATCTACTTCCCAGATCTCTTTCATAGTTCATACCATAAACATTCCTTGTAGCTCTAGGCTTCTGCCTACAAGTCAGATTAAATTGGGGTGAAGAGGCAATTAGTGTCAGGAGATCTGAGTTCAGAATTTTATGCCATAGTGAACTCAACCATGGATTCAATTGTGGAAAACAGGCTAAGTGTTTTGAGTGGTATTATTACCTAATTACACTTATCTAATTACATTTTAATTAGGATGAGTAGCCAAGGGTTCAGTATTCCCAATAAGAGGTTTCTGTCCGAAGGCTTTGACAGTTCTTTGGAAGGTATTGCACAGGAAAAATTCATTCTATTTTGGTTCATATAGCTCATTCCTGTCATTTTGTGTACAGATAGACTAAAAAATTACTCAACCTTGAGTGTACTGTAAATTCTGTGAGTACGGATTGCATTTTTACTTCATTCCTTTCCTCACAAAATGATTTTGCTGTGGGAATGTGTTCATAGACTGACATTTTACAGAATTTTTACAATGATTAGCATGAAAATAAAACACAGACTGCATTGCCTCTGCATGTATTCCAGAAAGGATTGTAGCAAAGTCTATGGCTTTGACCTATTCAATGTTTTCAATTTGGTGTGTTAGCCGTTTTCAAACTCCTCCATTTCTAATTTTGGTACTTTGTGAGGAGGATGTAAATACTTGGTCCATCAGTATATGCAATAGTGAGAAGGTCAAAAATGCTGATGTTAGTGAACAGAAAAATAGCCTTGATGGAAATCTGGTCACCTCCAAATGTGCTTGTAGTCTGAAAAACAGTATTGCAAATTTTCATACTTATTGTCTTCCTATTTCTTTCTATTCAGATTTACTAATTTTATTTTCTTAAGAAGTTGTCTATTTTTCTAATTTCAGTATAAATGTTTCTCATGTTAGACTGTTATTTTAAATACTAACATTATTAAGAACAAAAGCTCTGCATTCCAAAGCTATTACTTTATCTACTTTAACAGAGACCAGTAACCTCTTTTATGAAACTCGAATGTTTCCCTAGTCACTGCTTAATGTATACTTATAGAATGATTTCCCTGGGACTGCTTACATGTTTAGGAGCATATACATATGTGTATGTACTGAATATTTCAGAATTATTCCTCAGTTAAAAATAATTTTAATCATATGCAAGTTAGGATTAACTTATTTCTACCTTTGTATATATATCCCAGATTGTGACGTTTCACGGGAATAAAATATAATAAATCATACTCTTCAGATAAGCAGATATGATGACTCAAAAGACACAAAGTTTACACATCTGTTGGATAAAGCACTTCCACGTTTATACAATAATTTTCCAAAGAGGAAATGTGCTTTAATCACTCATGGTTTTTATTTCTCTGCCTGATGTTCCCAGAAGCAAGTTCTTCTGGGCATCACATTAAAGCATTGAGAGATCCTAGTCAATGCTGCTGCAACATCATTCCCAGCCATACTTTGCCTTCTTTTACTCAAATAGTGAACAAATCAAACTGTGATGTCTAAATTCTCATGAGAAAGAGTGTAGTGAGAGCCAAATGTGAGTCCAATTAGAGACCAAAGAGAAGCTATAAATACAAACATAATTTGGTTACCATTCTACAACTGTGATTTTGCAGACTTGCCTGGATACTCTCTTTTGGATGGTTCTGTCAGCGTGCAGATGTACTTAATCCAGGATCCTGCTATTTAAAATAAAACAAACAAAAGATATTAATGGGATTCTATTAAAGTGGTATTGGTAAAGCATAATGAAATCATACAGTACAAAGTGTGATTCAGTCAGTTATTCTGGATTAGTTACATAAGCCTACATGCTAAAAGCTTCAGACAGAATTAAAAAGTTTCCATTTGATACAGATGGATACAAAGAACAAACTTCTTGTTCTGCAGAAAACTGCATAGAAGGATCTTCAATTCTTAATATCAAGGGATTACAGTGGTAAAAGCCCATTGCACATTTGCTCATTCTTGTTTGTTTCCTTTTGTTCAGCTGCTCTCTCACATATATTTTGAAAGGATTTGTGCCAGAATATATTTGTGATAATGCAAAGGCCATAACCTCTTCAGTATCTCTTCATAGGAAGTTTGCCTTTAGTTATTTTCATGTTGAGTATCTGAAACTTCATTTTTCAGTTTTAAGAGAGGTAACTTCTGTAAATGCATTCTAGTATCTTCCCCTGTATCCTTGGCCTATCATCATAACAGAATTTTGGCACCTCTAGTTTCGACTTTATAGCAGAATCTTGACGTATTACCTAGGACAAGAAAGCTTAAGGTGATTATAGGAAAGGTAAGATTGGCACTTTTATATTAACTGCCACTCAATAACATTCCAGTGGATCTCATGCAAGTTTCGTACGCAGAAATTTGCACACCAGATAAGCACAACATTTTCTTATATAATGTCTTGGTCTTCATACTTTTTGTATTCAATTTGTGCAAAATTTTGTTTTGTTTTGATGGCTATTATTTGTACATCTTTACATCGACTCTTCAAAGACTGGGTTTCTTATTTTATTTGGCACATACATTCACTTCTGTGATTCAGTTAAAGTGTACGTAAGAAATCTTTGTTCCGTACATACAGATTTTTCTTCTTCAGACTTCAAGACTGTCTTGACTAGCTGCCTCATTTCCTGAGAGTCCTCCTTGCCCAATATTATTGACACTTTCATATTATTCAATACTCCTCTTCTCACAGATGTGTTTAATTATATCATAAGAACTTTAATTCTTTTTTTGCTGAACTGTTGTTCCTTCCAGATGCAAATCAAACCAGATGTGCTACTTAGAGCCCCATCTCAAATTATAGTCATCTTCTATTCTGCAAAAAACTGGTATATGGCAAGATCAGAGTGCAGAAATTTGGGGTTTTGTTAGAGGTGGTGCCCTCTGTACCATAGTTTCTGGCATGAGTCAGGAAGCAAGAGGTGCATCAATAGGGGTAGGGCTGAAGTAAATAAACTGCTGTGCTCATTGGTCAATCCTTTACTTTCCTAAAAAAAGGAAATAAAAATTAAGTCTGGATTTTTAATGATTAAAAACAGCTTTCTCCTTCATCTCAGAAGGGAATGCGACTGAGGAGAAAGAAAAATCAGTCATAGAACAACCAGACTAAAAGCATCTCTAAGAAAAGGCCAGCTGTCAACTCTTGCTGTCAGAATGCTACTCTAGTGTGGTTTCTCCAGTGGCTTGGGACAGGGATTATGAGAGGGAGTTCCATAAAACATTATTAATATCTTACACATTTTGATATTACATTACATTACCCCACAGCTTGTTATTTTGTGTTTACCATGGACTGAATGCTGGTTAAGTACCAGCTAGGATTCATTGTCCATAAAAATAAACTAGGTTTAAATTAGAAAAACTGTTTTAAAGAACAGGCATAAAAATTGTAGTCCTCCATATGCCAACCATATTCCTGATACTTTCTCCAAATTCCTTCTCTAGCCTCTGATCCTCATGGAAAGTTTTATGAAGTCTGTTATAAGGAATGCTTCTAAATCCCCAGAGAGAGAGAGGACTTGTTAAAAAGAGATGTGGAAAAGAAGAACAGGTTGTGGGGAAACTGCAGAGTATTGGAAATCACAGGACTTATAACAGTCTAAGTAATTTCCGTGAAAAAAATACATAGACTCTCATCTTGCTTGTTTTTATTATGAGTACATTTCAACAGGGAAAAAATAATTGTTCTTCAATTCAGAAGAATTTGATAATAACTAGTTACGCAGTGCTCTGACGTTTAACCTGTTAATTAAAGATTACGTAATAAAAATGAGGAGGGAACTGTTTATAAATATACTGAGTTCAGCTTGCAACATGATTGAAAACCTTGGGAGTGGTAGGAGAAGGGTGACCTATGTATGATTCTTAGTTTAAGGGACCTAGCCTAAGTGGCCTGGCAGGCAAGCTCAGATTAAGCCATCAGACAGTCTTTCTATTTTGTACATGAACTGGTGACCTTAGGGTCATTGAATTAAAAAGACTGCAATTCTCATCCACTGTTTTCACAAAGGAAGAAAACTTGGTGGCTTCTTCACTTCTAAATGTGGATCAGTAATTTTTACTGTGGCAGGGTGGATTTTAGACAATGATGGTCAAATTACAAACAGCAAAGTTGCAAACACCTGAGAGCTTACCAGGTTGTACTCTTGATTGCTCGCACGTTTATGAGAGTTTCCTGGGCTCAGGAACTAACAGTGGTGCTTTAACAATCTTCAAAGCCACACTCTGACTCAGCACATTTTTCCTCATTACTGCTTCCATTTTCAAGGTACTCCTTCTCAAGTGTAACACCCTCCTTGACACAACTGGGAATTTTAGGTTACACACTAATCACTACATGCCACACTGGTACTCTGAAAGAATAAAGAATTTTCCAGATAAGGAGATGAAAAGGAGCCATGGTTTCCTGGGAAACACTTTGCATTAACAAGTCTGAATTTTCACCCCAGTATTTCCCAAGCCTTGCTTGAACTACCAAAAGAGTGAAAAAAGACTGATTGTACCTAACCACGGCAAGAACTGTGAAACAGGGGCGTGAAAACAGTCAATCGCCTCTTATACACTGAGGTTAACTGGAGCACAGGAGGTACCTCAGTGTCTTGGGAGTACCTTCAATACCCTGGGATGTGCCTGAGAGAGGTATTACAAAGCCATCAAACATTTTCTTCTAAGAGAAGTAATTCTAAAAGAATGTCTCTATTCAACTGATTTTGTACTTACTCATGCCATGGAGCACTGCAAACAACACAGCTGAAACTAAGAGTTGCTACCACCCTATAAAGCATGAGATCACTTGTGTCTTCTGTGTGAGCTTGTGCTGCTTCTGTTGCAAGGTTGTCTTCTTTCCAACTGTCTTCTACTCTGGGATATTTCTGACACAGGTGTCAACAGTCGCTACACCATGGAGTAATACTGTTATATTTAGTATTGGGAAAAAATGAAGACAGTACTGAAGTAATCTCCATTTGTTATCTAAGACAAGACTTATGCCTGTCCAGTTTGAACAAAGAGCAGCCTATGCAGAACCCAACAGGAAAATGTGTTCCAAAGGCAATATATTTGCAAAAGGTTAATCTAGGATTTTAAGAAACAAATGGCTGAGACCGCTGTTATCTTAGAAAGTCTTCAGAAGCAGAAACCTTGTAATCTGATTTTGTCAATGGAAAAATTTTAAGATAGCAAGAGAAAAGAGCTAAAGTAAATGAGAACTATAAAATACAATGGAAAAGAAAAAAAATGCAAGACTGACAAAAAGAAATACGCTGATGAAGGGAGAAAGTGAAAAGACTAAGATCTTGCCTGTTAAATATCTCCTTGTAGAAAGAATAATATTATAAGGAAAAAAAATTTGTTTGAAACCTGTAACTGCAGAAACATTCTATTTCATACCCTTTTGGGCCATGTAAATTAGATACAACAGAACTGTTTGCAGTAGAGCAACTTGTTGAAGATCAGTGGGAAAATCTTTGCCATATTTGCTATCCAGATAGTGGAACTCAAATCTAGCTTTCTGATGATGAGCTTTTTTTTAAAAGGCTCATAACCCTCCCCTCCCCCTCCCCCCATCTTTATTAAATAATAAATATTACAAATAAAGACACATACAGAGATGTCAGTGTACGGATGGTGAACAGTTTTTAGCCTGGGACTGCTTTTAAAACAAGGATTTTAAATGAGAAGCTTGTCTTTGATAGTCTGGGTTGTGCCAAATTAGGTATATGTTCTTTATTCAGTGCCATCCTGTGAAATTTAATTACTAGAGGAGGCAGACAAATCTGAGCTATTTATATATTTTACCAGTGCAACTGTCATACTCTTAAGTACACATAACGCCATCAGACACATGGAACTTGTAAAATATATAGCTTTCCCCAGAAACTGCAACACAGTGGGAATTTTATTGTTGATTTGTTAGGATGCACACATCCAAAGGGACTTTTGACCTACTTCAGAACTATATATAGAAACCTCTCATTAAAATCAACACGTAAGACAGTATTAGTAAAAGATAGTTTATCAGCTATTGCTGAAAAAACAACTTAAACAATGCAATGGTCTCTTTGAATATAAAACTATATATTCTGTTTTTCATTATTTTGTTTCAACAGATATGTCTTTGCTGTAAAGGTCCAAGAATTATAACATTGGAAGAGTTAAACGCATAAAAATTAGAAGCATTAATCATAGCAAGATTAAAGAGGCAAATTTCCTTTTCAATACAAGAATAATGTATTTTTCTTTTTAATAGAAGAATAATGTATTGCTCTTATGACAGGATATTCTTCCATTATGATTTTGATTATCATAGGACTGACTTCACTCATAACTGGCAGTAACTCCAATGCTTGCAGTTCATGCTGAAATAAATATTGCATTCATCCTCTCTGAACTGAACCCAACCCAAAGTCAACACACTTACGCTTCTGTATTTACAGAATTGAGGGTCAGTTTATCTTTCCATTATACCTTTTATTTTTAAAGGTCTTAACTTGGATTTTGATTTTTGTTGTGTTTATTTTAGGCTTTCTATACCTAAAATATTAACTGCATGAAAACCACATGTGTATGCAAAATAAAATATGTATGCCAAAGAAAAATAATGATTAAGCTTTTAAATATATGGGTTTTTGGTGCCTGGAAGGAAAAGAACCAGACACAAACCTCCCATGAGGAACAGCTCAAAATAGAGTTGGTCCAAAGGTAACAGTCTGTGGTCCCAGAACTAATTCCTGGGAACCAGGTAATTTTGACAGAACTTCAGGAAAGTAATAATGATTGGAGGTAAATAAATATTAATGCTTGTTCTTGTATGCATGCCCCCACACACATATACAAACTGAGATACACAGATTACATCAGTCTGAGTTACAAGTATGCCAAACTAGAGAATCCAAAGTAATTTCTTTTTTATGCACAGCACTAAAAGCACTGGAGTTACCTAAGTAATAATCTCCACTCATATACCATAATCTCCACTTATTGCCCACATACTAGTTCATTCCTTAACTCATGCCCAGGTGTACCAGCACAAAAACCGATATTGCAGCTGAAGCTGGTGTATAACTAGCGATCCAAATATTATAAGGCAATATCTTATTGCCAAGTTTTGAAGTATAGTTCACTGGATGCCATTTCAATGTAAAAATTGCCTTGCCACTCTTCCTGCAGAATCAACACAGAATTACTGAATATCAGGAATGCCTGAGGAGATTTAAACAAATCAAAACACACCTGGTGTATCCTGGCAAAATGTGTCTAAATTTGTATTGGATACACTTCTACACCATGACCATCAACTTGGACCAATAATTTCTAAGGTACTAGTATAACCTTAATTTGAATTCAGTTAATCCAACTGATATGGTTAGAGAGTTTGCATGCTATGTTAGAAGACAGATGGTGTATGCAATCGGGCTGAGTTGTAAAAATATTACTTATGAGATAATAATTGCAAAAGAGTTGTTTATTTTGTTATATCAGTGCTCTAGTCTTCTGAATACATGCCCACATTGTCTTAAGACAAGTTTTTCAAATGATTTTAGAAAGATGGAAATCTGCTTTTCATAGGATTATCTTCCCCTTAGTAATTTTTTTTTTAATTTTCCTTGGTAATTTTTTTCCGGAAAAGATGCCTACAAATGCTTCTCTATCACTCCTCTCTGCACCTGGACATGGGAGAGAAAATACAACAAAAGGCTCGTGGGTCGAGATAAGGACAGTGAGAGGTCATTCAGCAGTTATTGTAATGGGTAAGGCAGGCGTGACTTGGGCAAAATTAATTTAATTTATTACCATTTAAATCAGAGTAAGGTAATGAGGAATAACCCCAAATCTCAAAAACACCTTTCCCCACCCTTCCCTTCTCCCCAGGCTCAGCTTCACTCCTGATTGCTCCACCTCCTCCAGCCCAGCAAAACAGGGAGTGGGGGGGAGGCGAGCGTGGAGGGAGGCGGGGATAGGGAATGGGAGTTACAGTCAGTCGATCAGACTTTGTCTCTGTCACTCCTTCCTCCTAAGGGAGAGGTTTCCTTACACCTTCCCCTGCTCCAGTGGGGGGTCCCTCCCGCAGGAGACAGTCCTCTTTCAACTTCTCCAACGTGAGTCCTTCCCACGTGGTCCAATTATTCAGGAACAGGCTGCTCCCTCATGGGTCCCCCTGGGGTCACAAGTCCTCTCAGCATACGTGCACCAGTGTGGGCGTCTCTTCCTATGGTTCTGCAGCTCCTGGCAGGAATCTGCTCCAGTGCAGGCTTCACAGAGAGTCACAGCCTCCTTTGGCCATCCACCTGCTGCAGTGTGGGGTCCTCCACAGGCTGCAGGTGAATCTCTGCCCCACTTTGGGTCTCCATGGGCTGCAGGGGGAAAGCCAGCTCACCACAATCTTCATCAGGGGTTGCAGGGGAATCTCAGCTCCAGCACCTGGAGCACCTCCTCCCCTTCTTTCTCCACTGACCTTGGTGTCTGCAGAGTTATTTCTCGCACATATTATCATTCCCTTCTCTGACTGCTGTGCAATAATTCCTCCCTCCTTATTGCTGTTATCCCAGAGGTGCTACCACCATTGTTGATGGGCTCAGCCTTGGCCAGTGGCAAGTCCATCTCGGAGACAGCTGGCATTGGTTCTTTTGGGTGTCGGTGAGGCTTCTATCAGCTGCTCACTGAAGCCACCCCTGCAGCACCCCCACTACGAAAGCTGTGACACACAAACCCAATAGAGCAGCGTGAAGATCTGTCTGCTGAAATGCCTGAGGAGCAGATGTTGGCCAATCTCGGTGTTGACAGCATTCGGCTGGAGATCTGTAACTATGATTAAGAGCACCTACTGAATCACTGTCATTTTGATTGTCATGCTGCTGCTGGTTGTATATTCAGGGATACACCACAGAATTATTTTTGAGTCTAAAGTCTGAATTATTGTCTTGGTCAGAGCAACAGAAATATTTTCTAATCCCTTAATTTGCTGCTGAAAGGAATCTGGGGTCCATGTTGCCTCCCACGGGTCTTCTTTTCTTTTCTTTGTATGACGTGATGGAAAGGGAGCAAAGCCAATTCAAGTGAAGCTCCAAGATGTTGAATGTAAAGTACTGGAGGTCCAGCAAGCTAAATAGGAATGCATCAGCTGAAAAAGATCCCCATAAAATAAAAGAATAATGTTTAGAAGGGTAGAGACAGGAAATTACTTGTGAGAAATGTATACACTGTGTGATTTCTTTTTTAAATGTATGACGCCAATTTAGTGTTTAAAGCTGCTCAATGGCTGGAATACAAACTTCTTGTGAAATATATTAAGTGTTTAGAGTCACTTAGCTGTTAGTAAAAAACCCTCCTAATGAAACAATGTATTAATTGCTCAGGGCCACTCAAAGTAAACACACATAAAATATTTAGATGTCTGGAGATGCTCAGGAGCTTGATAACCAACTTTTAATAAAGTCAATTCAGTGTTTAGAGTTGATCAGCAGCTAGGAAAACAACCCGTGCTCAGCGGTAGAAATGCAGGGCTAATAAAATACAGAGGTACTCAGTGGCTGCAGCAGGGTTTTTAGAGCTACACTAAAATTAGGGAGCCGAAATTAAGCAATAACAGTAAAGGCACTGGTAGTTCCACAGGATTAATGGCTGGCTGGGATGAGCTGATGGCCTGTGGCTACATTCCAGGTCATTAATCCCAGTTGGTCATTAGTCCTCAGGAAATGCTCAGCACTGCGGTCATTATTACTATTATAGACAGTTTAAAAAAAAAATCAAAGCAAATAAACCCAACAATCCATTAGAAGCCTTAGATGCATTATGATATACGGATGTACGTGACATCTTAAGAAGAAGAGATGTCCATATTCATATTACCATAGATTTTCTCTAGAACAATTCTAATGTCGTAAGATCATTGGGAAATCTATTTACATTTCCATTCAATACATGAATCAAAATCAAACCTTTGTTGCTCTGCATCTCTTAGTTGATGCTGTCTGACATCCTTAAAGACAAAAAGGAGCACCTCAATTAGAATACTCAGTATGGCTTCACTTGGGTTAAGCAGAAGCTGCATTTGGGAACATTCCCAGTGTCCTGTGTTCTTCACATACTGACCTACTTTCTTTTTCCTTTTTATGAATAGCAGAGTGGTAGCATTGCATACTATATATATATATATAAAATATATATATATGTAAAAAAATATATAATATATAAAATATACTTGGCATTTTTATAGAGACAAATACCCAGAAGGATACTAAGAACTTCTCAGAGGCTCTACAAAGGTTGCTGGGCTTGCTGTGAAATACAGTTTCCCTTGGGATAATAGCAACTCCTTCTGGGACAGCAATGCTACACACTATTGTTTTAACAGGAGGAAGTTGAAGATAAAATTTAATTGAAACAACAGGGATAATTTAGGCAGGTAGTATATAAATAGTTTTGCCCTGATTAACTTCCCCAAGTCATTGCTCAACTCATTCTGTCTGTCCAGTCATGAACATATCTACCTTGTCATGGGTTTAGCATTCATCTTATTTTTTTCAGTTTAGTAATTTAAGAAGTAGTAGGTAGCTGCCATGCTCCACGTTCCAGAACTAAAAACTTCTGATATATAGAGGAGAATTTTAGATTTCAGGACTTGGATATAGCTTTGCAAATCGCTAGGAAACACTGTGATTTTTTAAATGCTATGACTTACACTATGGATTATCTTCTGGAATTATTTACCCTTTTCTACTAACCTAAGTTAGGCACCTAAAGCAAAAATGATAGGAGTACTGCTGTAAACAGCTTACAACAACAGTAAGGCAACACAGAAAGGGAAACAGCAGATATCCCTTTCACAGGAGGAGGAAATCTGTTCTGTATTAGTTTTGCCATAACTGGGAACATCTGCTTTGAATTGTCCAAGATGGTCTGCAGACCAAGGAATGGAAGGGCATCTTCCAACTCTCACAGTCATATGTCCAAAAGGCATCTAATCATGCCTATCCTGTCTTCAGCTGATCAGCAGTTAAGACTTTTTTCCCTCTTTATCAAGGTGATCAAAGTGGATTCAGACCTCCCAAGCTCCTTGTCTAGGCTGTTATAATGACTTTTGACTCTTCAGGTTAAAATATCAAAGTAAGAAGGCTGAGAAACTGAGTATGAATTTACATGCTGATCTTTTAGGTTTCTAAGTTTGATTGTTGAGTTCTCTCACTGTCACTACACAAGGGTCTTTGCAGATAAATTTGTTTATCTGCCAATTGTACACAACAGAGGCCTGAGAGTATTAGCACAGTTCACCAGCTGACCACATAATTGAACGGACAGGAAAAAGGATTATAATGTTATTGGCGTCAGAAAAAAAAACATCCTGTGAGATTAAAAAATCTTGCTTACATCCCAGCAGAATTGTTACTTTCTTTGAAATGCTGTCCTTCAAATTTATCTCATGAAAATAATCTGTATTGGAATTTGTGGGCTTTTTTTTTCTTTACCTGAGGTCTTATTAGGAGGAAATAAAGTAACTAATATATTAAATAGAGATGATGAATAACAGGACAGCTTTGAGCCATTTTTTTTCCATACAATCATATGCTGCTAAGTTCTTTAGGTTTTTTACCTTAGATAAATTTGGTATCTTTTCCTGTGGGTGTTGAGTCAGTGCATAGAATCAAAGCTCAGACAGGAGTAGAGTTTTGTACACAAAATTTTATTATGGTCAAAATGAAATCACATCTCATATGTAAATTCTGAATTTATGATTAGGAATAATAAAATTTTATCATAGCAATCAAAGAATTATTATTAGTTAAGAGCTGATTATTATAGAAAAACAAAGAAAAATAAAATAAAAATACTACTGCACAGGAAAATCTCAATAGTAACAGCTAATATTGCTATACACAGTGTCATCGAGAAAGGAAGGTGGCCTTGTTGAGGAATACATCTGGTACAGGTAGCTCGGTTTGCAAGCTGCAGATTGAGATGCAGATTGAGCTCTGGCTGGGAGTCCCAGAGAAGAGGCTGTGAACTGCCCACCCTTTGGTTAACAAAGGGCACGAAGGCGGCTGTTGCCAGCCAGGTGAGTGGACACTGAGAGACAGCTGCCAACTATTTGAATAACAAAAGGCAGGGAGACCAGTGGCGCCAGCCAGGTGGATGGACACTGGGAGACACAGTAGGAGCAGAAGACTCGGAAGACCGAGGCTTGCGCGCACTTGGACTGTGAGCAGATAAAAGCCCAAGGGTTCCTTTGTTGCAGGGCTCCTCGGAAGCAGCAGCTTGAGCTGTTTTTGTGTTACTGTCGCATGAATAAATTGGTTTATAGAACCAGACGTATGCTACTCTGCTACGGGAAACCTGCGGTCTAACCGGTAAGGAAACCTGGTCTGGCTGCGTGTGAGCGTGGGGTGTGTGCGGAGTCCAGTGGGACACCCGTCCGTCCTTGGAGCCGCCCGCTGAGAGCGGCTTCAGCTCCAGTAGTTCAAGTCTCTGGCCTTGTGGGTGTGAGTGCCAGAGAGTCTAGTGAATGGTCAGACTGTGAAGTTCCCTTAACAGCCTTAAGGCTTGAACCACGCCACTTGCTGACTTCATAAAATCTAAAATTTTTTTACCCAGTGGGATGGGCATAGCAGGTGCCCAGTGGTTTCTATTCCAAGATCTCTGTTTTATCATACACACACTTTGCAGACACACATGACTAAAGTCCTTGCCGCTCCGATCTAGTCTCAGCCTGCACCGTGGATTTGAGCACACGGAACGCTCTACATGTGGTGACTGTTTCCCAGCCTTGATTGGTGGCCTGGCTTCCACAAGCTTCCTGGGAGCCACCTTGGGTTCAGGTTTCTGCACAGCACTGTGCATTTGAGGATATGTTCCCTCCGTGGCACTACTCCTAAATGGTAATTGCTTTCTAGGGTAAATGGTCAGCATAAGCTGCAAATAGCTTTGTTGATCATGTAGCTGCAGGCCAAATTCTTTGACTTTCTCCCTGTTTAAGACTAAATTAGTGGTCCTTACCTTGGTTGCTATAATTTTTTAGCCTCTGCCCCAACCAAACATTTTACAAGGATTTGGATTTAGCAGTAGATTTAATAGTTCAGCTCTAATAATTACCTGTGATCCTTTATTTTTACACTCCCCGTACTGGAATCATCTAATGAGGTAATCCGTTCAAATTCAGACATTTTGTAAGGTACTGGGAGGTAATTCTTGTCGTGTGACAACACATGCTTCCCTCTTTCCCAGTGCTATTTGCTACCTTCATTTGCTACCTTCTACAATTCTTCTGCTGACCATTCCAGGGTTTGTACGCCAGGGTACAAGCCAACAGCATCTTGAATCCTGTTCTGGGACAACCACAGTGTTGATATTAAAGGCTTTTGCTCCTTCCTTCCCTTCCTTCCCTTTTTCCTTTCCTTCCTTTCTTTCTTTCTTTTTTGCTTAGCTAGAGGCTGTTTTATATGTTTTCTAATGGGCTGTTATATCTTGCTTTTTCTTGATCTACAGCTGGACATTGCATCTGAATTCATGGTGTATTCTATGGATGTTACGTTCCTATTCTTTGATACTCCTAAAACTTTTTTTGTCCAGCTCTTTATCTGCATTTCTTTAACAGTCTGGTGTGAGCTTACTCTCTTGGGGTCTCCAGTACTAGCCAGTTTCTCATCTCTTACGATCCCCTGCCTAATCCTCTAAATCACATCCTGTGTCCCCACTTCTCAAGACGCCTGCTGTTGTACCAGGCTTTTTCTCTTCAGTACACTGCTATATTAGAGTAATAAATACTTAATTCACCACGGCGTAGCTACTTGATAGTACTTGTTAGTACTGGTTACTAGACAAACTACTCTTACAGCTAACACGTGCTTTGTTAAAACAGAGCTGATGGTTGTCAAAGAAAGGTTCAGACAAATCACTACTGACAAACCTTGCTCTTGAGGCTTTTCAATCTCAGTGAAGACCTGTGACTCCTTACTAGCAAAGGCAATGTCAGTACAGTATTACTGGCCTGCAGGGCTACTGCAGGCGTCTGTCTCTCATCTCCAGCAGAGAGGATGCCCTATTTCCTTCATTGCATCTATCCCTCTCTCTGCTGTTCTGTGGAAGATGAGAGGGAAAGCAAGGTGAATCCATTTTTTGGCCTCCCTTTTTCATTTACAGAAAGCCATGTGCTTAATTAGTGCCTTGCCAAAACCTCTGCAAACCCTTGAGCTGTTGACCTTGCGCATCTTGCCGCTGCAAAGCTGAATAATTCTGTCCTAAACTGCACACAAGATTGCAATGACACAAAACATTAACGTTAACTGCCAATGAACCTATTTCATTACTTTTAATAACATTATATCTGTGTTTGTCTGCTCAATGCAGTGATAACTTAGTGAAGGAGAATTAATTCACATATTATCCACATAAGCAATAATGAGGGAAATCAGTTTCCTCTAGAGCTGCAGGGAGAAGTTTAATTAAATTTGGGTATGGGCAAATTGATTTCAGGTTGGTCACTTGCTTTCTGGCTGACAGTGGGACTTCAGGTCTTGGTGATAGGTGCAGAATCTTGTAGATCCATCAGTGAAAATACACATGCCTGAAGCAAGTGTTCAGAACTTTAGAATAGGGATGAAAAGGGAGTAATCTGAAATTAACTGCACAGAAGACTTTTTGGTAAGGTTGTTTTGTTGATCTTATAGTCTGGAAAGGCTTTGAATAGCTATGAACACACATGTACCTAGCAAAACATGGGGTAGTAATATTGGTCAACTGCAAAAGGTATTGCATCATGCAGTCTGTCATCCTTAGGATATTCAGATGTTATGCACGGCGAAGAAAACCGCTGACTCTTTGAGTAAAGATGTTTCTTGTTGCAGGTATTCACTTAGACTAAAATGTTAGCAGCTTTGAGTACTTACTACAAATGAATTTTCTTTCACCACACCCCCTGTGTTCATGGGGAACAGATTCAGTGGGCACTGACTGGTCAGCGGGACTGAGTAAGGCATACTGGAATCATATGTCATGGGGTTTATACTCATGGAACCAAATCTATTTGAACACCCAGTAATTTAAATACAGGTATTACTAGTATCTTAATGTATCTCAACATGTATAACTGGCTTCTTTAATTAAAAATTACCTTTGAATCAATGAGTTCTGAAAAAGAAGATGAAGTGGCTAATCTAGTAATTAAATTATTAATATATTAATTAAATAAAATATTAATTAATTAAATAAGGAGAGAAAACCCAGAGTTTTTTATTTTCACTTTAAAATGCATGAAAATCAAACTAATCTGTAATAAAATAATTTACTGAAAGATCCAGGGTCATCTAAAACCTTCCCAATATTACTGGCGCTAATAAATGAGAGGTGTTTTGGACAAAGATCTTGGGGCTGCTTCTGTGTAAACATAAAAGGCACTTGCACTATATATGCAACTGCATAATAAAGCTTCCTGCTTCCTCTTAAAGGAACAAGGTTTAGGCACTGATCTAAGTGGCTGCAGGATCAAGCTGCAGATCATCTGTGTGACCTTTACTTTATCATGACTCACTTCCCAGTTCAGGTTAAAACCAGAATCTGTCTGGGAGTGTTTTTGTTCCTCTAAGACAAAGGACAACTCGAAGTCTAAATGCTGAGTATTGCCAAGGGGCTGCTGTAGGCTCCAGAAGACTGTCAAAGGCAGGAGTGGAGGAGTGAAATTGTGGAGGAATGAACAGATTTGTTAAAACTGTATTAAGCTGTTACTGTTTATTAAATTCAATTTGTCAAAAGTGTAGTATAAATTACTCTATCAGTTGCTTCTAAATGGCATCATTCTGTATGGGAATGGGTAAAGAAAGGGTAAAGCAATGTATTTAGCTTTGAATAAGCATCTAAAATGTGTCATCCCAGAGAGCTGGAACTGACACATTCACCAACGCAGAAATGCAAGTGCTGTGCCTTCTGTGACCTTTTCCCTCTTCTTTCCCCTCCCAACATTTCTGGGGCAAATATGAAGTCTGGACAGACGTGCCTATGAATCCTTGGCAACATATATTGGCAAGAAAGAGCTGAAATTGCTATACCAAGTCATCATATCCAACTACTGGCTGTGACATTGTCAACAGTAAATTGCTACGTTGCAAGACAGCAGGCAGCAGAGGAAGCTCCTAGCAGGAAGAGATGGATCAGAGATACAGGAGATTACACCCCACCAAGGAGGATTATGAATAAAGCCCCAAAGGAACATGGATGTTTTTATAAAATTTGAACAGAGACATTAGTAGCATGGAAAGAGGCTTTTTCAGTGAAATCCTCCACTCCAATGCTAAGCATGTCAGGTGAGAGTCTATGTTGTGCCATTAGGAGATACAGCACAGACCTCAAAGCCAAAAGTCAGGAGGGAAAATAATGACTTTACAGTACCTCTGTATCCTCATAATGCTAGGCTGCTCCTGCAGAGCTGTCCTGAATTTGTGCAGCTATGTGCTGCGGCCATACACCTAGCACATCCATCGTATTCCGGTATGGATCTGTCCCTTTGTAGCCCCAGACTGAGCAAGAACTTGGAAGACAAATTATATAAATGTGTTACCTACAAGCAAATTCATCTTGACGCAGATATATGCTGTGAAAAATATTAGGCTAAATGCTTGGAGCTGAGCAAAGCAATAAACAGAAGCCTGAAAAAAACCACAAAAGCCTTAATGATGTTTTAGGGTTGGTTTTTTTTTCTTTGTTTGTTTGAGTGGTTTTATGTTTTGTTTGCGTCAGGTTTTTTTGTTGTTTGTACAGGGTTTTTTGTCTGTTTGTTGTTTGATATGACTGGTTTTTGTAGTCTTTAACTATTCCTATATGCAAAAAACCCTCTGAAAGTCTTGAGGTAGTTGGTATACCCATTTGCTTGGTGAGTTATCCCCATGTCAGTCATGGTTCATAGCAAAACTCTAAACCTGTGAATTTTATTTAGAAAGGCTTCAAACCTGTATTGTGTCTTGTCTTGTAACTGTCTCAGATAAATGTAGTGCTATTACCTTTGCAAATTGGTAGTGGAGTGATACCTCGCTGTGCATAGGTGTTTTTGTTGTTGTTGTTTGTTTTTGCAGGGGTTTTTGTCTGTTTGTTTTTTTATTAAAAATAATTAAGAAAACAGTTTTCTGCCCTACAATTTTATTAAAAAATTTCAAGTGTAGCCTTCCTCTTTCACATTTTCTAAGTGGCTCGACTCCCATCTCTGTAACATTTTTTCTGATTAGCCTGCTGTCCTATTTAATCAATAGAGCTACAAAGCCAGCTATCTCTCACTCTATGGTTATCTATCATTGTACAGTACATAATGCCTCTAGTCCTGCTGATAACAAAGAGCACACAGAGGGAATGTGGCACTGCATGTTTGTTATCTTTCACACAACTAAACATACCTCTTTTTTTCTCTTGACTCTTATCAATGCAAAAAATGCTGAAAACAAATTACTCCTGATGTTAACACTGCACACACCAGTTGGAGATTTTTTGACTGCCCTATGGCTGTGGTTTGCCAGCACTACAAAAGCCTGCCAGTTTGATACATCACCTCCTCAACCTTAAAGAAGGCTATGCAAAGAGGTACCATCGGCAGCCAGCCTTACATCCATGGGGGAAAACTCCCAATACACAGAGAGTGTAAGGCAGGGAGATTGGCCCGGGAGCTGTTCGGGGTTAACCCCAGACCTGCGAATAAAAAAAAAGAAAGTAATCTAATTCTATTCTTTTTCATTTCCTACAAAACATGAAAACTGATATACTTTGGTCTCTCTTGGCAATGAAAAAACAGCTAAATTGAACCTTTGCTTCAGTTAGAGAACAATCTAGCAGTTTCCCTTTTCGCAGGTCTGCTACTTGCAAAGGGCAAAAGGGCCTTGCTCAGAGAAAAAACAGCAACATTTTTTAAGTCTTTCCTGACACAAAACACTCTGATGGATGTGTGTCTGGTCACTCTGATCTTGAGAATTTTAACCAACCTATATTTTGATGGTGCCTCCAATATATGTGGAAGGATCTGACGTTCCACAGTTAAAACAAAATGATAACCATGTATTCAGATAATATTTGAGAGGGACTAGCAGTTTTTCCCTTTGCTCTCAATTGTTATGTGCTGGTTGAACCTTAAAAAAGTCATAAAATGATGATTATCGTTTTCCACAGTATTTTCCTCTTTGTTTTATTTCAAAAGAAAATACTAGAATGGCCCATAAAAAACCACAGAATGTAAAAGCTCCTTAAAAAGAAAACAAATATATGTTTTCCTCTTTCCTGAGGGCATAAGTATATTGGTTTATGTGTGTGCAGTATATGTATGTGACAAAATCCTTGTTAACTAAGAATGGTTTGAAGAAAAACATCCATGCATGTGTGTAACTATATAGCATATTCACTTTTAGAAGTATACATAAGGATCATCTCACATTTTGCAACATGAATTTTATCAGAAGCATGAAAACTTTATAAATATATAAGAAATGCAGAAAAATAATTTTGCTTCAGCATTTTATTTGATGACACTCAAATAATCTCCCAAGCATGGTTATGCTTGTGTTGGAATCACTTCAAAATTTGTAATTTCTAACACTGTTCTGAACTTTTAGATAAGAGATGATCCTACAGTTGTGTTTTATGTATTGCTTGATAGCTTGACCTTTGATAATGTGTCTCAGCAACGTAATTCAAAGCTTTGCATAGTATTTATGATGTGTTCATAACTCTATTACTTTTAGCTCTAGGCAAACACTACATATCTTCATTCAGATTTTTAAATAAATTTACTTCAAGCATGTTGATATAATGCTTAAGTTTGCTTTCTGCAAATATTCACCAAATGAGAAAGACTAGTGTGAAAAACTTAAGATAAGCAAAATTGCATAATAATCAAGTATCTTTTTGAAGCTGGTGTTGGATTTTGTTCTAGTTTCTACATTTTACAGTTACTTTATGTAGTCTGATGATTAGCTAAAAAAATAGAATAAATCATGCATTCCAAAACCAACATAATATTACTTGATACCCTTAACCAGCCAATACAAATATCTGAACACTCATAGTGAACTGAGCATTCTGTGAAGCAAAATATTTCTTGGGAATAGTTTAGTCATATGATTACATTACTAAAACTATCTGTTGAATAATTTTCATTTGATTTTTAATTAATTTAAGAATAATTAAATTTTATTACAATTTAAGCCGTAATCCACAGAACTAGGTAATTTAAATCTCACAAAATATGTGATATAATACAGGCAGCTTAAATGTCTGTGACTTAGAACTGAAATTTTTTCAACTGGAAAAGTCTGTGTATAGTTGGTTGTAACAATGACAATTTTGAGTCATAAGTTTAAATTTTTCTACACTGGATGTCTGTATTTGGATGCTGTGAAGAAGTGTGTGTGTCTGTCCATGTCTGTGCATAAGCAAACAAATAAATATACATTTATAAAAGACTGAAATTAAAGATTCATCACCAAATTAATTTTTATAAAGCATACAAACTCTGTTAAACTGTGATTTTAATAAAATGTGTAAGAATAAAACCAATTGGCAGTCCATTCATCAAAGTCCCTTTTGGAAGCATGCACTTAGATAGATAGATAGTACAAACTCTGAATGCTTTCATTAATGTGTCCCTTTCATCTCTTTCTCAATTGCATACTTGTTAAAATATTTTTAGAAAATAAATTAGAAGGAAAAAAAGCAAAGCAAAAAAAGTATTTTGGGGGTAGATTCATAGCTGATGAAAATAGATGCACTTTTCCCACCTCTAAATAAAAGCAACATTTTCAGCCAAGTGGCATGAGTCTGGACTTCAGTATGGTATGTTATGTGTGAGTTGTGGTGTGTTCCCAGAGTTTATCACAGAGATCATCCCAAATGAGTTCCAATAAAAACTTCATAACACATATGCAGTTAAACTATGTTACAAATTTAACATAAAAAGTATTTCAGAAATGGTTCATGAGGTTTTATGATTACTTTAATTGATACTGTTATTGCACTTTCTTCTATATTAAAGCTAAATTAACTTGCTCTTGTGAGATAACTACATAAGCCTCAGAATGGTTACTGATACAGTATTGAATGTCTAAATGATCGTAAGCAACTTGTCTATAAATCACTGTATTCCACTCTTGAGGTCTAGTATATGCCAGCATATCCAAGCTAGAAACATTTGCTAGCTGAGATGGAAAAAGCTTACCATTTCTTTTCCGTTGATAGTAACATGCTCCTGCATTCTTGAGAATAAGGAGAACCTCAAATATCTCTTCTTCAGAACTGAGGATTGACCATCTTCCTCCTTATCGCAGTGTAATTTGGAGAGGAATTTGTGCATTTTTGTGGAAAACACAGAAACTTTCCTAGTGTGGGTTTGTTTGTTTTTTTTTTTTTTTGGGGGGGGGGGTGGTTTATATTTTCCTTTTTTTTTTTTTTTTGTGGGAGGGT
>JAWWES010000115.1:77717736-77748074 GCA_035583135.1 Lophotriccus pileatus | reverse complement strand
GGCCTGCCCAGAGAGGTGGTGGATTCACCATCCCTGGAGGTGTTTAAGATGAGGCTGGATGTGGCACTGAGTGCCATAATCACAGTGGGGTTGGATCAAGGGTTGGACTTCGTGATCTCAGAGGTCTCTTCCAATCCAGTTAATTCTATGATCCTATGAAAATTAGCTGAACTTCCTTTTCAAGCTCTAAAAGAAATATGGACAGTGATAAACCTAAGTCACTCAGTGGTCAATCCTACTTTATCCTGCTGGCCTGCCTCCACACTTATTTTAAAAAGAAAAATTCCTCCCTTTACTATAAACAAAGTTGCAACATGGCAACAGTAACAGATCTGGTCACTCTTCCTTCCTTAAAATCACAGAACTTATTTTCACTCTGGATATCTAAAGAAGAAAGATTTCTGCATCCAGATTGTCTTCAGTGAAACCTGAGGGAAGGGAGCAGGCACAGTGCTGTAGGAGTCCTGGAAACCCAACCCAACACACAGCAGCATGTGTTTGGAGTATCAATAGCAGTGAGGCAGAACAGTGTGCAAGGCTGACATGGAGCCTGCACGAAGAACGGGCACGCACATGACTCGGGGCTCACATTCTGTGCACTCTGCTTTTACCCTGCACAGCCCTATCAGAGGGACATAGGGGAGATCTTGGAGCCTGGGCACAGGAAGGAAAGGGGGCCTGTAATGAGCTCAGCCATCACAGCCCAAAGGAAAATCAGAACTCATGCGTTCTGCTTTTGGCAGAATTTTAAACAGTAACAGTAAATTTTAGATGGAACTGGAGCAGGGCAGTCACATCTTTACCTCTAACAGTGTGTGGAGTAGCCTCAAGCACACACCACAACAGCAGCAGAACATCACAACAGCAGCAGAAAGTAAATTTCCAGAACATCACAACAGCAGCAGAAAGTGAATTTCAAGCCCAGTGGCCTGGGCAAGGGGATTAAAGTAGCCCTGCCCAGTGGTAGCAGCAAGACCAAGTCCCCTGCTCAAAAGGGGTTCTAGGGCCCTAGCTGCCATTTTCAGCATCACAGATTGGCATCTCTTTTGAATACCTCTCTCCCCACTTCTGTTTAGGATATATGCTCCAGATAGCTTACATGCTTCTGATTTAACAGTTCTCCGAGTTTAATCTCATTTTATTTTCTCTTTATGTATCTAAACCCTTCGCCCCCTTATTTTTCTGCTCTGAGGCTCACAATTCCCAGTTTCAAAGCTCATTAAGAGTATTTTCTCTCTCCCTCTGTCATATCATTAACAGAAATGTTACACAACGCCAGTCTAACTCCCAACCTACATAACCACTACACTGCTGCAGATAATCAGCTCCTGTTTACTATCTCACCCAACTTTTTCTTCCTACCCAAGTGAATTTCAATTAATCTTCATGTTAGAAAGTAAACATATACCTACGTCCCTCTTGATCCCTTAAAATCATTGATTTTGCAATTCTATCAAAAAAAGCAGTTACATTGTCTGGCAAGATTTATTCTTTATGAACTCATGTTGCTATTGCTTAGAATTCTGTCACCCTGCAGACTCTAAGTTTGCATCCTCTTGTAATATCAGGCCCATTATTTTACCAGTGGCTATACTTTCAGGACAGTAATTGCTAAGAAAAACCTCAGCTTTCTTTTGAAGGTCAACACTATTGTTGCCAGCCTTCATTCACACTGACACTTCATTTTAGCTACCATGTCACAGAAACAATAATCACACAACAGTGGCAGTGCAAGAAGGCTCACTGAACACAAACTATTTAAACTCAGGGGCAAGAAAGAGAAAAATCAACCTTTTTTCACACACTCCCTTAATCACTCTTTAACATTAAAAGACATTTAACAGTCAGCCTTCTGCTACAAGAAAGCACTCAGTGATACTGTTTGTACTCACAAAATAATGCAGGGTGGAAGGGACCTCTTGAGATCACCTAGTCCAACCCCATGGTCAAAGCAGGGCAAACTTCAAAGCTGTATCATATTACTTAAGAGCTTGTCCAGCTGAATTTGGAAAACTTCCAAGGCTACTGATTCCACAGCTTCTTACAGTAACCTCTTCCCGCAGCAACACCCCCAGGAAAAAAATTTTTCCTCACCCCCATTTGGGTCTTAGGCACTAACTGTGACCCCTGCCTCATGAACTTCCTGTGCATCTCTGAGAAGAACCTGACTACCTGTCTGCTCTACAGCCCTCTGCAAGTAAAGTAAGACTATGCAAATCAGCCTGTTCTTCAGGCTAAATGAGTCTCCAGCTACCAACGCAGAGTGAAGAGAAGATTTGCCATAAAGAGGCCAGGTAAGAGATGATAGATGGGACTTCAGACTTAGAACTTCCCTAGAAGTGTAAATACCTACAATAGAACAAAAAGCAATGGTGTAAGATGCAAACACTGTTGTTATACCTGAGGAAAAGCTGTACAAAAGGGAGAAAAGGGCAGGGCAGACAGCAGCACACGGATGTAGCATTTCAACTGGTTTAGAAGGTTCATAGCTTAGAAGGTTCAAGTCAGGAAACAGTAAATACACACAAAACTGAAGACCTTCTTGCATATATGCTTAAAGCCCAGCAAGATAAAGCTTTACCTTGGCTGCACTTTTAAACACTTTCTGTGCTGCTGTTCATATTAGATTGGGAAAGAGATTTCTCAATACTGGGCATATCACAGGGAACATGGGAAGATGGAGAAGAAAAATGAGTGAAGGTGGTCTGTTTTTTCACATATACACTCTGTCACAAATTAATAAAAAACAAGGTTAATGCTTTCCTGGTACACGGCACAGACCAGTGGCTCCAGTGGCAACAAAAAACAAACAAAGGGGCAATGCTGGCCAGGAGACCAGGGACATATGCATTGTACAAATTTTTTGGGTTTCAATTTCAGTCCATGGATCTGTGTTAAGGTGTATACATCAGCCACTGCTTTCCATTCTGCTTTAATAGGAACGGCCTGATGAATGCAGAACAGTTCTGTTATAGTTTAGGAGTAACACAGGCTCAGTTTTACTCTCAGGATATTTATTGCATTGATCTAGTGGCTTAACAGAAAAGCTGAAAAAACAAACAGTAAGAAAATAGGGTGGCTTAGAAAACTGTCTCTTTGCAAACATCTGAGGGCTATTATGAGACAAAGGTATATATGCTACACAAATCACAAGTTAAAGAAGTTCCCTCTCTTGCAAGAGGCCAGCTGTTTGGAACAGTGTCTTGGGGAGCCAGACAGAATGCCAGCTCTGGCTCCAGGAGAAACAGAAATACAGGGTCTGACAACTGAGAGGGGAGCTCTTTGAAACCAAGAAGTACACAAAGTGGTATCTAGTGGTTTTACATTGCAGCTTCACAGTTCAGGATCACCAGATGAGTCACAATGTAAGTGGATGACACAAAATCCACTGGAAGTTATTTTAAAATAAATACACTTCTATCACTTTTCAGCACCTGTAACAGCATTCTGCATTGTCAGCAGAACCAGCTGTGTACTTTTCTGCAGCCTGCCTTCATAATTAGATTAGCCAACCCATTTTATTAGGATGCCCTGGAGTTCAGGCATCTTTTATCCTGGAAAAGTTTGGTAGGGACAGACCAAAGCTGTTATTCAACGGCAATATGTCAGAGATGGAGAAAGCCCAATTAGAAGTGCCAGAAGGAGAAACTAAGTGCAAGCCTAATCCCAGTTGCTAACACAGGCAAACGTCTAAGAATATTGTGTCATGACTCATTTGTATAAAAGATACCGAATTATTTGAGAACTACTTAATTCTCAAATGTCCAACACAAACAAAAAAAGCCATACACACCAAACCAACCACCTTTGCATCACCAATATCTAAATGTCAGATTTCCAGCTATTCAGTTAGAAAGGGTAACTAGAACCTGCTAAGAGCTCCCTCTGAAATGGTGGGGCCCAGAACTGCACCCAGCACTCCTTGTGAGGCCACAACATTGAGCACAGCGGGACGATCCCCCCTTCTGACCAGCTGGCTCGATGCTCCCCAGGACGTGGTTTGCCCTCTGGGCTGCCTGGACACACACTGCTGACTCACATGGAGCAGCTGCCCACCAGCACCCCCAGGGTCCCTCTCTTCAGGGCGCTCTCCAGCCACTCCTCTCCCAGTTTATACTTGTGTCTGACGCTACCCTGTCCCAGGGGCAGAATCTGGCATTTGTTCCTATGATACGCCATGCCATGGATGATTGCAAGTGTACTGACCAGCCTTTCATGTTGACTCATCTTGACAGGTTTTACACCCAGACCATAGGCTGATCCATCTCCTGTGACAGTCTGGGGAGAAGTCAAATCAGGGTGTTCCCTTTGCATGACTGTGGGTTAGCTGCGTTCTCTCACCTTCTGCTCCTTTATGGTTATGACCCTTTTATCATATAGCCTAGCACTATCCTCTGAAATTTGGCATGAATGAATTCAGTGGTGAATTGTGGTTAACCATTGCACTTACTTCTCCCACAGAATCAATCAAGGGAAACGGGGGCAGGGCATACAGGTTATCACGAACATGCTGCAAATTGATAAAAACAATGCAAGTCCTTTGTTAAACACAGACTTGAAAATTTAGAACTTGCTCTTAAAAATTCATATATCCCTCCCTACACCGAAGTTATGGTGTGTATATATATGCACACACATATATTACAGTATATATCAAAGATATGAATTAAAGTATTTTGCCGTCTGCTGCCACCAAGGACACTAAAGAAATAAATGTACAACCCCAGAGTTACTTTTTCCAGTGATTTGTTCCTTATGATATGTCTTTTGGAAGTATGTATTGTTCAGTGAAGCACTGCATTATCAACATGCTTTCCCGTGCCTTTAGAATGACTTACTATGAGCCTCAAAGACCAAGTCAAATCAGGTGTTTTTAATTCCTCCCTGCCTTTTGGGTTTTTTTGCAGGAAGGGGGGTTGCATTTCATAGAATCACAGAGTGGTTTGGGTTGGAAGGGACCTTAAAGATCATCTAGTTCCAACCCTCCTGCCACAGGCAGGGACACCTTCCACTTGATAAAGTTACTCAGAGCCTCATCCAACCTGGCCTTGAACACTTCCAGGAATGGGGCATCCACAGTTTCTCTGGGCAACCTGGTCAGTGCCTCAACACCTCACAGTAAAGAGTTTCTTCCTGATATCTAATCTGAACCTATCCTGTTGCAGTACTGTGGAAAAGAAAGGGAGAGGGAAAGTAACCTCCTACATATTAAGAACAACATAAAGAGCATTAGGTTTGCCCTGCAAGAGAATAGGACTAAGGCAAAGGAAGAAGAACCACTTTGGAGGTCAGAGATAAATCCTATGAACTGCATGGGAGAATAATTGGAGGAGACTCAGCAGAGGGAGGTACGCTCAGCAATAAGAAACCCTGGGACTGAGTGGAATATAGACTGTGGGTGGAGGATGACTATTTCTCAGCATAGGGTGGGCTGCAGAAAACTCTTAAGAATCTTACTTTAAGATACTACTCTGTACCAGCTTTCAAGCAAGGAGGACCCACACACCAAGTCTGTGGAGAACAAGGTGTTTCTGTCCTAGTAGCTATTTATTCAACATCATCATTTCACATAGAGACACTGTAGTCTCTTTCTAGGTTGCAGGGTTTTGGCAACTTAAAGCCATTGCAAATCCAAACTCCTGAGTTCCTCTGGTCTCCTCACTTCCCCTGCAGCACCCCACCCTTCCCAGGTGCTGGCATTTGTATCTATTCAGCGAGACACTTCAAGAAGCTAAGCCAACCACAAACTAACCCTATGAAGAAAAAGCACCATCAGTCTGGCCAGGGCACACAGAGGAAAGTATACTCAGGGAAAAAGGAGGGCAGAACTGGATCACAGCAATCCCAGTTTAAGGTCAATTTTAAAAGCTGTGTAACCACAACCTAAACTCTTGAAATTCAATTCTTGAAGGTGCACCTCCTGGATATTTTTGTACAGCAGGACATTGTCTATTATCCCATTTCATGGACAGCAGAGAGATGTCAAGTGAATTGCCAAAGCTCACACAGGAAACTTTGGCAGGAGTGGGAAGCTGAATTTAGGTTTGTCATGATCCAAGGAGTGCCTCCTCCAACAACTGGACACTGTCACTTGAAGCTGTCTCTGCAGCAAAGAGCTGGAATCCTAAGAGAAAAAGGAGTGCTGTTTTAAAGACTGGAAGCAGATATTCATATGAGAAAGTGACTTTCCCAAAGTCAGTTGTAGTTGTTGACAGAATCACAGGCAAAAATTAATTCAGAACTACAGAAATTTGTGTTTATAAGGTAGTCCTTGCTTAATATTATAGTACCCTGAAATGAAGAGTAACCTTTTATCAAAAAAATTAACTCCTTACGTACCTTTTTTTTTTATAAGTAAACAACAGTTAAACAGGCAACTGATGATCATTAGAACACATTCTGAGCAATACTTCAGTTTTACTGCTTGGGTCTTGAGAAGACATCTTTTGGCAAAATCAAAAGCAGAACATGCTGAATAATTTCCTATTAAGGGCAGAGAGGAGAACGAAGAGACTACAAACGCTTGTGCATTAAGTCATTCTGTGCCTCATAAGGTATTTGGGGTTTTCTCTACATCTATATCTAATAAGAAAAAGATGGGTTCTGTTATTTAGTTTAAATAAAAATAATAGTACAGTGAAGACATCTCACAACAAACAGACACTCTGAACTTCCACCTCTTAGGAACCCAGCAAGCTTTTACATTCTTCCTGTCACCTTTCTCATCTTCTGATGAGATTCCCATGCTGCTCCATCTATGGTAGTGGAGACAGTGCTTTACCAGAGGCTTTAGATGCTAAAGGCTATATGGAAGCAGGTTATGCAAAAAGTATCTATTTCCAGCACAGGAATGTGGCCTGTAACTATCCCATGACAGGGAGCTCAGCTCAAATAGAAAGTGTAAGCCCAAGCATATCAAAGCACCAGAAGCATTGCATCCTGAGATAGCAGTGGGAAATCAGGGCAGTGGGGGCGGGGAGGGCGGGGAGAGAATGAACAAGCACTTTAGTCTAAAAGAGGAAAGGAACCACTAAGGCAGATCCTGAAATTTTATAAGGGAGTCTAAAAAGCACCTCACAGTCTTAGCCTGAAAGACACTGCATATAAAATATCAGAATAAAATTCACAGAGAAAACTAATTAAAAAATAGCTACAGTGGAGAACATCCATTAATTCTTCAAAGATGGAAGAGGAGGCAGCATTAAAACTCCTGTATTAACCTCAGATTCTTAAGACAGCTTTGAGCCCAAAAGCCTTCTTCAGTTCTTTCACCTAGAGAACTTAGTGTATCAATAAACATTGACGGGAATTACAGATTTTGAGGTGATCATATAAGAACTAACACATTTTACAAAATCTATTCCTACATGTAGCCCTCCCCCAAAGTTAAAAATAAACAAAATAAACCTTGCATAACTATTTTGAAGGTCACATTTGGAATGATGAACATTCAGGCTATACATACGTTATAGGAATACTGATACATCTTCATCCCAGCTCTCACACCCTACTGGCAAGAGAACTGTAGCTTTCCATTTCCATTTACAGAAACAGGGAATCATGCTGCCCCGGCAGTAAGGACTTGTTGTTCTCGTTAGCTGATATGATCTTTCGCATTTGAAGCCTATAGAGATCAACTCTGATCACAACAGGCTGTTAGATCGTTAATGAATAATTTTCACTTTCTCTACATGCTCTTGCTTATGTGTATGCTGGAACACAAGTCCAGGTGAACACCACCATGAAAATGGGAAGTATATAAAGAAATAATTCACAATTAGTGGTTGCTTCCTCTATAGAAGGAGCAAGTAAGTATGAAATTACTCTGAGACTGCAGAAGCACTCAACAGGTTGGTCTTAGATTCTACAAGAAAGTAGGGAGGAACACATAACACTATTAGGGACTTAAATGAATCAACCTCGTGAACAAGGACGGAACATTCAAAACAGCACCACTTTATCTTCATGAACCTTTTGGGCAAAATGTTTTCCAGAGTCAAAAAAAGGTATCTACCATCAGATTTAATGAGATAGCCTGACAAGTGAAGAACAGCCAATCATTTCATAATTACCATAATCAATCCCAAGAATGGGCTGCATTTGCAGTGATGAAAATAGCAATACACTTATTTGTAAATATATTTATAAAATGCTTCTTTGTCTTCAAAGGGGGTTAAACATGCAGGGACATATTCTACATGCAGGGACATGTAGGACATGTCCCTGCATGTCCACTTTCCACATAAGATGATGGTTTATGGAATACTGTGCAAGAGGCGTTCTAAAGCTCACCAGAATGGTGGGGAAAACCCAGCTGGTTACACTGAAAGCCCTCAGAAATACCAGTGGCACATATCAGCAACAAGCAAGAACACAAATATGAAAAATCTGTGGAGCACGGAGACGTGAAAAGGCCAGAGGAGAAGAAGGTGACTAAAATAAGACCACAGATACACAAGTCACCACTGAAACTTGATAGTAGAGTCAAACTTATCTTTGAGGGAAAGGAAACTTCCTCCAAGAAAGAACTCCTTACCAGAGTGCAGGGTGAGACCCAGTTGCCTTTTTAAATATCCCAGTGCATAGGTAAGAGCTGCAAAGCCCAAAGGCAAAGTGACCAACACAGAAGACAACCATTTGTCAAACATTGCTGGAATAGAACCATCAGCAAAAGGGACACAAGTGAGTTCTGTGACTCTAGAGCTGCCTGCCTGCAATCCGTGATAGCAGCAACACATACATGGAAAAGTTGAGGGGGATAAATGTTCGCTTTTTTAAAACCTGGGAAGTAATATGCTGACATCCACATTAAGAGGACATTACGATTGCAAATTCACCCAGTGGACACTGGGAACCATCACTACCAGTCCACTGCAGGTCCATTCCTGCGATTACAGGTTTATTTTCTCTATTCCATGGGCATGGGCTAGCTTGCTCTAGGGAGAAAGCAGTATCGTGTACAACCTAATCATATAACACTTGAGGACACAGGTCCTGCAAGGGAGAAGGCCAGGAACAATGCTCTTAATGTCAAGCCTGTCCTTGAAATCCAACATGATCCTTTCATTTACCACAGAGTCTTTTTGCAATGCATAGCAAAATTCCACACATAGTCATGTTCCTACTAATCACATTCCTTGTTCCTTAGTTGTTTTTCTTCAGACCAAGGTTGCTCCACAGGCAGAATGGCCAAGCATTTAAAATTACAGTGGGACCTGCACCATGAACACAGGCCATTATTTAACACAGAGTGTCCTGAAAAAACACAGGGCAGAAGAGAAAAACTTCCTGAACCTTGTTGTGTTCAACTCCCATGTGTTATAATGGAGAAATGGCAACCCTCCACTCTCCCTCAAAAAAGTGTTCTGAAAAATTAAGTCCTAAAACTTTATGAAGCACTCCAATATGATCACAATAAGGTCATTGCAGTCTTCAGAGCAGAGTTTAAGCAGCACACAGTAATTACAACTGAACAATGAGTAAAAAGTAAAACAGGTGATCCTTGGCTATATGGTGCAGCACACTCCCCTTGAAGACACTGAGATGGCACCTCAGGCAATTCATAAAGTGGCATCGCACTTAATCCACATAAGGTAATTGACCAACAGTCATGTACCTTTAACCCCATTGTTGCCTAACTTTCACAGAATCAGACTCAGAGCCAAGTAAGGCTCAAACACTCATTTAGTACACCCATCTCTCCAAAAGCAGTATCAACAGATACAGACATCTGCTCAGCATGTCCCAGTTCCAGCTCTGCCAGATGCTTCATGCCACACTCACAGCTGGAAAACAGTAGAGATGGCCTGTAACTGATTCCCAAGAGACCAGCAGAGATAGAAAACCACTACCTCTCACAGTTCAGTGGGAAATGTTTCACGTCTGCCAGACCTCAAAATAATTGCAGAAATACCTACTCACTATCCAGAGCTGTGCTGTCGATCTAAGTAGCTTACACAATACATGTTCCTAAAAGCCTCCAAGGCTGGAAGCTCTGCACCTTTTTCCGGCACTCTGGGCCAAGACTGTGCCAGCAGCCACCACAAGCTCCTCTTGCTTTTAACTTCTTGTCAGTGCTTAACTTCAGCAGCCTCAGTACTATTCTTCGTTTCCTACTTAGTATGTAAACCCAGTATAGTTTATTCCTATTACTAGTTTTATTACATTTGCTGTTAACACCATGTTATGTGAAAATAAAATTGTCATGTTTGTACAAAGTCTATTTGTAATATACCTCTCCATTACAGTCTCTTCTGAAACACACACAGTTATTTTTGGACTGCATAAGTCCAAAGGAATTCAGTCTCCTGAGTCTCTTTCTGCATCAGCACCTCTGCTGACATTGCAAATAGGTACTAAGCAGTGAAACTGCATTTCTACTCTGTAAGTCTCTACTCACTGAGTCCTGGATGGGTGCTCATTTCTCACAGCCCACCAGAAAGCTATCAGTTGGCAACAACTTTCCGACTTTACCACCTGGGCTGGATGCAAACCAGTGATATGGATATGGAGAAACTATTATAGATCATTACATACATATCATCCGTCCTCCTGGAATTTTCTCCCTTAAACACTGGAAGGATGGGTTTAAGGGGAAGGTCAAAAGGCAAGCTGCAATGCTCTACAACTTAAAGGGTTTAAGAGCAATTCAGAGAACTACCTTTAAGGTTCTGTATGTGGAATCTTCTCTTGGGCAGGGGTGACCCAAAGAGGCTCTTTCGACCACCAAAATTTATTATTACTCATAATGAACATTATTTCTACATCTATTTTATCAAAGCAGTTTTTTACTTTAATACATAGCCAACAAGATCACATGGGAAACAGTTGAAGCAAACTTTAAACACAACAATCTTACCACAATATATATTAAAATAGAAGGTTGGTTTATCCCTTAGGACCTCATCTAAATGCTCACCAACCTCCTTTCATCAGCAAGGCTTTTGTGAAAGAGAGGGAGGGAGAGAGAGAGAAAGAATTTCCATGATGGAGAGACCACCCATCCGGTATTCCCTTTCACAGCTGCTCTTGTGCAGAGGTTCCTAAGACTTATTTCATGATGACAAAGTTTTGGTTTTATTTCCCCCTTCCCCCAGAAGACAGATAGATGATATTTATGTTTTTAGCTACAGCTTCTTACAAAATGATGTAATAATCTTCCCAACCATCCTTTATATCATGTAACAATGAAAATTAGGTTCCACATTCAGTAACTGTACCAACTGTTGCTAAAAAAACTCCACATTGACTCGAAGGATGGGATATCATGGCAATTGTAACTGAGATGGATCAAAGCTGCTTGTCTTTTATGGTCTTCATTTGCAAAGGACCGAACATAACCGGATTACTGGTAATGTAGTACAGCTCAGTATAAAAGGACATTAATTTTCTTTGCCTGGAAAAGGCTTTTAGCTTTTTTCATGTAATTACACGAAGGAGCAAGGCAACTGTCAGGAGAAAAACAGGAATAAACCTTCAGTGGGACTTGAACTTGGGAAAACAATGCCAGCATGTTCAGAATGAGCAACACCACTTTCACCTCCTCTGATGAAAGTTCACATTGCTCAGCTCTACGAAAGCATTTGGAACAGGGGGAGGAAGGGAATCACAGCAGGATTGAGAGGGAATGTGCATTGCTTCTGATGAATGGCACAATGCCCAGGCAGCTGCTGCACAAATGCCAAAAGTGGGACCTTTGTTGCTTCAGCTGGATCCCTCTTGAAGTTTTGAATTACAGGCAGATACCTCACATTATGGGATTCTGCTGCAACATGGCAATGCAGAGACTGCCTGCTACATGTGTCTTTTCCATTCTGAAATTGAAACCCTAATGGGAAACTAGCCTCTCCAGAAGTCTCGCAGAGCAGCTAAAAAATACATTTCAGCACTTTTACACCAGACCTTGCAGAAATTAACATTATCCAAGATCTTTGTTCATCTTTCAAATGCAAAAATCTACATCATCGTAAGTGAATGCAGACAGCCATTTCTTAAAAACAAAGACTGAAAAACCTAAAGTGTTCAGAGTATCTGAAGGAAAATGAATTCATTAAAATTCTGTTAACAACTTGGCAGGTGGTTGCTGCATTTTAAATGAGAGCCATGTCATTTTCCACATAGTAGGTAAAAGAATGAATCACAGAATCACAGAACATTTCAAACTGAAGGGAAGGGACACATAAGAAACATCAAGTCCAATCCCCTGCTCCTCACTGGACTGCCTAAAACTGGACTGTATGCCTAAGAGCATTGGCCAGATGTTCCTTGGACTCTGACAGGCCTGATGCTGTGACCACTTCCCTGGGGAGCCTGTTGCAGTGACAGACCACCGTCTCAGCGAAGAAACTTTTCCTAATGTCCAAGCAGAATTTCCCTGATGCAGCTCCATTCCATTTCCTTGTGTCCTGTGACTGGTGACCAGAGAGAGGACCAGGATTACCTCATCCCAGAGAATCCATCACTTGCCCTTGCTAAATTTCGTATGGTTGGAGACTGTCCAGCTCTCCAGGTTATCCAGATCTCTCTGTAAGGCCTCTCTGCCCTTGAGGGTGCCCACAGCTCCACCTGATCAGCAAATTTACTTAGTGTACATTTGATTGTAGTGTCTAGATAATTTATGAAGACATTAAAGACCACTGGCCCTAAAACTGAGCCCTGAGGAACTCCACTGGTGACCAAATGGCAGCCTGATGTAACTGCATTTACTATAACCTTTGAGGCCAACCTGACAACCAGTTGTTCACTCAATGTCCTATAAACTTGTCTATCTGTGTGCTGGACAGTTTATCCAGAAGGATACTGTGAGAGACAGTACGAAAAACTTTGCTAAATTATAAATAAATAAATAAATAAATAAGGCTTCCCTTGGTCAGCTAGGTGGGTGACTTGTCATAAAAGGACTTTCCCCTCATGAACCTGTACTGGTTATGACCAGTGACTGCCTTGTCTCTCAGGGCTTTAAGTAAACAGATACATCTGCAAGTATAAAGTATATTTTCATCTAAAATGAAATTACTAAAAATTACAAGTTATGACAACTTCTAACAGCTAAAAATTGCAGAGCTATTAAAATTATTTTAATTAGATAGACATATTCAAGCATTTCAGGTTTGCTGTTAAATACAGTGTAGAATAGAACTGGGTGATACCACCTTTGACAGCAGCAATATTTTCTGAGAAGCTACTGTTCTCATTTCAGCTTAAACAGCTAGTTCTGTTTCATCACCACCTGTGCTGCTTTTGGCTGGGATACAGTTAATTTTCTTCACAGTAGCTGGTATGGGGCTGTGTTTTGGCTTTATGCTGGAAACAGTGCTGATAATACAAAGATTTTTCTTTTGATATCACTGAGCAGTGCTTGATCAGCATTAAGGCTTTTTCTGCTCCTCATACCACCCCACCAGCGAGGAGGCTTGGGTGCATGAGAAGTTGGGAGGGGACACAGCCAAGACCCAAGGGATCACCCACACCCTATGTGAAACACTTAGTGTAAAGAGCCTGGGGAAGAGGAAGAAAGGGGGGAGTGTCCAGGGCGATGGTGTTTGTCTTCCCCGGTCATCGTAAGGTGTGATGGAGCCCTGCTGTGCTGGGGATGGCTGAAGACCTGCCTGCCCGTGTGAAGTGGGGAATAAATTCCTTGTTGTGCTTTGCTTGAGTGCTCGGATTTTGCTTTCCCTATTAAACTGTCTTTATCTCAATCCATGAGTTTTCTCACTTTTACTCTTCTGATTCTATCCCCCCTCCCACTGGGGGTGGGGGGAATGAGCAAGCAAGCAGCTGCACGGGACTAAGTTGATGGCTGGGGTTAAACCCCAACATGACCTCACATGAAGTTGCAGGTTAACAAAAAAAAAAAAAAAAAAAAAAAGGAAAAAATAGCTTCTTCCTGACAAAAAAACCCCTAAACCTTGAAACACAAATGAAAAGTTCTATTTTTATACTTTAACATGGCGACTAACAAATAAAGTTTAACATTTAATAGATAGTAGTACTAATTTTAAATGCAAAACATGCTTTCAAAAACATTATTCTTCAAGCCTCCAGCACAATTAACCTAGCCTTATATAACTATATAACAAATTTTTATAGTTTAAACTCATTTCCACATTTCAAACCACATCCGATTTTACATAATCCTCAATTAAATATTACAACAGCTAATAAGTAGTTTTTGCATTTTTTAACATAATGCAAACCATATGGAAATTAAATTAAAATTCCTAATCAGTGGACCATTAATCCATGAGAAGTAGTAAAACCATTTTCCTATTTTCCACTCTCCCAGCCAAAATTAGCACCAAAGTTAACACCAAATCTGTTTTTCCACAGAGGCTGGCAACTAAATTAATAATGAAAAAAGAATATTAAAACAGATAATTTACATTTTATTTAACTCACAATAAAATTAGAAATTTAAAGTTGCACTAAAAAAAACAAACAAACAAAAAAAGGGCAAGTATTTTTCTCAACAGGTTTTGGACTTTTGGTTGTCTTTAACACAGGAGAATTATAGTTTGGTTTTCGCTGTTTTCTGAAAATAGACAATTCTGCTGTGGAATTGTGGTTCTTCCATCCTTAAATTTCTCAATGAATTCAGAAAGTGTTTTACATTTAAAAAAAAAAAAAAGGATAGAGATCTTTAACTAATAATTTATTTACAAATCAATTCTAAAGATGCGATGCTACTACTCTCCAATTACTGAAAAGGCCTTTTGATGTTTAGTCAGATTTGAGTTGCTATTGCTACCAGTGACAAAAACATGGAAATAATCTTCCAAGCTTTCTTTAAGCAGCATGGATGAGAGGGAAAAGAAAGTGAAGCTGCTCATTCTCCCTTCTTTAGAGGTCACCCTACTATAGGTCTCTCCCTTGCAATTGACAGGCTTTTTACAGTTCTTTCACTTGCTTTATCGAAGTTGGAATGAAAGTTATCTTAGAAGAATCCAGCAGAGTTCCACAAAAGCCTTTAAGTTCACACCTCACTTCAATCACGTGATGACCATATATTTCACAGTAGGTATTGCTGAATAGCTGTTTTCTGGAAGGCTGGGAAAACAGAGCACCCCTCTATCTGTTTGTATCAACACCACTCTTTCTGGCAGATAAATACAGATAAATACTTTAGGTTTACTTTAAAAAGAAGAAGATTAGAACACTCAGAATTGGAAGTATCATAAATAAAACTGGAGGGCTGATGTGAAGCACAAAAAAAATATATAAAAATTGCTAAGATACATCTATCACAAATTAAACTAGAAATGTCACCTCAAATATTAAATGTCTGAGCTCTTATCAAAATTTTCTAGCATGACTAGGACTTGGTTTGTCAGTGTCATGCTGACCTGGAAAGAACTACTAATAAATAGCATTAGCCATTTATCTATTATTCCTCTCCCACTGCACTTTTTTTGTATTTCCCACTTCAATGTTGATGGTGATTGAGAAACGGATGAAGGGGCAACTACTTGTGATGCATCATAGACTTCTCTTGTTCACACTGTATTTGCACTCGGGGACTTTACATAAATCAAAGAATAGTACAACTGAATGTCTATAGCATCCATCCTTCCCTACACTTCCTCCTCTCCAGCTCCATCGCTGCTGCTTGGGACACAGAACCCAACCTTATACTGATGTGCCACACAGCTGTAGGCTACTAGAAGGTAACTAATGAGGATTAGGACCTAACAAGCCACAGCACTGCACAAGGAAGGACTGCTGAGTGATGGGTGCTTCTCAATTTGACACGGGCTTGACATGGTTTGACACGGGCCATCTCTCAGCATCATTTCTTTGTCCTGTCAACTGACTGTCCAAGCTTTTTGGTTCAAAGTTACCTCTTCAGGCTCTTCTTCACAGCAGATGAAACTTGGTGGGGATTTTTTTTTTTTCTTTAAGTCTTTTTCATAGTTTACTAATTTTTTTCATCTGGTCTGCCAAATAAAGAAAACCAAGTACTTTGCTGGTAGACTCAACCTGTTTGTAAGGGTGAGGACAACAGAACAGACTGCTTTTGTGCCGACAGCCTGTCAAGTTCTTCATTACCCTGCAAGCCTCGCTACCCCCTGCCTGAGTGCACAGGCAAGCTCTCCTACTGTCCAGAAGATACTCTGGACTCCTACAGCACAAACAATGGCCTCCCAGATGTCCCATAGACACCCATGGAGGAAGCTGGTTTCCAGACAGAACATAGTCAAGCAGACAGTCTTGGGTTCAACTTCACAGTGTACGTGCACTCACCCAAGTGGTAACCATCATGTGAACCACTACGGTACTAACTGCATACACAAGGCCTAGTAGTTTTCTACTTCTGAGCATCACCATGCCAGGAATAGTGACATCCCCACCCCCAATCATAGACAGTGATAATAAACAATTACAGCAGGTTTAGCAATGAATCAGTTCAGATCAGACTACTGCCCATGCTCTTAGATAGTCAATATGAAAAGTTAACAGCAACAGAGGTCTCACCAAATTTCAACATTTGAATTAACAGTTTGATCATGTAAGGATGCTTTAAAAAAAGGAGGTAAAACCAATACAATTTCTCATCAGAGAGCAGCTCCCGATTGCAGTGTTATGATCTATGACTTGACAGCATTTCATCTTCTTGTGCGGGGTTTTTCTTTTCTTTTTTTTAATACAGTGGCTTAGTTTTATCGTTAACAATAGACTTAAGTAAAATTAAGTCATTCATTTTCTTAAATGGTGCTGCATCGTCAGCACCCTATAATTATTTTAGTGCGTGAATGCAATAGTTCAGAATAAAAGTCTTAAATTTATGCAATCTTACAGCACCTTTGGCATAAATCATATGCTTCCAGACATTTTGCATGATAATTCAGCCTGTACAAAACCTGCCAGCTCTTGCAAATGCCTTGTATTATAGACTACCCAGCAGAAGATTTGCTACATTTATAATATTCCTATCAGCCAGTACAATGCATTTAAATTCAATATAAATTATCACAATAATAAAATAACTTCCAATTAAGTCCAAACTGCCAGCCAACCAGAGCAAAAAGACGTTACCTTAAAACAGTCAGCACTTGGGTAGTTCTTATTATTGTGTCATACTTATTCCATATACTTGCCTACCTGTTGTAGACAAGCACACAGTTACAACACATTCCCCTCTACCTATAGCTGTCTAGCCTTCAGGGCTGACTATGGAGACTAGAAAACCTAAAAAACCTGAAATTCCTGAGGTGGCATTTGTAAGAAGACTATGACTTCCCGTGCTCAGGACTTCCATGAGCTACACGTATCTCTTCCTTTCAACTAAGAGAGTTCCACGCCCAACAGCTGAGGCGTATGATAAAGCTTTCATCCAGCTCAGGCACTCAGCTATGGAGAAAGAGGAGAATCCTCACATGCCTGGAGCAGAGATAATGCACAGCTTTCTACACTCTGCTCCAACCACACTCCTGACACAAGCCAGCACTGCTGTTAATAGACTCAACAGACTCAACAGACTCAAACCAAGGCATGACCCATTTTGTTCTTGCCCCAGCACAGTGCCGTGCGAGGTCCTCACTAGTTTGCTAAGGATTCCCACAGCAATCCTTAAAAGGAGTGAAAAGTCACCAAAAAAAAATCACATATTCAAGGTAATATCCACGATGAATGTGAACTACCCAGCACTCCTCAGATGTTCTATCAAGATTTTGAAACCGGATAACACATGGATGATCTGGGGGAGGTTTTTTGAGAGAAATTAACTAGTAAAAACGTCAAACAGGAACTCTTCAGGTAAACATAGAAACCTCACATCCTAAGTGTAATGAGGATTGGCAGTGGTCCAAACAAAGAATACTGGCTAACTTGTGAAATTTGTTTGCTTTAAAGTTCTGAAATTCGTATTTCAGATCAATTTGTAAAACTTTCAACTATCCTCAATCTTGTCACAAAATTTTTAATATTTTAATTTTTTCCTAGTTAAACTGTACCCCTTGTTCTTGATACACTAAATGTAATATAATTTTTGACACCAGCTTTTGTGGTTGAAACCTTTAGAATTGGGGGGTGGGGAAGGCTTTTGGGTGAGATTCAAGGACTTAATCTCAATAGATTCAATGACTTTTGCAGGAAACAAAGGAAGGAACTAGTGCTGCAATAATCCTACTTTAAGATTAAAACCTAGAAATAAAAATTTCCCATAACACATGCAAAGATAAAGTGATATTATGCACCTTTAAAACAAAGGAAGAAAGGGGCATATGCTCCTTTACCCAAATGGCACTGATCCATCATCATACCCTCAGTTGGTTATTCTTAGAGGTATACTAACACTCAAAATAAAAAAGGCACTAAAGTTCCTGAGAGTGACAGGAAACCCAGCAGAGCAAGAAATTGTAGACAGAGTTATTTACAGATATTTTCCTGTGAGAAAAGAATGGTAAGAATGTAGCTTAAACATTAACAAATCCAGTAAAACATCAGTCTGCCTGGCAGAGTCAGCAGATTTGAAGGGGGATTCAGTGGGGCTGGAAATTCAAACTTTAGCTTGTAATCAGAAAAATCCTACTTCAGAAATTTGAACCACCAGCTAGAAACATGTAATATAATATAGAACTCTCCTAAAATGGTACCCAGCTAGAGGGACCTTATAGTACAAGAAGTCTGTCTATTTAGCTATAAAAAAAAAAGCCAGTGACACTGAAACTCTTTATTATTCTGCAAGGACCTATTTGTGAGTGAGTGACATGGACAAAATCTGCAAATCTGCATTTCCTTCCTTTTCATTCCTTGGGAATGGTGCTGCAGATCGTGTGTGCAATTCCACCATTAGGATGCTGACAGAGCAGAATTTTATCTGAAATAAAATTCCAACTTAAATAGTCTATTCTTTTCTAAAGATGTACTTATGCAAAATAAATTAGATCAAGAGAATTTTAAAATAAGATTATTCAAAATGTTTATTCAGATTGTTTATGAAACAATTATGCAGAATGCTTAGGTAACAGTTTAAATGAACAGGTTATTAGTTACTAATGTTTTCCTGTCAAGTAGGAAGGCACTTTCAGTGGGGTTCTATGGGAGAACCAGCTCATATCCGGCAAATAGCCAAGAATTTAATTGTCAGCTTTGGAAATGAGAAGCTCGGTACAGTGCAGGAAACCCAGAACTAACTGTTTCCCTGTTGCTTTACCTTAGCAGAGACATGCAAGACCTATTTCATATTATTCTCCCAGGACACCTACACACGCCTCAGGAACATCACTATGTAGTCCTGATTATCCAGAGTACCAGTGGTTCTTCAAAGAACACTGACAAAATACAGCACACTATACAGAAGCTGCTATGTGGTTCAGCCAAGGAGCAGCTCATGTTTAAGTCAGTTTAGGCTTCTGGGACAAGAAAAAAAAAAAAAAGAAAAAAAAAGTTGATTTATTAAACAAGCAAATAAATAATGAAAATGAAGGAACAGATTTGAGGATTATTAGGGAATATTTATTTGGCAGGAGAAAGCAGAGAGGACTTGAGACTTGTAATAGATAAATCCATTAAAAACATTGTTAACAGAATGAACCAATTAAGTCCACATCCCCAAAGCAAGTTGGCAATCAGTTTTCAACACCTGTTTTCAGATCAGGCCTTGCAGAGTTTAAACACATCGTTTAAAGAGATCTCCCCACAACCTCTAGGTCAAGAAAACACAAGGTAAAAATGCACTTTCAGGACTGCTTACTGTGAATATTAGCCATAGCAGAAGCGATTTTCAACCAACAGCGTTCAACACCAGGTGGAGGAGGGCTGAGCGTTCTGTCCTGAATGGAGCATATCCAAATCAGGTGGCCCACAAGTCGCAGATTGCTGAAGAGGGCAGGTACCTCCTGACTAGTAAAAGTAAGAAACAGAAAGGTCCATCCAAGATAGTCATGAATCCATATTTATTTACAAAAAAATCACATTTCCCTTAACTGAAAATGTGTGGAGCATTACTTATGTACTGGGAGACAACACCTGCATCCCTCAGGGCTCCCTAGAGTCTCATAAGGATTTCCAACCAGGATCTCTCTGACTTACAGGATCTAAAGTAAGCACCAAAAGTAGTCATTAGAAGTATTCATTTCAGACTTGCTATCAATAGGCACTGATGTATAGGACATCCTTCATGAATAATTAAAACACAGATAGGTCATATACATTCCTCATCACTACACAAATCCAAGAGCCCTGACATGGAGGAAAACTCTTCTAAGCTTTACAGAATGGAGTCATACTGCGTCCAGCAAACACTCGTTCTCTCTGGGGGCACCTGGCAAGATCCTGCTTTCACTCTGAGCTACCAAAGTAAATGAGCATTTTGTGAAGGTCTATTTGCCACTATCATTTTCCCCCCCTTAACAAAATTTGCAGAGGATACAAAATCAGGAAGATTTGCTGATCCACGAAATGCTTGTGCCACCCCTCACAGGGGCCTTGACAGGCTGGAGATAAGGGCTCACAAGAACCTTGTGAAAAGTGACAAAGGGCAATGCAAAGTCTCGCACCTGAAGAGGAGTAACCCTATGCACCAGTATATGCTGGGGGAAGATGGACTGGAAATCACCTTTTCAGAAACAAACCTGGGGGTCTCAGCAGACGATTGGCTGAATGTGAGCAAGCGACATGTCCTTGAGGCAAAGAAAGCCAGCAGCATGTTGTTGCATTAAGAGCAACAACACCATCAGGACAAGGAATGTGGCCGTTTCCCTGTACTCAGCACTGGTAAGGACACACCAGGAGTACTATCACATGTGCTTGGCACAAGAGAGACATGAACATACCGAAGCTACTCCAGTGAAGGGCCACAAAGGGACTTTTGGGACATCCTCCATATGAGGTGATGCTGAGATTATTCTGATTAAATGTAAGAAAAATCTTTATTATCCCTCTAAGGGTTACCAAACACTAGCACAGATTGCCCAGAAAGCTTATGGAGTGTCTATCCTTGCAGGTATAAAAAACCTGACTGGACACAGACTTGTGCAACCTGTTCTAGCTGACCCTGCTTTAAGCAAATGGATAGGACTGAAGGATCTCCAGAGGTCCTCTCCAGCCTCGCTGATTCTGTGATGCACCCTGGCAAACCTTCAGCTTTGCAGCTACTGCAATTAGGAGAGCATCCTAAGCCCCTTACACAGACAACTAGCCCTGCAAAAAAAGGAGCTGCATCCGCTATCTCTTTGCAAAGGATTTAATGAAACAAACATGACAGCAGAAAGAAAAATATCTGGAATTGTCAGCTGTGTGCAAATACCCTTGCCATTTATTGGGAGGGAAGAATAGAAGATGACAAGTCCAGTCAGAAGTATTTTGCTTTAAACTGTCTTGGACTGCACAAAGTAAGATTGTATTTGCACAACAGAATTCACAATATGCATCCAGTATAGAAATGATGCAACACACAATGACATGTAACACTGAACACAGATGCTTCCTGTGTTCTCAGGTGTGCAAATAGAAGCTTTACATCAGTGATCACTGATGTCCCCTGACTTTGTTGTATACAGTTTATTTTGGCACATATAGATACACACATGTAGGCTACACGTGCAGGTACACACCAATGTGTCTCCTACCAATTTTGACTGAAAGGCCTATTCTGTTCCCTGGAATGAAGTTCTCCTCCCACTGGTCTAGTAAGTTAAATCTACAGGCATTGCAGTCTGAGGAAATAAGAACTCTCTTAAAGAGAACCAGAGGGAATTAGTCATGTGGATCACAAATGTTGCAAAGGAACACTACAATTAACATCTATTTTAGGCCCTTTTGTGGGATATGCAATTCCTACTGTACATGTGAAAAGTCTCTGTACAAGTTCAAGGTCTCTTCTACCCACAAATGATTCAGTAAGAAAGGCAGACATATGAAGAACAAGACACCAAGACAGAACCAAGGTACAAGTAAGTTAGAACTCCAAGCTGATCCTGGAGTCCAAATTAAGATGCACTGCCAGGTTTTCAGTAATCACAGAAGACTGTACAGAAAGAATTAGAGCATTGCCAGAGTGTTGTTGGGAAGCCAAGATAAGTGCAAAATGGATGTAATAGATATCTAAAGATAGTGAGCAGAAAGAAATTCACAAAAGCAGCTTGATTCAAAACACACACAAACCTAAAAATCATCTAAAAAAAACTCCAACAGGTTGATAAAGTATATTAAAATGAGCAGCAGTTTCATACCTGAAAACTGTATTTTAGGATAAGCTATCTAATATATGATACAGCTGTGACAGTCAATGCCTGACACAGCACTAAAACTGCCAAAATGGAATAAATATGCTGACATCCAGTGTTAAATCAAATGCTGATAAGGCTAACTACAGGTGCAAAGGCACCTGAAAAGCAGAGCATGGGAACAAAAGGCTTAACCACTTTCTGATAGCGAGTCTGCAAATCTCATCCTTCAATATTTATACATCTTATGTGTGCCTCTTACCAGGGAATTCAGCCTTGCTGCAGTCAAAGGTGTAAGTACTGCTTTGGCTGCAGATCATCTAACAATAATACACATGCACAGCACACAAATGATATTCCACTCAGCACAGAAGGGGCTGAGGTGCTAATGGGAAATGTGGTATTTGGAGACAATGATGAAACTCTAACAGCTGCAGCAGATTGGAGGGTGGAGGGGAAAAAAGAAAGAGAGAAAGCGGATAGAGATGGGGGGGATATGGGGGGGATACTGTAGGACTGGAGCCAAACTAACAGCTGGGTAAAAACAGCCTAAGAGAGAGGTATCTTTGTAGCTCCCACATCCTTTTCATCCCTCTTATATTTTACCAGTTAAAGCAAAAAAATAGCATCACATAAATAAATTAAGTAGAATTGTTAATATCAACCCTGTCAGGTCATCAGTCATCACATCGTGAATCTTATTTATATAAGCACATAAATACACTGATGACAAACACTACAGAAAAACTCTCAAGAGAAAAATAAATGCAAAGATGACTAGAAAACCAAGAATCAATCACTGTCATGTCCTACACAAAGAGTTTTTGCAGTTACCCGATAGTTAAGAATTCTTGAATAAGAGTCATACAAAAAGAGAAATAAGGGAAACAAAAATCAGTTTTTTCTGCTCTGTGTGGGAACAATTGATATCCAAAGGCTGGTGCCTACTTACTCACCTGCCTGCAGATGGTGATGATTTGGTTATATGATAACCAACAAACCAACCAACCAAACAGGAATACAGAGAGGCAAGGACAGGTGGGGAATCCCAGTAATATCTTGGGCAGGTACTCGCAGGGCCATCAAAGGAGAATGATCATCCCCTCAAAGGCTTTTACCTACACACACATATGAGCACAAAGGCATGGGGACTTAGAAGAACTTGACCAGGAAGACAGAACCCCATCCCCCTGCTAGAGCTGACCCAGAAGAGCCCTCAGCCCCATTGCCCAGGTGTGACACCCACTTGATGAATCAACTGCAGAAGCACTCACGGACACCTTACAGGCTAAGGGGGGTTACTGTCCAGGAGTATGGGACACATATGGGATGTAGAGGAATATCATTTTGGGATTACACAAGAATTGTTATAGGATGTTGAGGGTAGGAAACAAAAGCAGAGGAAGGGATGGATCAAGGTGATTTAGAGAAGAGCAAGCACGGAAAACAGAGGGACAAGAGGATAAAATGGGCCAGTCATATATAAACAGGTTTGCTGCTTGGATGGGACTACAGGTTTTAGAGTCTATGTATCTGTGGTGTCAGCAACTGCAGTGAGCGTGTCATTGCTAGGAACTGTCAAGCCACAATAGCTAGCAGCTATTTGCTGGCTAAGCAAGTAGTCAAAGTAGGTGGTTTGGCAGACAGGTGTGTCTCTGGAAGTGAGGCAACTAGCAGAATTGGCTTCTGGAGAGATCAGTGTGGTCCTGGCCAACTTTTTGAGAGACTCAAGTGTCTGGAAGTCAACTGGAAGACCTGCTTTTGGATGAACTCTATGTCCAAGGCCACAAACTGGGGGATCCACAATGCAGGAGATGCAGGAGTAAGGGGCTGTCTGTCCATGTCTGTGATGAGGGGGTCTACACCAGAAATAGGGGTAGGGCTGCAGCCTTGGGGACTCATTTGTTCATGTCACCATAAAATCACAGACTAATGGCAATTGTATCTCTTTTCTGCCTCATGAAAACAAAAGGCAGAAAACAGCTCTTGACAAGGAGGCAATTTAAATGGTCGTGTCACCTGCAAATTCCAGCATGTTTCTAACATTGTTGTTTTAATATATAGTTGACAACATATTTAAGTAGGAATAGAGGAAACCATCTCCTGATGAAAGGGTAAGAAAGGGTAGAGAGGGAAGAGTCAAATTCACGGCTGTTTCCATGCAATCAAGTGTGCAATCAATACTAGGCATCAACTCCTTAGATGCACCAGAACATGTATCCAGTGTTACCTCCTGTTGCCAATTTCAGTTGTGCTGTATGTTCTGAAACTGAAGAATTTTTTTTTAAATTCTAGTTTGTACTAGTAAAGTTACAGGGGTGGGAAGGGAGTGGAGATTCTGGTTCTGGTCTTCAGGGCTGTGAAAAATAAGCTTGAAAAACTGAGCTGTAATGGAAAACAAAACAAGGGCAAAATAGCTTAAGAGGACGAGTCGCAGAGAGAAAGGACAAAGCTTTAAGATGCCCCTTATCTCCTTATTTCCCATCTGTTTCCCTCACTTCATCCAAACAGCAATCTTGCTTCCAAGATTCTTGCTTGCACTGGTGGTGCATCTGAATTTCTAGTGTAGAAATATATTCACATTATACTTATTATATGAGCTTTAGAGTGGACAAAGAACAAGCAAAGAAAGCAAGCTTATAGGAGGCAATCCTTAAACACATTACAATGATTATGTTATGATTTTACATTTACTTTCTATTGAATTGATTCTTCTCATGCATCCACATAGACTAAGAAAAACAGACTGCAACTGGAGTTGCAGCAGACACATTTGTTCTTTGTTATGAAAGGAGCAGGATTAGAATAATGCATGCATGTTTTTTACCGCCACTCCTTTTTTTTTATTATTATTATTATATTTAATTACATTTTCAGACTATGCTGTCCTGCCCCACATATATACACTTACGCTACGTGAACAGACACAACATCTCTTTGTGTTGTTCTGCATCTCAGACACTTGCACCCTCCTGATCAAACAATAAGCTGGCGGGAAAGGGAGCTGATCTTAACTCATTAAAGAAAGAGCTCAGTGAGACATGAAGATGCACAGCGGGATTTTTTTTTTCCAATCTAAGTTTGTCAAAATAAGGCTCCAAATGAGCCACTGTCTCACACAATACAGTTTTTTCAGCGCTTGTTTGCTTTTTTGTGGGGCAATTTTTGTTTTCATCTTATCAATGCAAACTCTACACCAAAATGCTTTATGTCATTAGGAGACAAAAGAGGCACAGGCAGAGAGTACCTCTCAGCTGAGCCTGGATATGAGAGGGGGATTCACTGAAATGGACAGACACAGATTTCAGCAATGCAGAGGGAGCAGCTGTTGCATTGACAGTAATTAGACTGGGCTGAGAACCTGGAGGAAGGGAAAAGATAGAGCCATGAAAGAACACAAGGCAAAGGAAGACACTCATTGCTGAATCAGCAGGTTATTACAAGTTTCAGAGGTGTGGGAAATAGAGTCATTCCCACAAGAATGTCACCATCTTATTTGTAGAGACAAAAGCTTGTTCAAAAACTGTTCAACAAGTAGTAGTGATAATGCATTATATGAAACTAGAGAAGGAAATGTTGAAGTTACTATCTTTTACTTCTTTTTTTCATGTCAACTCCCTTTCCCTGCATACTGGCTACACAGAGTTGCAATAGAAAAATACAATTCCTAGTAACTGGCTGCATGAGAGGAACTTCATTTTGTCAAGTTGAATACATCTCAAAAGCAGTATCCCATCTAGCAGAAGGAAATACTGAAACAGAGGCTGGTAAAACTACTGTAACAACATCACCAAGAGGTTTAAAGAACTATGAACAGAATTTCCCCGCTCCCCCTGATTATATCCTTGTGTACTGAGTAACAGCTGCCTTATATAGGCAACACAGTCCTCATTAGCCCAGGCTTCTAGGAAAATGCTCTCTGAAGACTGCTGACTATTCCTCTCCCTCTTCCTTCACTCCCAGTTCCTGAAGTTTCCTGATGTAATGCACTTTTCAAGACACCCAAGTGACACTCAGTTGACCACCATCTGGAAGGCAATCAGAAGCTCCCTCTAGCAAATGAATATGAATCAGAACATGAATCCCACTCCCCTTCTGCAGCAGGATAGGAATGCACAGCTGTTACTACATCTCATTTCAGAGAGGCATCAGAAACTTGACATTCATGACCACCCCAAGCACATTCTGAAACTCTGCCCTGCTCAGGTCCTCACTGGCAATCAGCCAGGCCCTTGGTGGTTGGGACCACTGTGCATGAAACGTATCAGATGGCATATTGCCTTTTGTCATTTCTGGGAACTGGATTAAGTATGAGGACTGCTGCAACACTTCATCTTGCTCCCACTGCCCTCCTACCTCAAATGGAGATGAAGAATTAGTCTGTAGTCTTACAGAGATGTAGCCAACAAATAAAACACATCTCAGACTGCACTGTAGCGTTCTGATGCAAGCTACACTGAGTTATGGAATATGTGATGACATTCCACAGCAGACATATAAATGTAGTGTAGCATGTTCACCAAAAAGGAAATACCCTAAATTATAATTCCTTGCTGCCTCGTCTTTCAAATCAAGGAGGTACTGCTTAGCACTTATGAGTTAGTAAAATTCTTGTGAGAAGGTGCAGTGGCCTAGGTCCTGTACATATTTTTGTTATTAAAAACAAGACTATAAAACACCAGGAAGACAAGAGTTGCAGGGTGAACAGCAAATAAGCTTTTAATGAGAAGTTATACCTTCAAAAGAAGGAATGTAGTTTAACATAGTTCAAGTCAGTTCAAGTTAGAAAAGTTCAAGTTAGAATAGTTCAAGTCAGAAACCATGGCATATTGGTTGCTGGAGGTTTTTGGCTTCTCGGTTGCAACAGGGACTTCACAGGTAGCTACATCAGGTCACTTAGCACTACCAAAGCTTTGGGATCCGACATCTAGAAGGGGAATGGTCACAAACACCCTACTTTATAATACACTTTGGGATCTTAAGTTCTACACACCAGCAAAGCTCCTGTCCTTTATGCATCTATGAATTAAAGATCAGTCAGTGTATAGGGAAGAATGAGGAAAAAAGAGAAGAAAATGGGAGGATGGAGAGACAAATGAAAGGTTTAAGTGATTTTTTTCTTCTCAGCTGTTTGACCACCACATTTGCATTTGCTTTTTTTAATTATTATTTTAAAGAACGTTTTGGCAGTTCCTTGTTCCAGCTGTAGTGAGCAAGAAGCTGATGCAGCATCTTTGTTGCTGACAAACAGTTGGAAGTCTTGAGCCAATGAAAACAGCAATGTCCATGAACACTGTATGTTGGAGAACCAGCAACACTGCAACCATGGAAATGAGTCCTTTGGCCAGAGGGCAGGATTTACGTAAGGAAGAGAAATGCTACAGTTCAAATCAAGAGCTCAACAGTATCCCCAGTCGATTGCTGGAGATTATTTTCACTACAGACTTTTTCCACTTCTGCAGCTACCCCTTAAATTATTTCATCTCCATAGAGCCTGAATTCAGTTCTGGTTTCAGTTCAATAGAACTTGGACCCCTTGGTGTCAAGAATTTAATTATTCCTTTTGTTTTGTTTTGTTTTTAAATGAGGAAAGTCTCACACCGTTTGTGCAAGGGCAGTCTCCTGAAGCTCTGCATTTTGACACAGGACTGAAATGCCGGACTGTAGCTGACACACACCAAAGCAACTGACTGCACCAAGCCACACCACGTCACACAGTCCAAAGCTACAGTCTCTGTCATTACCTCCAGGTTCTCCACTTAGGGCTGTATTCTGCAGCACACATTCAGCCTCCCACGTACCAACAGTCTTCAAGCCACAGCCTTTGCCTGCAACGCCTTTTAACAATGCTTACAGAAACAAAGAAATCCAAGAAGCTGAAAGGTGAGGCTAGAGCTCTAATGAGCACTACTAACTGCATGGGCAGAATGCACTGACCACAAAGCATTACTTAGGCAAGTACTGCCATCAATAGGCCAGTGAAGACTTGGGGTCACTTGTCTACACTTCAGTTTTGGCCATATAGACAATGCTGTCTGCCTCAATCCCACCCTTAAATTGACACAGATGGGAAATTTATACTGTGTCATCACAAAATTCAACTTGCCACTCTATATCTTGCCACTTAAAGAACTGCTTTAAACTGCAGCTCCAACAGGAAACTTATTGATATACCTCTACAAATAAAAAGACTTACAGTATAATAAATAAACTGCAATACTGAGCTCCTGTATGGCTATTAGTGCATATCCACAGTGCATTGACAGCGTTATGCTTTTTTTTTTTTCTCCAGCTCTTAGAGTTCCAATTTCTTTCCCATGAAACTGAATTGGAAAGCTCCCACTTCTTGCACAGCAGCTCCTGAAACATAATTCACTTGGTTGACACAGTTACACTGAAGTAGCTTACTGACGTTCCACGAAATTACATATTTTCCAGTCTGCACAAGCCTCCTGTTTTTCCTGTTTACCTGCAGAAACATGAAGTTCTTCTATCGCACAGAAATTCCTTTCTTTATAATCTCATTTCTTCTGAGAAGTTACAACTGCATTTTCTCTCAGTCTGCCTTATACAGTTGAACCATTAGCAACTCCCAGCTTCTTTTATCAGCTACACAACCTTGAGTGTTACTTATCTGCTTTAAAGGTATTTTATCTACCTTGCAAACTTTACAAATGTGAACTTTAAACATTCAAGAAAGCAAATGGTGAAGAATGGCAAGATTGAAATCTAGTTGCGAAGAAAATTCAAAGAAACTACTACAAGTGACATGTAACATCTTTAGTATGATTTGGGCAATCCTCAAAATATCCTGCTAACACTCAGCCACCTCTTTTCTCCAACTCAGACATGACAGTATTGAGAAGATGCTTAGTTAATGACTTTCAATTTGTTAGTAAAAAAGATGATGTCCAGTCAGTGCAGAGCCACTAAATAAAACCCCTGGCAAAATAAACCAGCACTGGGCACAACAGCTGGCCATCAGCAGATCCAGTGAGCAAAAAATGAACCTTTCCAGCAAAAGTGAGGACTTTTTTTTGTCACTGTTAAAAGTGTTAAACATGCCCTCAAGCATTCTGCTTTCCCCATGTATATGATGGAGTTCAGAAGCATCAGCTGCAGCTCACTAGTCCATCTTGAAATCCACCTGGTTGTTCATGGATTAACTTTTTTTGGTTTATATCACTTTTTTTTGTTTTATATTACTTATAGTAATTGCCATTAATACTATATAGGCAGAAGTGAAGTAGCACTGTCTGCTGGCTGATTTAATTAACTTTTCCTGAGGTCTCTTCTTTCCACAAACTGGTCTTGGTGCTTGTGTTTGCTCTCAAATCCAATTGAGCTTGTATTCTGTGACTCAGAGGTGCATTTATCTGCTTAGCACTTTCCTCAGTCTTCTGTTACACCTAAAAGCTTTCATAGCCTTCCTATCTTACTTAGACAAGCTAACACAGCCATAACTACAGACAACTAAACCCTTTTCTTGCATACTCCATTATGATGCAATTAGAAAGGATCCCGATAGATTAACAGACAGGAAATAAAAGGACAAAAATTAATTTATGGGCTCACTCCAGGAAAAGTGGAGACTGATCAAATACAAGTAGTAAAGGTGGGCACCTCATCATTTGGGAAGCTCACAAAACATAATGGCTGCAGCTTTAACATTTCTCGTGCAGATGTCTATGTTACTGCTGGTCCTGAGGAGCACATTAGCAGCAGTCACTAAATGGAGAGCTTTAAAATAGGGAACACGTCCATCCTAAATCTCTAATAAAGGAAAATAAATAACAGAATTTTCCCTAACCTGCTTTTCCCAGTTTTACATCCACAATAAATAGAAAATTGAGATTTCCACAAAGTTGTTGTCCTTTACCCTTGAAGTTTACCTTCTATCTCTAATTGTTCTCAGGCTCTTAGGACTTGGCTAGTTGGATACAAGACTGGTCAATGAGCTACCTATTTGATTGGAAGCACAAGACTTCTGGATTCTCTCCTTGTAGCTTTGGGGTGGTAGAAGGTTTAAATCTAGACAAATCAGGATGCCACAGTTCTGCATCCTTACATAATTAAAGAAGATGCCCAGCAGGCAGGGGAGAGAAAAGAAGAGGGGCAGCACAAGATATGCTTTGGGTTCAATTTACACTCACACCAGGTGAATTATGTACTGCA
>JAWWES010000115.1:77627095-77717636 GCA_035583135.1 Lophotriccus pileatus | reverse complement strand
GAGAGAAAAGAAGAGGGGCAGCACAAGATATGCTTTGGGTTCAATTTACACTCACACCAGGTGAATTATGTACTGCAAAGCAGAGCAAAAAGCATCTACACTGAGTCCACTTTTCTTCTATGTGCTCTTTACTCTTGATAATCAGGCACCCAAAAATTTTAAAAATCACACTTAGAAGTTTGATAATGAGTTTCTTCCTCATCAAAAGTCAAAATCACCCTGCTACCAAGAACATTCCTTTTTATTAAGACAGAAGTTTTGTTTTCATTAAATTTATCCATTTATCCCAAAACTATTTGGGATTTGAGGAATTTCTATACTGTCAGTCTTCACGACTGCATTGAAATGTCACAATTTCTCCTCAAGGCTCAGCTCATGAAGTCCCGCAATGGCATAGGTTCAGATATGCTGTTTCAAGTGTTTCAGAATCCACAAATCATTGTTTCAAAGCCCTCTCTGTGAGCTGCAACACCAACAAAAAATAACCCCCACTGATCTATCTACGGAAACAAACACTAATTTTAAGCTGTTCCATCACATCAGGGAGGGCTGACTTACATGTTAAAAAATAAGTAGCACAGAGTACTAAAACACCTTTCCATCTTCCAAGCATAGACATGTTTTACCTGAGAAAATCTTTTCTCTAGATGATATGTTGAAGAGTAATATAAAGTCTATCTAAACTCTTGTCCAGACAAACCCTATTTCCTGACCAACCCTTCCAACCTGTATCTCAAATACATGCAGCCTCATATCGTGGTCAGGGAACACACTGATGAGACATATGTCCCAGATCATTAGAATTACTGTGGCTAGAAGCTTTACTGGATTTCTTAATGAGCTGAAATCAGACTGTTACCAAATCACAGCTGAAGCTATGGATGCTCTATTATGCTCTGACAGCCAGTACTCTCTCAGTAGGGACTATATAAGAAACATTGAAGCTGGTTGGAAATTTCTTCTATTAGCTTCAGTGCCTTTGATCTAAACCTCTCTCCAAATACATTATGAAGCTACAAACTACATGAATTATAGACACCACCACTTACTGCTGCTTGACCCAGTGAAAAGCCAGATGGAGGTCTAAGCAAGAAACAAACAAAAGATAAGAACAGCTGAGAGTGAGATGATTCTCATCAATATGCAATTTAGGTGAAGCCTTTGAGTTCCTGGCCAACTGCCTATGAGAATGCTGCTTAAGCCAAATTGAGTCTGTCCTATGGGTGTTTACAGAAAGACACCAGTTATGGAGTGCTGCAGGGACAAATGAATGGGACTAAAAAACAATTTAAAAGAAAAGAAAAAGCCAGGACCAGACTTAAAATGGTACAAATACTGTGAGTTTTCCTAGCTATAGCTGAATTATCCATGCCCCACAGATAGTTTGAATACTTATGTATTCAGTGACTGTTGAGTCAATCATTCATTCAATCTAATTTCTAGTGAAAAGAAATTAAAAAATCAGTAATTTTAAAATTGTGGAAATTAAGCAGTTTTGATTTCTTTTTGATAGCCTCAGGCATACAGACTAATAACAGATTACATAGATTTGCTGAAATGGCCATCAGTCAGGCATGTTCTACATCTTAATTCCAAAGTACGTGGTCAGAATTGAGAGATTCAGGGAATCTGGCTGGAGAGCACCCTGCAGAGCAGGCCCTGGGGGTACTGGTGGGCAGCAGCTCAGTGTGAGTCAGCCATGTGTGCCTGGGCAGCCCAGAGGGCAAACCACGTCCTGGGGAGCATCAAACATGGCATCACCAGCCAGAGGGAGGGGATCATCCCACTGTGCTCAACTGGAGTGCTGGGTGCAGTTCTGGGCCCTATGATATAAGAGGGGTGTGAATGTCCTTGAATGCATCCAGAGGAGGGCAATGAAGCTGGAAATGTTTCAAAGCTGCACCAGGAAAGGTTCAGATTTGATGTTAGGAAGCATGTAGTTACTGAGTGGGTGGTAGACAGGCTTCCTAGGGAAGTGGTCAATGCCCCATCCCTCTCAGTGTTTAAGAGGCATTACTTCAACTTTTGGTCAGTCCTTAAGTGGTCAGACAGTTGGGCTAGGTGATAGTTTTAGGTCCCTTTCCAAATGAAATATTCTATTCTATTCTATTCTATTCTATTCTATTCTATTCTATTCTATGTTTCTTCTTTAACTTTTGTGCTTTAAGTTTCTTCCAAGTCTCTTGAAATCCTATGTCCCTGTCCAATAACAGTCAATATAGTGTGAAGCTGTACTATCCCCATTTTAGATCCTTACCACACCATCATCTAGAACTCCTTATAAGCTGTTAGCTCCAGTGCAATTTTCAGATCAACCAGTTCAGTAAGAATGCTATTAGAACAATATATTGGGAACTTAAGCAAAACCAAAGTAAGAATTTGCCAGGAACATGTGTCAACTAGAGGCTACAGCAAACAGAACTATTTTTCATTTTCATCTCATTGTAATCTACTGCCTGTCATTGTTGGCCTAGTCACACCTTGCTACAGTGATGCATGAACTTGTCACCTCAAAATTAGACAGCTGTGACCCACATGGTGTGATGCCGTCGAGGCCCTGCAGCTGGCAAGGAATGATGAGGCTCATTTATGAGGTGACCTGATGCCACTTGAGTACACTGGGCTCCTGTGTCAATCATCTGTAGTTGTAAATTCAAGGTTCTGGTTTAATAATTATAGGCAAATTACTTCAGAGAGAATTATCCAAGAAACTGAGCCCTGCTGACAACTGCTGATATAACAACTTGGCCTTGGAGAAAAACCAAACTACCAAAGAGGGAGGTCTCAAAGACAGGTTCTTGATTCGGTCTGCTCATGCCCACTGAGAGTTCAGTGCAGTTCAAATTCATTTGGATACACAGGGACATGCTTTCTCATTCATTCCAACCTTTCCCAAACTCTAGCAAAATGATGGGGTGGAGGTGAGGGGTGACTGACTTAGGATTGACAGTCCTTTCATCTGCATTTCATTTGCAACTGAAGCATCTATACCACAAAATATGCTCTTAGAGGCTTTCAACAAACACAACATTGCCATTAATAACAAAACAAACAACAAAAAACAATTGATACCTTAGGAGTTTTTGATTTTTCTAATTTTTGTAGGTTTTGGAAGTAGCTGAGTAGTGAAGCTAGATTTTACTGTAGCTGTACTTTCCCACACGCTGTAGCCTAATGTTTACACATACCCAAGCCAGCTGCCCTATCTCATAGCAATTCCTCTAGTGCATTTTTGAGGTAGAACAGTGGGAAAAGCATCCTGAGGCCTCTACCAGGAGATATCACACGGGCACAGTGACCTTCAAGCCCGGAACTTGGAGGAACTCCAAAGACTGCACGTGCAGCGAAGAAGATGAAGACGAGGAAGAGGTCCCAAACTCCCTCAGACTCAGTTCCCAAAGAGAGGCATTTCAGGGAGCAGAACCAGGGGGTGGACAAACAGGGATTGGATGGACATCATTATAAAATCATAGAACCTGTGTCCGAAGGCGCACATGGCAGTTTGTATTCCTGGGGCCTGGAGGCTCACTAAAGCTTCTGCTCTCCTTATCTTATCTCTCATACTAAACTGGATCCAAGTCTTTTTCTCCGCGGTCTTTCAGGCAACATAAAATGTCCCTATCAAGCAAAACATTTGTAACAACATCCTTTACATATGCAGATCTGTTGGACATCTCAACTGACCACTGAAGTAACTGAGAGCACAAGGATTTCACTTAGTAGTTCCTTTCTGACAGTCATCACTTCTAGTTCTGTGTTTTTGAAAAGGTGTTTTGCAAAGTCTTGCCAATTTTGTTACTTCCAGTTAAGGATGTTTAAATCTATTTTGAACCAATGCACCCACCAGAAATTCATGAAATCACTAGAGGAATCATTAGGACATAAATCACACATTACCCAACCCTATCATATATGCATCTCTTGGTTTGTGCATAAGAACATAATGGCCCATTTCAACATGAAATATAGTTTACATATCCAGCAAAAGCAGAGAGGTGCTACTGCCAATCCTGTCCTTATATTCTAGAAACATGCAAGTTTACTATCTTTTGTACTATCAAGGTGTACTATCAAAATGCAACAACCTACGTCTTCATAAATCTTCAAATGCTTCTACACTGAAATCTTCTAATACCATCTTTTTTAGAAACCGCTCAAAACAATTTTCATTATTAAAAAACTGAATTCTTTTCTTCTCATTCACAACATTTTCTCTCTGTCTTCCTTCATTTTTATAACCTGCAGTTAAAAAACTATCCCAGATATTTCCTGAAGTCTAAGATACCTCCTACAACTAAGAAGACATGCAGGTGAGATTTTAAGCAACTGGGTAAATGCATTACAAGCAGATTTAGCTTTGTACAGAAGGAAGGAGCTATAGGATTACTTTAGGAACACAGTTGCATAGTGCAGATGTGCTGATACACAGCACCCTATGTCACTCAGGAGCAGGTAATATCTGAGTGTTTTAGATACCAGCATTACTACTAATGATTTCCCACATTGTCACATATGGGAAATACACTAACCAACCATATCACAGTTCATCTGTGAGAAGTTCATGCACTCTATGACTCATAACAGAAGTAAATCTTCTTGAAAATACATTTCTTTTTAGGGATTTTTTTTGCTGGTTTTGTTTTAACAGGGTTTACAATCAGTGTTTATGACCCAGAATAAAAATTTCTATGACAGCGTTGGTTATGGGAAGCTGTAACTAATCACAAGTCAAAGCTGATCAAAATTTTTTTTTATGAGGCAATGTTTTGCCTCATTCTTAAAGAATGACCTTATCGTACAACAAATAAACCTATTATGCACTTTCCCTTCCCCAAAATCCTCTATAAAAATGAAATGTAATATTATGCCACTTGGCAACGTATCAGGACTTATGGCCTATAAAGGGAGAGCTAAAGGCTGTACCAGATGCTTCTTCATCAGAAAACTAAGACAAACTGGAGCAAGACAGGAGAGGCCTTTGTTACTGCTAATGCTTCCATGTTTGTTCTTGGGATCTTGACACCCTTAGGGTGGAAGAGACCATTACATTAGTTCCTCACAGACTTAACTAACTTACAGGGAGAATTTAAGCTAATCAGATCACCAGCCAAACCAATAGAGTGATGCTGTTATAGATTGCAGTCCAATTCATTTTATACTGAAAGAAACACAGGGGCAAACAAGCAGTACCTACTGGCTGCTGCAACTCTTCCACTGGGAGAGTGTTTCGCAACTCCTGATCTTCCACAGATATAAGGAAGGAAATATTTATAAAGATATTTATAAAGGAAAGATATTTAGAATAGAAGATAGAAGATGTTTATAAAGGAAAGTTCACCTATTTTACTCCTGTGATTTCCTCACACAGCCACACCATATTGCAGAGGAAAAATGGCTATTGCTGCACTGTCCTCATCCCACCCGGACAGACTGCAGCGGAGTAATGGAAGATACCCAACATCTTCCTCACACTGCACAGAGAAGGGATTTGAGGTTGAAGAGAACAAGACTCATGGCCTACTGCAGGATTTTTTTACCACCTTGATTTGTTTCACTCCTGACTGCTCAGATCTAGCCTGCCCTTAGGCCATGCAGTGTGCTGATCAGCACAGCTCATACAAGATCAAAATGAAAGCTGGAGGTGCAGGAGAGGTAAATGGTAATGAATGAATGGTAGCACGATTTTCTATGTCAAAAACATCAAAGCTTTATATTTTTGGAAAAGTACTTTTCCCTTTAAATTCTCACACACTAGAGGAAGCTGTAATGGACTAGGAAAACCTAAACTTCTGTAAGAAATTTTCTCCCGAGAGCACGAAGTAACTGCTGCCAGGACATTGCATAACCAGGCATAAAATGAAGCAAGCTACTGAAAGTCTTCCAATCACTCGTATTTTAAATAGGAAAGTAGAAAGGGGGAAATACCAAAGCAAAGCTTAGTTATCTACTAGGACCTTTAAATATGAAACCTTAATATTAAAATATAGAAAGTGCCTACTACAAAGGGATTTCTTTTACAGGAGCCACATCTGAAGTAGTATGTCCTATTAAGCAGTCAAGCTCAAATGCAATCTGCTCTCAAATGTCATCAGAAGAGCAGTGACTTTCCACCAGGTCTATTCCCTAACATACAGCTGCAGTTTCATCTGTTAAATAAAATGACAAAAATAGCCAGTGAAGGTTTATTGCTCCTTTTGTCCTGTGAAGGCAATGCAGTTCAGAGAGAGGGAGCAGACATTTACCCTTGACTGTAAATCATCAAAACATTTTACAGCTGGTTTAATTTCTGCACATCTACAATGAGATTGCATAGTGACAGTTTGGGGCATAACCATAACACCACAACTCGGCCTCACAGGGAGAAGATTTGACCCTCGGCAACTTCTGTTGTTTATAAATAAAGCCTACTTATAATCTCTCAATTTGCAAGACTGGCAGCTAGGAACAAAATAAAAATGTTATGGTTTTGCTCATTTTAATTGGTTCCTTCTAGTGATTCAGAACCAATAAGAGAGAGAAAACTGCTCTACTACTGCCTTCTTTTTTTGATTTTTTTTTTGGTTTTTTAGAATTTTATGCAAATCCAGCTTTTACGAAAGTAATGGTATGGCATTGTCCAAAATCCAAGCAGCTCTGCACTTTGCAGAACCCCATATGAAAGAAACTAAGCAAGTATCAACCATTTTCGAAATCTGCCCTATCAATCAGCATAGGCTGGCATGAATGCTTATGTTACGTCCAAAACTGCCGAAAGAGTGTCAGAGATAACAGATACTCTCTGCGACATAAAAAGGAAACGATGGCAGAAAAAAATAAGCAAAGTCACAAAACCTGCAGTACTTTCAGGATGCCACAACAAAAAGTGATAAAGCCATTCTACTCACAGTGACTCCAGCTCAGGCCTTTTTCTCCTCAAACCTGGGCAAACTGAAATCCATCGTTTGGCATCAGTGTCAGCATCATGCAGCCAAACCATGCAGTCCAGTGTCTGAAACCCACATTTTCCTTTTCTTTTTTTCTCCAGTATAATATTTTTTTCATTTTTCTCTCCTATTGTCCCTATAGCTTGGGTATTTTAATTTTTCTCTCCACCTCCGAAGCTAAAGAAAAGGTTTTGACAAGAACAGACAAAAATTTCCTTATAATTACATAGTTCCAGAAGCTTAGCTTGAAAGAGAAAACACTATGTCCTTACCATCAGTACAAAATTGCTAGGGTACAAGATTTCCTTAAGAGAGGTGCAGGTTATTTTTCAGATCACGTCATTTGTAGAGAGGGAAACAAATATCTGACACCAAGTCAAGGAAAAATCAGCCTAATATCTTACACGAATCATAAGAAACAGAGTTCCTTTCCTAAAGGCTTACTGATACTATTTTGTTACCATTCCAAACACCATTCAAAGTTCAAGAGCAAATAAACATTTGACTACTTAGCTGCTGAAAAATATTGCTCTACACTTGCAGTAAGCATAATGGATTCAAAACAGAAAGAAAAGAAAAAAAACCCCAAGAAGATACATAAGCAACCACCCCACAAAACAGAATAGATTCTTACTTCAGAATCAGAAGAGATGAATATCACATCTCTCACAATACACCTGTGAAACAACCTACACTTTTCACTATGTATTTCACCACACTTTTTTAATTAAGAAATGTAATGCTTCCAATTTTAGGTTTAAGTAAAGAAGAGCTGTTTTGGCAATTTTCATGTGAGCTGTGAAAATAGTAATTTTAAACTGTTTTGACCTTTCTAAAGTCTTCATATTGGATTATGCTTTCTAGTTGCTGAGAGGATAGAATACCATCTGGAAGGACAGGAGTTGCCATTTTGAAGCTCTGATAGGGGAAAAAAGATGACTGTGAAGCAAAGCACAGGATAAGAAAAGATCAACTCAAGTGTTTTGGAATTTAATTTAAAATTACATACCAACAAAAACTACGAAATTAATTGTAAGTGCTACAACATTAGGTTTTACTTTCTTGAGAAAAATGAACAGAAGGAATCTTCAACACATTCCCATCTCTGGCAACTCTCCCCTTGTTTCTGAAACAAGGTGGTTCAAATACCCATCAGACAGGAAATACAAGCAGTACATCTTCAGAGCTAATAAATTCTGAAACTATTCTCCCTCCTTGACTGCTGATCAGTCTAACTGCATGATACAGCTAGAGGCAAAAAGAAAGCTAGAGAGTTAAAAACTAGATTTTTAGGCTTTAAAAAGACTGAAAGAATTAAAGCAAATTAATCGCTAAAATAGCATCACATAATAGGCAGCTAACAAAACTCCTTTCTTCTGGTAAGGAAGAATGAAAGCTGTTCTCCTAAAGCTGGTTTTCTGAAAGAACTCGAGTGTTTCAACCGCCCTCTAGTGTTAAAATGAATGCATAGGCAAGCCAGAGGAAGGTTAAAAACAAGCTTGAGTTAAGAAATTAATAACTACGGTTTCTTTTTAACCACTGTAAAACTAAAAACTATAGATTTTTAAAATACCAGTGGGCACTCCTGTCTTAACATGAAGCTTTTCAAACCTTTTCTGTAATCTGCAATTGTGCCCCACAGCAGCTGGCTACATGAAACTATGGGAGATCTTTGACTCAACTTCAGCCCTATATTTCTGTGAAAACTGGAAACAGTGCCCAAGGAAAAGTTCTGCTTAATGCTAAAAAAAAATTGATTTATTAGAATTTTAAAAGAGAAAATAATCAATCATCTGTTTCCATAGCCCACAATGTAAGATAAGCAAATACTAAACCTAAAGGAGAAATACTGGCTTTTATAATTCATTTTATTTAAAATAAATTGTGTAAAATACAACCATAGCTGAAAAATTCTCCTTTTCCTCCTCAGGCCCCACACATAAATTTTAATTTGAGTTTAAACAGCACGCAGAACAAGGAAAGCTCAGAGGCAAACTTTCTCTGAAGGTCCTAAATTCCTTTACCAGCTAATTAAGTGATATCTTGATCACCAATAACAAAACAAAGTTAATATGGTGAAAACTGAGAATCCTAAGAATATTAGGTACTTACAGAAGAAAGAGAAATGCTCTAACAGATAAGTTTTATAATGGGCTAAAATAGGAAATACAGATCAGGGATTTAATGACTATGAAAAGAAATCACCACCACGTTTGGATTGCTACATCAAATTCAACAAGGGTTACTCCCAAGGGAGTGAGGGCCCAGTCTAAAGCTGGATTTAATGCCCAAAGTTTATTAGAAACCATCAGAACCCTTATTCATGGGTGGATTTGTTTTATGCAATACAAAGCTTTTACTCTGAGCTAGTACTGACAAAGTTTGCTGCAGAACCAGTGACAGTGTAATCACATCAGGAAAGTGTTGTTCCTGCTCTAATTTATTCTGCTGAGAGAGAAGGGTGATCAGCTCAGCTGTAACACTGTAATAACGCATCTACTCTTCTTTCAGGACTTAGACAATATCTCCATGTGATACCACAGGTGTGTACAACTTCAGTCAGTAATAACCAGAGATTTTCTGAACACAGTTTATGGTGTACTTTTGCCTTTGAAAGATCAGGGATCTTGGGATCCCCGGGAAATCACAGAATCAAGGAGGTTGAAAGGTGGCTCTTGAGATCATACCATCCAGCCCCCTGTTCACAGTGTCAGCTACAGCAGGTTGCCCAGGATCGTGTCCAGTTGGTTTTTGAGTATCTCTCCCAAGACGGAGACTTCGCAACCTCTCTGGGCAACCCATTCCAGTGTTTGACCATGTTCACAGTTAAAAAAATGTTTTTAATTGTGTCCTCTGCCTCTTGTCCTGTCAGTAGGCAGTACTGAGTCTGGCTCCCTCTTCTTCATTCCACCCCCTCCACGAGGTGTTATACACATTGGTAAGATTTTTTTCCCCATTGAGCCTTCTCTTCTCCAGGCTGAACAGTCCCAGCTCTCACTGCCACTCCTTATATGAAAGATGCTCCAGTGCCTTAATAACTTTTGTGGACTTTTGCCTGACTAGCTACAACATGTCCATACTCTTCTTTTGCTGAGGAGCCTACAACTGGGCACAGTACTCCAGCTGTGGCTCACCAGTGCTGAGTGGAGAAGAACCACCTTCCTCAAACTGCTGGAAACGCTCTTCCTAAGGCAGCCCTGAATGCCGTTGGCAGCCTTTGCCACAAGAGTGCATTGCTGGCTCATGGTCAGCTTGTCATCAGCCAGACACTGCAGAGCTGCTTCCCAGAGGTCAGCCCACAGCACGCACTGGTGCATGAAGCAGGTACACATTCTTGGAACACATTTCTGTGCAGATGAAGATGTTGTTGGCGAGCGGGAACAGTCAACACAGATTAATTAGTGACAAATCATGCCTGACCAACTGCATTTGTGGACAATGGGAAAACACTGGACGTCATTTACCTCAGCAAGTGTTTTAACAGTCTCCCACAGTGCCTTTGTTATCCAAGTAATGACACTACAGTCTGGATGGGTGAACAACCAGACAGATAAAATACGCTTGGAAGGTTGGGCTCGCAGAAGAGTGGCTGAAGTTCATACTCTAGGTGGGGGCTGGGCTAGATGATCTTTAAAAGGTTCCATCCAACCCAAACTTTTCTATGAGAAACCTGAACAAGTCCTGTGAAATGGTCACTAAGTTGCTCAGGGAATTAGAGCACTGGGCCTGTCAGGAAAGGCTGATGAAATTGGGCTTCTTTCACTATGAAGGCGTTGGGTAACATAGTAGCAGACTTTCAGTTCCCAAGAGAAGGTTACCAAGAACATATAGCCAGGCTCTTTATGGAAGTATGAGGCTGGAGAACAAGAGAGAACTGAAGCTTCTACAGGACATTAAAAATCACTGCTCTGAGGTATTGGAACAGGTGTCTGAGAGGTTGTGGCATCTACATCCATGTAGATTTTCAAGAACCACCTGGACAAAGCCTGAACAACCTCATCTGAAATCAGCATTGATCTTGCTTTGAGTAGGAGCTGGGCTAGATGACCCCTGTGGGTCCCTTCCAACCTGAATGATTCTGCAAGTAACACCACCTTATAAACCTAAGCACAAAGGAGTCTGGGGTATTGTAGATTTCATGCCCTTTCTGACAGTAACATCACAAATATCGATACTTATTTATTGTTGGGTGCATTTATAAATGCAGTTTTATGAAGTGGTATTTGAAATGGCTTTAACATCTGACATATGCCTATACCAGGGTTTCCTGTTCTACATGCAATGCATAAGGAGTGCTAGCATATGTTTGTAGCACTGAGGAATGTTTGAGCTGCTCACCCACAGCTTATGTGCTTAGTTAGCAGCATTTGTTTCAAGAAATTTTAAAACAGTGTCCCCACTCCCTCCGTATGCTTCCTTCAGCACAAACATACTGATACGGGTACCAAGATGTACAAGGTCATATGGACACAAACTTTTAATCAGGCTGGAAGCAAGTTTTTGGAAAGCTTCCATGACACAGATGGTCGCCACTGGCCTGTGTATCACCACTATAATGCCATTATCCTTACTGTATCTGCTCCATGAGAGCCATCATTAGCATGAAGGCTGCCAGTTGTAGAGTAGTGTCAAGTATCTCATCACGGTAGTCAGTGATGGGGCCCACATTTAATATCATTAATCTGGATCAAAGCTTCATGTCAATCACGAGTGAACTTGCTGACACAAACTTTGAGAGCAGCAATAACCCAGCAGGGCCAAACCAAATCACTGCCCGGAATGTAGAGTCTGATGTAACACTTGGCTTCGAGTTGCTCCCATGACTCTCAGTTACACATACAGTAACAGTCACCCACATTACACAGATACTTTTGTTCAGCAGTTTTGTGAAATCTGTCAAAAAACTCAATGCTGTTCACACCAGTATCAGCAGTAGGCATTACATCACAGTAAGCACACTGGATCTTTGAAGCACAGTTAAATATTTAGGAAAAAAGACAAATACAGTTTTAAAGCAGAGAATTATGTTTATAAATATTTGATAGGAATGTCAAAGTCTCTAAAGGAGACCAGAGTTCATAAAGTACAGAAGTTTCAAAATCACTTTGGTCAGCTACATACTTCTGTGGCAGTGCTGCTGCTTTAAGCACATTCTCAGCATGATAATACAATTCTGCTGCATGGGCATGCTCATATACAACCAGCACATGTACTATCCTTTGGGAATCTCTGGGTTCATATAGCATCTAATCTGACAGCCACCCACTTTTACAAAACGACTCATCTAACCCCAAGGCAATTTCCCATCATCTTTGTTGACCATCCCACAGCTGAGGGCAGACTAATTCCCCAGGGGCCTGCAGCCTGTTTCCTTTCATTCCTTTTCCTGACACTCCCTTAATACACTCTCATTTCATGACAGCAGTTACTGAAATGGGAGGGAAATGTTTCCATTTTTGCTGAATAATAAGGATGCCTCCAATCAAATGTGACAACCTTCATGTCACATGGTGATGCAGTCATGTCCTGTGTCCTTACAGTACCAGAAAGTCACCAGTTCCCACAAACTTCCTATTTGTGGGCACTGTGGTCAGATCAGAGCAGATACACCAGGATGCACAGACTGTTGGTGCCTCACTTAAGAAACTATTAGATCAGTCTGGAAATGCTGAGTGCTATGGTCAAACAGGAAGGGACGAGAAAATCCCTAACTGAACTGAATAGGTGCAGAATAGACTTAAGAGCTGAAACCAGATATTTAACATCTCTCACCATGTAGGATTTCTTGTGTATTATCCTTGGTATTTGCTACCTAACTGTATGCCCAATCTGGTTTAAATGCACTTAACTCACAGCCCTTGTGAGTCATCACCTTGATGACGACTTCCACAATCTACAGTGATGATACAAGGTATGACAGGAACCTCACCATTTTCTATCAGTGTTTTTCCCATCTCTGAATTTCAGTGAACCTCCCCATGTTTCTTTTAAGAATCTTGGGAGACTACCAAATTAAAAGATAGGACTACATGTATAATAATACTAATTTTCAATTTTGAGTATTTCATATGTCTGTTCTAATTGGGTATCCATGGAATTACGATAATGCAAACAAAAGTGCCTAAGGTGAATTAACAGATGTTATTTTGAAACAAGTGTACACAAACAGATCTGCAGCTTTCTGTAAATCGAGGGGAACAAAGAGTGGACAAAGTCACTATGCTACCTATCCCAGTGTTGAAGATTAGCTTTTTCTCTCTCTTTACACACCCTCCCTCAAAAAAAAACCCCCACTAAATTCCATGCCCAAACTGCTTTATTTCTTTGTATATTCGTCTCGTATTTTCTCATTCATCAAAAGTTAATCAGCCTCATTTAATATATTTCAAATTGGGAGCTCAGGATGCTTTAACAAACAGGAATTTGTCTGAGCTTGGCTGGATTCCCTCAACTGCACACTCATCCACCAGTTGTAGATGACTGGTACTAGCCAACTGTAAACCACTGTTCCTGAACAAGTAACAATTGTTAAAAAAAAAAAAAAAAAAATTAGAGTTTAGGCTATGTATTGTTCTGTGCTGCTATCAAAGGAAGCACTCGCATGAAAATACAAAAGCAGGAAACAGTAAAAACGTGCGTTCTGTGGCACCAGCTCTTTGCCAGCTTAAGTCTTCATTGCACAGTGTATCACACCAATAAATAAAAGGTGCACTGTGAGCAGCTTTAAAGCAAAAACAAACAACAAAAGAACAAAACAAAAATCAAACCAACCAAACAGCCACCTCCCTTAGCAAAAAAAAAAAAACAACCCCAACCAGCAGACTGAAGACTAAAGCAGTAAACAATTGTGACAAGTAAAAAATTTTAACAAAGGTCAGTGTTGTCCCTGAGATTTTTCTTTTAGCCATTAGCTTTGAAAGCCAAACATATACAAATGTCAGTAAATGCAAAGGGCAAAAATTAGTACTCTTATACAGCCATATTCACTGGCTTTCCAGAAATTATCTTTTTTTTTTTTAATTAAGTAACAAGAATATAATAATAAATTAACAAGGAAAGTTTCCAGCCTGCTGATTTACTTATTAAAAACTGCAAAATATCAATATTCAATTTACTCCTGGAGTCCTCCTCCCATCTTGCATGTCTCTGGAATGACCCAAACAGCACTAAGTGTCATAGGTGTGGCCAAAGACCACGCTTGCCACTTTTTTGCTGCGAGGCACCCAATGTGAAAATCAGCTCTTAGTACATCTTTACTTTCTAGCAGGTGAACAGAACTTAGAATCCCAAGCCACACGAAAAAAACCCAACAGGTTTAATAACACATATATTAAGAAACACCACTCACAACACTGAAAGGTGAAATTGTATAGTAACTTACAGCACTGTAAGTTTGATGTTAATTGTAAAATATTAACATCAACACAGTGAAAAAAAACATATAAGTCACAAGACACAGCCTTCACCAAATTCTTTTTGACTATTTCTATATTCTTTTTGGTATGAACAAGACATGTAAGAAACAAGTAGGCAGTGCTGTTAGAGAAGCACATAACACTTAAATTAGATACATAAACACTTTTTAGACTAAAAATAAATCTTCAGAGACAATATAAACTAATTGTTAGACTTCACATTTTTTAAACAATGCTTATAAAAAGGCAAATACATTTTAAAATCAAAACCACTTTTAAAAAATGGCAGCTAAAACGACTTAGTTTTCTGTTTTCACCTTAAATAGCACAAATATTTTAAAATGTTTACAAAATTATTCTGACTAAAATATATGCATTATGATGAGTTCTGCCGAGTAACTGATATTAACATACTTATTTTCAGCAGTGTTACATAACAAATCCATCATCCTTTAGCTTGCTTAGGCTGAGAATAATCCAAAATAACTACAGTGTCAACACTGTGTGTAAACACTCATGTCACAGGCAGAGAGAGCCCCTTGCAAAGTCTGACTGTGCTTTAAGCTTACTTTCTTCCCAAATTCAACCTAATTTTTCCGTAAGGATGAGTTTGTGCTTTCGTAACTGCTCTACACAAATCTGTGTTATCTGTCCTGCTCAGAGTAACAGACATCAAATTCCATTTCTGTTCTTAGCCATGCATGGCACACTCTCCATGCCCACAGCATCTCCTGTCATCCTTACCACTGCTAGCAATGTACAGTCAAGCCTGATTTAATGCGCTTCCCTGGAACAGAAGGCAAAAATAGACACACGAAGGCAAACCAAATGCTAACAACCTTGGGTTCAAATTTTACCCATCTTGCATAGCAGCAAAGAGGCCACCTCAAAATGTTTACTGCTTTACCTCCTCTTGGTCCACGTGACAGGCTTTTGTCGATTCCTGTGTCTTTCAGCTTCCATCTGACTTTATTGCCTGGCTTTGTTACCGATTACCTTATCAAACCCCAAAAAGGTTTTGTCAACCCTCAATTCAATCAGTTAATTGAATCGGGGAAGGTTCTGGGATTTGCTTGATGCAGACAGACCACTTGGAAAACAAGTTTCCTGATGAGTTACTTCAGGGAATCTCTGCATGAGCCTCTGAAACCCACTACTGAGGGCAAATTAGAGGAAATACAATACAACAGCCTTTCCATCTCTCACATCCTGTGCTCTATATAGCAATAGTGCATTTATGCCATATATTTTCCATTAATAATACTGCTTTGTGTTACCTGTCCTCAGATCAAATCCTAGCTAACTGACTATTTGTTACCTAACTCCCTCATTTTCCTTCTTAAACATTCCTGGAGTGACGACTTTAAAACAGGAAACATTACCAGGTCAATTAATCTCCATGTCAGCCTGAGGGCAATACAGAGGCAGGCAGTGAAGGAACTGGCAGGATGGCAAATATAAAGCAGCTGAGTAGCCTAGTTTAGTCAAGAACTGCACAGGGCTGAGCACAAGCTAACAGACTCCCAGTACTGCCCCTGTAGGAACACACGAAGGAAGAGTGATTAATTAGCTTGATGAAAGGGAAAGGAAGACAATTAACATCTATTCTTGATACCTACATATATCCCCAACATTTTTTCAGAAGCACCAAACTGTCAGCCCAAGCAATGGGCTCGGCAATAGCCCTGGCAATGACTTCTAAACCCATAATTATACACCATACAAAAAGTATCCAGTGTATCAGGAACATACTTCTGTGCCCCAGTTAGGGAGAAACCCACCTGCCTGAGGGGCACTCAGCTGCCAGAAAATCTGCAGCAACTGAACCGAAGTGCCAAGAAACACATTAACAAGGAGCAATTTGGTATTGGCTCTACAGAGGGCTGGGAAGTTTGATGTTTTTTCCTCACTGCCATCTCTAACCTCTGTGATATTACAAATGCTTCTGCTCAGTGACAGAAAGGGATGATGGGGGGAGACCAGGGCTTTTTCAAATGATTGGGAGGGAGACCAGGGCTACCTGCATGGAAGTAGTGCAGCTCCTGAAATTCCCACCTACGCCCACATGAAGCTACAGATCTCTCTGCTACACTGAAAGAAACCATTCAGGGATTGCAAGAGCAATAATTTTATGCAAAAGAAGAAAAAGAAAGAACCCACTGACAATGGAAGTTTTGGTACTCTAGTAAGTTCACTTTCTTGGTTCCTTAAAACAAATACACCTGACGATTCATTCATAGCCTCTCTGAAGCTACACTAGTATGATATACCAAGCAGAAATTAATAGTTGGGTAAACAACTTATATACAGCAGCCAATAAATCAGAAATCAGAATTTAGTATATAGAGAGCCTCCAGCAGAAAATGTTAAAAGTCTGATAGTAGAAAAACTGAAAACTACTGCATTAAGAAATTGAATTTAGGTCACAGGTGTCCAACAGGCTATCGTATGAACATATACACAGCACTACTAAAAATGAGGGGGTTTAGTCCAACAGGCTATCATATGAACATATACACATCATTATTAAAAATGAAGGGGTTTAATTTCATCACAGAGATGCAGACAATATCCTGCACGCAACAAAAACAGACACCATGAAACTGGTCTGACCAGAGAGACAGACGCCCCGATTCCTTTCAGAGGCTGCCATACTCAAGAACTGCTTTATGGAAGGCAGCTGCAGATCACAGCTCAGTGGGAGCTTGGTGTCAAGCAATAGCACAACAAGCTAAGGAAGAACAGAAAATTGTACTTCATCAGTGATCACATTCCTCCATGCCTTCTCTCAGATGATAAGCAAGTAAGAAACAGCCTCACCCTATCTTTCATAAGGAGATTTGGTGACACGTCACTAAGGACTCAAGTGAAAATCTGTCTCTTTATTAAAAAACTTTAATAAAAATCCACCCCTGGGAGAGGGCCACGAATCTGATATTCCAAGGGAGCAGAAGTAATAAGAAAACATGTTAATTAATGATGCGGACAAACATTCCAGGTTCAGGCAACCTGAGAAGAGACACCGATTAATTCAGCAGTATCTGTGGGACAAATAATATTCCTTTCCCCATAACTAATTTTTCTTTTGCCAGTAGGGTGCTCTCATATATGGGAATTTAAGTTTATGGCACATTAAAATTTAGCTATATCATATTACTTAGTAACTTACAAGACAGGATCATTTACAATTCTGCCTCAAAACCTCAGAATCCAGTTTAAAATAGAGATTCTGTTTTAAACAGAGACTCTGTGAATAAAATTACCCTGTCTTGGCCAAAGGCCAACCCCAAGACCATTGCAACTTTCTTTTCCTCAGGCTACCTTAGCATAACTTCTAAAAATGTTCCTGAAGAGGTGATCTAACATCATCCATTTAATTGGACAAGTTATACTCATGACAAAGAACAGAGACTGCTGCCAAGAAATCATTCAAATCAGATATGAACAATGTGTTGGTCCAACTGTGGACACCCCAGCACACTTCACACATTTTACAAATATGCACCTTTGGCACAACTGGGTCATCAAGTTATTTCTGTGACTGTAAGGCATCCAAATAAGTTAACGAAATTTCTTCTCTTTTTTCATCTCTCTTTTTCATCTTGCTTGTCTGATCTTATTTTGAATAAAACTTTACAGCTTGTATTTGTACAAGTACTTCCCAGGCCCTCCTCTCTGCACCTTACTCTGCTGGGTGCAGTATAACGAACTTGGGAGCAATGACCCTGCTCACAGTCCAAAACAAAGTACACAAACGACTTATCTAGAGTGGCTGCCTGCCAAAAACATACCATCACAAAGCATCTCACCAACTGAACACCATCTCCACTACTCAGTCTAGGTCTGAGTTCTCTACTGAGCAGTTTCCTGCAATACCTTTTGTAATACACTGTATTTAATTTTGAGTGATGAGTAGCAGTATTTCTCTAAACTTCAACACCACACACTAGCAAGGTATTCAATCACTTCATTTTAACAACAATTTATTGTTCAGTTTCTAGAAATTCAAGTCTGACAAGCTTTTTAATATGAAAGAGAATGTTTCATAGAAAGCAGAAAGCACGTTTCCCATTCTCTTCAGCATGCCCAAGTCCTATCTTCTTTGCAGAAACGGACAACTTCGAAAAGAAAATCCCTGAATTAATGGAAAAGAGTATCTGAAATCTAGTAGCCAACACTGATCAGCAAGGTAAAGAAAGTGATGTAATTTCTAAAGCACCATTAGAGATGGGATGCTAATTTTTCAATCTGCTGTGAAACTGATTGCAGGAACATAATGGAAAGGGGAAAAAATTGCATATTACTGTCAATGCAAAAAAAATGTTTGAAATATCCTATTTATCTTCCCCCTCTAAGGAACTTAGTCTTTTGTACTCCTTGATGATGTGAATCACAGATCGGCATTCTGGGAATCAAGCTTATTCCCATTTAGCAGTGTAATATGATCATTTGGCATAATTAACATATGATATTTCGTTACTGCCATGGACTTGGACCAGATGTGAAATGTAAATATTTATCAAACTGTACATCCTAGCGCCCAGTGCTACACAATGCTGTAACTTGAGACACTTACTTGATTTGCTTTCTCTTCTGGGGACAGAGTTAAGGCTGCTGTGGGAATTCTCACTTTCATAACATGAGGCAGTTTAAACATTATAGATAATGTTACATTAATTTCTGCAGTATCAAATTTTAAAGGTGTGGAAACAAGATGAAAGAGCTCACAGTACAGCAATAATTTCAAGTGGCACAAGCATGAACAGAAAGAAAACTCCTGGAACAAACAACAACCATGTGAATCTCCCCCAGCTATCTTTTCCCTAGTGTACTCCATCATCCAGCTTTCCCAGGAGACAGGAATCAACAGAGCACCATTCTGTATGATTCAGAATATGGCACATGTGCAAAAAAATAGTCAAAAAACTCACTGCAAGATGTAAATACATAGCAGCCCTAAGCAGAGACATTTTATGACTAAGCCGAGACTCTTTATAACAATCTTAAATTCTACAGCATGAAATTTTATAGGTTCTTTATCTTACATACTGAAACATTGTGTCTCATCTACTAGAAATACAGATGTTACCTGTATCGATGCCTAACACCCCCAACTATCTCTTCATTCTCTGTCTTGCCACAGAAATACCTGAAAGCTATTCATGTCCATGCTGGTTTTGGCTGGGGTAAAATTAGTTTTCTTCACAGTGGCTGGTATGGGGCTATGCTTGGATTTGTGCTGAACACGGGGTTGATAATGTGGAGATGTTTTTGATATTGCTGAGCAGGTCTTACAGAGAACCAAGGCCTTTTCTGCTTTTTGTGAGACCATGCTGGCAAGTTGGGGGTACCTGGAAAATTGGGAAGAGATACAGCTGGGACAGGTGACCCAAACAGACTAAAGGGATATTCCATACCATATGACATCACGTTCAGTATATAAAGTGCAAGGAAGAAGGAGGAAAGGGGTGACACCTGGAGTGACGGTGTTTGTCTTCCCAAGTCACCTCAGTGGGAACCTGCTCTCCTGGAGATGGCTGAACTCCTGCCTGCCTGGGAAGCAGTGAATTAATTCCTTGCTTTGTTTGTGTGCATGTCTTTTGCTTTCCCTAGTATTTATCTCAATACACACATTTTCCAGCTTTTACCCTTCCAGATCTCTCTCCAATCCTGCAGGTGATGGGGTGAGTGAGCAGCTGCGTGGGGTTTGGCTGCTGAGTGGGGTTAAACCACAATCATGTCCAATATCAAATACATCAAATATATTTAAGCTAGTTGTATAACTTGTATTAATGCATCTTATTACTAATTTTTCTCTTGGAAACACATAGATCCTACAAATGAAATTTTCCACAGCAGTTCGACAATAGAACTATTGCCTTGACATTGAAAAATCCCTCTCGGTATATTTCTCAGTTTTCTTTTCCATAAACAGTATCCCAAGGCTGATGTATCTTTGCCATATCCCCAGGACTGGGCCATTGTGTGGCATCACCTGTAATGATGATTTACACAGGTGTAAAGGAAAGCTTCAGCATTCTTTTATCTTAGCCTCACCTAACATATTCCTGGCTTTTTCAAATTGCAAAGAGATTCTTTTATTTCACAGACCATAATCTCTTATCACTCATCCCAAAATGTACAACAGCAGATGTTCTTTGCCTGCAGTTGTCTTTACAAGTTTTATACAGCAGCACAGAAGTATGAAATAGTTCTTGGCAAGCCAAGTGCAAGAGTGGACTATTATCTCTCTGTTGCTCTTACTGCTTGGAGTTACCAACCTGCACTCCTTGCAGCCTTTGGCAGAACACATGACATTCAGCAGAGAGGTGGCTCACACTTTTTCTTTTCCTAAAGGAGCAAGAATTGCTTCTACTATGTCAGAAATGTAATGAAAAGTAGGCAGTGCCATATCTTCCACTCACTTCTAGCCAAGGCTAAATCCCTTTAGAACACAGGGAATGTAAAAACACAAAGCAATAGGCCTGCAGCTGTACTAAGAAAACTAACCCCAGGGTAACAGTGGGTTCCTCCATGACAAGTCTGTTTTTCCAACCCTTTATAGAATAGGATGTTTCCTTCACAGAAATCTTACTTACTTGAAGTAAATGGATGTACGTCAATGAAAAAGTCACAGACCAAACCTGAAGGGAAGAAGAAGAAGAACAAAATTAATTTTTTTGCCTTTTGGACCCATTTCCCACCACAAACGTAATTAACTTAGGAGGACAGAAAGGAGAGATTGAGGGAGAAAAGAAAAAAGACAACAAACCCAAACAAAACCCAGAAAAAGGTATGTCAAGTTCCACCTGCTTCTGAACAGAAGTAGTAAGTCTAAACCCTAGTCTCCAGGGCACAATATACTGATTTTATCTGGACTTGAATTTAAATAATAGCAATAGGCAAAATATTAAAACAGATTTGCAGAAACTAAAGGGAAACCAGAGATCACGGGGAAAAGCAAAAGTTGTGTGCCAATGAATTCAGAAACACTAACTGGAAACATTCAGTGCTTCGACCCCGTTGAACTTAGGTCCCCCATTATCACCATGACACCTGATGACCTGCCTACAGCAGGAAAAAAAACAGAAATTAAGAAAGACCTTTTCTGATGAACCATCCTACACTAGCCCCCCTTTCTGACTGGTCTCACCTTTGCTTCTGGTACAACAAAACATTGCTGGAGTGAAAAATCACACAAATCCACACAGCGTAAAAGCAACCTACATTCTCCAATTCATACTGGAACTTTTAGGGCTGTAACAACACCACCCTAATGTCAGAAGGGTGCTACAAAAATAGCAAACTGACCAGAGTGAGACTAGGACTTCCGCCAGCCACATGGAGGAGACACAGAACAGTACCATCTCCAGTGTTTAAAAGCCCATCAGAATTATTGCAGCTGCATACAAGAAAAAGTACAGACTGATCATTTAAAAAAAAAAATTGTGATTATTCACCAAACCTGGTCGCCAGAAATGTTTCCACTGTTCCACTGTTGTTGATTTTTAAATGAATGCTTTCCCATGGCCTGCTTCACTGTGTCAAGTAAGATAATGAAACCCTGTTGTTGATTTCACACAATTTACTTACCTGCTTGAGCACATGGACACCTCAACATAACATGCACATCAGTTCTATATATCTTACTTAAAGGGAAATAATCCTATATGAGCACTAGGCTCATCACTGATGTCAGATTCTGTGTCAAGCACACGCAGAAATCCCCCCAACCTAACTAGCTCCCAAAAGACAAAAGTGACAACAATACAGAAGTCAAATGTGATTCAGCAATAAATAAAAACTGATTCAGCAATAAATAAAAACTGGGCGAAAAAAAATCAAGAATTAAATAATCCAAGTTTCCCACAGTTCCACTCAGAAATGTTGGCTAGTTAGTCAAACTGATGTCACACTCAGTATGCTGTCAACCACATTTAGAGATGAACTTCATCCACCACTGATGCAAGACTGTTACAAACACAGCATGATCTGTAGCAAATGCAGAAATAGTCTGAGAGGAGTACTTCAAGTCATGTTATCCAGTGACAGACAGCAGTCCTAGTCACATCAGAAATACACTGATTGGCTTGACAAAACCAGGTCTATGCAGTAAAATTAAGAAAGGAAAATTAAATACTTGCAAGAAAACTGTTAGAGGAAAGAGGTCTTGCTGTTAACACTGACAACAAACTCAGAGAAACAAGAACCTTCTGACAGGCCACAAATGGCGAGATGAAAATTCACAGGCAGATGAACTGAAGAGCTCAGTTCATGCCCCCCAAGACTCACTACAGGGCTCAGGTAGGTACAAGGTTGCTGCAATGAACGATGATGTAAGGAACAGCCACTCTGCACATCCTTCAGAAATTTGCATCTCTCACCATGGTGTCTACAGGAGTAGGGAGCTGTACTCAGCAGCCAGGCAACCTGTCCAATTCACAGTTCACAGCTCAGGGATGTAAGGAGACAGGTCTACCTTTCAAAGCATAAGTCCTACAACATGAGAGCTAGCAAAACCGAGAAGAAAATGTAGATCTTTTCTCCTTTAGAAAGCTCAGCGACTGGTAGACACATCTCCTGACAACTGTTAGGTACACCACCACACTTCATCCTCTAAAATAAAGCATACTTGTCTTTCAGTTCCTCAAACCATGTCCCAGGGGCAAGAAAAGTCAGTTTGCTTTTGTAAATAGGTGCCTTGGACTAATGTTATCAGCACCAGGTAAATACCTACTTTGGCTGCCACTGACAGTTTCAAGTTTGCTATGGGGATATTCTGCACCTGAAGTATGGGATGGGTGGATTTTATCAACAAAATTAAAACCTACATGTCAAACCACTTTCAGATCTTTGAAACAGAAATTGCACTGTCTAGTGATCCAAGCAGAAAGAGCCTGATAGCAACCTTCTACTGACTTAAGAAGAACACTGAGCACAGAACATAACCTCTCAGTGTCCCTTAAACTGAGGGACACTGTAGCACCTCTGAAACAAACATGAGACTTAAGAAGATTTTCAGAAATCACTTTCCAATTTTAAAAACAAATGAATACTATTTGTTAAAGCAGAAAGAAAGGTGGGGATTCCTGCACAAAGCAACATTTCTCTTTAAAGAGCTCTTTAAAAAGCAGTTCAGAAAAACAGCTACATATTACTTGCACCAGTTTTGTTTCCCTTGCTGTAGTTGAACGTAGAAACAGCAAGGAAAAAATGGACTAAAGACAGCAAAACAGAATATGTGATTCTCTTACCATAGAATGAACTTCCTCAGCTTCTCAAAGAGGAATTGACAGCAAACAGAATAAGAAGGAAGAATTGAAGATAGAGACTAAAGAGCTGGGAAAATCAAGCTATGATGAGACACAAGCAGGACTTTCTGCTTTCATAAAAGAAAGCAAGATGCAATAAGGACTTCTTTGGAGAGTAGGAAAGAGAAGGTGAATTTGTTAAGGAAAACGGACTGCTTTCAAAGAGGTGTCTTCAGAAATTATTTTAAGAAAAACAGAATGAAAAGGGGAGAGTTTCTTGTTTAAGTTTTGGGAGATACTTTGTGGTAACCATTCGCCAGGAAACTGTGGGATAACATGGAGCTTGGAAAACTGAAAGGCATGCAGATAAATTTACATTGGTGTGGGAACTTAAGACACTGTTTGGTTTCATTTCCTCCTCCTGGTTTTCCCTAGAAGATCCCCTGTCTGCTTCACAGTCCTTTTCACTTTGCCCTCTGTATAACTGAAATACAGAGAACACAATACGAAAGCTCCTATTCACAATGAAGTTTCTTCCTCTACAAATAGTCATATCCCTCTATGGATCACTGGTCCCAACAAGTACTTTTACCATGGTCTTCTTATCCTAATCTATGACCATATTCACCTGAAATACTGTCCTGGGCCTTCCCTGTTAGCCACCTGAAACAGGAGAAGTTTTAGAGTGTAGGATTTATTCCATCTTCCATCCTGAGTGGGTGTGAGGGGAATATATTGGAAATTTTCCCAGAGCTGCAGGTTTTCCCTCTTGCTCTTTATCTTTGATGGCATCAAATACCTCAGTAATAGGTATCAACACTCCCCATATCTGCCTGTGGTGCTGTCCACAGTGACCCAGCTGCTATGAATGCAAAGTCTTCCCTGTCCTGCTGCTTTCTCCATGGCTGGGAACCAGATCAGCAAGAGCCTTTTCAACACTCAGAGCCACTGTTACTTAGCAAAACTTCGTGAGACAGCACAGCAGCACTGGAGAGATCAAAATGCCCTCATGTATGAAAGAGAATAACTTTATTTATATTTGGAAGGTTTCCTTTACAGGCTTTTAAGCCAGCCATTTAGGTTTTCATTTTACGAGGAAACACGCTCCCATCTGCATGTTAGTACAGGTCTCTTCTATTGCCAGAACCATTATCCCATTCCCCTAATGGTACTTTGTCCACATGTATATAAATATATATAAACAACACTGTGCAGACTGTCCTCCAGTGGAAACAACACACTAGACATTCTTAGAAAGTTGCTTTCTATCCTTCAAAACTTCAGCTGCACTTTCTTCAGACAAAGTCAAGTAACAACCCTCATTCACATATGCTTACAGTCTTAAAATAAAATGGAATGCAAAGCTGATTTTGGGATAAGTATATATTTAGGAAATCAAGGAACTGTCTAAAATAAAGCTAGCTGAACATCCTGGGCAGAACCACTTTACACTCAACTGTATGCAGAGTTATGGGTAAAAAACAGCAACAGACACAGAGAAAGGAAAATATGCTTTCAAAAGCATTCTTGAATTATTTAATCTCTAGAAATGTGCAAATCAAAATAGAAAGTCTCCTTGCCTGGGCTCACCAGGAGTTTTGAGCACGGCTGCAATCACCATAAAAAAGTGTTTGTCAGCATACTGCCATAAGGCACTTGAAGAGACAGCACTGACCACCCAATTGCACAAGACAAGGAACTTGGGTTAGTAACACTAAGTACGCACTGCTGTCTCTCAGGCTTTGCCCCTCTGTAGCCATCTTCATTTGGAAATTAGTAATGATTACCTAGAGGCTATAGAGAACAGTGCAGCCCCTGAATAGGGCTAAACCTACCATCTAGCTCTGTCACATTTTCCTTTCTATGAGTTCTCCCCACCAGTGTTCTAAAGCCAGGACTCCTTCAACTCCAAGTCTTGCCTCCCTCAATCCTTCAGGTCAAATTAATTTCACTAGGAGTAAGGACATCAAATACAGGAAAGTTCACAGAGCCCTCTGTTATCTATGATTTGCACTGATCCCTGTTCCCCAGGACAGAGTCTCAAAATTCTGAGCTAAGTCTCCTTCAGACTTGCTGGGTGTGCCATTTCAGCATTCTGCTCTGTGTACCACCTCATCCTTCCTTTTCAGCCCTTCCTCCCATGGGAGGGGTCCAGATTTCCTCTCCCTTAGCCTACTGCCTTCTCAAGGTTCCTCCCTTCCCATCCACTCCTCCCTGAGCTCCTTCTCCAGTCTAACCCTGCCTCCCCCTCAGACATGCCACATATGGATAACGCAGCTCTCGTGGTCCTATGCTTGCATGAGGTTGATATACTTCATCACAACCTTATTTTAAGTTTACACAGACCAGCCCAAGCAATTGTAAATCAGTGAAGACCGCCCACAGCAAAGGCAGCTCTACTTGAGCAATATCAGTGTAGAAGCTAAAGCTCAGGTAACACAGTTCAGCTGATTCTAGAGACATACAGTGACTCGGCCTCAAAAATGTAACCGGCTTTTCACTAGTTAATGCAGTTTGTTTCCTCTTCTGCATTTGTAACAGGGATCATGGAAATAAACACCCTAGCTATTAGTCACTTCCACCTTCAGAAATATCAGGCATTAGAACAGCTTGACAGTGTTTGCATTAGAAAGGAGAACTCTGAGAGCAAAAGGGAAAAGTGCTTTCAAAAGAACTTTAATAAGAAAAGTTTTCCTGTTATACCTTTGGAAACAAGGGTTAATTCAAACTTCAAGTCTTTTAAATTTATGTTACTACTTCAGTGTAACCATAATATTACAACATCATATTCACATCACTGCAAAGAAATGCTAAGCTTAATTAATACCTTTGTCCACTTAAAGGCTTATTGGAGCATATTTTTCATGATTTAGTCTGCCTCATCTGCCTGGAGCTATCCCTAGAACCTGCCTGTCTGTTTTATACTCTTGATTTTAAAAGCTTTTCAACAATAGATTTTTTTCCTTTTCTACTGTGCTTGCAGACAAGCCAAAAGCAGCTGAGTTCTGCCCAAGGATCACGCCTTATTCTACAAACTCTAGCCCTCATGGCTGGCATTGACAGTAATGAATGCAAGCGCTTGGAATATCAGAAAAAAAGAAAGAAAAAAAAAAACACAAGGAAAGGTGAGGTAGAGTTTGAAAGGCATTTAAGCAACAGTGCTGTCTAACCGTGCTAGCAGACAACCCACACCTTTCCTAGAAACACTTGTGCAACGAGGAAAGCATCCAACACCTTTCACTGGAGAGCAACGTCTTGCCTCATCACAAACACACCGCAGAAAACAAGTCACTGAACCAAAGGAAGTGATCCAGAAGATGGATTTAATGTTTCTTTCTCAGGAAACATAACACTGACAGAGCAATGCATGTTTCATCTGAGAGAGGCTACAAATGGTCTCTAGAAGTCAGTTTTAGGAGACCAGGAGAGATAAACAGAAAGCACAGAGTGCACTAGTGATAGCTCTTTAGAGTCCAGTAGAGCACCTTATTACACGAGTAAAATATAAATAAGGTTGTATCTTCCCAATGAGTACTTCTCCTCAAAATTAAATTCTATCATGCATTGTACTGAGTGGAGAGAAGGCACTTTCTCAGCACATCCATCCCTACTTTACAATTTACAATTTCACTGCCACGTAGAGAAGACCTATTTCTGATGCACTCACATTTTCTGGGTATTGATAAGCTGGCCCTACCAGAATTGACTCATTCCTAAAATCTGTTAAAAACCATGGCACAAATGGGGAAATGGTCTGCTGAACCTGACATGTTTGTTCTATTTTCTAGAGAATCAAAGAAGGTAACCTTTAGGTAAGAACTCTTCCCTGATCATAAACTGTCTTTCTTTTAGCACCTTGTTTTATTGTCATCACATTCCTACATGAATTTTGAAGGAACATTGTTTTGCCTATTTCAGAAAGCATCTGTAAGCAACATCATGCCAAAAAGGTACTTTGTACCTTAAGAATCACTAAAGGAAAGCAAGTTTTCAAATACAAAGCATCCCTGTGACCACACACACACACACACAGAGCAGTTCAATATAAACTCCTAGCATAGAAGGAACATTTTTAATTTAATTTTTTTTAATTCATCTTAGTATCTTAGCAGCACATCAGCATCCTAAAACCTTTCTTTATTTCTTCATCTGGAGCACTTACAAGTATCACCATAGTTTTACAGACCTCCTTCCTCCTCAAACCAAATGGCTGCTCGGTCTCAGGGTCGAAGAACTCATGCTGGAGCAGGCCTAAGGGGGTTCCATTCTGCTCTACTCAACATAGGGTCAGCTATGAGGTCCCAGGAGGACTCTATTCATTTTAGTCTTGAAAACCTGTGAGGGCAGACAACTGGGCAGCCCGTTACACCACCTGACTGTCCTCGTTGCAGGAAACACTTTCATTACATCTAGCTTGAACTTCTTGTTTCAACCTATATTTGTTGACCCTAACGCAGCCACCATGTACCAAAGTGAAGAGCTTAGCTCTGTCCTCTTGAGAACCTCCTCTTAATTGCTGGAAGGTCATCATAGGTCCCATCAAAGTCTTCTCTCCTCCAGGCTGAACAAGCGTAGTTCCCTGGGCATACGACCCCCATGCAGTACCAGGGCTCTGAGAGCACTGAAAGGCCTTTAAATACACTCATCAGCCTCACATCCATCCCTGCTCTCTGCCCATGGCATCAGGGACTCCAAAAAGCTCTGCCTGGGGCCTTCAGTGCCTGCCCAACATATGCTGTAGGTGTGACTGTCTCCAATCATGCCTCTGTATGGTCATGGGTCCTACTGATCCATACCCTGACCCGTGGTCTTGCTTCCCCCCTTGACCTCAGACCTGCTGCGTCACTGTTGACCTGCTCAGTGGTGGTGGTGTCTGGCCCTAATTACCATCTGTCGGCCTGATCCTGACCTGCTGATCCACATCTGAACTCGATCTTGGACCTGCCTTATCATCACAAACCTGCCTAGTGATCCAGACTCATGCTTGGCACTGGCAAACTCGGTACCACGGGACAAGGCCCTGGCTGGTGGGGCACCTGCCTTGCCAGCTGAGTTACCACATTCAGTTCCCAGCTCCCCATCCCTTACCAAGGGCCAGCTCTTCCGACATCCTCTGGCCACTGATGGTCCTAGCGGCCCTCCACGGGACTAGCTTCAGTTTATCCATACATTTCTAGGCTCTGAGGGCAGAAAACTGGATGCAGTCTGCTAGACTCTGTATAACAAATGTTAAGTGCATGGAGATAATCACTTCCTTTGGTATACTGGCTGCAGTCTTACTAAAATAGCCCTGAGTCAGCTGCCTTCGTTTCCACAGCACACCACCCGCTCATGTTCAGCTTCTTTAAAGCATCTCATCTCTTTTTTTAATGCATCAATAAATCCAGTGATATTCCTGCAACACAGAAAACTAATGGGGCATCAGTCATTTGCAAACAGCACAATTCTGAAACATGACTAAAGTGAAAAACTGAGATGGGTTTTCAATTGTTAAACCCCAGCGCCTCAGGTATGTTACCATACTGCTTCTAAAACAAGCAGTCTCTTCTGCTCAGGGACCAACTAGCTCCATACCAGCTCCCACAGAGCAATACCAAGACAAAGTTTTGGATTCTCTAGTGCAAACTTGCTAGTTTCATATGTGACACAATGCGAAAGTAACTACTCCAAACAGAGCTGCTGCCTCCGTGTTGCTTTGCTATTTTAGTCTGTGGTCTTTCAAGTTTTACTTTTCTTTTGCCATTTTTAGTTTGTGTATTTGAGGAGGAAGGGGTTACACACTAAACATACAGTTGTGTTGGAAATACCCTGATGGACAGGCTGAGGTTTGGCATGCTTTGGAAGAAAATAACTTAAAATAGCATGGAAAGCAAAGACTGTGGGATATGCACCTCTGATAGCTATTTTCTGTTAAAATAACCACAATAGCCAAGATAACACTGACATTCGCAGTTAACCCTCTACCCTGCTCAAAAGACATGAACAGAATCATTCCAACCTCAGAGCTTTGTCTAAATAATGCAGAAGATTCTGCATTAGTTACATTCTCACACCAAGGTCTAATGCAACTTTATTCATGAGAATTAGGTTTAAAGAAAGGGCAGGCACACAAAACCAAGTTTGACATAAGTCTTACAGCGCCATTATAGAAAAGGCGTTGTATGTAGGATTTGCAATTTGATCATCACAGGTCTAAAAATATGAAAGGGAAGGATCTGGAGGCAGATGCTATATTAGCTCCTTGAAGCTTGGGAAAAATGCAAAATGGAAGCAAAGGACATAGAACTATGATGGCTGATTTTTTTTTCCTTGGTGTTTTCAACATCACATTGCTAATTTATCTTCTGACATTTTTAAAGTTATTGAGTGCTAACTTTGTGGCCATATTCTATGCCAATAGAACTCATATAAATGCATTTCTTCAGTGGCTATTATACTTTGCAATTATTCATTTGACTACAAAGGACTCCATCTATCAGCTTAACAAATAAACAATTAAAACTGTTTGTGGCACCTGTTACTAAGAACTTTGCTACAGTAACAAGTTTTGGCTTCCACAGGCAAAGTTTAGGCCCATCAAGGAGTAACAGCACAAACAAACTGTTGGATTCTATTCTCATGGCTGTCCTGGAGAACATTCAACTTTTTTCCCCAGACATGTCCCAGGTAACTTACCCCCGAGTCTTAAAATAGTTCAGTGCAGTCAGGTAGAAAAATCAGGTGCCCCCATTCCTAGCCTTGTGGCTGAAACCATAAAACTATACAGAGTAAAAGCACAGAACAAGAGAGTTGATAAAAGGATTAAGTAAAGAAATGCAGTGTTAGTCACCCTTGTAGTCTAGTTTTTCCCCCAACACAGCATTCTCATACCACTTCCTTCTCTCTGCCCATGAGAAATCTCTGGAGCTAAAGGCCCTTTCGAGAGGCAGAGCTCACGGAGCTCCCCCCTCCCATCAGGAGCACGGTGACAGGCAGATATCCAAGATTCGGCAAGAAAAGTTTCCAAAAGCTTGAACGGAAAAAGGCAAAGTTGGAGTCAAGTTTTACATAAGAAGGGGGAAGGCAAGAACTGCTGGCACCACCTCCACGCGCGGCTGACGAGGAGAGCTGTCAGCCCACCGTGGGCTCTCTCCCCATCGCACCCCGGACCGCAGCCTCTCTCCCGCGGGGACATCTCGGCGCTCCCACCCCCTCACACCCCGCTGAAGACAGAAGAAAGGCAGCCCCCCTCCCGCCAGCTGCGGTGTTCCAGGCGTGTTTTCCCCGGTGGCGGGCAGAAGTCAGTCCCCAGCCGAAGCCATCAGCTCCAGTGAGGGATGGGCACCGCGGGCTCCCCGGCGGAGAGCAGGACCGCGCACGCAGACGCCGCTGGGCTCGTCTCATCCCACTGAACTAACTTTCCTGTTTCCGCAAAAATCACACAGGCACCGGAGGAGAGGGGGGGAAGGGAGGGGGTTACTGTTTCCACCAAACACTCCTCACCCCTACGAGCCACCCACACCCCCATCCCGCCGCATCCCAGCGTCTCCAGCCGCCGGGCCGGCGACCCCCGGCCCCTGCCAGCGCACCCCCCGGCACGCCCGCCACGGCTGTCCCCCGTCATCTCCCACCTCCCACCTCCCGCGGCCGGGAAGCGCCCGCCGGTGCCCGCCGCCCCTCGCCCCCCGCGGCTCACCCGCGCGTCCCTGGGCCGGGCCGGATGGGGCCGAGAGCAGGGGGAGCGGCGGAGGCACGGCAGGACACGGCTCCAGCTCCTGCCAGCGGAAACGGGAGGAGGGGCTCGGACCGGCGCTACCGAGCGGGGAGGAGCTGGGGGCGCTGCCCAGGGGAGGCTCCAGCCCCGCGGAGGAGGGGAGGGAGGGAGGGAGGGAGCGCTGCCGGCCGCGTCCTCCGGCGCACCCCATCCGCCCCACCCTGCGGAGACCCTTTCCCGGAGCTCTGCCTGGAGTCGGCTCTCCCGGGGTTCGCTCCGCTCCTTCTGCCGCCCGCGGGACCCTCCAGGGCCCCCCTCGGGCAGGCGCCAGGAGCATCCCCGGCGCACCCTCCCGGAGTTGGAGGGATGCGCCCGGGGCGGGAGGCACCTACAGCCTCCCTCTCAGCTGCCCCTCTGCCTTGAGGGGCCCGCGGCTGAACGTCTCCTCTGGGCTCAGAATGGCAGTGGTGGTGCCCGCGCCCAACAGGACGGAGTAGGCGCAGCCCACTGGCTCCTGGACCGCTGCTGCAAATGGCAAACCCAGGCCAAGATGCTCAGTGGTGCCAAGCCCGCCACGACTGCCAGTATATTCCTACGTCTTCTAGCACAGAGGGTAGGCATTTCAGAGTGGTCGCCTGAGCTTTCCGCAGTCGCAGCAGGATTTATACACAGGCAGAGGTAGGTCTCTTCTCACAGGTTACAGGTGATAGGACAAAAGGAAACAGCATCGAACTGTTCCAGAAGAGGTTTAGAATGTATGTTAGGAAATATTTTCACTGAAGGGGTGTTCAAGCATTGGAACAGGCTGCCCAGGGAAGCAGGAGTCACCATTCCTGGAAGTATTCAAAAAATGAGTAGATGTGGTGCTTAGAGACATCTTTTAGCGGTGGGCCCAGCAGTGCTGGGTTAATGGTTGGAGTAGATGATTTTAAGAGGTCTTTTCCAACCTTACTGATTATTATCTATGATGCTATGTGAGACAGGGCCATCAGGGAGATCCTTGGAGATCATACAGAAAAGTCCCCACCTGCCTTCCCCTGGGTGTCAGTGGAAGTGCAACAAAAACTTAATGAAGCCAACTTCAAACCCTGTGTCCAGCAGAAGAGTCTCTCAAGTTCTCTTAACACAGCGGGGGAAGATTCTGGCACGGACCACTAAGCAAAATATTGCATGATGGGGAAGTGGCCTAGAATTGGGGCAGAGATGCCTACAGAAGTAGACCAGTGCGGTTATGGACATGGGTCTCCAGAGAGGAACTGTATTTTACAGTGTATGAAGAGCAACTCAAGGCTTTTCCATAAATGTTTTTGCAGAAGGAAGATCTGTTTCACATTCAAAGGTCCCCTGTGTATTCTCATTTCCTTCTCTAGTGCTGCTGCTGCTGTCACACTTCTCAGTTCAAGGGCATGTTCACATCAAATACATTTTCTCATACCTTCTCCATTCTGTCCTAAGTGGATTTTTATAAACTGCCTGGTTCAACAGACTCTAAGCGTCCTGGTGGCAGTGCTGCCAGCAACACAACTGTCATCTGCTGCATGTTTGTTTCTTTCTCCCCGTAAGTATGTGCAGCAGCTCTCTGTTCTTCATTTATTTATGTACAAAAGTACACAAGTGTTGCTGTGTGTTTGCCTTAAAGCAAGCAATGAAGGAAATATGTCTTGCAATGCAGCAGGAGATAAAAAGATCTGTGGAGAGAATTTTACTTGATTCTTTGGTTCTAGACTCCAAAAAAAGGTCAGTCTTCTGGATGCTCCTCTGATGCAAGAACTCCCATTCTACCTGAGAACTGGAAGATCTTCATTTCAGAATTGTTGTCAATCTTTAAGTAACTCACTTTGGAGATAAACAGCTACTTCCTCAGGAGCACAGAAAGTCAGCAGACAATGAGGACATGACAGTTTTGGTGGAGTGTTATTGTTGTTTTGTTGTTTAAGAGAAACAGGACGATGTTGTGTTCTTCACCTGTTGACATAAGCACAAGCAGCTTTTTGCACAGGTATATGAGATTTCTCTAGTTCAAGTCAAAGCAAAATAAATATGTGAAATCAAGTTATCATTTGGCATCTACCTTGGAAAGAAGGTAAAAAAATGCACAGAAAAAAAGATAAAGATATATGGTAGCTTTGTATGAATTTGATCATTTAGGGAAAAGCTTGAGGATCACTGTGAAACTGGGGACTGGAGTGGCTGGTACTGCAGCTGCATCTTCTACCAAGGAGACTGCACTAGTTTGCAGGTCTCTTTTCAATTATACCAGTAAGTTTAGGAAAGTAATCTTCATAGACTTGTGTTTCAGCTTCAGCTAGCTGTCTTATACATGACCAAATCTAGCATGGGAACACTCTGATGTTGTCCATACAGTGAGGAACAGAAAGAGTTGCACCTCAGCAGCACTATACTTGAACCCATGGCATCTGACCAGCAAACCTAAAGGCTACATACAGCTTTTGAGAACAACTTCAAGTAGCTGAATTTGAGGCATCTAGAAATGGATGCACGCTTTGCAGTGTGACTCACAGGACATACCCCCTCTACTGTAATGGCAAGTCTATGGCTTTGGGTCCCAGCCACCAATTTTAGATGAAACAATAACATGGCAAGTGCTGAGTACTGGGGGGAAATTAGGAAGGCTGATAGTCAAAGTCCATGCTTCTCTTTTTAACAGAATGAGATCTTTCATCTAAACTCTCTAGCTTTGCTTTATTCAGGTTCTTCCCATCATTATTGCTATATTGTCCACTTGAAGGTGGTGAGGATGCTTTTCTTTAGTGATGCTCTAATTGTTTTCCCCAGAATAAGTACCAATACTTTTGTGGCTCATTTAAGAGGCCAAAAATGGTATGGATCACAGATCTGGAGTCTTGACTGGTTGCTGAATTAGCGTGTTAAATCACCCAAACGCAGGCAAACATGGCTACCAGTGTAGTAGATATGGATCTGGTGTCCAAGAGATGGATTGGGACTGCACCCCGGTCTTTGAGGTTACTGACAGAGCTGTTATCAACATAAGCTTCTAACTATCATTCCCTTGTAGAGAGTAGCCCTGATCTTGCTGTCCCATTACAAGCATGGAGGTTATCTGTTGCCTCTCTGGTTTTGACGTAGACTGTGCTTGCAGGACCGATGAAAGAGCATGACTCCTGGGCAGCTTCTTGGAGGCTCAGCATATGTTCTTCCTGCCTCTTCTACAGCTCTAGAGCAAATTTGAGGGTGTTCTCACCTGTCTGAATTAATTCTTATTCTTTACTGTCACCACTCAAGTTATTCACCTCCTTCATCTGGTCCAAGATGTCAAAGAACCAAGATAAAAATGAGCAGGTAAATAGGGAAGAAAAGGTCACTGAGAAACCATTCCACCAAAGGCTAAACCAAGTGTGATACTCAAGGAAATAATGATCCTTGGGTCTAGATTATGCAGTAGAAAGAGATTTAAATTCAATCTCTAACTTTGCCTCTAGGCCTACCTACATGTTTTCTTTGTTGGCAATGTCAGCTTTAAGAAGTTCCCACCCCCTCATCACAGATGAATGAGGGAATTCAAATGAACTTGTCTTACCTGAAGTGTTTCTTTTGGCTTTGAAGTAAAGATGAAGGGAGGGCTCCAGTCTTACCTAGTTCTGTGTTGTTCAGACCCATGGTGTGTTGTCTTATCACAGAAGACTATCTTTAAGTGAAATCATTTTAGCAATTCAGTTTGACATGATTCCACAAGCAGATGTAGCTGCACAAATTAGGGCTGATAAATTGAAGCATGTACATTAGGAAAAAAGGCAGTCACAGTTGAACGGAAACTTTTGAGGTGCTTTCTCATAAAGAAGATATTTACATTCCTGTTTTGTCACTTTATCTTCTAATATCTCAGCACTGTAGCTGTGAAAGGACCAGGGGAATCAGCTTTTACTGTTTTGCCCCTTGATTTTACAGCAAGTTCTCACAGGCTAAGGTTAATATTTCTGGTATTTCTGCCCCAACAGAAACTAAACTTGAAAAAACACTGGCATCTTCATTTGTTGTAGGTTCTTTAGAGTTCAATTTAGCCTTTCCTCTTCAACCTAGGCTATCTCTTTTTTTACCTCTGCTGCTTTTTGGTGTTTACTTTATTTTTAGCAAAATTGCAGCTGGCTCTTAGTTCTGATGTACTCTCTGGTTTCTTCTGGTGAAATTCCAAGAAAAGAAGCCTTTCTACAGTCCTTTCAGCCTTTGAAGCATTTTTACATGGATCTCACCCATTCTGCAAGGGGACGGAAGCCTTTTAGGCCAGGCCAAAATTTCCAGTACTCCTTTTGCCTCACAGCTTTATTAAATCTTCTTCATCTGGTAGCCTACATAAAAGCGAGATCTCCCAGACACATGGATTTTCTTTTGGTTTCTCTGCTGAGTTTGAAAGGTAGGTAGATGTCTCTTGCTGACTGTGGTTATTGACACCAAGCAGTTGTAAAGTCCAAGTGCAAGAGTAGAAAGGAATAGTGCCAGGGACTAGTCTTTCATTGTTATTAAGTGGAACAAAAACAAACTGCATGAGTGTCCCTAAATCAACTGCCCAAAGATTCCATCTGTTCCTCAGCCTGTTGGCTTATGTTAATTGTTTTGTTAAATTCTTAAAACTCTACTAATGCAGTTTTATTCATGATCAGCTGATGAACTAAGTAGACTTCTAGGGCTCAGCTCCTTCAGGGACTACTCTATGGGGTCTGCTGTTGTGATCTAAACCTGCAGTGGATGCATGCAAGGTACTCATGTTTGCAGAAGAGTACCAATACACATCACAAGCAATTTTCTATCGCTGGGGTCTTTCTCTATCCTGGCTTCATTTCAAAACGCACTTGTCTGTGTTGGCCAAAAATACTTTTCCCAAGAGTCAGTCTGGTTTTTTTGCTAGCGAGGTTTTATTTGATTTGTTGTTTGCTCCATGCACAGTTCAGAGGTCAGGAAGGAGATTGCATAGGGCCAAAATAGGCAGGAGCATGCATCAGTAATGGACTGTAGCCAGTTGGTGCTGTTCATAACTGTGTGGCCACACTGGCTGGCTGGTTTGCAGAGATGTAGTTAATTCACTCCTGGGTGGTTTGGTCACTTGGCTGTGACTAGCAGTAACACCAGATGGGCACTGGATGGGCAAGAGCAGGCTGTGCTTGCATGGATTTTTCACGTGTAGCACAGAACAGCAGGCATTTCAAGATGCTTTGTTTTCTAGGTGTTTAAAGTACTTGGCTCGTCTTCCTCCAAACTTGACTGATTCTGGTTACCAGCCATGCAGATCTTATGGAAAGCTGTTGGCATCTGTGTTCTGTATCGCTGTTTGGCACTCAGTCATTGAAGGCATTTCTTTGTCTTGGAGAGAGCAGGCAGAGCTGGAACTTTGTGTACAGTATGAAGGTGTATATTTTGCTCAAAATTTTTGTCCTTTACCATCCACTTCTAGGTCCTGCACAGAGAAGGTTAACAGCACTAGCCCTGCACAGTCCTTAACAGCAGACTCTGAAAGTGCAGGGTCTGCAGGGTTGGGGGGAGGGGGGGAAATACTCCATTTGATATAAAAAATTATTGGAGACCTTTTCCTATAAAAAGAACCAAAGCATCTTTCTCTAGCTCTGACTTCAAGGCATTGTCTTTGCTATCCTCCTAACCCATGTCCTTTCCTTTCCATGCTTCTGAGCATAGGTTATAGCCTAAACACAGGCCAGGAGCAGCAAGGTGCAGTGTGCACGGTAGAGGCAGTATGTTCCACAGTAATAGCTGGTGAAGACTCATCCCTGTCAGGGACCTCCTACATGCAAATTGAAATCTGCACTTAGACAGTTACAATATATCAACTGGCTTAATGAGGAAATGAGTCATTTAGTCCCCATTCCACATCAAATTGTTTGTCCCAGCCATGGGACTGTGCCTGGCTACCCAGTAAATTTCCTGTTCAGTGCCTGCCAGAGAGCATCATGCAGCCCACCCCTTCCCTCAGTGTAACACGAATGGCTGGATCTTCCTCCCACCGTCAGTAGCATTGTGGGGACCGAGATTATTGCCTCTCAGTGACTCTTGAGTAAACAACCTCAGTTTACAAGTAAAGCAGAGAGGCTGTGTTTGATTGCCTTGGAAACATGGAAAGCTAACCTCTTTCACTATTCTCTCTCTTCCTTTTCCTGCAGTTTGCTGGCCAAGTGGCATTCTTTACAATACTTTTGCACTTCACTGTCTGCAGCTACAGGTAGAACAATTTGATCTTGGTAAACAATTATTTTACATTTTACAAGAAAAGAGTACAGCCTAGCTCCCTGGGCATTGTTAGTTGTGCAGGGAGAACACAAGCAAAAGCAGCAAGAATTATTTTAGTCAAGTCAGCAGACTTGATACATAGAGGAAATCTGCTGAGCAAGACAACATGATTTAACATACCCAATCTTCTAAGCATAACTTCATTTAAAAGGCAAAAGAAAGGTTGGTCTCTCGCTATCATGCATGGAAGAGGGAAAAACTAACCAGACTCTAACAGAGGAATGCTGAATGAGCCTGTGACTGCACAGCAGTGTGACTGTGGACCGCCAGGCAGCTGTGTAGGACATATGTGCCGTCTCTATAAACATGCACGTGCCCACATGTGTCTGACATCTATATAAATGTATATATAAGTTACACAGTAATAATGCCTGTACACAAGTTGACCTACAAATGAATGTATATGAGTGCCCACACTCAGACCAGATGTAGCACCAACATTTTCAACCTGTTCATATGTGGTGAAACTGGAGGAAGATGCTGCCATTGCCATACCTGTATACCCACATCCATGCCACTCCTTTTATGTGTATGATCACACCCTGTGTGTACTCTATGGAAAGTACTTTTCACAGGATGATGTTCGACCCTTAAGCAGTCATTTGTCTATTTCTTTGACTCCAAGTCTTTTTCCCATTTGCACAAACCTGCAGACAGAAACTTGACTCTATCAATCACAAACCAGCTCAGAGGAACTTTTCTGAAAATACACAATATCTGCAGTTTATTTTTCAGTTTGGTATGAGGGGGCAGGGGTTGTTCAAGCACAGGTTTTTTTCTTATACATGCATTCCATGGACAACTCAGGGCAGACAGTCTCTAGTCCTTCACCAGCCGGTAGATGTGATGTTGGGCACCATGGTCACTAGTTGATACTTCAAAAACATATGCTATGCACAGCAAGGTCTCCTGTGTGTCCCTGTTTGTCACAACCTAGACAAAAAAGGAGAAGAGGCTGAGATGGCAACTGCTGTTTCTCTGCTTACCTATTCCAATACACTTAACCTAAAGCAAAAATCAGTAAGAGCAAAGAACAGAGAAGCACAGGATGGATATGCAGCTTGGCCACCATAATGGCCAGCCTGTGTGCCCACACACCAAAGCAAAGCACTTTCACAGTATCTGAATACAAGGCAGTGAAGAGACAGGAAGGTGAGCAGAGTCCACTGTGGAGAAAAGCCCACTGTGACCCAGCAGTGACCATATAAGTGGAAGCAGGTCCACTAGGTCCTCTTACTCCCCACTCACTGGCATTTCAGATTTCAGCAGAGGGAAAACATTTCACAAAAAAGCTCTTGTTGCTGTTCGTTGGATATAGAGAGGCCCCCTCCTGTGGCACATCCAGTCCTGCTCACATGTATGTTGATATAGCACAACCACAAACAGTTCTTTCCCTCCATCTGCTTCTTTAGACATAGACCATGAGGATTACAGAGTCTACCTCATTTTACAGGAGACTTATAGGTTTGACTCCATTACACGTTCTGTAAGAATGCATGAATGTAGCAGCTATCCTTCTTCATACACTGTAGATCTCTGGAGGATGGCTGCTGCATTCATGCATTCTTACAGAAGCTCCTTTTTTCCCACTTCTTTTTCTATGGTCCCTCAGGAACCTTAGCAGGAACTCTACAACGTGAATCAGTGTCAGGAACGTGGTGAAGGAGCAGTGTTGTCCAAGTTTCAGAAGCATGCACTGCATGGCAGGGACAAGAGAAATATGGCACCCAGAGCTCTTAGATCAGCTTCCCTCTCTTTCTGTCACTGCACAACTTTGCACATTGTTGTCGCCTGAGTTTGTGCTAAAGTTCTCTCCTGCTGGAGGAGATAGATTTTTATCAGCAGTAGCACCAACTCAAGTGCAGAAGGAAAACATTCCAGATAGAGTCTTGAACTGTACCAAAGCCCAATTGTTCTTGTGAAAACAGAAAGAAAATAACTGTTGTCAAACTTGCTTATTAATTTAGCAATCTGATTTTGGTCTATTCTATTTTCTTTTCTTACTTCATGATTGGGTTTGCAGTTAAACTCCTTTATTCTGCAGGCTGTGATGAGTTCTACACATCAAGATGTAGTAAGGCATCAGAACCTTTTCTGAAAAATGGACACTGAAATCTTGGGAATGCTAGATCCAGAGCAATGTGAAAGCAAGATAAATCATGCACGTAGGATTAGGGGTATCTAAGCTCATAAAAGGCTCTAGAAAAAATACAATTAGATTTGCCTCAGAAGCTGGTAGTGGGGACTGAGGACTTGCAACATGCCTTACATTATGCATTTTTCAGTTTCCCCATGGGGAATGGAAAATGCTCAGTCTGCTGCTCAGGGAGTGGGACAGCAAGGCAATATATAAAAGGCTGGGCCAGCACCTGCATGAGACATGCTTCTCTGTGACAAAAGGTAAGGGAAGGACATGAGATTACTCAAAACATAAAGCCCCAGAGGAAGTGTAACTGTGTGATAGCTTTTTGATAGAATTTATAGGAAGTTCTGGCCTGACTGAGGAATAAAACTCGCAGAAAGCAGTCACAGTGTTCCTCAATATGGATTACAGCACACAGACCTTCCATTTCTCTGTCCCTGCCCGCTTCATGCTTCTGCTCATCTAAAAGAAGTCTCACCATTTGTACTCCTCCTTTCTCCCAGGTGTTTAAAATCTTTGTACTAACGTGAAAGAATAAACTTCCTAAAGCCCTGTGAGGTATATTATTAACCTTGTGTTATACAGCTGATGTACCTGAGCCACAGAGCAGTGAAATGAGTCACCTGAAGTTCTGCAAGATCTCCAGAGAATGGAATGAAGACCACTTGATTTTCATTCAGCCACTAGCATCTCTTCTACTTACCCATCCTCAGCTTCTCTGGGCAAAGATCTGTGATGCCTCTTATAGAGGCAAACACAGAATTCAGTCCACTAGAAAAATCCACATTTTAAGCTGTCTGCCCTTTTCCCAAATTTAGACTGTATCTGAGTTGGGAAAGGCTCAAAACACCAATGCAAATCTGCAAATCTGCAGCCTTGTAGTACTGCCTTACCTAGAGGCTGCAGTGCTTCATGTGGGTGTCACACAGCTTCCCCACAACATGCCCCTTCCTTTACATGTCTCTAGATTCCTTCTAGGTCCAGGATGGTCCTGAGCCGGCTACTGGGGGGGGGGGGGTTTATATGTGCCTGTTTTTTTTTTTTTGTGGCAGGGTGCTAAAAAATACCAGACGCTTGAGAACTGTCCAGAGGTTAAGAGTGCGGGAATGAATCCTGACAGAGACAGATTAGTAGGCAGGACACAGGTGAGGCAGTCAAAGGTGCATGATAAATGTAATTTATCACACGGATCTGTAATTTACTACGTAAATATCAACTCCACCTTTGTGTGAGTCTCTTGTCTAATGTGGTAAATCTGTTTCCTGTATTTTCATAACAAATATGACTAATTAATACCGGGTCTCATGACCACGTAATTATAGTATTTTCCCCTTAATTTTTAACCAGAGGAAAACAAAGTCAATTTAAGGATTCTTAAACTAGAGGGAGATGAATTTAAATGGAAGAAGGACTGGATCTAGAGTCTGTGCTTTCCATGTAAGTGCTCTAAAAAAAAAGAGTGGACACATAAACAGATTTATGATGTATTGTGGTGCGTGGCATTGCAATATGGGTAAGTTATGAGGCCAGTTAAGAGAATGAATCCAGATAAAGCTGGATGTGAGTGTGTGCATCTCTGTGCATGCGTGTGCACATGAAAGTCAGAGAAGGCTTTCTGCTGCATGCTTTTGTGAAAACCTAGGATGCTAAATTAGACATGCTGGCTCTTTGGTTGACCTGAAAAATGCCAGACTGTGATACCTTTCTGGAAAATCAGTACCAGTATTGGTATCATCACTTCAAGTTGTATTTAAAGCAAATGTCTTGAAAAAAAATATAGCAAAAATATATACCCTTAGGTATGTATTACTTAAAGGTAAGATAGAATATGTATTGAATACCACTGTTAACTATGTGCAAAATGTTAAACGGACAAAGGTACCTTGCTGCAATCTGGAGTTCAAATATCTAAAGGTAGCAAATATTAACTGTTATTTATAATCTTGACAGTTTCTGCTGGCCGTGACATACTGTGGTACATTGAGTTCAACCAGTACATAGGCTAATTGACTCTTGTTAAAAGTGCCTCACTTAGAATCATAGAATTATGAAATAGTTTGTGTTGGAGGAGGCCTTTACAGGTCATCTAGTCCAGCCTCAATGCACTCCCTGACAAACAGCCTACCTGCTATTCAAGGAAAAAGGCACTTGGAAATTAGATACTGGAAATCTGTTCTGGACTGTCTGAACAGTCCTGAAAAGAAATGAGAGAGAATCATCACCACCGGGGAGTGAGGGAGCTGGGGCTAGGTGGACATAGGCTGTCCGATTCCTGGAGTCATGCCTAAATTGGTAGATCAAAAGCATCTCTCTAAGTGTTTTAACCTCCAAATCATCCCTGCTTTCTATGATGTGACAGCATGATGGTTGTAGCTTAGAGACAGTGTTTTTAAATTTCCTTCAGTGTTTGAGGAGAAATTGAAGAGCCAAGTCTTCCATGTCTAAAAGTGATGTCATGGAAAAAAAAGAAGACAAAACTGAAGGAAATGCAAGGAAGCAAGGCACTCTTACAAGGAGTAATGAAGGGAAAAGAAAAGGCTCTGATGGCAAAGCACAAATGGGAAGAAAAGTGACCAGGTAGAAAATTATTAAAAAAGAAAAAAGAAAGAAACAACACAGAACAAAAAGGCACATTAGAATAATGTGCATAGTTTGGCTTTGGGGTTGACAATAGTAAAACTTCCTTTTGGGGAAAGTGTGTTTATGAATGTAACAGACAATTATTTCACCACCTCAAGAACTATTTATATTTTCCCTGCTAGCAATAAATGTTTGTGCTTCATGGCAATACAACTACTATTTTTGTTTATATTTGTATGCAAAATATTTTGCAATACTACTTAATACTAATATTTCCATATCAGTTCAAGCTTATTGTCTAATTTTCCTCCAGCTCCCCTTTTTATGTTAAAATATGTATATACACATCACCCTGCACTGTGGCATATTAATATGTCATACTCTCATAGCAATACCTATCTATGGATTTCAAAAGACTTAGCAAAACTGAAAGAAGATGCATTTCTCAATCTCTTGAAAATCATAAGCCATGGAATAGAAAAAACAATCCCCTTCTTATAACAAGAAACAAATTAGTAAAAGAATAAGCTGAGCTTGTACTCAGTCATCTCTTGGCTGCTGTTGATATTGTTTCACACAAATCTTGTGGTGGAAATATTTTCTTTTTTTGAAGCTGTGCTTGCAGAATGGAAGAAGCAATCCAAACACTTAGACAAACCTCAATCACACTTTTCCCAGCATGATTTTGCTTTTCAGAGCTAGGCAAAGGAACAAAAGCATATGAAGTGAATGGAAAAGACCCACACAGGGAGGACCAAGTTCTTTACCTGTGAATGGTCAGTAGTCACAAACAGACTTTAACCTACGCAGACTGCCACTGCTACCAAAGGACATCCTTGAAATCATGAAATGACTAATGCCAGAGGTGGTAGCAAACTGGGCTTCAATAGCCATTGAAGTGCTTTATACAAAGCTGAACACTTCAAAGGAAGGAAATTTTTTTCCAAAATATCTTTTTGCCTGGTACCTGGGTCCCTGCAGTTGGGAATGTTATACATAAATTCAAATCCCCTCAGTGTGAGAAAGGACAAAGAACTGAAATCTGCCACCTCTCCTCAAGGGCATCCTGCCAGGCTTTTAGGTGAAAAGAAATGACCATCTCTGACTGAGATTTGAATGAAATACTTTAGTAACTGTTTCTGATAGAGGGTCCATGGGGGTATAGGCCCAAGAAAAGAGGAACAGCTGCTTTCTGACAGAAGCATTTCCAATATTTTTAGATATTTTATGCCTGCAGATACTGTCATCTGAGAAACATGTTTGGGGCAGTGACTGGATCAGAGGTCCTGTCCAGATGAGCGTTTTCCTCAAATATCCTGGTCTATAGAAGCTACAGTTTCCAGAGGCGCTGTGTGACCACCTCCCAGCTCACTGCTTATAAGAGCTCTCACAGAAAGATGCCTTTTTGCTTCATTTTATAGGGGTTTAGTCATAAGTCCCCAGATAACCAGGAGTATCAAAACCAGGCATTCTTGGCCATACACAACACACAAATGCAGAACTACTCCAGGGACCTGGAGTACATTAAGGTAAAAAATGAAGTCAGGAATAGATTTTACGTATATCCAGATCTAGGTTGCAGCTGAGTGAGGGTTTTAAGGATGACAGTTTGGAGCATAAAGGTTTAAACTCCTTCTTTTTCCTATAAATCTGATTCTTGACTGGTTGTCTCCTCTGCCATGAATTGTATAGAATTGCCCAGACTTACGACTGAGGCTTCTGATAGCAAAGTACCAATGGCTGTTGCAATGCACCAATTCTTTTATGCACCTAATCCTAGATGCTTAACCTTAAACAGCAATTTTTAACAATTTTGGCACAAGATCTGAAAGATACACTGGCCCTTCCTGACACACAAGTGTTTTAAGTCTAAATTCCCAGAATATTACCAGCAAAGCTTCATTTTATATTGTTTCTCCTGGCTGTTTAACCACTTATCCTGGACCACACAATGTTTAATTTTATTGGTGATGAGGAAGATGAAGAGGGTTATTTCCTTGGGCTGGTTAGTAAGAGGTTTACATGTTAGTAAGACTAACAAAAAGTTTGAAGAAGTTTCTGCTTTAAGGGTCTAGGATCAAACTGAGAGACCTTTATGTGTTTTCAATTTATGTGTGTGAATATATAAAACAACTGGGCTTGTGCCTTACTTTAACATGTTATTGCTTTCCTGGTATTTTTCATTAAGCTTGATGCCAAAAGCTCCTGAGTTGCAGATTACTGGAGGCTGGGACAGTAACCTAGGCGAGCATCTCTATGTGCTTGCCCTCATCTTACACTTTTTACAAAGCACTTAGGGAATTGGGTACTCTTGGAGACAGAATGCTAAATTAGTCTGACCTTGTCTCTGACCAGATACAGCTGTTCTCACGTTCCCTAAAAATTGCTGACATTTAGCATTTGAAAGTCATTTTTATAAGGCAGTATTACACTATTTCCTTGTATAAAACGTTAGATCAATATTAAAGTTGTTCCACGCATGATGTAATGGAAATGTCTGTTGCAGAATGTTTCGCAGAAAAGCCTGCAGCCTGTGATACTGCAAAACCAGGGGGAACTACCTATGTTTTTATATGGACAGTTCATAAACCCATATCGTTTAAAAGATTGGTGCCTTGGGAATAAGTCTTCAGATAATTTGGTGTGGGACACAAGGAGACCAGAAGCAGAGTCAGTGTAAGGAGAAGGAGGATAGAAGGCTTAGGAAACTGGAGGCAGAGAGCCTTGGTGAGAGCAGTCCTGTCACACTCCCCAAATGCTGCTGACTTGGTTTTTGTCTATATGAATACCAGTGACTGTTGGATAAAAATAAGGAGGAAAACTCTTAACATTTTGAAGTTCTCAGTTCTCACTGATTTATAAGGAAAAAAATTTAAAAATTTTAGAGGTTTTTACGTAGATGACAATGGCCGTAAAAGTCAGAAGTACCCACTGACAGCATTTTTGTCTCTTTTTGAAACAGCTGTGCATCGTTCAATATGGAGTGTCATATATTAAGAGAAGGGTACTTTAGGAATTGACAGAAATACTTTTTTTTACTTCACCCATTGTAATAAAATTCCAGTATGTCATGCACTATGAAAAAGTTTGCCTACTTATATCAGTTTTTCATTAACTCACCTGATTCCTGCCTGTACATGCACAAGCCATTCATCAGATGGTATAGCCTATTTAATATGCCTCAGCTGTAACATCTGCATGCACAGGTTCAGTAATAATGTTCTGCATCTCCCTTTATATTTACTGAAAATTTATTTTATTGAAAGAGTCAAACCAACACACAGAATAAAACCACCCACAGGCAATTTCTTAGGTCTTCCAGACATTTATGCAGGTGTGGAAGTTTATGTATTTGAAATAGCTGATGACATTTTTTCCACCTATTCTTTTAATGAGAAATGGCCTTTAAAAAAAAATAAAGAAAATAAGCACAGAAAATCTGCAATGTTTTCAAAACTTAAATAAATATAACAGCTGAAAGAGAACATTATTTTATTTACTTTTATTGGACTTGCTTGGGAAGATTCTGGTAGCGGTGGGGCTACAGGTGTGGCTTCTGTGAGAAGCTGCCAGAAGCTTCCACTGCCAATGGACTCCAAGATGAACCTACTGCTGGCCAAGGCCGAGTCCGTCAGTGATGGTGGTAGCAGCTCTGGGATAACAGCTAAGAAGTGCGAGGGCAGAAAAACTGCACAACAATCTGTAACAGGAGAGAGAAGTGAAACAGTGTGAGAAAAAGCTCTGCACACACCATGGTCAGTGAAGAAGGAGAGGGAGGAGGTGTTCCAGGTGCTAGAGCTGACATCCGCCTGCAGCCCCTGATGAAGACCATGGTGAGCAAGCTGCCCCCCTCCAGCCCATGGAGATCCACAGTAGGGCAGATAACTCCCTGCAGCCTGTGGAGAACTCCATACTGTAGCAGCAGTTTGGGTTGGCTAAAGTAGGCTGTGACCAGGTGCGAAACCCATGTTGGAGCAGGTTTCTGGCAGATTGTGTGACCCTGTGGAGAGGGAAGTCCATGCTGGATTGGGGTTGCTGACAGGACTTGTGATCACATGGGGAACCCATGCTGTAGCAATCTGTTCCTGAAGGACTGCACCCCATGAAAGGGACCACGCTGGAGCAGTTCATAAAGAACTGCAGCCCCTTGAGAAGGACTCATTATTGGGACTTTGGTGGAGGACTCTCTTGTGTGTGGGGTCCCGCACTGGAGCAGGGGAAGAATATGAGTCCTTGCCCTGAGGAAGAAGGAGTGGCAGAGACCAAGTGTGATGAACTCATGAAACAAGCTCACTGTCTCCCTTCAAGGTAGAGAAATCCCATCATTTGTGGGTGGCCTCTCTCACTACTGCCTTCAAATTCTGTGAGCTAGCACAGAAGAAAAGATTGATTTTCCAAGTCCTAGACAAGCTGCGTCTCAAAAGACTTACTAGCTCTACTTGCTTTCTCTCCCAAGGAAAATTTGTTTTTCCAATCCCCTTTACCCTGCTGAGATGCATCTTACTTTAAAATTTTATTTTCTCCTTGCTAACAATGGGTCCCGATCACGCCCCAATTTGGCAGTAGCCAAATGTGATGGGAACCAAGAGCAGGGTAGAAGAAGCAGAAGTTTTAAAACCTCAAAAATCCTTAAACTGAAGCCCAAACTTTTTATATTTAAGCATGGAGAGGTTGAAAACCAGGTTACCCAAGGCAGCAGCAAAGGTGTTCCACAGAAGCAAGTAGCTCCCAATTACTTAGCAAAAGCAGGCACAGCATGCAAATAGTCAAGCAGCAGCAAACACAGTAGTATGAACAGAAGGGAATGCCACTAACGAAAGAACACAGAAAGCATAACTCAAGTCTTGCAAAGACAAGAAGAGAAAGCAGTAAACCTCTCGGAGTGCTTCTGTGAGACAGTTCACAGCAAGCAGCATCACATACAGTGTCAATGCTCGTGGTTCATACATGCTTACATGTCAGCAGGTGAGTTGCCTGATCCTGTGTCCCCCTGTTTCAGGGGCAAAGCATCTCTCCTGTGCTGGGTCTGTGCAGCCAAAAAGCTGTTCATGCGCAAGTCTGCAACAGCATCTATGGCACAGCCTTGTGTCCAGGCCCAAACATCTGCCAGAGCTGCCTGCCTTTTCAGACCCCTTTTGCTGGATTTCTACATAAATCTTTATTCAGCTGGAGGCTGAGGGCATTTATTCCTGGTTGCAAGAGAGCCAGAGTGGTGCTCAAATGCACTTGCACAAATAAGTGATGCAACCAGTACAGGGAGATAGCAGAGAAGCTATTGACAGACTCAGCTGAACTGTTAAGTGTCTACAACATCAAACATATTCTTTAATTTTGGAAGGATGTGGGTATGAAGCCTGCTTTATTTTAATTTCACTGAATAACTTAAATTTTTAAAATGGAGTCTAACTTAATGGTCTATGGAAAAAAAAAGATTTTTAATTTCTTATTCAGATTTGGATTTTTTATTTGTGTTTAATGCTAGCTGGAAAAAAATGTGTGATGGCACTCCTTGCAATGATGTCAATTGTTTGGAGATAGAATGGGAGTTAAAGACCGTCCATATTCTTTTCACTGCAAAAAAAGACTCTGGGGTCTGTAAGGCATCCTTCAAGTGTTAGGTGTGTGTTCCTGAAGCCTTGGTTCTTCTTCCTATCTATTTCTGTCTAATAGAAGATGTTAGATCTCCCGAATCTTTGAGTCTCTTCTATCCTTAGATCATAATTACAAAAAATTACTTTCTACAGAGACAAAAATGAAGGACTTTAAAATTCCTTAAAAAGAAAAATGAATTCAGGAAGGGCTATTTTTAACATGCTAGACACAGATTTTATTCCACTAGATATAATTAATCTGTAACTTTGCCCACAAAATAAATGTCCAGAATTGACACCCCTTCCACCAAAAATAGGAAGCTTGTAACAGATGGGACAAGTCATGAGACTACATGATTGGTACTTCAGATTAAATGTCTTTTTCATAAAACAGCAAGCAGCATATCTACTTCATGACAGTCGTTACTACATCAAAGTACTCAAAGGAGAATACAATTATATTGAAAAAAAATACTTTTTCTCCTTATGAAAAGAAAGTTGTCAAAAGGAGAAAAAAAAAAGAATCTCCCGTGAAGACAGATCCTGATGAGATGTATGATCTTTTTTGTTCTGAAGAGGGGAGGGGAGAAAGAGAATAGAAGAGAGGAAACAGAAAAAGAGAATAGAAGAGAGGAAACAGAAAAAGCAGCCCCAGGATAACAAGCTTTGTGTGAAGCAGAAAATCATACCCTTTGAGGGTCATTTTCTTTGAGTTGCTGCCTCAGGGAGAGAGGAGGCAGAGATTAAACATTGGAGGGAAAGTCCACGTTTGCTTGTAAGGCATCACTCTGCCCTGAAATGCTCTGGAAGAAAAAAAGTCATTTTGGTCTTTTGGGAGGTGCACAGATCCCAATAAACAGTTTGGATCAAACTGTGCCCTTTACCTCCAGCCCACTGGCCCGAGGTGGCTGGGTGAGAGGTGCAGTGTGATAGGATGCAGGGCAAGCCTGGGATGCTGAGCATTACCGGGATGCTGAGCGCAGGGGCTGTGTCACTAGATCGGCCTGTGAGGAACACAGCTTCTAAATAAGGATCTCTGCTTCCAGCCGTCCTTTCTGGGGGTGATTGCCAGCCCTCAGCCGTGGGTGAGAGCACAGTCTGCCCACCCGGGAGTGGTTTTTGCAAGGGAAAGGAGCGTGCTCCCACTAGGTGGAGCCTGAGCCCTTCGGTTCTGCGCTTGCACTCCTTCCTCCGTGCCTGCACAGAGGGGCTTTTGCCTTTGTGAGTCCAGGCAGGAGGCAGCTAGACAGAAACCTGAAGGCATTTGAAGCAGGTGGTGCAGGAAGGTCATAAGATTTTTTTTTTTTAATTTATTTTATTTTTTTTAAAACATTTTTATTTTTAATTTTACGGTGATCCTTGTTACACATTAAGCTAGACAATGAAACCATCACATCCATCCATATGCTCCCTAATGCTGCTGGTACCATTCTATATATGCTTTAAATCAAGTTACACTTAAATTACTGCTGGTTCCTAAAAATAAATAAATAAATAAAAAATATAGAGGTGTTGGCATTATTTGCCCTGTGGAACCCCTGGGCACGAGGGATACTGCTTCAAGGTTGCATACAGGATCTGAAAAAAAAGTTGCAGATTCCCCCTGGATCAAACTGCCCCGATATTTTGTAAGTGGAATTGTATATCCTTGATGTAGAACTGGAGAAAAAAAAAAAAAACAGAAAAATGCAGATGGAAGGCAACTGCATGGGCCTGAAAATGCAGGTTTAAATAATCAGATGTGAATAATCAGTCTGCTGCTCATTCTTATGCCAAAGTTGGTAGGTCAGACCAAGCACTTTGGCTGACTCTGAATGGATTAGCTGGCAGCTGCTGAAAACCCTGCCCAACAATTTCATTTCCATGGCCTTTCTGGAAGAGGCACTTTCTTTGCTTAGCATAGGAGTTCTTCTCCCCAGTGTGTTCTGAGTCAGGAGTGACAGGACTGGCTGGACAATGATGATTGTGTAGCATAGTACCCTTTTAGGTTTCAACCTTTTCTTCTTCATAGGGTCAAAGATAAACCTCTTAGATGCTTTGAAAAGCATGACCCCTGTCTCTGGAAATAACTGAGGTGTCCAGCCTGCATCAAAGAAACCTTTCCTTCAAAAACATTGTCAAAACTGAGATTTTTTTAAAAAGCTTTTGGCTCTGATGAAAGTGGAATGATGAAATCAGTATGTATTTGATGGGAAGTGTTCCAGCCAGCTCCAGTAAGGAGCACTACTCAGTATTTTAATGACAACCTTCAATAGCAAAACTCTATTTTGGCTCCTTTATGTTCCTACCACTGTACTGCCGGGGCAATCTCCCAGTCTTTAATGTATTTTTTCCTCACAGTATACCTGGAAAATGCTATTGTCCTGACTTTTCAGATGAGAAATGGAAGCACAGGAAGGTGAGGCAACTTACTGAAGATTGTACAGTCAAGTTTTCAATGGAGAAAAAAATCATTCCTCTTGTCCTAAATCATAGCTAGTGTTGTGAGTTGGGGTAGCTAGTGTTATTTTTCTCTTTTTTGACCCTGATCAGCTCTGTCCAAAATTTGAGATTATGCATAACCTGACATATCCCCTACATAAGAAATGTAAAACAGAGATCTTTTGTAGGTGAGATCCCTGGGATGCTCTGTCAATTGGTTGGGCTGCCCTCAAAGATTTGCTGTATATTTACAGAAAAGAGAAAAAACCCCACACCTCTTTTATCCTTGTGTTTCTGTCTTCCTGCTCCCCACTTCCACTCTGTATTTTGTGGGCTTGTATACTGCAGGTGCTATCTGTAACCTCCTCCTTCAATTTTCTGTAAAGTTTTAATCAGGTGGGAAGGTCTCTACAAAAAGGATAAAAATTACAGAGACAGCCAGACAATATTTGGTTCACTAGAGAAAAATATCAGAGTTTCTTGCAGGAAGTAGAGGAAGCAGCAGAAACTATACCTATCTAGAAAACAAAATAATATTTGCTTATATTGTTTGAAATCCATGAATGCCTAATTTGGAAACCTTTACCTGAGATGGAAGAACATGAGCCTTTTATAAGTGAGTGGGCTGATATTTTCCACTAGTTCTCAGTTTTAAAGCAGTGTGACAGGGTTTCAAAGGGAAAAGATAAATACAATTATCTAGTGAGAAACAGTCCATAATTCAGAAGATGTTGAGGATTCAGGAAGAGAATGGCAACAGGCCAAGTGTGAATTGTCAGGTATGATTTTATTCTTGATATAAAATATAAAAATTATGCTGTGGTGTTATGTATGTTCTTATGTTCTTTGTTTATATAACTCCTCTTCAATATTGTAAGCTGAATTAATGACATTTTCCAATTTCTTATTTATTTTCCTGGCAGCAGGTGACACAGAATGATCTGTGTACAGTTTTATGGTTTGATTTTGCTTTCACTTTCTCTGTCCTATTTTATGCTTGAGTATACATGACTGGATATGATTATTTGCATAAAGAATTCACTGAAGGATAGTGTCTTGATTTTGTCTCAGGAGACAATAATTCTTCTCATCTAGATGCAGAACTACTGGCACCTAACTGTGCTATCTCCTTTCATTTGTAAGTAGTCTCATTCATTAAACAGCACAAAATTGCCTTTATACAAAATTCTAGGCACAGAGGAGAAGGAAGGCTCTCAGGTAGATAGTATCTGTCTTCTCCATTAAACAGAGAGAATGAGCAGGGTCGTATAGCTGTGATGAGTTTTGAAGGAAGCATTGTCCTTGGTACTCACTGAAATCCTCAGATATATTTGACCTGTTTTGGTGTCCACGAAGTCCTGGATCACCGTGGTCAAGTCTGAGTCTGATAGGATGGGAACAATCTACCAGTCAATTTCTTAGGGACAGTAGTACGTAAGGGTCTAAAAACAGTCCCATCTGTGAGCTGGTTTATGACCCATGGAGATCAGTGTATCCAGCTTTGACCGGGGCTAGAACCTACTGCAGTCCCTTCCAGCCTGAATTTTTCTGTAACCCTGTGATGATCCGGTGATATTAGGGTCATAAAGGAAGGAAAATTTTCAAGGACTTCCATTCTCTTCTGTCTTCTCCATTGCCCAAACAGCTGCTGGTTTTGTGCAGGCATGGAGAGTGCTTGAAGATCATGTTGTGTATTACTAATGTAAAGGAGATATACATTGAAGTCATCCAAACACCGCTGGAGTCGTAGTTAATCTCTTACCATCTTTTCATGTAGGTTCAGATAAAGTTTGAACAGTTTAGAGGTCAGGGTTTAAAGGGTTTTTGAAATGGATCTGCAACTTCTGCAAATAAGATTTTGAGACAGAGAATAGCACTTTTCTTCAGCTGTGGGGAGAAACTGTACCTTTTACATGTTAGTACTATGGTGGTCCTTAGAGACGTGACTTAGTGATGGACTTGATAGTGCCAGATTAATGGTTGGACTCAATGACCTTAAAGATCTTTTCCAACCTTAATGATTCTATGAGTCTATTGGTTTACACAAGTAGATGCTAATTTTAGCATATAAAATCATATGCTAGGCAACTGTTAAACACAGATGGAATTCTTATATCTAGTTTTATTATAGCAGTTCTTCTCCTCTTCCTTTTTCTTAGACCTTGAGAGTATTTTATTTTGATTTAAATATCTGATAGCAGTGAGAAAACCAAAACTAATTCTTGGCCTAAGAACATCCTTCATCACTTCTTGCTTCTTGTGAGAAAAACAATTCTCTGCCACTATAAGCTTGTGCCAGGAATTTCCCTGCAGGCCTGCCTAAGTTTCCACCACCTTGGAGCATCAAAATGCTGAACTCGCAGTCTGGAGAGAGAATTTTCTTTCCAGAGAATGTGAAAGTCATGTTGAAGTGTTTTTGTGGTCTGGTTTTTTTTTTTTTTTTTACCTTTCTCCTTGCTGCTTTTGTCCCCTGAAGTTGCCTCTAAAAGGGTTTTGATGCACTTCTTTGGTGTGTGTGTAGCAGCTACAGTGTGTATATGGCTCAGTGGGAGGTAACTGTAGCCAAATAATGTTTGTAAATATTCTTGTCGATAAACCTTACTGCCCTTTGGCATCTTATTCATGTGTCTGCACAACTTTGAGGTGTGAGATTTTATTAAGGAGTATATTTCAAAATAGGAGCATCGGGAAAATTAAGTCACTTGTTACAGAAATGTTTGTACAAAAATATTCTCTGAGGATAATATTTTAAAATATTTTTTCTATTTTGGTGCTGTAATGTTCACTGAACATAGGCTAAAATTTTGCAAATCATGTCAGAGTAGGAAAATGGGATTCTCCCCTTTTTTACAGAGTGGAGGTCATCCAGTTCTGGAGCAGAAATTGTCCCGTGTATTTCACAGGGGCAGTCCAAAATAATGAGTGCTTATTCACCGGTTTGTGAATAAACCCAAGGCTAAAGTGTAGTCATACATTCATTAAATAGTACAAAAATATCACAACATATCTATGGATAATTTACTGCTATACTTTTCAGATAATTAATTTGTAAAAATAAATTTGATTAGCTTTGATCTGTGTGTTAAGTACCCATCATTAAAATGACAGTGTTTTATTTTGTTGTGGATTAGTTTTAAATATCACCATTAGCATTATCTAGAATCCGTTGTTTAGCCAGATCAGTTATCTGTTATCACTAATCCATTGCCTAGCCAGGTGACTTCTATTCTCTGAGACATAGGTAATTTAGTTGTGAGTTTCTCTTGAAAAAAATTGGATAGATAAATTGCAAAGTCAGGCTGTAATACTTTACTGTAAATTGTGATAGATTTTCTATCTGCAGAATGTCTTTTTAGTGAATTTTTCTATCAGAAATACTAGTGACTGTACATAAGCAGAAGTATGGAAACTCTTCTCAAATGGTGGTCAAAATTCCAGAGGACAATTTAAGCCTAGAAACAGCCAGATCCAAATTTTTCCTTGCTAAGTGTTCTTTAATGAAAAATGTCTGTATTTTAAGTAAAATATGTTCATGAAATGCAAGATGTTCCAAATCACAGTATTGAATCTATAATTTAAATTTTTTTTTTGTTGAAAATGTTATTTCCAGGTTCCTTAACAAAATAATGTGAAAAATATGGGAAAAAACCCAAACCAAAACAACAAAGCCCTGTTTAAAAACTGTTTTCTCTGGGACAGAAAAATAATTTTTTTTCTATTAAGCTTTTTTAAGAGTATAGGTTTATTTCAAGTCCTCATTTTACAGAGACTCTTGCTGCTTTTAGAGATGCCTTCTTTACAATTGGGAAGTGCTGTGTTCTTTTAGACAGCTTTTGAAAATTGCTTAGAAAATATTTCCTGATATCTTTGCTATTTGGCACAAAGCACTTCAGGACTGCAGTTGTGAAACAAACAAAAATGTGGTGCAGCAGGATAAGGAAACTGGTTTCTATTCTGAAAAGGAAATAAATTCACAGTTTCCTGCCTAAACATTTCGTTAGAATGATGCAGTGCCCCTAAAGTTATTTACCTAGAGTCTCAGGGAGCATGTAAATGTATGGCAGTGTGAAATTATCTTCATGCTTTTTAAAACCCACCATCCTTTTGCAGGTCCGTAATTCAAGCTTCATGTCGCAATAATGCCAGAACTCAGTGTGACAGCAACAAATGACTCCCTGACTGTGGCACTTGCTGCTGTAGGGGGGAGGTGGGGAAGGACTCCTAACTCAAGAAGACATTACTCGTCATATTTTCTGGCAGTCATCAAGGGCATGTCTTTCATGGGGAGAAACTGAGTAATTCACGGGATCCAAGTGTCGCTGCACCTGTGGTGTTCATGGGCAGGTTTGCAGAAGGAATGAAGCAAGAGGAGTGTTTCCACCATGAGGGTGCAGGCAAGCAGAAGGCCCTGCCCTCTCTCACGTCCCTGTCATAACCGTGATCTAACAGGACATTTTGCCTTCCCACAGAATGGTCAAGCAGCCCCATTAGTCAGAGGGACCTTGGGAATCAGCACTTCCCATGTTTTAAGTCCCCTGGGTCTTTATCTGCTCCTGAAGCTCTACTCTTCCCTCCTTCCTAGCCAAAGTGCAAGAAGACAGTGTCTCTGGCCTTCTTGAGACAGAAAGAAAGAGGCAGGAGGAACATTGATAGGTCTCTGCCAACTTGGAGAGACATTCGGGGTCCCATGCTCTGGTTCCCAGGCAGGAGGGGAGTGAAGCACGCTCACACACATCACTCTTGCAGAGCGGGAAGTGAGGGACTGATGACAGGACAGTCTCTTCCTACAAGCCAAGAGGGTCATGAACCCAACACAACTCCCACAGAAAAAGAGATTTTTTGTTAAAAACAAGACAGGGAAAAAAGCTTCCTTGTACTTGGCTTGCAGAACAGAAAATAGCATTAAAGCTGGAGCAGAAGCAAGCATGAAATCCTGGAAAATATTCATAAACATAATATGTTTTTATTAAAAGTTTTGGTTTCAAGTCAAGCTTTCATGACCTAGGGCACTATTATAATACAACAGCTTAAATGCTCTTGAAGCTGGAAGTGTCATTTGAACAGAATAAATTAAGTAGATAAATACCCATTGATATGGTCTTGTGAATGCTCAACTGCATTTGATGCTTTGTACAATGCATTCTTCAGACTTGCTGCACATCTTACTCAAAAACAGAGGTCCCCATGCTGCATAGTATATCTTCTGGTACAAATGTTCTGCAAATTCCAGTGTCGTTTCCCAACTGCAAACAAAATTCAGCAAAATTTGAAGCACTTGAGAGAATAGAGCAATATAATGGCACCCATTTTATGGTTTAGGGGACTGAGAAGGACCTTAACATAGATAATTTGGGAAGTCAGAGTCATCAACCTGAATAATACTGCAGGTCCCATAGTTTTATTACTCTACTTCTGTTAAAAAAACCTTAGATAAAAAGTACTTGATTGGAAAAGTTTTATGGCGTAGCATTTGGCTATAAGATTATAATGCTTTTCTGCTGCATGGTTTTCTTAAAATAAAAATATGTTTGATTGAAATTAAGAAAGATTATTTATTAACTCAGCTGGAAGACTCATTACATGAGAATGGAGATCTTACCCAGGCATCTCTATTTATTATGGTAATTTGCGTGCTATCTACTACTCTATGGGAACCCTGCTTTTCTGTTTCTACTTGGTGAAATCCAGTGGGAAGGTGAATTGTGAAAATTATGGAGATAGCTCAAACCCATGTTCTAGGCTGTACTAGACATGTATCAAAAATGTTTTTCTTCAACTAAGAGAATTTCTTTGGAAGATATCCCTTCTAAAGCAAAGCAAAGGGAGGCAGTAGTGAGACCGGGAAAGCTGTCAAGCTCTAACATTGATCAGGTCAAGTGTGTAGTAAGCTAAATTCAGTAGGTTAGGTAAAATGTTGATGATTTCAGTGTCCCCACACCCAGAGTAAAAATGGTTGGCAGCTCCTACAGAAGGAAAGAAAAATGCGATAAACTCCTGCAATGCTGTTTTAGATTATGTGGGAGTTTGCAGTGTTGCTCATTGCACTAGGTGAGTCCCGTGGAATGAATAGTTGCTAGGTCCAGTTGTCAAGTGTCTGTCTTTCACTTAGTCTCTTTGTTATGGTGTCAAAATGTCTCTTGTGTAGATAGGCTGAGAAGGAGAGATTACTAGCATGGGCACAGCACGGCACTGGGTAACGCTGTTTTCATCCCCAGCTGGGATCTCTGCATGGGAAGGGGCTACGCTGCACCAGCTGAATGCCACAAGCAAAGCCTGAGTCTGCATCATGCTGTTCCATGATGGATATGAGGTCAACAGGCACTAGTGAAATTTCTTAAATCATGTTGATTCCTGGAAGACTATGACAAAACTCCTGTTGACTCCAAGAGAAATGCATTCAGACCACAGGTCAGGGTCACAAAAAGGCCTGTGACAGGGCAGGAACAGAAACTCTCAGATTTCTATTATTACCTTAATAAAAAAATCCATCTTCCCTTTATGAACTGAAGCTCCTCTCTTTCTAAAACCTTATTTTATTATTTCTCCTGAAGTATTTAGGACAGTTTATTTATGGTGCCAGTTTACCTGAGTAGTTTGCATACTTGCTCCTAGAAAGGAGAATTTTCTGTCTTCAAGTGATTGACATCATAAACCACAAGGATCTTCTAGGGAGCAGGGGAAAGTAGGAAGGGATGAGATTGTTCGTTCCTGTAGAACAACTGAGTGAAATTGTAGTTTTTATTATGCCTCATTTTCAGCCCTTACCTTTCTATGGCCTCTGCTTCCTCACTTGTATAAACTAGACCATTATTGCCCTAAACCCTGAAATGATCTTTGAACCAGAGCTGCTTTACTCTCCAGCCTGCAAAGCATTCTCATTGTATCCAGTTTGTAAACGTTCCTGGGGCACTCAGAGGACAAATGATTATATGTTTGGAAATACATTATAGAATATTTTATTTCCTATAGCTTAATGGAAATTTAGGATGGTGTCCTAAGAAGAATTTATTTGACCGTCTGAGAAGCCTTTTCACCACTGAGGGTAAATATGTTGAGCATCAACCTGGAGTGCACTTTGCATTGCAGGATGCTTTATTTGCTAAGCACTGAGGAATGTAAGAGCAGGGTGGAGTGGATGTGAAACAAATGGATTCTTCATGTGAGCATATTGGAGGTGTCCACTGGTGTGAAACTGTGGTTTGATGTGATCGTGCCTTTACAGGGCAGGTTTGATAGTGCACTGACTAATGACTGGCTAAAACAGGTGTTGGTGTCAGCAGGGCTGTAGCTGTTTAGCTCAGAAAGTGTGGGGTTCCCATTTCAGAAGAGTGATTCTGGAACATGCAGAAAACATTCTTCCTCATGAGAGGTTGATGGGGAGAACTAAATTGTAAGGTTGCAAAGACAATAACCTCTTGTTTTTCCCAGTGAGCCACCATCTTTTGTGTGTGCTGCAGATATTTTTACAGATGGCAATAAACTTACATTCTGGCACACCTCTTAAACCTTCCTAACTGCATCATGGTTGTTTAGGCATTGTACTTGGCCCATGTCAGGAATTTTCTTATTAAATGACTTGGCACTAGAAAAATGCTGATTCCTTGATACAAAGTGTTTTGTGAGAGAATGTCAATGCTGTGAGCCACTGCCAAAACGCAGAAAGCCTTTAATAGAAATTCACCTGCTGGGCAGATTCCTTGTTACTTCATCTGCTGCACTGCTAAGAGAAGAAGATCCATAAAGGAAACTATTATCCTGAATGCTTATTCTTGCTGCTTTGAGATACTCTTGCTAGAAGACACAATTAGCCCAAAGGGCAAATATACAGAAACAAGTATATTATTTAACCTAAAATTTTAGGGGGTTTTGTAATCTATTTTGCAATAGATAACAGTATAATATGTGTTAGCATAAACAATTTTCTGTGACATATAGAACACAGTAGAGAAAACCAGCATTTGTAAAGTATTAACTAAAAGTACTGCTAAATTAAACTCTAATTTCCCTATTTCTGTCTAAATGATATGGCATCAGTGAGGCTTTTGTCCAACTCCCTGGCTCTGAATGATTTCTGAACAGCTTGTTGCTGTGTCTTTCTGAGTTTATTACTCTTCTGCCTTTCTCCATATGAAGATTTCCTTGCTTGGTTACAATATTGGAATGCCTAAGAGTGTGACAGCTCTCTCCATTAAGGACATTTGTTTTTACATTCTTCTGAGTGAGATCCTGAGCTGCTTTATTTACTCTCCAGAGACTCTAAATATTCTGAACCTGAACAGTTTTGCTGTTGTTCACAGCTGAAATTACTGTATGGTCGAACATACGTGGTCTAACCTCTCGGGCTGTGCTATGATTTCCATCTATTGGACTGTATTAAGCAATTGCCTTTAAATTTGACATTGCTCTGTAATTAATTTAGTGTTTCTTAAAATCTCCTTTTGTTCCAGTGTTTTCAAGACTCTGGGTGTCTTTTTTTTTTTTTTTAATTATTATTTTATATTTCTACCTGAAACAAATGCCTGTCCTATGTTAAGAATATTTGCTTGAGCTGTCACATGAAGTCAAACTTGCAGGGCCCTGGCTGCTCTGGAAAAAACAACAATTCAGCTCGGGACTGAGCATCCCCTGAAACATGAGAGCTCAGATGTTTTCTATTATCAGCTTATCAAGATCAGGGGAATCTGTTGTCCTCACTAATTTATCCAGGTTTGTATTGCAGTAGATGTACTTTCAGTGACAAAGTTAACCCCTTCTGATGTTTTGTGCTCATTTCTAAAGTACCTGTATAGAAAAGAAGCGTTAGAATTTATATTTTCTGTGGCTTTCTTTAATAAAAGCCTTACAAAGGACACATCAGTGGTCATAACAGCTTGTTATGATACAGTTCCTTTTATTTTGGAAACATTTACATTAGGTTAAGGCTTTAATGTACTTGAAAAAAAAAGGTACATGGTATATAGTGAGCCACAGGAAAGTGGTACAGCCTCTAAGAGAGCTTGTCTAGAGCAATTCAAGCAAATCTCAGTAGGGACTGTTTTGCCATTCCACACTTTGCCTGTTCTTCCCTCAGCTGGTTTCTGTTCCCATTCCCCCTCCTTCACACCTTCCCTGACAATTGCCTGACATCAATTTGATTCAAAGAACTGAAGGGTAGAAAACACTCTTCAGTCTTGGCAGGTATACTTTCATGGCTTTAGTGCCCATGAGGTGGCTGAGAGCCAGAGCAGGCACAGGGGCAGGAACATGTGGTAGAAGGAGGGATAAAGCAGGAAAGGTTTACCTACAGATGTAGACAGACGGGACAATTTGCCTGACTTGTGAACCACTTGCCTGTGGTCCACCAGACATTGCACTAATAGTCAGGTTTGGGACAACCAGGCCTCCCACTAGGAGGTTTCCCAGGAGACTCCATGATCCCTTTGCCATCCACTGGGTTTTGATGTCTGTACACTGCTTAACCAACAAACTCAGCAAAGATGACAGTGGTGCCTGGCACCAGTTCAAATAATTTGTATCAACCCCCACAAGCTGCTGACTCTTGAGAAATCTCTGGGAAAGATGGTTTCAAGAAGGGCCTCCAGGAACCCTACTTTCAGCAGTGTGCATTCTTTCAGCACCACAACTGTGTTTATACTAGCTAACTAAAGAGGATCATGGTGCAGACCCAAAGATTATCACATAGTTTTCCGAATTGTTAAATTTCTTGCACATTCTTGTCACAGTTTTGTCCTGGCCAGCTGGTACTCTCCTAGAAAACACCTGGTCACAATTCAAGGTCAGCATAGGCTACATACCAGCTACACACTGGCTTTCCCAGAGAGTGATGAGGACAAGCCCAATGTGTTTCTGAGGGTTAGCTGCACCAGGTCAGTCATTCTCCTGACTACAGAAGGGAACGTGTCCAGTTTTAATCATAGGTGCATCTGCTCTTTCCTGGAGAGGAGAAATCCATGTGTCCATGAAGACACCTTGGCTGTCACAGATGAAATGAGCTCACTGCTCCTGGGCAGTGCCAAAGCTGGTTGATGTCTCTGCTGGTGTCCATTGCTGTTGGCTCTGCAGCAATGGACAGGGATAATGCAGGGGTTATGGCACATGAAACATGGCCCTCCTCCACCTCTGTGATCAGTGAGATGCCTTCCTGACAGCACTTTCTCCTGCCATAATTTTAAATGGCTTTTCTTTGTTTCCCTCCTGTATGTTTAATATAAAGTCAAATATTTTCATGGTGATGATTGACACATGACTGAACAAGTTAGATCTCTCTGCGCTAGAAATCTCCAACCTTTTCCAATTGCTTAATACCGTGACAAGACAACACAAACCCTTTTCTGTCTGTAAGCCTGTTTATGCCATTAAAATTAATACAACTGGTCTTGGGAGATTGCTTAAATAGAAATAATGAAAGGCATGACTATTTTATAGGTTAATTTTGATTAAAAAATACTTTATAGTAGTTTTTCATGTCCTTCCAATTTTTGTGTGTTTTTTGGTCAGAGTTGATTGAAAAAAGAAAACTCTGTTTTTGGATATTCTTGCAAAGGAATTTCCTTCAGATGTTTCTGGTAGAAAATTACTGGACTTGAGTTTTTCCCCAGGTCTAATCTGTACTTGTTACAATTTTGACTTGGAATTCAATATACATTACTCCGTGCTATTCTCCATTGCTTTGCTACAAAATTCCTTTAGAGGAAAAAGCATTATTTTTAATTGGTTAATTTATCAGTGCTAGTGGAAGAAAATTTAACAAAGGAGCTTGTGGACTTACATCTCAATATTGTGTACTTTCCTTACCTTTGTTTCTGAAGTATCAAGTGAGAAAGCCTAAATGGCATGTATTGGACTGTGCAAATTCTATAACATGTACAGCAGAAAGAGGACAAAGAAGCTGTTCTTGTTCTGTAGGAATGCAGCCCAGACTGTGTCACCTGCACTCTGCCTGAATATGCAAATGCATTTTGCTGTCTGAGAAATCCTTCTTATTGGTATTACTTACGAAGTGAAGTAGTGCAGAGTAGCTAAAATCACCAAAATGATCCAAAGGTGCTCACGGCCAAGTCCCACACTGCATTGTGCACTCAATTATTTGTGTCTTCCTGTAAAAATTATATCCTCAGTCATCAGATCCTCTTACTAAGGTAGTAGGGATGGGCCTTAAAAATAAAATCTCTTGTTACACCGACAAGGGAAATAGTAATTTATTTTTTGGCAGATTTTGTTAAAAGCTGCCCGTATCGGAATTCTAAGGGTCATGTCAGAATTCTAGCAGCAAGTATACATTAGAACTGGGGAAAAAAAGTCAAGTCCAGTAATTTTTTACCAGAAACATCCAAAGGAAATTCTTTGCACAAATATCCAAAAGCAGTGTTTTCTCTTTTCAGTCAGCTTTGTCCAGCATATATACAACATTTGGAAGGACATGCAAAACTACTCTGCAGAATTTTTTCAAAAAATTTAAATTTACCTGTAAATTAGTCACGTTTCTCAGTACTTATATTTAGGTAGCCTCATAAGTCTTGTTCAGGTCTTGTAGGATATCAGATCCTTATTCTCAAAAATTTCCTTCTGAAAGTCTGAGGGCTGGAATGGAAGACCATATCCCTTTCCCTGTCCTGCATTTGATGCTGATCATGTGAGAATGGGCCTTAGCACCCTGGTTCTTTGGATCCTTTTCAACATCCCCTACATCTAACAGGGTTTTTTCCTCCATACATGTGGCCCAGAAAGCAGACTTACATTTTGACACACTCTTGTGTGTCCATGGGCTATGTAGGCACCTTCTTTTGTCCCATCCTTTCCAGGCTGCTGTAGATTTAATCCCTGTATAGTCACTGCAGGACGGTTCACAATGAAAGGCTGATGTGAGAGATTTCTGGAAAGAACTCAGATGTGTAAGCACTTGCTTGTGCTTCTACATGTGAAAGGGTAGAGGCCGCTGCCTTGTGGTAGGTGATGGCGAAGGGAATTGCATGCAGATATTCAGATGAGGAATCAACCAGTTCAGTAGTTGATTCAGGATTTCAATTACCCTTGATCATACAGGATGAGGCAGAAGCACTTGGGTTGATTTTTTTTTTTCCTGTTGAACTGATATAGCCACAGATACCCTTTTTTTTAGGGAAAGGTGCTGTAACTGTGTACCAGATGCTGATGTGAAGGTAAAAGCATGCTTGGAAACATCCTTGGGTGATTCTGGCAGTTAAATCCTCACATATTATAGCAAGTTTTCCTTTTGCCCTTGGAGACAAATACATGAAAAAGGACCACAATGAATTCTTTTCTATTCCCTGTAACAAAATAATGTATCTATAAGAATCTGATCTCTTCAAGGAGGTTTAATACCATTAAATTTATTGCTTTAAACATTTCGAAAAAAGCTTCTGGCTCCAGTATGTGTCCCTTTTACAAATAACAAAGAATGGACCGTATGATATACAGGGAGTTTGGTCCTCCATCTGCTCCTATTTGGGGACCCACCAAACAAGAATTTATTCTCTGATTCTTTCAATTTTCAATTCTGTTGAACATGGATATCTATTCTAGTAGGCATTACCACATATTATTTTTCTCTGCTGGGTATAGGTCAGTCCTCTTACTTTTTTTTTTTATTATCAAGTATTTTTTCTCTAGTAGTGAGAGCTTTATTTTTCTTGGAAAAATGCCTCAAATAAATGTGGGTATTATGTCTTATTTGATATTTCCCAGCCCTTCTAGTAACAGCTGTGAATGGTATTCAGTTGCTGCCATCCTAATGGCCATCAACAGATTAGACTTAACATGAAGTTATGAAAACTTTGGATTAAAACAATAAAAAAGTGAGTCTCTTTTTTTACAGGTTTATTGTTTTAGTTAGAGATGGCTGATTAAAGAACAGCATCAGAAAAGGATACTTTAGGTGAATGAATTCTGGATGATATTGAATAACTGTACATTTCTATTGTTCCTGTTATTTAAAGATCAGAACATATTTTTTTCCTGTTGACATTGCCACAATAACAGAAAAAACACAGAAGCAGATGAAGCAGATTAGCAACCATATATAATAGGACTGCTTTTCTATTGCAGAGTTTTGGGATACTGAGTTTGCAATGTCACAGAAGCCCATAGATGGCTAAGACCATGGGGTTACAAGCAGTCAAGTGTTTGATTTTGATTTTACTTTTTACAGTTTATAGATGTAAATAAGAGAAGTGGTTTTCTCTATTAATGCAGATTTCTTACAGAGGCAGTGCTTAAAAAAAAAGTGATTTAAAAAAAAGTGCTTCCATGTAATCTATAAGAAGGTGATAAAGACTAGTGTCTCTCCTCTGTGAAAGATAAAGGTGATCATGTTTACAGTATAATTTAAATTTTAGGAAAACAGGACTTTCAAGAGGACTTGACATTGCCCCAAACTCACTGAAACCAGTAAGATTTTTAGTGATGATTTCAATCAAATAAACCTAAAGTTAGGAGAAAGCTGAGTGCTTCAGATATTTCATACCTTTGTGTGTGTAGCAGTTGTGTTAATTAAATGTATGGATGCTTTTCTACACCTCTCACATTCTTTCAAAAAGATTGGGAGGATTAGAAAATAAAATTTAACCTATAAACTAAGTTGTATGCAATAAATTAAATTAAGACCAACAGCTGAAAAGAAAGGGAAACCAGGTGAGAGTAACGAGGTACTCAGCGTTCAGCAGGAGGAATTCTCCCAGTCCTTTTATGAGTAGTGGTTGTGGTGTGAGATTGTTCTTCCTTCCTGTGAATGTTCACCAATTATTTCATGAGGCATGGAGAGCATTTGTACACAGATAGGAGTTATGTCTACCATGAACTCTGTCACAAAACCTGAATGTGAAATGTGTTAGATCACCGAATTTATGTACCTGCAGAGGCAATGCTCTTCTCTTTGGCCAGTCTGCCCTATAGCATCTCAGAGCAAGATTACGTAATTCCTTGTGTACGTAATTCCTTGGTTTTTATGAGAGAGAAAAACCCAGCTGACAGGCTAAAGGAAAGCAGTGGTGATTGCCAACATATTTTCCCATCTTGGTTACAGACATGGCAGAAGTAGAGTGCGTGTAAGTGCATAGAGCTTTTTAAGACATTTCTGAGTTGCTTTTAGTCAAATAAGCTAAAAATCTGCCTGTTTTCAGAATAGAAACTGTCCTGCTGGAAACCAGATTCTGCATTGGATTTCCTTTATTTTTTCATCTGCTAGCCTTAATTTCTGTGTGATTGCATGTGACAGCACTGATTCTAAGGAGAAAAGAATGAGAGTATATAACAAGGAGAGTGAATGCTCAGTCTCACTTTATAAAAAGAAAAAGTGAAAATCTGGAGTTGTATAAAGTCTGTGGTTTCTTCTACTTGTGTTGTGAAGCCTGTAACCTTTTCTCATCAGGAGAACAATTCTTGAGAAACTTCATCTAAATGAAGTGTGATTTATCAAAGAAAGTATATATTTCAGAAGTGGATTGCCCTCTAAAAAAGCTCCTTGGGGACTCCAGAATAGTGTCATTTCCCAGGGCACCTCCATACCTTCCCTGTTCCTCTTAAAGCTTTCACTGATCTCAGGTAAGTCAGTTTTCCCCCAGTCTCTTGGTAAAACTATTCTCTGCCATTTCCCTCTCTTGTGTAGTCTCCAACAATGTCTTAATTTGTAAAACTGCTGATGCATGTACCTCTCGTATATATTAACTATTCTTATTGACTGCTCTCCCATCAGCCCAGGACCACGTAGCTTATAACATTTATTAACAGTGGGGTTTCCTTTTTTTTTAAAAAAAAATTGTTTTAACTAATTCCTTGTGCTTGATCAGCAATTTTTAGCAGTAGAACAATGTGAACATATACACATTCTTTTTTTCTTAATCGTAGTTGTTGTCTTCTCTTCCTTTTTTTCTCCTAGAGTATTTTAATTCAGCTGAATTTGCTTTTTCCCCATTTGTTACTGATAGACTGCTTTCAGTGTGCTGACTGTAAAAATTCTTTTGGAAAGCTGCCTGGTTTCTCTCTAGAGCCTGATGTAAAGTCTTCAAAGTAAGATTAAGAGCTTTTTTTTTTTGTTATTTATTTATAAATAGTGTCTTCAAGAGGGGGAGTTGGGTCTTTTATTACATAGACCCTGAAATTCTAGTTCAAATCTTCTAAAGATGCAGGCTCATTGCATCATTTATTCAACAGAAACAGAATTTTCAAATTAGTTCTAGAGGGATCATCTGCTAGAGACTGCACGAATCAGCAAAGCTGTAGTCTGTTAGTGCTTATCATCACTGGTCTTATTGATTGAGTACTGATTTTATATTTCATGACAAAATGCGCAGTAATCTGGAAAGGTGAGGATGGTCTGTGGATTATTTGTCATCGCAAGGGTTAAAAGTACTATGGAAAAGTACTCTGGAGCAAGTGTAGAAAATACTCCTGATTAACTATTGCTGTCTATCATTCATCTGCAATCAAACTCAGCAAATATATCTCCTGAAAGTCTTCAGATGTTTGATCTGAAACTCATAATTAATAAAACCTTTTCCTGATAGCTACAAAAAGGATTGAGATTTGAAGTTATGTTTGTTTGAGGTAGAATGAAGTCTTATTTTTGGTTCAGATCTCCAAGCTGTAGCTGATGAGGGTTTGAAAGGCCATCCATAGTTATCAGGTGTTTAGCTTTTCCATTTAGAAGTCTTAGAATTGTCTGTCAATGTGAATAAGTAGTGCCATGATGTCTCTGAGGCAGGGTAAAAAGTATTCCTCAGGGGCATTGCCTCAGGGATGCCACTTGTATTTTGGGGCACAACTTGTCAGGATTCAGTTTGTGTTGCTGATAGTTCAACAACTGTATTCGGGCATTTGAACATGATCAGTAGTCAGAATTAAAATGCTGATCTCTTCACTCCTAGTTATATCCAGATTAAACGACCAAGGCTTGTGTGATGTTTATTACCTTCCTTTTTTTTTTGTAGACTCTCAAGTAAATGATATTACAAATACAGTCTGGTTTAAAAGATTAAACCAAATAATTTTAGCTTTAAGTTACTGATATTTCATTTGCATCTCCACTGTAATGTTATCAGAATAGATTGCCATAATGGAAACGTTTACACCTTTTAAAGCAACCCTGTAAATGTTTTAGAACTGCTGGCAAAAATAAAATACACAGACAGCATATAGGCCTGATACAGCGGCTGTAGAAATCAGCAGGCTTGCTGGCAACACACTTTTGACCAGAGTGCAAGCTCTACCTATGAAAACTATAAAACCAAATAAGCAAAATGTTTGGAAATGCTTCTGAGAATTGCAAGGAAGAAACAGAAAATGTAGTATATTGAAAGTGAAGTTAGAAGCAGTGCAAGCTTATTGTTTTTATTTGTGAAGACAGGTTGAAAAATAAGTAACTACCAAGGATGGATACTGCAGTTCTGAGCCTCAAATAAGCCTTGTCAGTGAACTGTTTTCTGAATTATTATTTCTTAAAAGGAGAAGATTTGTTGAAAGTTAAAAAAAAAAACTAAAACAAAACAATAACCAACTGTCAAATACAAATGATATATCAACAGAAAAACATTTAAAAGATCAAAATATCACATTTCCTTTAGGGAGTTTTGCAAGGTATCTGGCTTTCCAATCTTTTGCCATTCAAAATACGACCAAATTTGAGCAAATGTAAACAATCAAACTCAAATGGAAGAATTTTGAAGTAGTTGAAAGAAAAAGTCTTTTAGCCCCCAGTTTTGACTCATAAACATACATGCAGTTTCGAGTTTTCAAAATAAGTTGGACAAAAAAATTTACATTGCCCTGAAGATTCTGATAAGTGAAAAAAATAAAAGTTTTAAGTCCTGCTTAAATCAACGCTCTGTGGGCCATTTGTGTACTAATATATATTGCCTTAATCCTAGCTGATAAAATGAAACTGTTCCATTTCTTTTATTTATACCACGATATTTATCCAAAAAAGGTGATAAAGATAAGGTTATAAAGCTTGAATGTTTTACATGTTTTACACTAAGTATTATTAAGTCCCCAATGCTGTCTTTATTTATTGTAATGACTGAGAGAGAATGAAAGATTTTACAATTATTTTGACCATCACACTTAATTGAAATGAGAATGTGTAAATTTTCTGTAAGAGTAAAGCAGATGGTGGTACTATAATATAGCTGCAATTTAGTCTGTGTTAATTCCTCTTTATAAGCCTGAATCTCCACCTCATTACCTAACATTAATGAATTCATGCCACACAAGGTTCAACTAAGGGAAACAATAAAGAAATAAATGCACAAACTAAAATAGCAATGAAATTATCATCTGAAGAAAAAACTTACATGATTCACCATGTCAGTAAAGGTACAGGAATAATTGGTTATATGGATCACTGCTCCTGCTGTGATGTATCAGAAATCACTGGATCAGTCTCATACACACACATCCCTGGAGGGAGCGTGACTAGGAGAACAATTGCTTTCTTGCAAAAAAGCCTCCTTGAGAACTTATGGCAGTTCCATAAGTAATGTCATGTCTTCAAAACACATGGATTAAAATATTTCATTTTAGACCAACATTCAGCTATTGTTACTGTATCAAATCTATACAATTCTGCTAATTTTAGCAATGCAGGCCGTAGTTATGGTGGACACTAAACCCTAAAAATATAAATACAAAAAAAGAGTGAGAAACACTATAAGTGGCTGGGACTCATCTTGGAGATGACTGTCTCTTCTTTAGGTTTTATTGATGCTAATAGTCATCTGATTCAGGCATCAGGCTACTTACAGAAGTTAGAAGGATAAATCCAGACTTGGCCTTCTTAACTCGGATGCTAAATGTGAAGGCTGTAAATATGAACTGACATCCCAAGCCCACTGGAATGTGTCTGGGTTTGCATGTGGGAATATGATGCTTTACCTCCTAAAGAAAACTGAAGCAGAGAATGACCCTTGAAGTGTCGTTCATCATCAGTGCACAGTATTGATAAATATTTCTTCCCTCACCAGAGCCATTACCTTCTACCTTACAGGGCACACTCAGAACTACTGGGCTGACAGAGGCCTCTTTGCTCTTCTAAAGTTACAAGATTTGCATTGAGAATGCTTGACGGTAATTTGCTCTTACAAATCTCAGGTCTGGTAGGAACTGGAGTTGAAAAGATGGTTCCACGTGCCTGCAAATGGAAAAAGAAATAGCGCAGAACAAGGAGAAGGGGTTAGTTTCAAGATGCTCACTCCATTTCACAACTCTCCCATGAACTGGAAGAAACAGTTTTTGTTTACAAGCGATGTGAGAAAGGAGGCTGAGTGCTTTTTTACAATAGCCATTTAGTCAAAGCAGCAGAATGCAGTCAAATCATTAACACTCATGAATTTTCTGAAAGACCAGTAACTGACTCACCCGTAACTTATGCGGCATTTGTGTGGGTCTATGTTTGATTTTTCTTACCATAGTTGTAAAACAGCATTAAAATTATTCGCTGAGGCTGTGATTTAAACTTTAGTTATGCTCTTTTCTGCCTATGTGCCAGTGGGAAACCCATTCTAGTGAGTGTGCACTGTAAAAATATCAGTCAGATAAACACAATTTATTTTAACAGTATACCTTCCAGGGTCTGTAAATATCTATAGATTGAAAGGTCATGGAAGCATTGTTTAAGATGTAAATTATACATATACTGGCTATTTTAACATAAATTTAAAAATAACTCTAATAGTATCATGATGATGTGTAGAGAGAAGCCTAAAGAATTTTCTGAGTCTTCCTTTGTACTTTGTTTTATTTTGAGTAAAAGGCTGTAATGCAAGTATTGTGTACCATCTAAGTGGTAGTAAAGGCTGGCAGTAAAAGCTATTGCTGTATTTAAAACCTGGCAATTAGTTCAACAAGTGATTTTGTTTTGTTTTTAACAAGCACATGATAAACAAGGGAGCAATGAAAGAGGTTCATGATATAGAAGGAATGATCTAAAGTGAATGATCACTCAAGGCTGTCAAAATTTTATGTAGTATGTTTCTCTTTTGCTGCTGTTATTTATGTCTAATTCAGAAAAAAAAGGGGATTTCTCTCTCTACCCCCCTGCCAAACTAAAGTAGAACATATCCGATTGTTATGTTGCTCTGTTTAACAGCTGCACAGAAAACCCAAGAGTTAATTTTTATGATTCATTTCAACGTAGAAGGCATCTTTATAGCAGTAAAATCACCCCTTTTCCCTCCCCATTCACTTAGGTCTGTGTCAATTACTTCATATGAAAGCTGAGATGCATTTTAAGTTCATTGCTGTCATGCACAAATACCTGAGGTGCTACCGTAGTTCCATGATCTTAAGGTGGGCACACTAGCATGCCTTATACCAACCTGGTTTTAGCAAGGAAGGATTGCCTTTTAGTTCCATGATCATAACTTTTCTGATTTACATTCATCTCTTGTACACACTTTCTGCAGAAGCACTACATAATTTAGTGTAGGGAAAAAAACACGAGGCTAGGTATACTGTAAAAATCTGGCATGAGTTATTTTTTCTCTGCCCAGAAGAGGATAGGGAGGCAAAGTGGATGAGATAGCAACATGCTTATGTCTTGCCATTCATTTGATTTTCTCATTATGAATATGTTCTTTCCTTATGACCCCTGCAAAACGGTATTACCATGAGATGGTAAGTGAACAGACCTCTCTAAAAATATAACACTTTAACAAATTGTTTAGCAATGACTGCATGCAGCCATCAGAAAAAAGTACTGACAGGGATGACAGAATTTCAATACAGAATGTGAAAGCATTAAAATAATCTGAGGATTGACTGAAAAAGAAAAGCCTGATTAAATTTTCCTGATAGCTTCTGAGGCAGAAAAGAAACCAGACGTCTCTGTGTCTATATTTACTACTGGAACCTCTGTTCATTCTTCTTGGCTACTGTAATAGAGGGAGGGTATTTTCTCCTCTTGGGAACTGAGAGGCTTAGCCTGAAAGATATTGTCACTGTTCAGCCATCGAGTCTAAATTTCTGTTTTTAAGACAGTGTTCTCAACCTTTGCCCAAAACTAAAAATAAACCTGCCAGGTATTTTCCCCCTCTTTGCAGGGATTAGAAGCACTGAAATACCATGAAAGAGGTAGGTTTTAATCTTCTGAAGTTTTGGCCGAACAGTGTTAAAGGAGTTCAAGGGATGTCTAAACCTGATTCCTAGAAGATAAATAAACGGAAGCATTCAGATAAGCATTCATGTTATATTTTTATTTTAATTAGAACAAGCTTTTTAAGATTCATTCATCACTACTTTCCATCAAACATAATTTAACAGCCATCTCAAATTTTGTCTGCTAATATGTGATGGTTTTCGTTTCACTTGTAATGTTTCACCAAACATTTTACTCTAGCTAAAAGTGAATATAGAGGGGATGGATGAGACAGTAAATCCTACATTTCAGCTTTAAAAGGTTTTTATTGAAGGTGATGGGAAAGAAAATGGGAAAGACAGTAAATTATCTAGGTGACTGCTAGAGTATCTGCTAAAGCATCTTGTTTTCTATGGAATAAAACTCAAGTAAAAATCTAAGCCACATAAGGTAGGACTCAACTCTCCTACCTTTAGGCATGTACATTGTTGATCTGCATTTGATAACATTAATCCTTCTTGTGATACCTATTTACCATGACCTGTAGCAAACTTCAAATTTCTCAGGGCTCTGCCATTTTGTTATCCCTATAGTGGAAACTAAAACCACATCTGTGTTAGCATTCTTGGCATTATGGCTATACTGGTTAGGGGATATGATGTTTAGTGACATTTTTATACTGACAAACCCAGCAACTATATTCAAAGCTTAAACTTTTATGCATGTAGTCAGCATAAAATGCATGGGCAAAATATCGCTTTTGCTGTTAAGAGATACATCTCTGCTTGGAGGAATTTCCAGTTCATTGAGAGGCACCTTTTGATGGAGACAAGAGCTAAGAGAGGGAGATGATAATGCTTTCTGTAAAAGGCAGTTTGTTGTGATTGTTCCATTCCAGACTTGACCATCTTAAAATATTCTGTCTAATGTTGTTTGATTCCTCTTTGCTGAAGGAAAACAGGACAAAACAAGAGATATCGACAGGCCTGGGAAGCAGTGCGAATGAAATGCACAAGGAAGAATATCCTTCTGGAAAAGTTTTTCAGAAAAATATTCAATTTATTAAGGGCTTCTTAAAAGAAAGCATGTAGGACTGAAAGAAAAAAAAAGTGAAATAGCACTGTGACTCTGGGAAAAAAAAATCAAATTGTCTCTTCTAAAGCTAAATTAGTCTCATGTTTTTGAATGTTGCTGTAATTTAATTATGGTACACTTGAATTTATGGAGTGGCAGGATTTTAAATTTTTTAAATGTAGAAATCCACAAAATCCTGAAGAAAGTGGATAGAGTCAGCTCTGATCTCTTCATCTTCTATTTGGCTTACCATAAGATGATGCTAAATGTTCTGGGACTCTTTGAGACAAAGGGCAGTTGCACAGAGCTTTTTGTACAAAGTCACTCTCTTACTCTACAAAACAAATGGCTGCATAAAACCTGCCTGGATGTGATCTCCAACACTGAAATTATTCCTTTAGCCGTGTGTACAGTGCTTGCTGGCTTGAGCCAACACTGTACCAGGGAACATGTTCAAGTGGTATAACCATTTGGGTGCCTGTATCCAACAGGGAGCCCATTACTTTTTACCACCAGTCATTTTTTAAATATATATTACTATCATTGACTTGAAGGGTTGTTTCTGAACTTGGAGATCTTGCAGATAGCAATAATAATAACAACTCTTTTATACTTTTACAGACAGTAACATTTTAACAGCTAAGGAAAGTTATATGCCTAAATGGACAATATACATGGGATCTTCCTGATAGTCCCAAGTGTGCAGAATTTAAGGCTTTTTTTCTTCAAAACACTGGATGTGAGAGAAGCTAGGGTTAATTGGATGTAAACCCTAGAGTGCACTATGAAGTTACACAATAGTGTGATACAAAAGGTTAGCTAAACTAAAGTGTTAAAGCAATTGCAGGTAAATGGTATGTGATCTGCACTTTGACAACAAGCTAAGGCAATGTTATGCCTTTTAGGCACAATGCCATGGAAATTTTAGCAGTTAAAATGATCAGAAACGAACAGAACCAAGTGACTTTCATGCATATGAAACATCAATTGTATTTCTCTATTGATAAGATGTCTTCTTGTCTTTTCTCCTACAACATCCCTGTGTTTTCTCTTGAAGCCTGAATGATTCTTTCTCTGTATAACTTCTGAATTCTGGATGATTTTATAATGGGTTATAACAATAACCCCTTGCTTTGGCAATATCTTCTGGCAAATAAAGTGTTCAGTATGTCTGAAATAGTTTGTGCGTAAGCTCCTTCTAGTTTAAGGACAATATATTGGGGTGCTGGTCATATGGTTTATTTAGGTGAAAACATCTTATGGCTGTGGATTAAATATAGCTTGTAAAAATCAGAGTTAGTTTTGGATATCTCCGTGGATGTCTTACATTTGAACACTGAGGAAAAACATATAGAGGCAGAAAACCAGGCCATAGATACCTGCATATAAACTGTAGAGACTCCTTAAGACACAGGAGTAATGAGAGAGGTGATGAACTCTAGTGGGTTGACCTTGGCTGATGCCAGATGCCCACCAAACCACTATATCACTCCCCTTCCCAGGTAGACAGGGGAGAGAGGATAAGATGGAAAATGACTGGTCAGATGAGATAAGGCAGTTTGGTAAAGCAAAAACGAAAGTTTGCTCGCGCACAAGCAAAGAGGAAAAAATAAGGTTTATTCTCTACTTTCCATTAGCAAGCGGTGTTTGGCTTCTTCCTGGTAAGCAGGGCTTCAGGACACCTAGCAGTTGTTCTGAAAGGCAAACATTATAAATAACAAATGCACCCCCCACCCCGCTTTCCTTAGCTTTTATATCTGAGCTGACATCATACGGTATGGAATATCCCTTTGGTTAGTTTGGGTCATTTGGCCTACTTGTGTCCCCTCCCAGGATCTCGCCCACTTCCCCCTGCTGCTCACCCCTCGATGGTGGTGGAGGGAAGGGAATGTTGAGAGGCAGTGCTGGTGCTGTGCCAGTGTTGCTTAGCTGTACCCAAACCACTGGTGTGTTAGCAGCACCTTTCTAGCTACCAATGCAAAGCACAGCACTGTCAGGGCTGCTGTGGGAAAATGAGCTCAATCTCAGCCAGGCACAATACATGAACAGAGAGGTTTCATACTAAAAAATGGGTAAGAAGAGAGGAAGGTGAATTGCTTAGAATGACCATCCAAAGTCAAAGTGGAAGATAAGAGGTGGAAGAAAGCCATTGTTCAAATGACAAGCCATGATTTAGAGGAGAAAAATCAGTGCCAACATCAGAGAATGTGGAAAAGTGCCAGGAAAGGAGAAGGGTGAGAAATCAAAGTCAAGGATAGTACAGATACGCACATTTTTTATGCTACTAAAGAGAGATTGACAGAGCTTCAGACTTCTCTTTGTGCATCACACCTGTCAAATATGCATGAAAATGCTAAACAACAGGACAATTAATTCCCTCACTGGGGTTTGAGAGAGTGTGGACAAGCTTCTTGGGAATATGAGAATAGATGTGAATAACACTATATTCAGCACCTACACACCCCAAAGCACAAACTCCTGATTAAAATTCTCCCTTCCCCAAGAAACTAAGGGCAGGTGTGAATCTGCATTTGACTCCCCTTACAACAATATCTATCAGGGAGAGGTCAATGACATGTGTAACTACCTGCTGGCCACTTATTCCTCCATCCGATGAGGCTGAGCTTTTCCTATAAACTCACAGCTCGGAGGGGTACAGTTGATTGGCTTTCCTTCTGTTCAGTTCCTCTTCTTTGATTTACAGCAGTCTCCCACACTCTTTTCATAGGTCCTTCTCTAACTTCACTGATAAGGGATTTCTCTGTGTCCAATTAGCAAGGCTAGTGTATCAGGCTGGAACTAGATAATTAAAAGAATGGAAAGACACAGAGTGACCTTGGTTCACAAACCTCCATGGGCAATTTGAAAAACTTTAAAGATTTCAAGAAAATGTATTAATGTTACTGTTTTATATCTTGTTCATCAGAAACAGGGCAATTGTTCTTATATAACTTCAAGGTCTGTCTAAAATCAAGAAAAAGGTGAATTTCTTTAATGTCTTTTTTATTTTTTTTTTAAACTGTACATTTGATAATTACACATTTCTAGGACAAAAATGCACTTTTCAAGTTTCCAAGTGAGGTGATGACTTTACTGTGTTTTGTTTAAAAGCATATTTGTTTTGAAGGGAGAGTATGAGTAGCATCATTTTTAAGGTAAATCCAGAGAAGTAGAAACCACACAAACCAGGAAAGCCCATTCTTCATTTTGTCTTACCTGCTCTCACATATTTTGGTCAGAAGGAGCAAGGGAGAGATATATTAGCTGGTTAAAGCCCATATTTGGCTCTTTCATGTATGCAATTAAACAATGGCGTATTTGGGCTTTTAGCAAAGAGCAAGGATCTGATTATATAAGGTGCCAAAAAGTAATGGTGGAGGTGTAACTTATAGGCTGGAAATTCATCTTAGTTAACTGTAATGACCTAAATGAGAGAGATGTGGTTCAGTCATTTAGGCTTCAGTGAAAGTTGAAAGAGGGAGATGGCAGAGCTATTCGGAGCTCTCTTATCTGAGGGCTCATAGTAAAAAGAGATGCTGGGTAAAGACTCTCTAGAGGTGCCCTTCTTTCTGCCTGGCTGTTTGTCCCACTTGATTATAACCATAGCCCAGATGGCTAGCTTAGACTAGATCCTTAATTTTTATTTAGCTATCTAAAGTTAGGGAAGATAAAATTCACCAGAAAACTAAGCTGGTATACTACTGACCTTGCACACAAGTTTAAAGAGAAATTTTGATTAATGGAGGGTTGGTAAATTGTCTTATAGCCAAGAGTTTAAGCTTTTATGACTAATTTAAAAGACGTAAACATATAGGTAAGAAGAATAATCTATTGTTATCGGATGTGTAGGTCAATAGATGGAGGGAGGAATAGATAAGAATAGATAAGGAGGGAAAATACTTCTTACTGTAGATCCATCCTTGGCTTTTAGGTGCCTTAAATTTCCACTGGTGTTGGATTATTTAATCTCTGCTTGTGTGCCAATTTGATTCTTGGTATCATGTTGTGCTATATTTGCTGGGGCAATTTATTTCTTTCCTTTGTGTATGTATCTCTCCTCTGTGGATGTGAATTTTCATGTGTATGTGTGTGTTCACAGGATGAAGTCTGCTCAAAAAATTAAATCTAGCTGTATGGCCTAAGAACAGGGAAGTGTCTCTTCTCAAAAAAGAAAACCCAACAAAAAACACTGAAAGACCAGTGTCTGGGTCTTTACTCATTTACAGTGTTCATTATATGAAGGTGTTCCCATCTCAGCTGCAGAGGAATGGAATATATCCACTTCCAGATAAAGCACTCAACTCCCAAAATTAAATATTTTTATTCTCCTAATTCACTATAAAGGACCCTGCAAATAGGTAAGGTGCTAAAATGTGATTCCAAAAATCATCTTCAAAATATTCCTGGCTCTATTTCAATGCCCCCATATGTATATATAGAGAGAGGTCGAGGCCAAAAGATTTTTCAAATAGCTTTTCTCAAAATATTTCAACAGACAGCCCTGTCATCATTAAAATGGCAAGTTTCACTGCCCAGAAATAAGGACCATTTTCAGTTATGCGTCTTATCTCTGGGGTTTTGTTTTCTCCATGTCTGATGTGCTTTTTCACATTTGTTTACTTCCAAGATGTATTGCAAAGCTTGGACAGCAGGGCTTTGTTATGGTGTGCAGGCACAGTGTGCATCCCAGATTTTTAGTACCAAACATTACTCTACTGCTAGACGAAAGTAGCAGCTGATTTCTTACAAACAATGAGGTATCAACATTTTACTGGTAGGCAGTGTTTAAGGCTCTACTTAAAACATAATGACAGACATAAAAGTGTGCCCTTAAAACCATTGATGCTCCTTAATCTTCCCTACAGCTTTCAAATTTTCTTCCCTCTGGGTTTACACTTTTACTGTTACCCTTTCTCTGTGCAGTTTTTGCTGGTTTTGAAATAAACCTTCCAATTTACAATCTGTCTATTATTGGCACTAAATTTTTAACCCCCTTCACATTAAGTCATTTCAGTGTCTTGAGAATTTATTAGCTAGGAATTAACTCTTTGTTCACACATTTGCTATCTATGCTATAGTCCCCAGAGACTTTCTTCATACATCTTGTTATTCCATGATGCTAATTGGTACCAGTGGAGGATACCTAAATGCCAAGATATTTTTAGTTGATCTACAGCTATTTCACTAATGAACTTGTACCATGAGCAGAATAAAGCTAGAGCTCCAGCAGAAATGTATGTATTTGGATTTCTCACAAGTGCTTCTGTTGAATTGGCAAAAGGGTACACTTACTCATAAAATGCATGAACAAATTTCATCTGGCCAATCAACATCTGTTATAGAGATAAATGTGAGCCAACATTTCTTGTTTTAACACTCAGCATTTGGCCCAGAAAGGATGATTATTTAAAGTTGTCGTGGCTAGGTCCCAAATACAGTCTCAGAGCCAACTAACGCAGCTACCAGAAAGGTAGGCCATATTCCATATCCTGCTGGAAGGATACTTGTTAAAGACTTGGTTTACTTTTAGTACTTTCAGTTCTTCAGCATTTTTAAATCTGAATTATCATTTGCAGTATAGAAGCACTTTGAAGGGTTAATAAAATGAATTGTGGCTATTACAAATTCTATTTAACTGAATATGCAAATAGTCAGATTCTTTGTTGACATTTGTGTGTAGCTCTTTGTAGAAGCTATGCATATGAAAAGTTTGATAAAAAATTCTGACAAAAAGTAAGGTTTGAATGAATAAAAAATTTTCAGGGGAGAGATATTGGTTTCAACAGTCATGTTAAAAATATTAACATTTCAGAAGAAAAACTCAAAGCTGATAAAATGTCTTTTTCAATGCTTTTCATTTTGTAACAATTTAAAAACTTTCCACTTTCATGGCAAAGGCATTTTCTGGTGATACAGATTCAACGTTCTGAGCCTCTCTCCTGTAAACTTTTTAATTTCCTGAGCTTCTCATATTGGAACAATAGGTTGGACGCTGAGCTGCTTTTTTGTGAACAAACCAAGAAAGAAAAACATTTCCTCTGGGAGACACCACACTGCCTGCAGTTCTCTGTCCTGCAAACAGTATTAAATTATCTTTGAAAGTTATCAGTAATATTCTGCTGAATATCAAGGGGTGTCACTGTTGAGCAGTAAAAGACTTCCCCTTTGCTGAGTAAATTGCCCTTGTGAGATTTAATTTTAGCTTTTTTCTTGCTGCTGTGGAAAATAGTCTCCAACCCAAAGGCCTATTAAGGCTGAAACAACTTGACTTACTGCAGAAATCACCCATAGAACTCAATAAACAAATTACCCTTTCTACAGCGGTCAAGGGTTCAAAAACATCTGAGGTCTTGCTCTATTCTAACTTCAGCATGGGGGTTTTCTAATTGAGCCAAACATACACGAATATCTCACCTTGTAAGAACTCTGAAATTTTCTGTTTTAGGAAAAGGATGTTTTGAAGGAATACAGAAAGGAAATAGACATTGTAATCCAACCTCAGGGATGCTAGAAGCCCTGGCCAGGCTACGGGTTAAATCCTGGACATTATGTCATTTTGGTGTAGTTTTGCCTTTACAGACAAATTTCCTTTCTATCCCTGGAATCTTAGCTAACACTACCCAGACATCATATATTTTGAGATGTCACTTCTCATTTTTAAGGACAAGGGAATTTCTTCCATATTCATAATTTTGCTAACCCTTAGGTCCTATGAGATCTGTTTCTCATTCATGTTATTATTTCTCATTCATGTTATTATCTTAAATTTTCTACACAGAAGCAGATGATGGGAGAAAATGAAATTTGACTCATCAAGTGTACTCTTTCCTCATTCTCTGACTTGAAAGAAGAGAAATCTCTGACCTTAGGTTTCACATAGGAAAAATTCACCAGAACAGGAACCCTGGGATCTCAGGGCCAAAACCATTTTCAAATGCAGATGGAATAGTCAGTGTCACAGTCTTCAACCAGCCTGAACGGATGTTTCTTTGACTACTGACATCTTGCTGCAAATTCCAATGTAGTTACTGAACACTTGCTTGCACTTCTCTTTGTTTACCTTAGTCCTAATGTTTTTAAAGCTTTCATGTGACAGATAGCATCTCTTTCATCTGCCATGGTGTAAATATAAAGTTTCTCATTGTTAAATTCAAATCTGTGTTCATTTTTGAAGGGTTTCATTGAAGACTCTCTTAGCTTGAGGTTATTCTATATCAAGTAGCACATGTAGAAGCTTAAACAGAATAAAGTAATTATTATTAATTTATTAAAATCAGCTACTGAGTGTTCCATTCTTATTCCCTTTAGGTTGACATGAAAACAAAGCCAAGTATGTTTGTGTGAAAGTATACTGATGTAAGAAAATTTTATCTTGATGGAGTATCTTCAAAGGGAAGGAAATCTTCCTCATGAGAAAAAAAAAGGAAAAGGTTTTTGCTTTCTATTACAGTTATGAGGAAGGACAGAGGTCAAAAGTTTTTCCTTATTTGTATACAGTTATGGAGCCACAAGTCTCTCACTAAAATTGAAGCTTAGAGCAGAAAGTCTCTGATGAAAGTATAGTTTGCTTTCAAATGTTTGTCCTCTTTTTGACATGGTACTTTGTATCCAGCTGAAGAGCTAAATAAGCCTAGAAATACTCAAAAACCTTTCAGCCACAGATAAAGGCATACATATCTCCCCATGAGGAAAAGCTTAGTCCTATTGATCGAGTAAGGTCTGTTCAAACCGTAAGACGAATACACTTGAAGCTAAAAGGTAACTGTGAGAGAGCATTTTGACCCCTTCATGGCATTGTGATTGCTGGTATGGCAGGGGATTTCATGGCACACTGACCCTGGAACCTGGAAAAACAGAGGGAGCAGGAGGGAAACAGACATTGTTTCATGGCATTGTTGCCCCATTTTATGAAGGGGGATCAGATCAGACTATTTGCATAAAATGTTTCCATTCTACTTTAGTTTTAATGAGTTTCAGTCTTTAGATGTTTTGTTCTTATAAAAGGCAAATGGGAGGGGATTTTTAGGATGTTTTTCTCTCATCTACCCTATTTATTAAAAACGTCTCTCTCTTATCTCTGTTGAGAGATGCCTTATGAACTCAACCCCAGGAGTGTGAAGGGGTTCCCCAGACACCTGTACCACCAATTTTCTTTTAGAACTTTACAGTGAATTACTTGGATGGCCTTTGTGCAAGCTCCACTCTCTGTGTGAATTTGGTTCCTTGGTCCTCTTTTGGGAGATAAGGCATTCAGCTACAACTTCAACAGGAGTTTCTCTTTTGTGGCTGTCCTGATTCTCAACACAGGCAGCCCCAGCTCTCTGTCTTGCAAGCCCAGAGAGGCTGACGTCTTTAACCAGCTCCTCTGAGATATCCCTTTGGGGTTGGGGCCATATGGGTTTTCCTTGCAGCAAAGGAAGAGAGCTTTTCAGAGTTTGTTTAGGTTTCTTTGAGAAATGGAGACCTTCTCACACTGCAAAACTTGTAAACTACAGCAGAGACACACAAAGCTTTGAATACAAGCTTATTAAAGCCACTAATTAGATCCCAGGACCATTTCCCATCCTGTTACATGTATCCCATTACTAAGCTCTGCTTAGCTCTGATTTTTCAAGTGACCCAGGACCCTGAGAAACGTAGAAGGCCACATCACAGAAGAGACTGTCTGCCTGTGGTCCATTTTTATCAATAGACTAGGGCTAATGCACTGATCCTGCTTCTCTCTCTGGAGTCTGTATTAATAATAAATCAAGCATCATTAACATATGCTCAAGAATGTTTGGGAGTATTTAAGTTTCATTTTGCACGAAGCAACAGCTCCTCTGAAATCACTGATTGTTTGTACAAAAAGAGATTGTTGTACCATTCAGGAGTTGATCAAAGGGTAGACTCTGAAAAATAAAAAATCATGTAAGTACATATTAAATATAGAATTCCTGAGCACAGATCATGTTGAAATGGTCTCAGTTAAAACCAGACTAAACTGGTGGGTATGGATTTAAATATTTAATTTGAGAAACCCATTTCTGAAAAATCTTTTCTTGGGCTCATCTTAATATTATGACAAAAAAGGCCTTAGGAGATCCTGCATGTGAAAACAGGTTAAGCAATGAGTAGAATTAAAACATTTGGCAGCATTCCAGTGTATGGATTAATGTCTGTATTTCAGTGTTCTGGTGTCCAGATGCTCTGGGGGAAGTTGGAAACTGAGGAGTGTGGAGGGAAAAAACACAAAAGTGGTCTGCAAGGAAAGGTCTGAAGACTTCAATCAGTTAGACTTATTAAAAAGGTGTCAGAGAGGCAGCTTAGATGACTTAGAAATATATGAAAAAGCAAACCAAACCAAAACAAACACCCCCCCCCAACAAAACAAACATGGAAAAAACCACCAAAACCCACCAAACAACCCCAAAACCTGATATCAAAATGGTGTACTATAGGAGAAGACTTAATCAATATATGAAAGCTTAAGCCAAATATGCAAAGAAAAAAAATCTAAGAGTATTCATAACATTGATATTGAACAATACAACATGCTGCCGAAGGAAATATTAGCTTCTCCATGGCCTTGTCTCAGGAATTAATGTCTTTCCAGAAAGAGTCTTTCAGTCAAACACAAGCCAGTAAGGGCAAAAGCAAGGGTAGCTGGTTTAAATTTAGCAACCTGTGATCTACAAGATAACCTGTTGCTTTTTTAGTTTTTATGTGTAAGCAAAATTACAATAAATGGTGAAGCATGAATTTCAGAGATATTCTATCTATTTCAGTATGCCTTCCTGAAAATAAAAATAAGCTTTATACTATAATTGCAGGACTTTGTTTAGTAATTATCAACGGTGCTATGAAAAAATGGCATGGATCTTAAAAAATCTTTAGAAAAGAGACAATCCAAATGCAATTAATTAAAATTTGATGTCAGTGCCTGAATTTACAAGGATGTTATAGAAGGCTCCTTCTGCTACTCTCAGAAGAGTGCAAACTTCTGAAAGGTTTCTGAACATAGACCAGGGGTATGGAGGCACCTACGTGATTTTGAAAACCTCAGGTGCAACATTATACAAATATTGTCTCTTGTAGACTATTTTAAAGTAATGAATATGGTGTTGTCCCTTTTTCTGACTCCCATGAGCCATTACCCAAGAAATTCATATCACTGAAAGTACTATATGGGTACCGCATAATTTAGAAAGCCAAGGAATTCAGCATCTCTACCATAGTTCACAAGCGGGAAATACAGTAGTTCCTAAGGGACTCTTATTGCTCCGCTGCGGGAAAGGGAGGATGGCTCTGGATGTGCAGCCACACAGACTCAGTGAATTTGCGTTGCATTGGCACTCTTTCTTTCACTTTTCTTTCACTGCTGGGCAAAGGACACCTATGTTCTCTGCTTAGACATACCATGAAGGTCAGGAATCAGCATTTGGATACCCCTGCTCTAATTTCTCACAAATTCTTTTCACGAAGCAAAGGAACAAAGAGCAAAGAGAACTACTTCTAAAGTATGAACATAGTTTTTAATAGTCTGGGATAAGGTATGGCAATATGTAGTGCTGATAGTGTCAAGAGACAAGATACTTAGATATTGTCTTTATTACATGTTGTAAAATGGAGGTGATACCTCACATATCCTTGGAAATTATCCTCTTTCATAAAAGTAACACGTGAACATCAGCCAAACATAGTAGTAAGAAAGCTCTTTATCTAAGAATGAAAAAAAGAAATGATTGCTTGAAAATATAACTGATGTCTTAGAGTTGATGCTGGCATGGGTATAGAAAAAGGCTTTTCTTCCTTGAGTGAAGAAAAATCGGACTTATATCTGAAAATATCTACTACAACCCCTTCATTGTGATTGCTTTAAAAAAGTTCAGTAGAAAGTTTGAGTGTGCTTTCTGCTTTTGGTTCTTTTACTTTTTTCTAGTCCAGTAATTTTTTTTCATTTGTTTTTCTTCTAATTAGGAGAGAGATTCTTCTCTCCTTCCACTATGTCTTTGAAAGAACTAAGAAAAGGCCTGTTTATTTCTGTTGTGCTAATCCCTTTTTCATATGGTTGTGCACAATGCCTAAAATGATGAGACCATCTGCATGTGGTCTCTGAATATATTTATTTTGACAAGCTCTCAAGAGACAAAACATGGAAATTACCATATTCTACTTTTTTATCTGTGATGACTTTCCAATTCCAACCCTCCTCTGCATCCAGCATCATCTCTTCATTTCCAATGGTAAAACTTCAGTGGCTATATTTTTTTATTTTGTAATGAACCAAAAGTTCTGTTCTTGCTTCCCCAGGGCTCATGTTTCTGGGAAGGGTATAATCACACAACTGTAGTCTGGGAGGGGTCCCACGGGCAGCTTGTGTGAAGAGCTGAGAACCTCTTCCTGGCTGGCTGTGTTACTTTAGGTACAGGGCTATGAATAAATAGAGTTTTAACTGACAGTGAGTTGCTCTGCATTTAGTTTGATGGGAATAATGGAGAAGAGAAAATGTTTTGTTTCAAATGATATTCTTGTGGGAAAAAAAACCCCACAAAAAACCAAAAGCCTAGCATGAAAGCAGAGGGCCCTAGTGGGCTGTATGTTTTTCTACCCTGGAGAGAAGCTTGAAAATAACTGCCTTTTACAAGGAGGGTTATGGTAAGACAAATTTCAGCAGGCATTTCCAGCAGGCTGAGAGTGCATGCACTGACTGATATTGAGTTGTTTTGACAGAATTTATGAAGTTGTAACATGTAAATTTCTCATTTACCACAGTCCTCAAATGCCAGGAGGATCTACTTGTTGAGGTGCTCCCAAACGCTTTCAAGAACTAGTGTAGAAAACTAGTTGGAGTAGCCTTCAGGATTTTTCCCCCTTTAAAGACCAGCTAAAATTTACTGTATGTGATCTGAAAACCTCATAGGAAAACTGTCCAATTTCCAGGACAAAAAAAAAAAAAAAATTGGCTGAATAGAAATTATGATTTAATACTTTTCTTTAGTATCAGCTGTCAAAGACATTACTCTGATTCAAATGGGGAATGAACAGCCACACAACTCTATCACAACATGCACATATCACAGACAGGCTCTGAGGTGGTGAGTGGAGAGTGAAGCTAAACTATGGATTTGCACTGTAATGCTAAGTATGTGCACTTGACAGATAATAGAAAAAGACTCTGATTTACACTAAAAATGAATCTGAGACATGTCTGTTTGGGGCTAATCTACTTGCTAATTAGTGTAGACTCCTTGTTTATACTGATTTTCTAAAAAGTCTTCTCAACATTATTAACATCATGATTAACAGGCTCTCTGTTAGTCTTGACTGTACTCCACTCCTGCTTTACAAGTCAATGCCAGTCATCCAGTATGAGTAGGCAAATACAGGGTTGTGGTGTTGTCTTTCTTCTCTTCTTTTCTTAGGACACTGGGTATCTGAGCTTTTGCATGCATGACATAAGGGTTTTGCTTGCTTATGAAGGGTATAATATTTCCATCCTTATAGCAAACTTTTCATCTATACACTCTTTTGCCCAGGATTCCACCCACATCATAGAAATAATAAAGAACAATGTTTATGCCTAAATTTGAGCTATTTCAAACCATGGTGGCTAAGATAATGGTATGTTGTCTACTGTCTACCACTTTGCCGTAACAGAAACAGCTTGTAGCAGATAAGCTAAGAGGATTGGAAATACCATGGAATAGTCAGTTGTAGTGATACAAGTGAGTAACTTTCCTGCCTGTCTAACCTTCTCTTCTGCTGCAAGAAGGGATCCAATTCCTTTGGTCTGCCATCTCAGTGGAGATAAGGAATGGAGATCCATGTGGCAGCAAAGACACGAGGGTTATTAGTGTGTTAGGGGCCATGGAAGTGCCTGAAAATGGTTATGTAGAAATTAGAGCTTCTCCCCCCAGTAAGGCAAGGTTACTGATGGATTTTGTGGAAGTGCTCATCAAGCCACTTTCAGTCATTTGCAAAAAGTCCTGTCTCACCAGGGATGTCCCAGTGGGCTGGAGGTTGGCAAATGTGACACCCACCTAAAAGAAGGGCTGAGAGGAGGATCTGGAGAACTGCAGGCCTGTCAACCTGGCCTTCGTGCTGGGGAAGGTCATAGAGGAGATCATTTTGAGTGCGATCACACAGCACACACAGGACAACCAGGGGATCAGCCTGGATTGACGGGCTGAGGCCAATTGTATGAGGTTCAACATTGCGAAGTGCTGGGTCCTACACCTGGGTCACAACAACACCAAGCAATGCTACAGGCTTGGGCCAGAGTGGCTGGAAAGCTGCCTGGTAGCACAGGACCTGAGACTACTGATCAACAGTCAGCTACGAACATGAGCCAGCCGTATGCCAAGGTGGCCGAGAAGGTATCCTGGTCTGTCTCAGCAATAATGTGTCCAGCAGGGCTAGGGCAGTGATCATCCCCTTATACTGGGCACTGGTGAGGCTGCATCGCAAATTCTGTGTTCAGTTTTGGACACCTCACTACAGGAAAGACATTGGGGCACTGGAGTGTGTCCAGAGAAGGGCAATGAAGCTGCTGAAGGGTCTGGTGCACAGGTCTGATGAGGAGTGGTTGAGGAAGCTGGGATTGGTTAGTTTGGAGAAAAGGAGGCTGAAAGGGGATCTTATTGGTCTCTACAACTACCTGAAAGGAAAAAGTGTTATCAAGCATTGGAACAAGCTATCCAGGGAAGTGGTGGAATCATCATCCCTGGAGGTATTTAAGAGATGTGTAGATGTGGCGCTTAGGGACATGGTTCAGTGGTGGACTTGGAAGTGTTCGATGAACTTAAGGATCTTTTACAACCTAAATTCTATAGTCCTCTACCTAGATTCTGTAATCCTCTACAGATGAATTGCAAATGTGCTTGATCCTTACAGAGGATTTTATATGAGCAAGGTGGAAGAATGCAACCCAGTGTGTGCAGGCTTATCTATGTCTGACACTGGGAGAGAGAATAGTCAGACCTGCAAGTGTCACACCCATGAAGGCATATAAGTTCCATTCTTATGAGAGCTCATACATCTAAATAATGCTTTTATCAATCTAACCTGATGGGGTTTTTGCCTATGAAGAGGTCAAATTCTATCATCAAATTCTACTTTTCTTAAGTATAATCCTGGTGTGATTCTGATGAAATAAATGCATGTAAACTATTCTTAATGAGATCAAACTCTGAAATTCTTTTACTATATGACACTTAGTGACTCTGATGGATTGTATGAACTGGATGATTCCTCTTTCCCATGACAGCATTTCTGAGGCTACATTTCATCCCTCTGTATGAAACACTGGACAGGAAACAGGAATGCATCCAGAAAAAGCAACACTGAAGTAGCACATCTGCAGTCAAATGTTTTGCATTCTTAACACTTCCTTATCATGTGCAAACACTTCAAGAAAACACTTTAAAAATATACCCAGGTGAGTAGAAATAGCAACATTTGATAATAACACAGAATATTGCCCTGGAGTTCTTGAAGTCATTTGTCAGGAATGAGAACACTGTCCTTTTTCTACAGAGAGAAACCCAAACTGTTGAGTGAGCAAATGATCTTCCCTGGAGCACATGCAAGGTGATAGTAAGACAGAAACACTATTAAAAACTGTTTCCTGGGATATGCTGATACACTCTGCTCCCTCTTCTCATTCTGAGATGTCAACCAACTTTGCGTCTGCTTTTGTGGGAAAAGGAGGAAATAGAATGGATCTTCATGTGAGATAACTGAAAAATTACATGCTTACCTTTTTTGAAAGCCTATATTTGACATTGACGCAAAACAAAATTGCTTCAGAAAACATGCTTGGAATCCAACTCCTAAAATGACTATGTGACCTGTTTTTCCTTTTTTGGTGAACTGTGTGGGACTATCCAGATGTGAGGAAGGTCATGAATATAGAAAGAGAATAAAACGTACAGAAGACTGAAATACATCAGAATTTTGTTAGACCAGAAGAAAAGCCACCGGGACATAAAAGAGTATTTAAGGAGTAAGTAGTTGTAAAGAATAACAAGTATAATTTCAGGCTTGTCAGAACTGGAACCATAAACTAGTAGAGGGAAGTTCAGACTGTTTTAAGCAGAGTCACTTACACTCCATGGATCACTTTTCCGTTACCCAAGTGCTTCTTCCCCAAAATATTTTCATTTTATTTACTAGTTTTCAAAAAACTCCAGCATGAGTTGTAGAAGCTACTTTGTGATGAACGGTTTAGCATACTTGCAGTATTAATTTGTCTCAGTCTCTGTGTGAAAAATATTATCTCAGGAAAACTGCCTTACTGTAGCCCATTGCTGTGCTATACTCAGAGTGTGTTCCACAGATCCTTCTGGCTCTTCAGTGCAATCAAATATGCAAAGGAACAGTTACTGCTCACAAAGAATTACTGAATTTCTAGGTGTGTCACCAGCTGCACAGCCATTACATTTTCTTTTCTCTTTTTTTTTTTTTGAAAATGGGGCACAAAATGCTAAATTCCTTTATGTTTTTGGGATGGTAAATTGTCATCTTTGAAAAGAACAATATTAGAGTGTTTCTGAGTTACAGAATGGTAAGAAAAACAAAGAAAAAGCCCCCCATCTGCTCTGAAGAAAAAAAGTTCCTTTGAGCTGAGGCCTTGTAGGCTGTTTCAAATTGATGTGGATTGTTTCAGGTGCTCAGAAGGTACAGGAGCTCCAAAATGGGTTCAAAATGGAAAAGTTGGTAGATCCTTAACTTCATCAGTGCACATAGCCACTTCTAAAGGAATGAAAAAGATATTTGAAAGAGTTTTTGGGAAGCAGATTTTGTTCTTTTGAAAGTGAAGTAGCATTAGAACTTTTTCAATCCAGCTTCCCCTGATGGCTCATATCTAACTAGCTAATTAATTAACTCTACTTAGTTTCTAAATAAACAGTGGGAGAAATGGCTTTGAAATAAAAATTGGTTCAAAAAGATACAAAGACAACATACGAGCTCAGTTGTAAAGTATCAGAGAAATGCTGGGCAGATAGGACACAGTCCTCTGGTATATTTCTTCTTATGAGCAGGTGTTACGTGACCTACAGTCACAGTTGTACTCATTACAGTGATTACAAAATGCAGAAGTTATGAGCCATTACTCAGCAGACAAAAAAATTAACTTCATTTCTTAGAATGGCTGTGGCTTTTGTAACAACTTGGATGTGGTTTTCATAATCATGAGGTTGAGCTAAGTATGAGATCCAATCTAGTGGTTGCTAGTGAATACTTTGTCAATAAATGTCTAGAGGTTTTATCACCATTTTGACTGTGGGTTGACAATGTGAAATTGGCTGAAGGGCAGAGATCAAAGACTTTTTGCTACAGTAAATGGGGCTATATTTGGTTGACAGTGACCGGTCACTGGTGGTTTTCCTTGGGGTTCAGCTCTAGGGCTAATTCTGTTCAATATATTTATCAAGGATCTGAATACAGGAGTTGAATGAACTGTTAGCAAGTTTACTGATTATACAAACTGGGAGGTACTGTTGACTCTTTTGAAGGACAAGAGGCCTTGCAGAGAGACGTGGGCACTGGGCTATGATTAATGGGATGAAATTTAACAGGTCCAAATGCTGGATTCTGCAAACACTGGGCTCAAGTATAGATTGGGAGAGGAGTGGTAGGACAGCAGCCTTATAGAAAGGGATCTGGGGGTGCTGGTTGACAGCAGGCTCAATGTGAGTGAGCAGTGAGCCCTGGCAGCCCAGAGGGTAATCCCTGTCCTGGGGTGCATCAAATACAGCAACACCACATGGTCAAAAGAGGTGATTGTCCTGCTCTGTTCAGCATTGATGGAGCCTCACCTTGAGCACTGTGTGCAGTTGTGTGCACAATTTAAGAAGGATGTGAAGGTCCTTGAATATGTACAGAAGAGGGCAACAAAACTGGTGAAAGGGCTGGAAAGTGTGTCCTGTGAGGAGCATTCAAGGACTTGGGGCTTGGCCACTTTGGAGTGAAGGAATCTGAGGGGTGACCTCCTGTCTCTCTACACTTTCTCGAGGAGAGGAAGCAGAAAGGGAGTTGATGATCTCTTCTTCCTGGTACCCAGAGAAAGGAAGCATGGGAATGGTTCAAGGTTGTGCCAGGAAAGATTCAGATTGGAAATTAGGAAGCATTGCTTTACCAAGATGGTGATCAAACATGGGAACAGGCTCCCTAGACAGGTGGTAAATACAAATCTCTCAGTGTTTAGGAGGCATTTGGACAATGTCCTTAATAACTTGCTTTAACTTTTTGTCAGTCTTGAATTGGCCAGGCAGTTGGACTAGATGATCTTTTTTAAGGTTACAACTAAAATTTTCTATTCTTCTATTCTATTCTATTCTATTCTATTCTATTCTATTCTATTCTATTCTATTCTATTCTATTCTATTCTATTCTATTCTACTCTACTCTACTCTATTCTATTCTAATCTAATCTTTGTCTTACCAGTACATTATATTGAAAAGTCTTTTTACTTAGTGGAACGAGGCAGCAATAGGCAATTGTCCCAAAACATGGTCATCTTGGTGAATATGACACAAATGAAACTATTTGTAAACCTTCTGCTTTCAAGGATGATTTTTATACAGGAGTTTGTGGAACCACTTTTAGACAAAATCTTCAGTCTTTTAGCCCCATTCTAATTCTTACAATCTGTTGTATTAAGTGGGATTGAGAAAGACATAATTTTATTTGGTTTCATCAGTTTTGAATATCTGCCCTTTAGATGGCTTAAACTGAAGATTATGTACTCCTCCAGATTCATATCAGATATCTGTAAGAGTTGCAGAACAGATATGCATTTTAAGCAAAGTTAGCTGTGAAACATATGTGAGAGTGTCTTCATGCATGAATTACAGTATTATTAAGTGGAGTCTTGTTACAGTCATATAATATAGAGTGCTGCTTTGGCTAGTAGTCAGGAATTCCTGGAGAAAGCAGTTATAGCTCTCTCCTAGTGCTTCTAGTTATCAGCAAAAACCAGCTGGAGAGTTATTTTCTTGCCTTTTTTTCTGAGATGAAAAAGGTCTCATATAATGTTTAACTAGAAAGAAGATCAGATGATTTTAAATGAACCAGACTTGTGGTGCCTTTCATTGCTCCTTCAAAACTCTCGTATCTAGCTCTACTGGTTATGAAATTGAATGCCTAGGCATCCTGGTTCCAAGGATGGCTGCCACACAACTTGCTGTGGTCATAGTCACTGTTATGCTCAGATGCCTAGGCCGAGATTGTTAATGATTAAAAGTTGTTCCAGTAGATGTTTCAATGCCTAGTTGACTTATTGACAAGGACTCAGCATCACCACCATAAATACCTTATGTTGGAATAGATAGTTTTGTGGGACCCTGAGATTAGCTTATCTGGTTGGACCTTGGTGCTAATAATGCCAAGGCTGTGGCTTCAATCCCTATATGGGCCATTCAGTTATGAGTTGGACTTGATGATACTTGTGGTTCTCTTCCAACTCAGAATATTCTGTGATTCTTCACAGAATAAGATATGCAAGAAAGAGCATAGTGTCAATACAGATTCAAAATTTCAAAAAAGCAAAAATTAAAAGCTGTTGTGCCACTGTAGTATCTTTTACCCTCCACAAATGCTTTAACTTTCACTAATAAATTCATCTCTTCCCATTTGGCCAGCACAGCAATGTTGATACCCTTTTGTTGGTTAAATCCTTTCAATTAAAAAAAAAAAAAAGGGTTTTAAGAGCCAGATTCTTCAAGATAAATGAGTAAATGAGGGATATAATTTCTTACAGATCTCAGACTGCCACCTGAACTGTGGTTAAGATTTAAAATGATATTTGGGAACACACATTCATGTAGGGACTTTCCAAAGCACCTTAGCTAATATCCTAAAAAGTGCACTTACCTGAATGCTGAAGTGGGCACGTAAGACAGAAAAAATGCTGCATGAAAACTCTCTTCAATCTACTCATGCATTTGCAAAGCTATAGGCAGTGACAATTGAGTTGAAAACTACATTAAATGACAGAAGTCCTATTACTGTGCATAGAGGAGTGTACCGCTGTTTAACTAAGCAGTGCATTTGGGCACATATCTTCGGATAATGACCCTCAGAAAAGGCGTGCTCTAGGGCTCCC
>JAWWES010000115.1:77579946-77620553 GCA_035583135.1 Lophotriccus pileatus | reverse complement strand
TAACAAACTAATACACCCTGACCTTCTCAGAGCCCTGAGTGTAGCATCAGGCTCTAGTTGCCCTGACCAGTCTCTAAGCTTCTTTTCAGTAATCTTTCTTTATAAGCTTTCTTCTCCTCTTACTCCCTATGTTATCCACAAAAATATCATCATCTCCATTCTGAAGCACAATGTGAATATCTATAAGGACATACACACAGATGTGATGCAGTTTGTAGGGGGCACAGTGTACCCCAGTATTGCTGACAAGGTATAGAAGGGGATCAAGTTCTCAGCACTGAGCATGATGAAAAATCAAGGTCATCAGTGGTGCTGATACTCTTTCCAGATTTCAGGAGTCATCTTGGCTTCCCTTTCCACCATACAGCAGGTGTGGGTCATCAAGCTGCAGTACAAAAAAGCTCAGCCAGGGCATGGCTACAGACAAAAAAGGGTGACTGTTTGGTTAGGACAATCAGAACCTCTTGGTGCTCAAATGAACATGACAGATTTTTTACCGTCTCTATTCATACGTCTCTACCTCTATCCCTACATCCATATAAATAAACCAATATAGCAGGTTTCAGATCCCTAAACATTGGTGTCTCTTGCCTATGTCTCTTGCAATACTTGAAATGTATGCATAGGTGGGAGGCTTATGAAACAGGAGACTTGTGTCCTGGAAACAAGGTATGACACCCTAAGTTCTCTAGCAAGACTCTAGGGACCTATGCATAAGTAACTGAATTACACCAAGACACAAACTGATTACAAGATTCCTTGTGATAACTCTTTGTGTCATAGTTTAGGTATTTAAAAATGAATTTTCTTTATCCTATATGAGGCAGTCTTCATTCCCCTTATAGTTGTTGAAGAAAAATAAGCATGTTCAGCATTTTCTATCTTGTTTCATAAATTAAATTAATTGCCCTGGTTGGTTACCTATTCTTCCTCAATGAATATACAAGAAATCAAGAGGGTCTAACTTAGTCTTAGACAACTAATCTTTGGATATCTCTAGAAATATTTAGTAATCTAAATACAAGTTTCTAATGTAATTTCAAATGAGTTAATATCTCTGACACCTTTATGGAGCTGGCAGAAATTACCCATAAAGTACCCTTGATCTTTAGAGTAGCATCTGGAAGCTGGGTGAGGTACAACATGATACGTGAAAAGGCACTTGATGGCACTTTCTAGGCAACTTGATCCCATACTGAGGAGACTTTCAGCTCCAGATTAAAGAGCAGTAGTCAGGGATTTATGCATAGGGGTCTGTATATGCTCACAGATACCTGAACCATCTTTACAGACAATGGAAAATGCACTTTGATCACTGAAACACAGTGTGCAATGCAACTTACTCTGGGCTAGACACCTCAAGTGAAATTTGGAAGCTTAAAAAAGTCTCTTTAATATGTCATCTCTCTCTTGCAATCTGTTACACTTGAAGGGAGAAGCCATAAGTTCACATACAGAGCTAATACTCCTTTGCTAGGAGAATTTTCAAATTTGAATGTGCAACAACAACTTGATTTGATCCCTTGTGTTATGTGGATGATACACAAAAACTAGATCTTATGAGGTTTCTGAGTTTTTTTCATCAAAATATGGGCATATCATTATTCAGTACCATGTATAACTAACTTACCTACTTCACTGAAATCCCCCAAAATATATGTTTCCATTAGGCAGTTAGTTGCTGTGATGTTACAGACTGGTATCCTTATTGAGCATATATTTCTCTTTTATTTTTTTTCCTGGGACATTTATATATTCTGAATCCCTTCGAATATGAAAAGTTTTAGATTATGAATATGAATTAGCTTATGGCAATGTAGTTTTGGATTCATCCCACCTTCACATTTTCTCAGTTTGATTGCTGAGTTGATGACAGTTTATTTACTTAAATATTTATACACGAGCAGCTTAATCTTTTCCTATTTTAAGGAAAAGTAACATAGAAAGTAAGTCACTCTGCTATTGCCTACCATGGTGTTTGTCTCAGGTTTTCTGTGTGAAACGATAAAAAGCAGAAACGATAAAAACCAGTACCTTTATCCATTGTATGCATACATTTTTGTTTTCAGTTTCTTTGTAGTCTGCAAGGGATTTTAAAGCTCATTCAAGAAGTTTAGTTTTAGGTCTATCTATAAAGATAGTTAAATCCCACTTCTAATTGAAGTAAGAGGTCCATGAGGGCTTAAATTGCAGCTGGTGACATTTAGGACAGGTAAACGCGGCAAGGGTAGTTGATTGTAGAAATATATTACCTAAGGCAGGTTGTGGAATTTCTATCATGCAAGGCTTTAACAAAAGGTTAGACAAATGTTTGTGTGGAGTCCTTCAGCTATAGTTTACTCTCTTTTTGTCAAGGAGATGTATTAAAACACTCTTTGGTTTCTTTTTCAGTCTTATTTTCCTTTAGTCTGTAGGAAATTGCTTATTTACGTTCCCCAAGTGGAGGCTGTAAATTAATTTAGAAATAAGAAAAAAATATAGAAATTTTGGAATAAGAAGACCAGTAAAATGTGAAACAAGCTGTAACATTACCTTATGAGTGTGATTATACACAGAGCATATAAACCATTATCACTGTTACTTCTGCATTTAGGCTCAGGATGATTGTTTTGAAATTCTAACACTGAGCAAAGGAGAGCAGAAGATTCTGTAATCTATAATAAAATTCTTCATGAGAACAAGTACACTGTCAACATGTCTAAGAGCAGTATTCAACGCTGTTCCAAGAGTAGCCAGTACAACTCTTCTCAAAATCCATGAGACTGTACAGGCAGATTATGCTGTCCTTACTATCATAGCTAAGAACCTCATGCTTTCTGTGCCATAAATACTATGCACACCAAATGACTTCTTTTTAATATGAGCAAAGTCATATATGGATAAATGCTGGATGTGTTCTATAGAATCTTATCCTAATTATTTTGAAGAAACAGATAAATCAATCATTTATAGATAGCTAAATCTGAATTTGTGTAACTGAAAAATAAGCCAAATTCTCTCTTATTAAAAAAAAAAAAAAAATCTTGGATTCACTCAATTATACACAGCTCAGGTAGAGTTATATCACCTAAGAATCTGCCTTCTGGTTATCCTTACTATCAGAGTAAATCTGGAAGTTCAAGTTCCATTTTAGACATAACGATTCTACTGAGAAAATGAAATTCCAAAGGAATAAGGTTTTCTTGAGAAAACTGTGGTTCTAATGTTGGAAGTTGTATTCTGTGTGTCAAGAGTGAGGGGAAAAAAGATTCTGCACTGTTTAATGTCACTTAATTCACAACTAACACTCTGGCTGTAAACTATTACGTAATTAATAGCACATGCATTGACATCATTCAGCTATAGTGGTCAGCATACACCAAGGGTAGACGTTTATGTTCTGCAGATGGCAGAGCTATGGATATTGCTGTGATATATCCAAGCGGAATGATCTTTCCTAAAGATATCCTCAGTATTATCACTGTGTCAATAAAAATGGTAAAAGAAGTATCTGAGAGGAATAGCAATAGCTTCTGAGTTACTGTTGCCAAGTATGAACTCAGAAAAAAAAAAAAGTGAATCTAGTAAGAAATGCACATTAAGAGCCATACCAGCAATAAGATACAATTTAAAAAAAAACACAGATTCCCTTACTCTTTACTCTTTTAAAGTCTTTATCTTGCCAATCAGTATTACTTTGGTTTTATTTAGATTGAACATCATCTAATTCACACCATTCATGTAATTTTAACATACCAGTCAAGCACTGTAAAGTACAGAATTTTATGTGTGAGAGTTAATATTTCTAGAAGAATATCTCTTTTCTTCCCCTCTACCCCTTTTGTCTTTTGATAAGCCTGTCTGTCTGCCCAACTATCTGCTTTTCTCAGGCCTGTCTGCCCATTCTCCGTGCCTGTGTGAGCACGGTAGCCATATGTTTAACGGGGCAGGCAACAGCCTGGCAATCTGCACATCTGTGCATGCCTGCATATAACGGGCTGGGGAATAAGAGCACATTAACACCAGGAGAGGGGACCAAGGAGAAAGAAGAATCCCTCAGTCACTTCTGTAAGGCTTCACTATCACTCATGGAACTACATAGCTGATGGTGTCAGTGTTGACAGACATAAAAAATTCAGCTTGGATCCTCACTTTCTCTTCAAGAATGACACTATGAACTGTAGTTGATTGTTCACTTTTCGTTGCTAAGGTACCTTGCTGCGACAGCTGTACAAAAGGAACAGAAATTCTTACATAAAGTGTAAGTATCCTCTTGTAACTTGTCCATTTTGTGACTTCATTTCCAAAACACATTCTAGTTACCAAAAAAAAAAAAAAAAAAATCATTGTTCGTTACAGAAGTTTCATTTTACATAGCTTTAGGAGTGACTATTAAAACGTGAAAATTTTGCCTTTATGTAAGTTCCAGTGAGTGGAATGATGTTTTATTTTCTCTCCATAGCATTAACTACTAATTTTTGGTATCTTTTTGAATGAATTTTCTCCTCTGAACTATAGAGGTGATAAGATCTTTTGGCTTCCAAGTTCATTCCGGGTGTAAGGTCTAGGGTTTCTCTTTGCAACTATCCCTGTCTCAGTGGTGAATTTCTGAAACCCAATAAAAAATTTTGCACTGAAAGATGAATTGCAGAAAAATGGTGGATTTGAGCATCTTTACCCTGAGAAGGTTTGTGTTTTTTTAGGACACCACAACAAACTCATTAGAGATGAAAATGTAGCAAAATAGATGCCTGAACAAAACCAGGGAGATATCACCTAATTCTTTTTGAGAGAGCTCTCAATCTTCCTGTCATACTAATCTTCTGAGAAGAATTCTTTCCCCTAGAATAATTATAATCAATAATCTTATGCGCTAGTGCTATAACTTCTGCACCATTGTTTACCTGTCTGCCTTTGGGATTGGAACCATATTGCGCTTAGACTGCTGAAATTTTGTAAAATGTCATTATTTGACAGTTTAGCCATCTGCCCTCATCCAGATGCTACCATTCTCTAGACTGATCTGTCACTGAATGAATGCAAAAAAGCACTGCAGTCTCTGGAACCCATTTACTGTGAAGCAGTGTAGCTAGTGTTTGCTAGCTCAGCCATTTCCTCTGAGATGTTGTGCATATTTATTGCTCTTCTGAATATTTTGTCTAAAACATGATTTGGAACATTTTTTTTTTTAAATTCATGTGAAAGTTAGCAATTTTTGACTGAATAAAGCAATTCTTTTTGTAGAAGTGCTGCTGTTCCATCTCCCTCAGGGTAACACCACCCTTTGGATCCTGTCCCAAATTTTCGGTGGCTATTGTACAGAAGATCAAGAGAGGATCTAGAGAAGATTAGTACTTTCTGCAGTATTTCAGAATTTGTCTTCTTTCTTAAATATCTTCAGTTTTTATATAGCCATGGGAACACCAGCAGTTCCTTCAGGACATTTTCTCACTTAGGTGGGATTCTAGGTTATGTCTTTGAAACCTTTTGTGTTTGTAGTTGCTTTCTTCCATATATTTTGTGGTCCTGAGTGATATCATTTCCAAAAAAAAAAAAAGAATTAAAAATCTGTACATAAGCATTTTATTAACAAAAACACCCCCAAAAAACCAAACCAACCAACCAACCAAAAAAAAAAAGAAGTCGCCTAGATATTTAATCAACCTTCTTAAAGAAAAATGAATTTTTTTGAGATGGATGAGGCTTTGGGATGTTAGAGAGACCTTTCAACAGAGACAAAAACACTGTTGTACAGAAGATAAAGAATAGAGGAACTTACTTATTTCCTCTGTTCAGACTTAGTGTTTCTTAATACACAGCAGCAGTCTGCAGGCTATTGCAGGGTCACAGAGGGTCTGAATAGAAGGTATACTTAGGATTTAGACTTATATGTTGATAAGTAATTGCCTTAGAGATGTGACTTGCAGGCAAAAGGATACAACTAAGAGCCTTAGAAAAAAATATCCTATGACTTTAATCACAAATATAGAGGAAGGAATAAATCTCATTTTCATGTACTGTACTTAACTGGGGTTATTATTCATCAGTGAGGGAGAGGCTTGAATTGTTGGAGAGGCTGATGGGATCATCTCCATGCCTAGGCACTTAAGTAGTTCTCAACACTGCAGTGAGTGAGTGCCTCCGAAACATTCAGAAATAAAAATAATAGCTCGTGTTTTTTTTCTGCCAACTGAGATTTTAAGAGGTAAATTTGGTATTATAAAAGGAGGAGTTGTATGTGTCTGTATAGGTGCCCCTAATGTATATAAAAACTGTTGTATCCTCTCCTCAAGAAATCAATAAATTTTAGTTTCCTTCCAATGAAAAAACAATCACAGAAGAGCCACCAAAACACGTGGAGAAAAATGAAGAACTGCTGCCTGCAGAAAGATAAGGATTAAAGTACATTTTACCAGCAGCAAAATTAATTGAGATATACAGAGAGTGAGAGTTCACATGGTCAGTTTTAGTCAGCGGACAAGCTGGTGTTTATCCTAGCAATAGAAGAAGATAATAAAAATAAGGTATATGTATTAGACAGAAGTTATCACTAGAGGGAGAGGTACACTGAATATGGCCTTTAACTAAATATATCAAAAATAGACCTTTTTCAGCCTCTCTGATAAAGTATTGCACTAACATGGTGCACTAAAAAAGATAAGTTTTAGTCATGGATATGTTGTCTGGCAAGTTGCTCACACTGAAACAAGTGAGGGCTTATCTTGTTCTATTTCTGCAGTTGTCTTCGTAGACAACTAAAATATAGTTATTTTTCATAATCTCTATACTGGTATTATTTATTAATATTTAATAGTAACAATTGCTTCCTTATTTGCTGGTACATATTCACCTTGAGAGAAATCTCAAAAGCAGAAAACAAAAAATTTCTAGCATGAAGTGAAACAGAGTGAGTGTTTGTCCTTTTCTTATCTCTTCATATCTCCTCATACTTCTTTCTGGCACCTCATACCACTGCTATTTGCATAAACATCATGACGACTCTGTTGCATGTTGCAAAATGTTCATTCCTGGGTTAGAGGCTATCTTTCAGGCTGTGAGACTGAAGGGAAAAGAAAACCAAAAGGAACAACAAAAATGGATTATCATTCTCAAACTTTATTGATTAGCATATAATTGATACTACTGTAAAACGGACCTACGTGTCCTTTTATTGAGTTCAGATATGCTATACATCCATGTAAATCGTATGTGCTAGCTTAATTGTGGGTTTGGGTGAGCTTGAATAAATGGAAATTATAACTTGATAGGGACAAAAAGGAAGCAGTGACTGCCACAAACTCACAGAGAAAGCTTTCTTAACGAAGATACACCACACACTGCTACTGGTGTAGATTACCACTAAATGAGAACAAACCTGAAATCTTAAATCACCAAGAATAAGGCTCTTCCTTAGGAATCTTTTCTTTGTCCGACAGATCCAGTAAATAGGTTGACAGCTAAGCTCTGTAAGCTCTCTGTTGACCCTGTATCTTTCTATCTATGGATAGCAGCCATACCTGTCTACTTTCCTCCACAGCAAGGTTTGACTTCTGTTGTGTGGTCTCTTGCACTAACTAAAGGTTCAAAGACACTAATTGACCTAAGTTACTTCTGCACTGTTACTTGTTTGGCTATAATGGCTCTGGGGCTAATGCACTTGTTTTCCACATAGGACTTTTTCACTGTTTTACGTCTATAGGTGAAGTACTTGTTTTAAAGAACTGATTGCATGACTTACATAGCAGGTGGCAGAGATGCAACAGAAAGACATGAGGAGTAGGCAGAAACTGAGGATACTGCTGAACTGTATTGTATGTGACAGTGCTGATGCCCTTGCTTTGTTATAGAGTGAATATCAAGCTCCATAAGCCTCACTGCATAAACAAGTTGTGAGATGCTTGTGAGAAAAAATGCAGTTTGGAGGCAGCACAGAAAAGAAAAAAAAAAAAAAAAGTTAAAAAAAAGGAAAAAGAAGTGTAACTGCCTAGCTGTGCAAAAATAACTGGGGTGCATGGATGAAGTTTAATGTTAAAAGGTCCTGTTAAAAACTTTGTCTATGGCACATTTTCATGATACTAACAAGAAGGCAGCTTGTTAATTATGGGTACCCATGTTAGACAGAGTTTATATTTCTAACTCCCCCTTTCTGAGCAATGCTCCTGCTTTGTTTCCACTTCTAGGTCTAAAGATTTCCTCAAACATTAGGTCAGGAAATTTTCTTGTTGTGTTCCTCTTTTCTCTCTTCATCTTTCATCACCCATCATCCTGTCCTTCACTTCTTCCTACTCATAGCATCAGCAGTGTCATCAGCAGGCTTTCCACAGTCATCTGTGATTTTATTCTTCTCACTTTTTTTTTTTTTTTTTTACTTATTTACTTCATTGTGTCTACTTGATCTGGTGGACTTTTTTTTTTTTTTTTTTTGTATTCTGACCTCTTTTTGTGCTCACTCATATCTTGAACCCTTTTCATAACCTGTACCAAAGTGATTTCAATTTTTGTTAGGACTAGGACTTAGGATCATGGAATCACAGGATATTCTGAGTTGGAAGGGACCCATAAGGATCATTGAGTCTAACGCCTGACCCTTTTAGGACACCCTAAGAGTCACACCGTGTACCTGAGAGTATTATCCAAACATTTATTGAGCTCTGTTAGGCTTGGTGCTGTGACCATTTCCCTAGAAATCCTAGCGAGAAGCTAGCCTATTAGAGTGCCCAACCACCCTCTGGGTGAAAAAGCTTTTCCTGATATCTAACCCAACCTCCCCTGACTCAGCTACATTCCACTTCCTCAAGTCCTGTGGAAGAGACTCCACAAGAGTGAAGAGATCAGTGCCTGCTGCTCTACTTCTCCTTGTGAGAATGTTGAAGATCACAATGAGGTCTCCCCCCAGTCTCCTCTTCTCCAGGTTGAACAAACCAAGTGACCTCAGATGCTCCTCGTATGGCTTCCTCTCCAGACCCTTCACCATCCTCATGGCCCTTCTTTGGATGCTCTGCAGTAGCTTAATGCCTTTTCAGTATTGTGGTGCCCAAAACTGCACACAATATTCCAGGTGAGGTCACAGCAGTGCAGAGCAGAGTGGGACAATTCCTTCCCTCAACTGGCTGGTGATGCTTTGCCTGATGCAGGACAGGGTTGGCCCTGCTGGCTGCCAGGGCACCCCCAGGCCCCTTTCCACAGCACTGCTCTCCAGTGGAGACTTGGTTGTCTCTGCACTTGGGTGACCTTCAGATCCCTGCTATTGACCAGAGATTTACTATTGATTCTAGGCTGTCCCTTGGCACTACAGATGTTTTAAGTCACAGGTTTGTCATTTCTCAGATGAAGCATCCCCATCTCAAAGGCTCCAATTTGTTTCTATTGAACAAAACTTTAGATTGGAGATTTGGGGTTGGAGATTAATATCACTAACCAGCAGTTCCTAACATTTCAGGGAAAACATAGTAGCTAACCCAAGCTCACTTCTCAAATCAGATTAATAATCAAGTGGTGGCTCCATTTACTGAAGAATTCAATATACAATGAGGGCATAGTTCTACACAAAGCACTAAAGAGATACAGAGCTCAATGGTTTAAGGCAGCTATATCTTTTCTTGTATGCAGTGGGCAATACATGGCTTCCTACAGTAAACTGGTTTTATTGAAGAATAGGGGAAAGTTTTATTAACTTTTTCTTTAATTTATTAAATGTCTTTCTTCAGGAAAAGGACACCTTCCTCTTGGTTGTGGAGTTTCAAATGAATGAGTAGCAATACACAGGTAAAATTGGGTGCAAGAAATTCAAATATTTAAAATATAGTGCAACTTTCCATCTTCAATGTCCATTCTTGATATAGAAGATGTCAATATTTACAGGGGAAAAAAAGAGGATCCCTTTAAGTTATTTCATCACCTTCCACATTTTCAGCTTTGATAAAGACTAGTCCACCAGCCATCAACTTCTTTCCTTTAAGTCAGTTGCAACAGCCCTGCTGGGGGTTCATTACAAAGCTAACAATAGCTAGAGTCTCTAAATAGTTCAGAGGCTTCTGTACAAACTTTTTTTTCCTGACAAATTCCTCTTCCCTACATTGTGAAGGGTACTATTAACCTGATACAGCAGCTCTATGTTTCTTCAGGCAGAAATGTTTTTCCTAGGTGTTTTCTACTCAATTTATTCCCCACTTTTTTTCTACCTGAATGATGGGAAAAAATAAATCATTTGAACTAAAGAAACCCTGGGAGTTGCTGGTTTGAACTACTAGATATGGTAGGAATCTTCTGTAGTCCCTAAACTGCACAAGCCTGGGATTTTTCAGCCTGGTTTCTAGAACCACTCTATGCTACATCATTTAGCACAATATTAATCTTGCAAATGTTCTTTTTTTTTTTTTTTTTTTTTTTTTTAGCCAAATATGTGCTTGAAAGCTGATATCTTCGGTCTCTGCTCTTTGCAGATTTCCTTAAACAACATGATTCTCTCCTGTTCTGGGGAAGGTCTTACTGCATGACAATTAAAGTCCTATTCGTGGTCTGCTGCACCTTGGCAAATGCAATTGATTTTCTTTGAGAGGTGAAAACTGCCTTCTGTCTCACCTAGGCTCAGGCTAAGCTGTTCGAACTTACAACAAAACAACCACTTTCTTCCTTGCAATTTGTAAGGTGGACCTTAGCCCCCTGTCCCTACTTTGCAGCAAATGTATCGCCAGTGAGAAGAATAGAATATTAATATTTTTAGTGTATTTTTCAACCATTCACTATGGCCCATCTAACTACATTTGTCTGTGCTTATACGAGAAGGAGGGGTATATAGTGACATTTGGCAGTCTGCCCGCTGTTCGGTACATTACAGTTCAATTGCTGCTTTCTCTTACTTTCTGAATAAACTCTTTTTAACCAAGTCTTGCTTGAACACATTGTAGCTGGCCCTAGGTGCCACTTTTAAGCCCTAAGGACTACTTTAAGGAGATTGATACAGGAAAGGATGTTCCAAGTCACTCCAGAAATGTACTAGCAAGTTAAGGACTTGTGAAACGTGCTTAGATGGAATGGTGATTTGGTCTGAAAACATTTTAATCTGTGTTTTAGGTCAGGGCTCTTCTGATTTCAAGGAATGATGGGAGAGAGAATAAAAAAATATATTGCCTTTCTTGAACCACTTAGGGGAAAAAAATGTAGGCTGTGTCTTGTTACACTTGCAAAGCGAAATCATTGCACCTGACTGTACCTCATTTGGCTGGCATTTCTGGTTTATTTGGCTGCTGTTGCTGTTTTGTCACTGTTCCCTTTTCCAATTGCTTTTTCTGATCTTTGCATGAACACTGTGTTCTTGTATTTTTGTATTACACTTCTGTAATAGTGGAAAAGAGTGCCATAACCTCTTGGCATTACTTTCTCAATAAAACACTGAATTATGTTGTTAGAGGTTTGAGACTTTTTTTGTTGTTTGTTTATTTGTTTTTGTTTTCCCACTATGTCACATGTCTGTTCCCTACTAAATCCGTAAGGAAGAAAGTGGTCCCTGTAAAAGGCAAGAATGATCTGGAATATTTTTTAGCAATCCCAGAAAGACCTGTTAAATACATAGGCATGGTATTCAAAATAATTAAAGCAGAATTAAATTTTAAGGTTAATATATCAGATTTTCTATGAAAACTGCTTTCTCACCAGAGAAAGTGAATAACTTATTTTTCATTACATGGATGTTGAAATAAAGACATAAAAAATTTTAGTAGTGATATCCATATCTTTTTACTGGGCAGATTACTTTAATATGCCTCTTGTACTTTCCAAATACCATGTTAAACACTTATAGAAAAGCAGGCTTTTGTTAAATGATATCTTGGGGTGTAATTTTTGGAGTTGAATACTTGGTTCACTGTAAATTAACTAGTGAACATGAACATGCATATTGCTTTGTGCCCATGATTCTCAGAGGAGCCACACCCATGCACACATTTTTGATATTCAGAGGTGCAGTGGATATTTGCATGGATACTTTTAGAATGAGTGAATACCACCACACAATAACAGGATACAAATTTCAGAAAATGCATATGCTATTTGGTACTTTAGCAAAACATCCTCAGATAACGATACCCTAACCTTTATTGCCCAAAGACATGGTTGCTTTGTGTAAAGGTCACTCCACAATTGTTTGTTTATTTGTTTGTTTTAGATTTTTATTTTGTTTAAGAAATACTCTAGGTACTCTTAATCACTTAGGAATGCATTAGGAATTATTTGCATGTTAATTCCATTTTGAGATTGTTGCTCATTTTGTTTTCTTTCTAAAGGCTTCATGCTACGTCCAGTGCTGTTAATCTCTTAATATTTTCCAAAAGGATAATGTATCTTCAGAGTTTGAAAAGGCAACTAAACATTGCAAAAAGTTCAATCAAAGCTGTGTGTTTGTGTGTCAATTTACTGCCTCTGTTTACAATGAAAAAAATGGTCAGATTTTAACATTTATGGAGCTATGAAGCAGCACTGGTGGCAAATTAAATCAAGCCTGTGCCTACAGTTTAAAAGCAGTTGTAGATAGAGAAGCACTTTTACTCAGCCAAATGGAAGTGAGGCAAAATGCAGAAACACTGACATACACTAAAAATGGCTCAGTTGCTGGTCAGACTTTGTCAGTATACCAGAAAAGAAATCCTGTGTCCAAAAGACCCCAGTGGGATACTATATGGGACAGGAGAGAGTTAAAAACAGTTACTCATAACCTAGTCAAAATTAAATCCCAGGCTGGGCATGATTCAGCAATGTACTGAGCATTTAGTTACAAATCCATCGGAGAAAATATTGGGTCGATTTTGAAGGGGAATGTCAAGATCTAATTTTCTGATGGCATTATACCTGCTTACCACAGTTTAGTTACAAGCACAGTGAGTAAACCTACTGTTTACTTGAATAAGGCCAATATCTTGAGAGGAGATGCCCATTCTCCATTTTGAAGTAATTTTCTGAATTCAGGAAAACTAACTTATTACAGTAGTTTAGCTTAGAAAATGTCACCTTCATCTTTCAAGTGTAGGTCTTCCTTGTATGTATGTGCCTCATCAGTTTTTATGGATAGCATACAACTTATAATACTTATAGACACAGAAGGCACTGAATGCCTCACAATATCTAGTCTACCGTATTTTACTTCCTTTTCATTCTAAGTACAGTCCTTAAAAACATCTGGATTTCTAAAGCATCAGTGTTAATCATGAGTTAATATCCGTGTTCAAAAGTGGTTTAAGTGCCAAAAGCAAATTTTGCAATAGAAACTTCATGAATTGAAAAACTTAGTTTGCTGATGTGTAGGTTCCCATTCAAACCACAGTGTGCTGTAAGATGTAGGAAGAGATAAGTGCCAAAGTGCCTCTTTACACAGCTTTCTATGCACTGAAAAGGTGGCTTCTGGAGAGAATTGCCTTGGCCAGTGCAATTTGTGAACCTGCTGAAGATAATGAGGAGCTTCCAGGTAACATCAGACACCTCTGTTTTTCATCAGTGCGGGCTGAATAGATGGACTTCCTACAGACATTGCTGTTCTTCAGGTGTCTCACATTCTTGTCCAAAAAATGTCTGAGATGTGTGAGGCATTGTTTTTGAGCAATCTACTTGTGCCAGACATATATTCCTTAAATCCTCCTCAAGTGTCTGTACCTGTGCGTCAGAATTAATTTCAACCAGCTTGACTATTTAAATGGTTTTGTAAGCCTAAAATGATAACCTTAGGATTCCCTTTTTTTTTTTTTTTTTTTTTTTTTTTTTTTTTTTTTTTTTTTTTTTTGGTCCAATAAACAAGATATATGAAGAGGCCAATTACTTTCAGTCTAGGGGACAGATAAGAGAAGATGCTCTCTGGAGATGCCTTATTGACTGCAGTGACTGTCTGAGGTCCTGAAGATGAACTTATACACATCAAAAGCTAAGAACTACCTAAGTCTCCTTGAAGCAGTTGGATTTGGATTCTGACCGTGAAATCTATAGCCACATCAAATATGAACTCTGAAGTAAAAAAGCCTATTGACATTACTGACACCAGGTTTTGAGTCTGGGAGCACAGTGGTACACCTGAGCACAGATCAAGGTGTAGGTACACACCATGTTAGTGTAACTTTCTTATTTTACCAGCAGCAGTGTATTGGCAACAGCCTGGAACTTACTGTGGGCTGCAAAATCCTCCTGCAAAGCTGGGCTAAATATTACATGTTAGCCTGCCCTGAACTCTGTGCTGCTTTAGCAAGGCCAGCTAACTCGAGGAAACCTGCAATCCCCTTTACAGACTGCCTTTTCCACACACTTGTAATAGCAACAAACTTCCCAATTCTGGGAAGAGAGAAAATAGATAGTGTGTTCCTCTATTGTACGAGTATTGTGGTGTTTCACATTTCATTAATTTATTCAAAGTGCTATACAATTTGTGGATAGAAGGGAAGAGAAGCACTGCATTTTCTTCCAAAAAAAAGCTTAGTTTTGTAAGGGATGCAAATCTATGTGCATCAATTGACACCCAGGGTCTCACACCTCAAAGGTTTTAGTGTCCCTTCTGATATAAGGTCACAGAGAAGAGATATTTAATGCAGTTTTAAAATTTCCTGAAGTCCAGAGGTAACTTTGATTTTCCGCTGTTCTGAATTTGATGTAGGCACTGTACTAATTGCTCTGATCCTTTGTGAAAGGTAACACTCACATATCCATGTCAGTGTTGTTGGATCATTAGCTGACATTGACACTTTTAGCCTTAGGATATTACTAAAATTAGAGACCTTTAACATTAGTTCATTTCTTCTTTGTCCTGAGGACACCAAGGTACTGACTCAATAAGACCCTGCTTGGAGGTTCCTAGGATCTTTGCCCCCTTCCTTTCTCAAAAAGGCAGCTCTGTCTGCAGTCTGTGATTTGGCATATGCCTTTTTGTCTCTCTTAGTTTAGGTCTTCATTAATACTTATGCATTTGCTTGGGACTGTTTCAAGCTCCTCTGCTCTCTAATGCATCACTTATTGGGATTCTGAGATCCCAAGAGTGTCCTGAAACCCTTAGTTCTTGAAAGGCCTGGAGCTACATGTTTGCTTTATAGGCAGCTTGAACTCCTGACTTTTTGCCCTCAATTAGGGACATGTGGAAGCTATGCTAAGAGGTATGCCTGTTCTGCCTGCTCAGCACTTGTCAGGTGACATTGCCACAGGAATAGGTTGAAGCTGCTGTGCATGCCATCTCTGTGGCATACATATCCCAGAACACAAGATGCAGTACAGGTATCCCTCTTTAGAGCCCCTGCCAAAACTTGTGAATGATCTAGCAGGTGGATAGGAGAAGCAAATGATAAATTTCACCTTATGTCACTTGAAAGTAACGGCCAATATAGAGGCCAATACAATCAGTATTTATAAGAAGGGATGAATTCTGAAAAACTCCAGATATTTAAAAATACCTGTGAAATTTCCATTATGAAAGGTGCATCTGAAAAAAATGGTTAAGTGTAAATTAATTTTCTGGTTTTACCTAGTTCAGTTTTTAAAACATTAAAAGTGATTGCTTTTGTTCTTTTAACACAGAAGAACTGAAAGTTCAGTTATTTGCACTACCAACCCTGAGAAATTCAAAGTAGTACTCTGGGAAAAAGAAATAAAGATCTGAATATCGCTTGCAGATTTTCCCTTCACTTGTATTACTTAAACCCAAAATTTAGTCAGTTATCGAATCTATAGGTCCTCTGTCATGATGACAGAGAACCCTTTTCCATCACTTACATTTGACCAAGAAGTGCTCTTCTTTATGGCAAGTTATTATAACAATTTGCTGCAGTGATTTGCTATAATGCTATAGTGACATAACAGGAACAGTAGAGAGGTGTGCAACTCTCACTGTGTAGAAATGTTTGTCCATAAAGCAGAAAGAAGGCCTGATGGAGGTGTATGAAGGGATTATTTGCAAAATACCTGTTAGGGAAATTGTAACTAAGAATGTGTAGACACAGAAATACCTGATACCTGTCAGAGTTGCTAAAAATATTCTTGTTATTGTCAGGTTGCACAATGATTTTATTCCCCATGAAAGTCTGGGCGACATATTTGCTACCCAAGTGAATAAAGTGACAAATACTACCAGGGTTAGTAATAAATGAATTTGCCTTTTGGATGGTAATCTTTCATGCTAGCTCATATGCCAGTGCTTAAGGCAAACTACTTAAAGCACATTTCACCTGGTATAAACCTGGCAACAACATACGGGTAAGAAAAATGAATCACAAGTTTTTGTTTTTGACATATGCCTCTCACTCATCTAGAAGCCATTTAACAGGCCGTGTGTTCAGGAATAAGAGCAATTTTATGCCATAAATCAGCTTTCTAAACAACAATTCACCCCAAACAAAGATAAAATGGTGGAGGGTATATGTAGCATGTATGTTGTTTTCAGAGGATATTTTTGTGATTTTTATATAGGTATGTGTGTCTTTGCATGTGTCTGTGTGTTTGTCTAGTGTGCCTTTATATTTGAATATAGATATATTTGATATATTAGTTTAATATAAATGACTTTGCTATATACTGTAATAACTCCCGAAACCAATTATTTTTTGCAATCCACTGAACTTTGAACAAGTCAAAGCCAGGGTTTGTTATAGTAATCCCACTGAGTTTAAACATCCAAAAGTCATCTGCTTTGGGTCCTGGGGTGGGAGAAATCAGTGACTTTTCAACAGAGTCCCCAGCTGGATTCTGCCAGCTGAATTCGGGTGTAAGCAATTTAGAATTAAGATAGTTCTCTGTGCTTTGAAAAACTGAATATTGTGATAGAACTGGAGCACCTTATTTGTTAAGTCATAGTGTCAATGACTGGTAAATAGAATGGGTTGGTCTCAAGAGGCTATACAGTGACCTGATGTCTGTGAGGAGCATTGGTGGTCTCAGCTTTTTTTTTGAAAATAGAACGGACTAAGCAACAGCTACATCAAAAGAAGAATAACTTTGGTAGCATAGAGCTGTCAAAGGGAGAAGTAGTGTATATTTTTTTCTGTAATACTTAGGGACTTAAAGATATAATGAAAGTTTGATGAGATTTCCAGAGCCTAAAGCAAATTTGAAAATCCAATTGGGTTAAGACACGACAGTATCAGATAAACTGATCTGTTCAGGTAGGTCAGATGAATTACATTGAACAATTTTGTAATCTAGGCTTTTGTTTGGATGCAGTATCTTGTCTCTATCTCATCCCCAGTGAACAGAGAACCCTAGAAATTATTACTAAGCGGTATTTTATGTCTCTTGATACTAAAAAAATAAAATAATCTGGAAGTGCAAACAAATAAACCTCAGTATCCTCTTAGAATTTCCCACAGTTCATTTCTTTAACAGTCTCTGTCTTAATTTTCTGGCCTGATTTTTCATTTCCATTCCTTCTTTTATCTTTCTCCTCCCTTCATTTTATTTAGGTCTCCTCCCCACTTCTCATTTGTGCAGCCAGACCTTTGTTCCACATACTCTTCTTTTGTCAAGTGTTTATTTTGCTTTCAAGACTCTTATCCTACCCCACACCATTCCTGAAATGGATTCAGTCATTCCCCACTAGATGATGCTGCTACATGTCCTAAGAGGGAGAAAATCATCTATACAGTATCTGCTCACCATGTTTGTTATGGCATGCATGTCTTATGAGTATGAGAATTCATCTGTCTCCTAAAAGAGACAGACATGAAAAAGAGACGAAGAAATAAATTTTATTTTCCTAGCCATTAAGAATTCATCTTAAGACTGACAGTAATTTCCCAGTGGCTGATTGTGGAGAAAAAAAAACAAAAAATGAAACAGGCAAGAAATCATGCTTCCTACAGAATGCCAAGCATTCTACATAATAGTGTGAAACAAGCACTTGGGATGCAAAGAGAGTACAAATTAAAGCTCACTCAGCCATTATGTTGTCTGTCTCAATCAAAAAGGTCTAGAGAGTTTTAAGGAAAATTACTGAATTATTTTTTTTTTTACTGTGTCTGTGGAAATACTCTATATAGTCTTGGTGTTTCACCAAAGTGCATATGCAAAGAAAGGCTGAATAAGCATTTCCATTTAATATTTCACAAACTTGGAAACAACTGCTCCTTACAGAATTGAAAAGGACATTGAGAGTCTATAAGGCATGAACAGTCTAACAGTCCAACTCTGCACAACATCAGGCCTCCTATCACTCCCCACTGACTGCTTGCAGAACAAAGGTTCATCATTTCCCATGCTTCTAATTGTCTAAAATTAACAAAGACAATATTCCCTTCTCCTTCCTTTACTCGTCACCTGATTTTGCTAAGATCATGATAAAAAAATAAATTAATTAGAAGCACAGTCTTCGGATGATTGCACATAACATTTCATATGCAAAATAAATTGCTTTGTGAATTGTAACATAAACTATTAAGCACTTCTATTTTAGGTGTGCATTGTACAGGACAGAGTGTACAGAACTGCATTTAAAAATATTTTCACTGTAAGAAGGTATATATCTACTGCAGCAAACAGAAAATACATATATTTTGCAATGCACTGCTTTATCTATCTTGTAAACTTATGTAAATGGTACAGTTACCTATTCTGTTCCTTTATATTGCTTTATTTTAAAAGCATGAAATTGGTAAAATGACAGACTTAAGGTACTGAAGGACTGCAAAATGACATCTATAGGACATGGTCCAGTACTTTGAAACTATCTTGAGTTAGACTATTGCCTATCAATAGAGTACCAAATAGTATACTGACTCAGTGAGAAATAAAATATGTGCTTAGATCTTGTTTCACAGGAAATGACAGAAGTGATTATAAAGCAGATTTTCTCAAGTTCTAGTAGAATCTCAGAAACTCTTATTACAGGGAATTCCAGCTTCAGAGCATCTCCAGCTCTGATGCATTATGTTTCTGACTTCCTATGATTGCTTTTGTGAAACTGTTAAATATGAAATAACAAAACACTGTGCAGGTATATTTATAATGAATAACGCTGGCAAAGCAGTCATGAGGAACTGCTATTTTATAAAAGTTCCTTCTGATGTATTTATAATTTTTTTCTGTTTTTGTCTGTTGAACTGTCTGTAACCAACAGAGTGGAAAATAACTTTCTGAAAGCTTAGATTCAGAAAAAGAATCTGTAAAGCTTCTATAAAGTATAAGAACTTGCAAACACCATTATTTTCAAAAAATGTTCTAGACTCCAGGAAGATGATGAAATTCCTAGATTTGTTTTCCAGATACTAAACTTTTTTGAGATATATCTTTTTTCATTTAGATGCTCAGCCTGTTTTCTGAGTATGTAGCATATCAAAATTATACAAACATATCACTGTTCCAGACTTAGAATAGAATTTGCTTCTTTAGTTAAGTCATACTTGCAGCAGCAATCTTTATACATTTTCTGCATGAAAAATGGTTTGTTCTGATCTATTGTTCTTCAATTTCCATTTATATCTGTCATTCTACAATCTATGCAAGAAAGTTCTCTGATAGAATTCTTTGTGGTATTTAAAGATTTTATACTTGTCAGTTATAATATTTTCCATCTCTTCTATTTCATGGAATGACAAAGAAGTTAATTTTTAAAATTGTAATTCCTTTCCTCGTAATCAAAAGATTTGTAAACTTTCAGTCTCACAGTGTTCAAAGTGAAGCCTTTCTTGGTAAAGTTTACAATTAGTTTACCTCACAAGTAAGTGAGTGAAAAGAAAGTACTGTCTTTGCTGTCGATAACTTAGCCATTTTTCTATCCAGTCAAGGTTCTGTGTCAAAGTTTGCTTGTAAAGCAAAGAACAGTATTTCTCAAAGTTTTTAAGAGAAAAATGTCATTTTTTTCCTGAAGCTAGTTCATTAAATCTGTACAAGTATGGAAAAGAACTTTGTCACTGTCTGTCCCCCAAAATACCTTTTTGTCCATATTGTATGAACTGCAGAATAATAACCTTTGCTGTTATGTGTAAACAGCAATTTTATCTGGTTGCCTAGGCTAGAAGTTTCTAGGAAGCAATTTATCCCCACTATCTTAACACAGTCAGAATCTCCTTTTGTAATTTCTGTGGGCTGGTGAGGAAGAAAGGCTAATCCAGCCAACTAGCTTTACAGTTGTAAAACCTAAGTGGAAATTACTCCTTCTCAATATGTTTCATGGTGAGAGAGGGAAAACAAAAGATTCATCCTGAGCAATATGGTCTCTTTAATAATTTTGTTGAAGCTGTCATTGTGCCTATGATCCATGATTATTGCAGACTTTCTTCATGAACAAGAAATGAACTGAGAAAGGTTATCAATAGAAATAATGCAATTATACAAAGGACACTGTGTACTAATAAAAAGAGGTGTTATTCTACATGCACAAATATTTTTCATTTATCCAAGACACTGATAGTGAAAAAGGGATTTGCAGTTAAGTAAAAATGTCATTTACACCCATATTAAATCTCCCCCATACTTCCACAGCAATGTAAAGGCTCTTAGCGCAAATGAGAAGTAGGCTTTTAAGAGTTTTTCATCTGATTATTGTGAAGTAATTCGAACTGCATTGCTACTATTTCCATTAACAATAAGAAGACAGATTGAACTGTGGGAGAATGATAGTTTTTAAAATCAGGACATAAGTACTGAGAAGCGGACATCTGAAAACTCAGGTGATTGTTTGGATGACAACCTGAAGTAGCACAAGATATCAGTGATGATACAGCATTAGAACCCCAAATTTATCCCTGCCACCAGTTCTCAGCACTTCTGTACGAGACTGCGCAACCACGGAAAAAAAGGCGTTGGGAAAATCCTTCCTAATAAATCAGAAACAGACTGAAATCACACTAGCCTCTCTGCAATTTTTCTTAAAATATCCAAATATTTGAAAGGTTGTACTTTACACATGAGATGAAAAGCACCATCCATCTTATATGTTAAGTTGCCCAAAGACTGTGTTGCATTAGGTGTTTTATCTGGAACTTTCCGTATCACGAAGCATAGAGTTTGATAGACAAAAAGAGCAAAGAAAGGTAAAATGTGAAAATCACATGAGGAAGGAGGTGAGGACAGCCATGTAGGCATGAGACAAAGCCTGGGCAAGACATTTCTGTGGAGGGACAGAAGAGAATTCAACAGGGTGCCCAGAGCCTGGGAGGTCTGTGAGAATGTGCTCTTTGAGTGATACTGTCACTTGCAATAAGCTTTTAACTTCTCAGTCATGAGTGCAAAGTAGGACCGATGATACAAATTTAACATGGTTTCTTCCATGGTTTCATGTCGTAGTTGTGGGTACTCTTTGGGCTGAAATATTCTGTCATTCTTCATCATACCAACTGACTGTTTTCCTCTGACATGACTATTTTATTGAAAGTTTTTTTCTGTATATTCTGTGGTTGTTGGTTTTTTGTTTGTTTTTTTGTTTGGGTTTTTTTTTTTGTTTGTTTTTGTTTTTGTTTGTTTGTTTGTTTGTTTGTTTTTTGTTGGTTTTTTTTTTTTTTTAATTTCTGTTGGGTTTTTTAATTTGTTTGCTTGCTCATTTTCTCCAGGCTTCCTAGAAGCTATACAGTTTTGAAAACAGAACTATACCTCCACCTAAGTGCTTAGGAAAGAGACAGAGTTCTTGGAAGTCAGGCACAGTAATCCTTTAATCTGTAAAAAATAAAACAAACCAAGGAAGTTAGATGATCACATACCTTTAATAATGCAGAGGTAAGAGCAGTCTGCAGTATCTCAAAAATGGGTCTTTTTAGTGGACCTTCAGATTAACAAATTCAGAAAATCTGAAACCCTAAAACACGTGAAATTAAGTCTATATCTGCATACCTCATCTAAACAGGAGGTAACTGCTTGCCTGATTTCAAGAAGCTAGACTAATTTTCTGAGCTTGGTTTAAGGTAAGAAAGTGAGTTTCTCAGAGCATAAACATTGGGCCTACCCAGTAATTATAGAATGTGTGTGTGTGGTTCTCTCTAGCTTACTCTATAGGAGGTTGTACACTTTGAATAAATAACCAAGCAGCAAAGACATGTAGTTCATTTTCCTGCATTCCACATGTTATAATAAACAGAGCCCTTTATAATCAATCTTTTTCACTGACTCAAAGACTATTTAATTTTGAATGCAAAACATAATAGCTCTTGCTGGACAGCCTGGCAGTAATTCACATAAGGCAGTGGAGTACGCTAGTGTATGGCCGCTTTCCTTGCTCCAGGAAGAGCAGACTTTTCTTGTGCTGAAACAAGTAGAGCAGGAACATAAATCTGAGCTCTCTGTGCCCCAGATTAATGTCCTAATTTATCTCTCTCAAGTGAGAATACTTCTCTGAGTATTATGGTGTATGTCTGTCTTTCCTCGTTTTTTGAGAAATGAAGACCTTTTCTCCTAACGCCAGTATGAGGATTATATCAGACTTTACTGAAGTACAGATTACTTTCTTGCCAGAGAACCTGAGTATGATCAGGTCCTTACTTACACACATAATTCCCACATCTTTTTCATGCATTTTCTTCCTGTTTTTTGTTGCAACCTCATTTATTTAGTTCCCAAAGAGCTATTCTGCAGTGGTTTTGTGTGGGGATCCTCTTGACTCCAACAGTCCCGTCCCCAAGTGATAAACCCTTATGCTCTACACTCTAATGCATTAAATATCTCAAAGCATGTAGTTATGAATTGATTGCCCAGGATTACAAGTTTACAGTAGAGTGGAAAACCCATTGAACCTAATCATTAGCCTAACATTTTTTTCTTGTTATATCAAGAAAAAGCAATTATATTATGTTAAATGTTGTGCTAAAATGTTCAGGACCCATTAAGTGTTATTTTCAAATACCAAAATACATGTTACAAAAAAAATACATTTTAGTAATTTTGTCTTGCAAGAAAGAGCTCTGGCCTACTCTGCATCTGCTGAAGCAAATGGCAATGCTTTGATTAGAGACCAGCAGTTTAGGATCATTCTGTAAAACCTATATTGTACCTTGAGTGTTAAATTAAGGAAGAACAAATCTTTCCTTGTTTCTTCTTCACTGAAGAATTCATGTTCTCCAGAACAGGACTCATTTCTCTTGGTTGGCTGCATGGTTCTTTTTCCTTGGCAAAGCTGCCAGCTCTTTACTAAACAGAAACAAAGGGATGATTACCTATTTTTCCCACCTCTACCACTGATAGTTCAAATGTTAACCAAGAAGGGTATAGACTGAACATCTTATCATTAGGAAGTGCTCTGATGGGAACATGTATAGCTCAAAATCAAACTTTTGAATTTTTGCTATGAGTACACTAGAGATGTATAATGTTTCTGTATAAGGAATACATGGAAAGGTTTCTTTAGATGTGTTGGGAAAAAAAACACAAAACCCCAGAAAATAAGATGGGATCTATTCCTGAGGTTCTGCAGAGTTCTCCTCAAAAGCAAACATGAAGTATCCCTGTGCAGAGATTCAGTAGTGTAAACAGGCTTTGTGGAATTGTTTTTGAGTACACATTAGACATATTACACATGCAGTAAACATAATGCATAATGACATAAAGGCTGGTATACAAAATAACAAGTCTGGACTAGTGATTAACTACTCAGACACTTTATTTCATGGAATTCACTAACAGAAGCTGAATTGCAAGGCAAAACATGGTCCACAAATAAACTGATTATAAACAATCTATTCCAAGGGCTAACATATTCACTTAACTTGGCTAGGCTTTAGAAGGAGCTCTGATTGGTTATTTTCAGTAAAATTGGAACACTGATTTATTTTATGTTTCCTACTCTGATTAGGTGAGGTTTGCTCTGTTCAAATTTCAGTGGGATTCTTGTGGAATTATATATGACATGCGAATTAATACTGGAACAGTTCATCACGATTAATGTCATTACAACAAATGCTAAAGGGATTAATAAGGATTTCCTACTTGTTGTGAAGTGTAGAAGCCCTAGGGGCTTTGCCATCGAAGAACACTGGGGTGGCCTCATCTTGTCAGATCTTTCGGATTAGAGATATTAAATGAAAACATCTGTAAACTACTACAAGATTTACATTCCTCCTTTCTGATATAAATGACATTACTAATTCTACTGCCCTTTTGGGGCCTATTTCATTTAGCAGTTTCTTTAAAAAGCACTTAATAAAAAACATTTATCGATTTAATTGTGATATTTCTAGTACATTATGCATTTATAAGCTCATCACCACCTGTAAACTCTTCTCCCCGTTGCCTTGTAGAGGCAAAATCAGAACATTTTTTGTATCACTAAAGTGAAAATTCCAGTAGTCCTAGTGCTTTAGTCTCATCATGTAGCACTCTGCAGTCAAGAGTTAAATTTGCTGCCAGTTGATTTGTGCCTTCCTTCCAGTTGTCTCTTATAAATGGGGACCAAATATCCAAGACCCAAATCTCTCACACCTAATATTGCCTGGTTTTGACATTGCAGCTGTTTAAGATAAAGGCTACTGAAATATTACGCTCATTGAAAGAGACTCTGAATGGCTAAGCTTTGTAAGTAGTGACAATTGGCAGGGGTTCAAAGCAACAGACTCACAGTATAAGTAACTGTTTAGGAAATACCTAAACCAGGGAGAAAAAAAATGCCCTTAGAATTTGATGAGATTTCTGAGAAAATCTGTAAATCCTTTTTGAAGAGAATAATATACTCATTCATGTGTATACATGACTGAACATTAGGCTAAACTTTTAAATCATTCTTATGTGGTTTGTGAGGGTTCCTCTTTGGAAAAGTACAGTCTTATTCTGGCAGGCTCCTCTATATAGCTGTGAATGCAACTTGGCTGCAAAGGATCCTTTTAGCAGGTAAGGATGACTCCTGAGTCTTTCTCTCCAGTGTAGAGCCATGAAGAAATGGGTACCAGGTGTCAATCTCAGACCACGTCTCATCCTAGCTACCTTTTGTTAGGCATCTAATTTAGTTTTATTGTTTAAATTCCTTCTGATACATGAACAGGGAAGATTGTTGGAATAAATAACTCCTTGGACACTTTTTTCTTTTATCACTGATAACAGAGAGAATCTAGAGGACTTTCTTAGGCTCCAGGCTTAGAGGTGGTGTTCAGCTACTCAAAGACATGGAACTACTGACACCTGAAATACCCCAGAATACATGAGGCATGCACAACTGGAGATCAAGCAAGATATTCTAAGACATTTAGTTGTTCATCCTTTTGCAACTGAATTTCATCCTTAACTTCTGGATACCTATGTTGTGATGGCCTAAATCCAATCCTGTCTTACAAATTATATCCAAAAAATTATTTTCACTCTCAAACTGCTTTAAACAGTTCTCTCATTTCAAGCCTTTATATCCCGCTTTCATGCACTTGCACAATGACACAACTAATTCTGCTCAAGGGTATTTCCAAATTCCTGTTTTATTTTCATGAGTAACCTTGTTAAGAGCCTTAAAATAGCCCTATATCATTAAAAAGATAGTATTCAATATGAATGTAGAGATTTTATGATAAAAACTTTTCAATGGGAATGAAATCTCAGTGGGAAAACATGAACATCCAACCGCATGAAAAAACAATATGAATCAAAATATGTTCTCTAGTACCAGGAAAGGGGCTCAATTAATATTTCTGAATGAAGCTCTCATTTCTGTATTTCTGTTGATCTACACCTGGCCACTCCAAGATTTAAATCAAGTTTTATGTTTCTAAGTTAAATCTATAAGTAAAGGCACTGATGTTGCTTTTACCATGTAGAAATAGCAGCTTCTTGTAGTATCCTATCAATCTCAGTGTGATATTGTAGTTTGTATAGCAGCTCCACGCAGGACAGATGTAAATGCTAAATCTAGTGGCCTGAACTGTTCATTCTTCCTAGGTAAGTACACTTGAGATGACACAATAAATCCCTTCACAGTCCTGGGAGCCAAGAAATGAGAATTATGACATATGAAGAACAAATATGGCCTTTACAGCATTGTAAATGCATCATAAATTATATGGATTTGAGTAAGAGGTTGTCTAAGGCTATAAACAGTTTTTTTATCCTACAGGTGTGAATGATGTCTGACATTTTGTTACCTCACTGCTTGTGTGGAAATAAAATAACTCACAAGTGAAATCAGACTTGTAATACCTGATGCTATATTCTGTAAATCACAGAAGCCTTTGCATAGGGTTCAACTTCAAAAGAAAGAAACATACAACAAAGCAAGTTATTTGTGGACTGATCAGTGCAAAGATTGACTTAGTGTATGAATTACAATAAGAACTGGAAGTCTTCATCAAATCATATACAGATTAAGATGAGCAGCAAAGTTTGTAGGGTGAAGAAAGGTAAACTTCTAACACAGCAGTAAAGTTATTTTGGGGGATCATGTAGAAAGACTTCAGAACCAACCCCTTAAACACAGGGTACCAGCCCAATTCAGTTTTCAGGGGATAATGGGAAGTGTAAGTTGATTTAGTATCCTCTCCAGTGGGAATATAACATTAAGAGCAGGTGCTAGTTCATCTATCAAGAGATTGGATTCTCTGTACTTGAATAGTAGACAACAGCTCTGCCTGTGGGTACTGTGAAAGAAGGGAAGAGCATGAGCAGTAAGGAATATGGCCAGTGGTGTAGGAGGTTATAAAGTAAGCGTGACTCAAATGCCCAAGAAGATAATTCCACCCTATTTGTGTGAACTTGCAATAATTATCAATTTGTTTTAATGTTTGAAGACATAATGTTGTAATGTTGACACATTACAACATGTTATTATTTCTGTTATATGAGCTATTTTCCATCACCAAAAAAACAGAAATGCCACGTTAAGTATTAGTGTGGAGCCTTATTTTCCAGAATTGCAAATTCTGGAAATGTGTTACTGCAACTATCATGCATGCAACTAATTTATCAGTCTTCCTGGTACTGAACTCATGTAGTACAGTGCTAAGAAACTGCACAAATAGCTTTTACTTGATGAAGTAATGGATATTCTCTTGACGAAGGTAATATTTTAATGAAGAATTTCTTCCTCATATTGGAGTAGCAGTTTTATCATCCTCTTAATATTGTGAATTACCTTCACTATTCAAATCTATGAGCTCTGCTTCTTGGAGGGAAAATACTACCATTCCTGGGACAAAGGAGTGATTAGCTAGTTGTTGCTTCTGGCAGTAGCAGTACAGCAGTATAATAGTGTATTACTGGAATAACACTGATTAGTACGACACCCATACCATAGGCAGATCCTGAGACAAACTCACACTGAGGGACTGAAATATGAGAGAGAATAGTTTTCAGGGTATGTATTAATAAAATGCAATTTTTCTTTGTGATTGTTAAATAAAAGCTTGGTGATATAAAGAAGTAGAGAAAGAAACTACATGGACTGAAAATGTGAGTTCCTAAACAAGTGAACAATTTTGTTTCAGGGGATGAGCATCTTTCCAGAAAAAATTCAATCTCTGGAAGATGACAGTAACTTGATATTTTTCCTCCCTTGAAATGAGTGTTGGGTGTTTCTCTGATGATTCATTTGGTGATTCAGTGCCAAAATAGAGACGTCACACCAGCAGCACAAATATTAATCCTGTTCAGTGTTCAGCAACTTTGAGCAGTGAATACATTCACATATATTCAAGTCTTGTTCCTGAAGATAGGTCAGAAAATGCTTATTGAGCTATTAGCACTCACTCCACATTCAGATTAGTTCAAGAAGATGAATATCATCTGGGCAACTTTATTCTCCTAAAACACCATTGAAAGCACAAGCAAATGGGGAGGAAGAATAGCAGAAGAGAAGATGCTGAATGGTCATAACACTCAGGTTGGAGAGAGGAACAGGAAAGGAACTGAAGCAGAAAATTAAATGGTCTGATACTGACTTTGAATAATAGCTATGGGTGACCCTGAATCTTACTGTACTGGAAATGCACACATAGCACCCCCCAGCTGTGACCAATTTTGTTAAGGTGCCAGCTATTTTCTCTGTGTCCTCTTTCCTTACATAAATGCATATCCATACTTTAGTAAGGAACATCTAACTACTTAAAAGACTATTCCTTAATAAAATTACCTTTTAGATATTTTGGAAAATGTGGGTATTTCCTTCTCCTTTCATTAACTCCTGCAAAGTTGGTCCTCCTGTGAGTTCTTTACTCATCAGAATCTAATTATTATTGCCTTCCATTCAGGTTTGGCTGCCTGGGTCTAGCTATCAGAGATAGCCTCATGGGAAATCAGACTAGCTGAGATATTTGTTAGCACTGCTGGTTACCTCTCTAGTGGGAGGCACTTTTTTTTCTTTTGCTTTCATTAACTCTTTTTCTCTTTTCCTGCTGACCACTCTTTCAAACTCACAATCACTGTATTCCCACAGTGAGCTGAGGCAGCAAAACGCACAAGCCATGGATTTTGAATTGTAAAAATTATAGCTGAAAGAGATCAATTATATTATCCTACTAGCACTGCAAGATTATATCACACTCTGTAGTTTTCTACTGTTTTATTATGCCTAATTTTAAAGCCTTGAGAGGTGGGGTTTCTGTACTTCCTCTAGAAGACTTTTCGACAGTTTAATATAGCTTACTGTTGATAGGATGATGTCTTGTTTTCTTTTTCATCTACATATTCCTCTGCATAATGTGTTTCCATGACCCTTAAGTTTTACTATTTTAAAAATATTTGAAATCAAACATTCTTACTTGCTGGTGTCTCAACTATATATGGGTTTTGTTGTTCAGAATAAATAATAGTCAGTTGCTATGAAACATATAAAACATATTAAAGCCTTTTTCTATTCTTTGACACATACCTGCTGAAAGGATACTTTTCTACTTAAACTACCCTTAGCAAAGAAAATGTGAGAATTTTTGAATATAGAAGATCACTTTAAGGAAAAAAAAAGAGTAGATTATTTCTAGCTAAAATGACCTTTCCCAGAGAATACAAGCTCACTACATTCAGCAGTTTCTTTATATTTTCTTCACCCTTTATTGTTAACATCTCCTCTGCTGTGTCCCTGATCTGCCCTTGACAAAATCACCACTTATGTTGCCTCGGCCAACTTATATGTCTTCTTCACCCTCTTCCTTTCCACAGTCTGCTGTCACTGACAGTGATTTCCAGTCTAGAATATATTTCACTTCAACACTCTGGTATCTGAGATCTTTTGTGCAACCAGTGCTAGTAATTACATCTTCTCCCTTCCCATATTTCACTGCAGTTCTTTAAACCTTTCTGTTTCATACCTAACAAAATCACATAGATTCAAATACCAGTGGCTTCTGACTCTCCTCATACTCCATATCTTGTTCCCTCCATGAACACTTGTATTTCACAGCTTTCTTGTGAACTTTCCATACTTTTCCATATAACCAACCCCCCTCATTTTCCCCCCCATTTTCTCTTCTCTAATACTGTTGGTCAGTGCTGTCATTTTTTCTCACAGAATGACCTTGAACTATTCTGTTTTCTCTTAATTTTCACTAGCAAAGGTCTTCTCTTAATTACTGTAGCTATAGCTCTCTAGCTCTTTATGTTCCTAGAACTGTATTCATCTTTTTCAAGGCTTCTGCAGTAACTACACACCTTGCCTTAGAAAACATTTCTCATCTATACGTACTAGTCTTAAACTTCTTGTGCTGCTCCCAGACCTTGCCCATGAGGCCCTGCCCAAAGCTCATCATGTACTGCCATATTTTATTTGAATTTCATTTTTGGAAAGACTGTCTTCATTTTTATTCTTGCATTCTTTATGGATCACTGTGCACACACATTTGAAAAAAAGTCATAGATGGCCTGGGGTGAAAGGGAGCTCAAAGCTCATCTACTTCCAGCCTCCCTACTGTGGACAGAAACACCTTTCACTAGACCAGGTTAATCAGAGACCCATCAAATCTGGCCTTGAACAGTTGGAGTGATGGGGCATCCACAACTTCTCTGGACAACCTATGCCACTGACACATAGTAAAGAATTTCTTCCTAATATCTAATCTAATCTAAACCTGCTCTTAGTTTGAAGCTATTCCCACTTGGCCTGTCACTACATGCCCCTGTAAAGAGTCCCTCTCCATCTTTCTTGTAGGCTCACTTCAGGTACTGGAAGGCTGCAATTAGGTCACCCTGAAACTTTCTTTTCATAGAATCATAGAATCATAGAATGAACTGGGTTGGAAAAGAGTTCTGAGATCATCAAGTCCAACTCTTGATCCAACCCCACTGTGATTACTAGATCATGACACTCAGTGCCACATCCAGACTCATCCTAAAAACCTGCAGGGGCGGTCCTTCTCAGTCCTTCTCAGCAGGGCTGCTCTCAGTCTGTTTATCCCCCAGCCTGTTTTGGTACCAGGGGTTGCCCCAAACCAGGTACATCATCTTACACTTGGTATTGTTAAACTGCATGACATTCCCATGGGCTCACTCCTCAAGCTTCACAAGATCCCTCTAGATGGCATCTCATACTTTGGGTGTGTCCACAGCACCACTCAGTTCTCCTTTGTTAAAGCGTGGGTTTGCTTAATCTTTCCTAAACAATCTGCCATGCCCAGTGTCATACTTATGGCCAGTTTCAGATCACAGATACAGGCATAGGTATGACCATGTAAGCATTAACAGGGCACTGATGTAGGAGAAGAATCACAGATAGCCCACTGAGAAAGGGTGGATAGAAGAACCTGAAAAGAGTTTGTTAAGGATGATAATAAGGTAGAAGCTATTCAGAAAAATCTTTTGAATTTAAGAAAATATTTGAATGAAGTGAAATAAAACAATGCTTTATACTTGCAAAATGTTAAAGAAATATACAATTTCTTCTGCATAAATATCATTGCTAGTATTTTGTATGTAATTAAATATACAAGAATAAAGGAAATGCTTTTGATACCTGTTTCTAAGTCAAAGCTCTGAAAAGAGCTATTTCTTGCTATCTTGCCTCTTATGTGGGTGAATCAAAAAAAACCAGGCCTCAACTTGGTAAATAAAACAAACCATTTAGAATGCTTGTATGTTCTACTGAAGAGTTTGACTGAAACATGTTAAAGAGTTTAATTAAGTCAGTACTGCAATTTTTCATATATTTTTTCATATAAAATACTGTAGCTTTTACATTTATCTCAAAACACTAAACCAGTGAAACAAAACCAAAAAATTAAATGAAAACATCATCAAATGGTTTTATATTTTCTAGGCAATAACATTTGTCTTAAAAAATCTTTTCTTCAGAGAAAGAAACAGTTTTAATCAAAACCACTTTCAGCTATGTCTAAACCAGATATCTGTCCATCCAGAGGAATCAGAAAGTACTTTGTACTGAATTTAATGTTGTGCTAATGCTGCTGCAGTTTATGTTACTTAAATATTACTCTCAGAAATATTATCTTTTAATTTTAATTTTTTATTCCAATGGGACAGATAAGGAGTTGGAAAGAATGCAAATGAGAATGGTGTCAGAGTCAGGCATACTTTGTCATTTGTCACTGCCAAAATCCATCAGTAATATGGTATCATGAGAGGGAACTGCTGAAAGACTAAGAATTTTACAGGAACATTTAAACATGATTTCAAAGTGAGATTTGAACCATGCCCCTTAAGAAAACTGATGCTTAGTTTGTTAGTTGCTGTGAAGCAAGAAAATGTAGACAGAAAGCCACTATTTATCTTATTTTTGCTCCCAGGGGCTCCTTCCACTAACCTGCCTGATATTTTAAAATTTCCAGCTAACTTGGTATTATTACAGACTTGGGAACATTTCACTGGGCCGAGTAGCAGGACCTAGCAGCAGTAGGAGCTCCTTTCCACTCTCCTCCCAGATCTGTGGCAGACACAGAGACTGCTGCTGATTCTCTCCTGCACCTTCTCAGAGCAAGGGCAGGTCCTCACAGGCTGGAAAAAAATCAGTGAATCGGTGATGGAAAGAATAGAAAAGGAAACAAGAATGGGACAGAGAATGATTTAAATATCAGCAGGCAAAGATGATAGTTAGCATCCAACCACCTTCCTCCTCCTGTTTTTCAACAGCTCAGTCATGAAGGCAGAACCTAATAGAATCTTTGAAACTAATTCAGTTTCTGTAATTTAACATGGCTCATTGAGTTGTACCTGTGAGATTTTTGAGTGGTTTTGAATCCAAGTGCTAAGCTGGCCCTTGAGTACTTAAATTCAAGACAAGATCAGGTACATTCACATGGTATGACTGAATCTGTGACAGTCCCATGTTCTTTTCCTATTAAAATCAGTGAAAAGGCTAAAGATTCATAGTATCGTGAGGACAGAGGTTCTTCATCAGCAGGATAATAGCATACTTGCAAGAGCTTTGGAAAATATCGTGCTTCATAGTTGATTGGTTCAGCATTAACATACCCTGGAGGGATAGTTGATTAAATGTTATTTGCCTTAAATCATGAAATGTGAACATGAGGAAACAAAAGGAAATGAAATATCCAAGAATCCATGTCAGAACTCAGGACATCTTCACCTTTGTTGCCAAGGTGTGAGGTCAGGTTATACTTGGCTATTTAGTGCTTTTCTAATTCCAGAGGGCACATAGCATAGTGATAAGTGATATTTTAATCATAATAATAATAATAATATAATAATAATATAAACACTATAGAGTGTGACAACCCTGGAGGTGTTGAATACCTTCAAGCACAACAGAATTCACGTGAGGTATGAGATATCATTATTGTACATTATTATATCCATTCTGGGTTCCACTGGATTTCCCAGCGGAACTCATTGTTTATTGTGAAAAAAAGTTATTTGATTTGTCTTTTTGTACAACAGATTTTTGACACTTTTAAAGGCACAAGTAGCAGACTAGCTTGCAATTTATCCCAACTGATCTGCCTCTCCTTAACAGTTTTGTCCTATTGTGTGTGCCATCAGCGGCCCAATAATTATGTTCCAGAACAAGCAGGAGGGCCAACTGCTCCCTCACTTGCTTGCTAAGCTGATGCAATTTATGGCAGCTGGATAAAGGGGTGGCATTTTTAAATACACCCTCTTAAGTTATCTTCTTTGACCGGCGCACTAAAAACATTATGCAAATTAACAAAAAATTTCAGTGCTGCTTGAAAATTTGCATTATGAGATTAATGATCAAACTGGAGTAACTTTTTCCTATAGGAGCAGAGGATCAATCATGGTCAAAATGCTTTCAAAGTGCAGGCAAAATAAAACATAGAGAAGGTAACCATGTCTTTGCTGTTAGCAACAGTAAGGATGCTTGGTAGCCAGCCAAACAATTCAGTTTCAGTGTCAGTATTTTTCAGTTTGTATGAGGCAATTTGTGGGAGGCATTAAGATTCCTTTATTCAGTTGTAATGGGCAATTCATTGACTTCTGGCTTTTTTTAAAAGTTGGCGCAGACCAATTAGAAAATAATCCCTGAATCCCACAAAAGACTGAACTGGTGTAATCAGAATTAGAAGTCTGCATCATGTTGGCCCCTTGCACAGTTGAGAGAGAAAATAGCCCTATGGTGGTTCAGATATGGGAGAGTGGTCACAAAGCCTAGAGGATTTAATTCCTTGTCTGCAAATATTTCATTTATGGAATCTCAACCCTTTAAATAAATAATGAACACCCAACTAAGAAATGCTTTAGAAGTCCTATTCCACCAAGTGTAATTCAGTTGCTTTCCAATTCCCTTCCACACGACCTTTATTTCTGGTGCGTTGTAGCTCTTTAGGCGGTTCTCCTCAGGCCTGATCCAAAGTCTGTGACAAATTATGGAAGGTTTTCTGCTGATTTAAATGACTATTGGACTGGACTTCATTTGTTGTTTTTGTTGTTACAATGTTTTTCTTTGTAAAATACATTTTGATAATTCAGTTCTCTTTCCTTCTTTCCCCTTCTTTTTCCTTTTTTCCTTCACTAACTTTTGCCTTCCCTTTCCTTCTTCCCCTCCTCTCCTCTACTTTTTTTTTAAAGTCATAGACATTATCTTTCAGTTATTTACCCAATCAGGGTTTTCTTGTTTTTCCAGGAAAAGCTCACAAGGAATCTTCTCTCACAAGGTATTAGCACAGCTGAACACCACCAGGATGAAATGAGCCCAGTAACCTTTGTGTCAATAGTTATTTATTCTTCCAGAGTTTTTGTTTAACTCTCATGCTGGATCCTTTTGTACTGATTGCATAAGCCTCTAAACATTTAAATTAATTGTTTCTCATTGTCTTTGATATAACTGATGTCTTCTTTTACCTTTGCTCATTATTTTTTTAGTATGTTCATTAATCTGCATTCATTATTTAGATTCTCTGTGTGAAGCTGCTGGTTTTAGTTTCCTTTCAACATCCTCTCAATTTAAAGGTTTTTATTTCTGAGACTTTATCTACCAGGCTTTAGTGTTTAGGCATAGAGTCTTGGAAACTGTTCAGCACTTTCACTTCAAATATTATCTCCTTTCATAATATGCATTTACAGTATTTTCTACATTACTAAAGTGCTACGTTTGTAATCCTGTCAGCATTGTCTCTTTAAAAGGAGAACTTTCCTTTATTTTTTCCCCTTGAGGAAAATTTGCCGATTGCTCCACAGTTTGTAATTGTCCCTAGAGATACTCCATAGAATGTCAGGATTTGTATTTTTTGAGGATATCTCTGTTTTTTGAAGGAGGCCTAAGTGAGCTGCCATTTGATATGGATCATTGCTATATCATAATATTAAACTCCATACTTAGGGATGTTGCCAAATCTGGAGAAAGAGTGGTGCCAAAGGAAACAGACAGTTCTTTGTGAAGGAGCCTGAAACAAGAGGCAGCTGTTTGAGATGCGGGGCAGATAGCCATGGCTGGTAGGGATGGAAAGTGCTGAGGGTTATCAGTATCAAATTGCAAAATCAATATCCTCTTACACCAGCTTCATGGGAATGACACCAAATGGTTCTTGATTTCTTAGCATCGTTTAAATATCACTCAGTTGAAATGTCATGGGAGGCACATGATAGATGTAGACTGTGCTGAACAGAGCCAGGTCTTGTGTTTGGTTACCGTGGTGACAGCAATAAAGCTATCCTTCTGTAAGTGAGGAGGGTGGAAAAGACAAAAAGAGGTGGGAGTGCTGAAGAAAGGAAGGGTTGGATAGGGGTACTCAAGACTGTCTACATGCATAGACAAAATACACATTTGTTCGGGGAATTAGACAGCTGGAGACAGCAAAGCAGTCATTGTCATCTTCTTTGCTTTGCCAAATTCCTATGGAGCTTCATGGGAGTGAAGTGCTAAAGATGGGAGAAAAGCTAGTAGTCCTTCATGCCTATATGTGCGTGCACACACACACGCACACACACACTGCCCCCTTCAGCATCCCAGAAACTGCACTAGAAACCCTTTATCTCTGAGAACTTTTCTGTCTCTGTGTCCAGTTCTGCCACTCAATCACCCTTTTTTTAAGGGATTGAGAAAGGTAAAATTGAGCTTTACCAAGACTTTTAGAAGTCTGGTGAATTCTGATGCAGTGTGTTTCCTTTAACAGACTAAATACAGATTAGAAGACTAAATTTGAATGAAAACTCAGGGGGAAAACTATGATTAACTCAAAAAGGAAGCTGGGACAGAGACTAAGCACATAGGTGAAGAAGATCAATGGAAAATTGAGACAGGTCTGTCAAGAAGCCTGTAATGCTAAACAAGGCACATAAGCCAATTTTTTTATGGTGGTTTACAGATTTTTTTTGTTTGTTTTTTTGTTTTGCAAGTACCTAGCTAGCTCCTGGCATCCGATTTGCAGGAATGATGAGCACTTGGTGCAAGAATGATGGCAACAGGGGTGTGTACAGAGCTTATAAATGTGAAGCAATATTAAGTCCTTGAAAAAAAATAATTTCATCAATGACTTAAATTGGCCACTTCAAATCTATGGATACTGTGGACTTTAATCTCTCCAAGCATAGCATCTCAGCTGTGAATGGAGGAAATGTTTCAAAAGGGTACTGTGAAAATGAATGCATGATAGAGATGAGTTACTCAGAAAAGCACATGAGGAAATGAATAACTCTGTCTTTTGAGCAGTGCTATAATTGTGTGCAATAAATAAGGCCTAGAGCTGCACAATGAAAAATAAGGAGAAAACAAAGTACTGAACTGCTGCTCATTAAATGAGCACTGTTTCTTTTGCACACTGAATGAATTAGAGAACCTCTGGGAAAAAAAAAATGTGACTGGATAATTAAAAAATATACCACGATGTATTCACACAAGGGAGACAGATTAAGGCAACTCGAATTCTGACATTTTTTGATTTTGAGTGCTTTCTATGCAGATTGTTTGCGGGACTTGGAAACCAAAGCTTTAGACTGGTTTATGTCATCAGACGTTTTCCACAGGGACTTTTTCTTCCTTTCACCAATTTTATCCAAACCTGGCAGATTTTCAAGGACATTAAAGGTGACATTCAGTTAGAGGTTAAGTATGTCAATGTAGGTGTCTTAGGATAGTTGGTATCTGCAGAGAGCAGTTGTCTAATTTCCTGATGCAGTCAGTGGAGACCTAGTCTCAATTCAGTTGCCTGCACAACTGTCCAGTGCCATTTGTTATAAACTTATATACCCAGCATGGTTTCTTCCTGCCACTACAGAACAGTCTCTCTTAGTTCCTGCGTCCAGTTTGCCTAATCCATATGGCAACCATGTGCTTCTCAAATAGTGGTGGACACCTGACCACAGAAACATGTTCTGAGGCAGTTGTCTCCGGAGATTTATCAGCTCTCTAGGCTCAGCTGACTAGATAGACAAGATCTCCATTGACTAAAATTTGAACTGAGAGATATAATGTTACTTTAGATACCTAAATGTGAATATCTAAGTTTTGATGTCTTTTTATGACACTGAATCCTGTGTTAAGTACCTGAAAAAATGGTATGTTCTTTTAGTATACCTCTCTGTGGGAAAGATAGGGTGAATTCAACAATTGTCCATTATATCTCAGCAAATCCCCTGGCAGTTAGTATGTATACATTAGATGATCACTTGGGATACTCATAGCACCTCATTAGCCGTAGTGGATGTTTTCTCTTGTCCACATAGAAGATGTGCACTACTTCCAGGTAGTGCACATGGGAGGAAACAGGGAAAGGAGTTCTGGGGGGGAGGCATGGGAAATACCAGAAGATATTGTCTGTTGATATGAGAACAATCTGGAAATAATGCACTAAGGTTGTTGACATAGGATGTGGTATTGCAATAAGGAATAGATGACACATGCAATGCATGACAGAGCTCAGTTGGAAGTATGCTGATTCCTTGGTTCACAGGCAATGCATTTTATACCACATTTAAGTTTGGATAGTTGTTAAATCATTTATTTTCTGTAAAGAAGGATGTCAATTCTTTAGCTTTAAATGTTACTCTCTGTTTTTGGAGGGGTACTGGAAATTGCTCACTTTGCCTCAGGTGACAGACAGGTAGGAATACAGAAGACATATTACTCCTATCAAGGCATGAGTTTTTGCCAAGAGCTCATGCCTAAGGCTGCCACTTTTGTCTCCTTTTGCTTTTTAGCATTAAGACCTTATAGCTTAGTTTGAACCCAAGAGACTTTGGGTAGATCTTGTAAAGGCTTCTGGTATGGTAAGTCTCCTAAATAAGTAATGTGCAGGAGTTAGTTATTACATTTCCATGGAGGCATTCAGATTTCATCTAAGGAAAGTTAAATTGTTTGCAGCACTGCACCAGATTTCTTTGTTGTCTCTGTAGTTTTCCATTGTCTGTAAGTGGGTTCAGTTTCTCAAATGAGGTTATTAGTTGGCTGAAGTTGCCTTTATAGTCCTCAAAATACCAGGATTAGAATTTAAAATAAAATCCACAGAGATGAAATGCCCTGCATGTGGCTCATGAGACATCTATGGGATATTAGGACTTTTTATATATGTATAGATTATGATATTTCCTGCGCTGTCAAAAGTAGGAGGAAATTCCTCTTTTTGATATCTACTTCTCCCACTTCATGCCTTACATCCACAGGATATCTCATTTTAGTGGGTCTCCATTTCCATCCTCTTCTTTCACTACATTTGTTTTCGATTCTCCATCTCCAAAGTTTGCTCAGCAGTGTGTTTGTGCCACCCATTGCCCATCTGTCTCTCTTCTATATTTTATTTGACACTCAGTTTCATATTGTGTCCTGCCTCACTTCTCCCACACATTTTACAAGGTTCTCTTTTTATGGATGTTCTTGTTGCTTGTAACATTTTGTACTCCTGGCTGTCCCATTTTCCTTCCTGACTCACCACTGCCTGAGGCTTCCATGTGTGTCTGCTCTACTCTTTGATGATAGAAACTGTTGAGAAAATGGAGTAGTGTTTCAAGTGATACAGCAATTGATCAGTTGTGGAGTATAATTAGTGTAAACATCCCATGCAAAAAACTATCTTGAGCAACATTTAATCACCCTAATCTACCTTTGTCATTCTAAACCAGGACTTCAGCTCAACCAGCTCCTGAGCCTGGTGCAAAATCAAAATTATGCTACCGTGGATAATTCCTTTTGAAGGGAAATTTAGACACTTGATTCTGTTTTTCAGTCAATTGGTCCCTGTCCATCTTACATTACACCCCTGCTTGGATTGTCAATGAATTTCTAGCAGCAGCAGCAGCAGCAGTCATTTGACGTAGCACATCCCACTGTGGGCTGTGTATGAAATTTATGCCTTTAATTTTTGTATATAAAGCCTCACTCACTATTGTGGCTGTAGGCACTTTATAAACCTTAGAATGAATAACTAAGATATTCACAGCCCACATCCCCACGCTCCATTATAGATATTCTAGAATCAGCTGGGAGTCATAGCATTTATCAGCTGCTGAAGGATAATCCGGTTTATCACTTTTTAATGAATTATTTTCTGTACTGCTCATTTCCGGAACAGATAAATACAGTCAAGGACATCCTGTATCAGAAGTGAGTTGGGGTGAAATTTCTTCTAAGTTTAATGATATTTAGCTAAATCTTTCCCCATAGGTTTTGGTTTGTTTATGTTTTATACCATGGTACAGAGGCTGATGCAGAAATGAAACACAGTTCAGGCATCTTATTCTTACACCTGCCATGGAAGACATGGTCAAAAAAAAAAAAAAAAGTGCAAAGGGCTTCAGCTGCCTGGAGGAGATGAAAAGAGTTGTAGAGCTGAAGAGAGCTGTAAAGTTATAGTAAGCATCCTTTAGGTGGTCATCAAAATGAGCATATCTTGTTTAAACTGTCAGTTTGAAGAGATTTGGGCTGCAATTTAGAGAAACAATGTTATTTTGTGGTATCTACATGTTTTTAATTCAGACAAAGTTTGTGAGAAAGCCTTCTCAAACCCACCTTTCAAATACAAATTTGAAAATGGGAGCCAGACCTCTCTGGGAGATGACATTTCCATATTGCTGCTGTTTTCTGGAGTTTGAAGGAAATGCCAAGATATCCTAGGGCGTGCAAAAAAAAGCCTCCCCAAAACCCAAAAAAACAACCAATCAAAAAACCCAAACCAAACAAATATTCAGACTAAATAAAATGTAGATATCAACCCCCCCCAAAAAAAATCTTGATGAGATGGTTATTGAAAAAGATATGTCTGACATAGTGTTTCAGCTTTGGTAAAATGAGGTGTTGTGACAAAATTTCATTTATTTGGAATTAAGCTAATAAACTCCCAGAACGTTATTAACATTTGAAACTAGAACCTTTTCAGATGTATCAGCATCAGTATTTCTACAGAAGATGTGTTGAATGGCTACTCCTGGTTAATATATAGATGTTATTTGATATATCAGCTAGTTTACTTATATAGCTGTTGGCAATACATCAGAATGTTATAGCAGGAAGCTTTACCTTTTTCAGTGATGCCATTCTTTTTGGCTTATATTTTTTTCATTGTTGTTTTATAAAGGTGCATTGTAAGATTTTTTTAATGGTTCCAATTTTGTTTATAGATATTGTCCATATTCAGACTTTGACTTTTTGGTGTTCTATATATTCTATCAAATATTCTGACATCACTAAATTCATGCTGTTACTGGTTACAAGCAGCTTACTTAATGTATGGTTCATTTTGTCCTTACACATTTCTCTTTCTTTGTTGACGTGAAACATTCTTCTTTGGGTCTTGATTCAGTAAATGTATTACTCTGTGTGTGTAAGCCTAAAGCACTGAAATAATTAGGATTTCCAGAAATTTACTGAATAGATGTCAAGATCACCGTTAAAGATGAAGTCACAAAAGGCAACATCTTTCAAATAAATATATACTTGTGGGGTTTTATTTGCATGCTGCCTTGCATATTTAGGACTTACTGAAGTTATATATTTTCAGACAAATACGAATAGGATAATATTTAGATTTAGTTAAGAATTACATAGGAAGATGAGTAAAAAGAGTTTCTGATTTACAAATAAAACACTCAGCATGAATCTATACAACCTATGGTATTAACAGTAATGAAGTTTTATGGAGGAGCGGGAGACAATTTAATAATGGTGGCTTTTGAATATTTAATTCTCTTAAATTTTCATACTTGTATAGTGTCAAAAGGTGTGTTCTTCTGTTTTGTAAGGTCAAAATATTCTAAAACAATTGATAAGAAATTCAGATTGATGTGCTTTAGTTTAAATATACCTGTTTTCTTTTAATAATGATGTCATGGTTTTGCTTTGTGCTGCTAGAATGTTTTAAATTGTTCCTTTTTTCCCTTGCCTGGTTTTGGGGGAGGGGAGGCTGGTGGGACCAGTTGGTTCCCAAGCAACTAAT
>JAWWES010000115.1:77513750-77579846 GCA_035583135.1 Lophotriccus pileatus | reverse complement strand
TCTTTTCCCACATTATTCCTCGATCGGAGTCTATTAATTTCGGATTGGTAATTGCTTAGGGGGAGGAGTTTTGGGTCCCCCCTGTGGTTTGGTCTCAACAAAACACTTGTGTCCCACTCAAACGTAGACAAATGCCTTTTTCTTTTAAAGGGAAATGAGAAACCACATTTGATGAAGATCTTATAAAATATGCGTCAGCCTAAGGCAATATTTTCCATTCCAGTTATCAACTCTTTTACCAGGCGGTATATGATGGAGACAAAAAACACAACCCTAGTGATATTTGTATGGATAGCAACACTGTGACAGGGCTCCCATGGCTGCAAATTGTATCCTTATAAGAGTACTCCAGGATTTGAAAAATATTTAAGTAATCACAGTTTCAGAGTTATCATCTGGTAATGCCTGGGAATTGGTGACCCAAGGGACTAATTCTAAACATTACTAGAAAATGACATTGCTCATGTCAGTGTAGAAGTGTCTTGGTGAATATAAACCATAATATAAAAGCATTTGCAAGCAATTTGGCCATCTGCTGCTTCCTGTCAATACTGTTTAAGAATAAACTCATAGCTTCACAAAAACAAGTCAATGTGCCAGCACCTGAGCTAAAAATCTCTGAGATCCCAAGAGGATATAGGTTTTTTTCTTTTTTTTTTCCTTTTTTTTTTTTTCATTTTCCCACTCTCATAACTGAACTTTGTCTCATAAAGTTAATAGAGAAGGACTGGAGCTTAAACCTACATGTGGAAGCTGCTTTTCTCAACTCCCAACCTTCCTGGACCAGAGAATTAGAAAAGTGTCCTTCTTGTAACCCTTCATTAGGTCTTCTTGTTGCTTGGGTGAAAGAGAGAAACCCCAGAGGCTGGTCAAGGCAAGGAAAGAGATGTACCTGAAGGACAATTAAAGTAGGCCTTGTGTGGTAACAACTTATAGTGGTTTATTGTCATTATGCATTTCATTACTGTGTCTGTTTTTCATCAGTCCATTTGCACACGTTGTGCAAGGTTGAGAGATCCAGCCACATTTGTCCCTCTGGAATGGGAAAAGCTTAGTCTGGATGAAAATCAGCTTCAAGATGCTTGGCCAAAGGAAGAGCATGTCCTTCCTTTCCTGTGATCTCTCCTGACTGCCTTTTTTTTTTTTTTTTTTGGTGAGGTTGTGAACAGCTGAAAGCAAATTAGAGATTTCTGGCCCCGCCTCCCTATTCTGCCTCCTCCCCCTGCCCTCCTCACTTCTTCAGACAGCTCTTGTGTAAAAATCTTGTAATATTCTCATATGCTGGAAGAGTGTTCAATCACTTTCCTCTTCCTTTTTTCACATTGGCTCAAAATGTTGCTAAAATGAAACATGAAACTGAGTAAAACTGATATGCAAAAAGCCCCACAAAAGTTATTAGCACAATAGTGCTGTGCAGTTTGTGCTTTTACATCTAATACTTGTTCCTGCTTTTCAGGTTGACTTTGATTTCCATCTCTTAGCAAACCTGAATTCCTACTGCACTCCATTTTTTGTTTCATTTTTATTTTTAAGCTCTTATTAACTCAGTAGTTAGCACTGCAGTGTATACATTAATTTAAGCCCTATGGTCACTAGCTGTGTTATTGAGTGCCTTGCATAAGAAATTGTAAACACGTGAAAATAGCACACCATGCTTTTTTTTAACTTCTTATTCCATGCCATATTTGGAAGCTCATTCATGGCCCATTGGGAAGCTCATTCGTGGCCCATTGGGAAAGGTTAGGACTACAATTAGACCTTTTTTTCCCAGACATTTCAGCAATAGGATGCATGAAGGTTAGTAACAGTTTTCTTTTAATTGATCCCTGGTGATTTTACTGTAAAGCTGTTAACTTGTGCACTGGAGACCCACAACCCACGGGCTTCTTGCACTGACATTTGCAGCAATGATTAGAATGTCATTGCTTTCCAATACTTCATTGTCATTCAGGGAGCACTTGAAATGCCTTTTACCTCATATTGCAAGGGAACAGACACTCGCCAGTGCACACACACATACAGAGACTTTTCCATTTCAGCAGCACAGGCTTCTGAAATTGGATTTATTTTGAACATCCACCTCAGTATTGCCTTGCTTTTCTGCACAGTGTCACTCTCTTGTCTCTCATACTAATGGAAACAAAGCTAAACCGCTCACTCTGCACATAATAGTGGACCCCAAGGGCTAAATGTCTGTCAGTATGGAAAATAGTGAGAACAAAGGAATTGTAACTATTTGTGTGTGTGCAAGAACTAATGTTCATCCGTGTCAGTTCTCTCAGGTCTTTGAACATAAAATAGCTCAGTTTCAACTCCCAACACATCACTTATTAGAGATCAGTACTCAAAATTTTAACAGGTTCCAAGACCAGTGTACTTAATATGCTGGAGGGCTTGGGAAATAGTTTTTTTTTAAAAAGGGAGATTCTGGTTGAAGAACTATACTGCCTTTCACTGAATTGTGTTATTGAAAATTTCACCCTTCAGCTCATATTTTTAATTTTTCCTGTCTGGAGGAAGATTAAATTAGAAAGATATATTGAATTTGAGGTGTATTTTTTGGGGAGGAGGGTGGGGAGTCAGGGGAGTAGATTCACTGATTTTAATATGAGTAATAAATAGAAAAGCTCATTCGACAGGAGTGGCAGAATTCAGGCCTTGGTCACTCTTTCTGTTCTCTTGCTATACAAATTCAATTGAAGCTGAACAAAATATTTTTTTTTTCATAAATGTAATTTGAGACATAAAAGTAACATTGAACTAAAGTGCTTTCGGTGATAGTTTTTATTAAGGATTTTAAAACAATGACAAATCTACACTACTCCATACTATCTAAAGTATAAATTCCAGTATAGGAAAGTCTATGTAGAAATGCACAGTTCAAGGTGAAGTTTGTTTTCATTTCAATAAAACGGGGATTAGGGGGGACACAGTAATGTTCAATGTCTCTTTGAAAGGATGAGGAGAGAAATAAACAGCACAATCACAACAAACATGGAAGGCAAATGAGACCTCCTACAGTGCCAGTTGACTGGCAAGTGCGGTATTGAGTGACAGCGGAAGGGCAAAACCTGTAAGTCCTTCTACACCAATCTGGAATCCTAAGAATGAGGAAGTGAAAGCTTGGCATCAAATGACAATAGTGATTTAAGTGTCTCAGGGACCTTGTGGAACTTTGTGGGAGATGTTGGTGCTAACCTTCTAGGAATGACAGAGTGAGATGTATGAACATAAAGTATTATGGGACGACAGGAAAATATTGGCAGATGGAAATCCCATATTCCAACAGCAAAAACAGTGGCGTTCTTATACTGTAGCTTGATAGTGAACAGTATATGTTAAATAAGGTTACAGTAGCTGCAGCTTTAGCATTGGTGGTCATTTAAACTACCTACATATTGACTGAATCATCGCCTCATCAGGGCAAGATGAATGCAATAAATTACTCCTTTCTGAAACATCCTGATTCAGACACAAGAAAAGGTACAGTTCTGTACCTTGAATCCCAGGACCTGATTCAAGAAGAATAAATGGAAGAGATGCTCCATAGTAGTGATCACTAAGGAATTTGGTTTAACACTGTCTTAGGAGATCGTGTACGAAATAAATCTAGCACAAAAGATTGATATGATTCTGGAATATTTAAGACATGGAACAACATAAAAATGAGGGAATTAATAAAAAAACCCTAAAACTAGAATAGAGAGCAGTGTTCTGAAAAGGAAAATGTCTACAATCATTCTCAAAACTGCTCAAAAATGGTAATAAAAGCAAATAGAACAATTTTGGATACTGAAGAATACAAAAGATTTAGGCTATAGAAAGTGGTCAATGCTGTTCTGTAATAGCTCCTGCTGTCATTAGTAGAAAAGTAATACTGGGCTCATAGTCCACACTCTGATACAGCAAGGCACCTCTTATTCCAGTTCCCACTGGTCCTCTGGATATACCTCTCCCAGTAAATTAAACAGTACCAGGGTCTGGATCCTGTATTCTAGGATTACAGTATCCATACTGTTAAATTCTAGGCTACTGAGATTAACCATGGGGCAGAGTTGTTCTCAGTAAGCAAGTTATACCTGTCCAGATTTCTTGGAAAGTTGGAAGTGTTTAGCCGTATGGATGTGAGGCTGTACCATGTCACCTGGATGAGCTGTTACATTTTATGTAACGTCATAGACACAAAGACAATATGGCAAAGACATCTGATGGTGTCAGGAAAGGCGTGATCCTGAGAGAGCTGCAGCATGTAGATCAGAACAGAGGGATCAGTATACGTAGTATCTGCCAGATCATTCTGCCTTAAAAAAAAAAAAAATTAAAAGTAGCATTAATACTTCAGCATTCATACTTCATTAATATGCTGGTTCTAGTAAGTTTTGCTTATTTTTCCAGTTATTCTCTGAATGAAGGAGTAACAGGGAAATATACTGAAAACCAAATGTGAGGCATCAGATCAATGTACAGACACATCAAAAGAAGAAAAATAAAATTTCTTTTTTGTCATGCAATGCTTAATCTGTCTTGTTATGGAAACCTGACTTCTTCGGATTTCCCCAAAAGTCAGATAATTTTCAGCAATCTCTTTATTAAACAAATTGTTCGGTTCTACAATATCCCTGCACTTGAAAACATAAAAAGAGAGAAGAACCCAAACAAGAGAAAGTAAATCGTGCTTGAGATTTTACTGTTATCTACCTGTTTTGAATACTTCAGACAGTCCAATACATCACTACATCCATCCCTTTTTAACAGTGTATTAGACCTACCTGATTTCTTAGAAGTCCACTTAGTATTTGAGGGGAAAAAATTATTCACATTAGTGAAAATATACAAAGGATACTGTGACAATAAAGTTGTAATCAGTTATGCAGTTAGTAATATTTGCTGGTTACAGATCAAGGGTTGCCTAACTTGTAGAAATTGCATAAATTGATCCTTTATTCTAATGACTGCAAAATTTTGAAAAAAGTACATCTGGTATTGCATTTATGGTTCTATTTTTTTGCAAGAAAAATTAATGCTTACTTTCTACACTCTTCTGTAGTTAAAACTAAATAATTCAGGAAGCTACCTCTTCTATCCTAATCTAGAAATAAGATACCTACCTATAAGGCATTCAGACTGCCAGTGTCCTAGAGAGGAATCCAAATCCCAGAGCAAGGTTCTTAGGCTTGCTGTACAGTTTGAGTGAAGAATTAGGTGGTTTGAAATAGTGGCTCAGGGATCTGTATACTGACTTGGGGAGTTGACCCATGTGAAGCATTAAGCACAGAGATATTTGTGTCTGCAGCCTCTGATATTCTGATTATGATAGCCTGAAATGTCCCAGTGCTGAGGAGCTGGAATCCTTCTGAGAGTCTGGGCACGTACAGCTGCTCTTACAAAATCTTCAGAAGACCCCAATATTACCCTGTAAACATGGTATCCTGAGGAGGTTAAAGGGTAGTGGTTTCTTTATCTAAGAGGCTGGAATGAATGCAAAGGAAGAATAAACAGTAAGTTCAGATGCCTTGTCAGCATGAGAATACTTGAGTAGATTAAAGTCTAAGTTTAGGGTAGTGAAGCAAGTCCATGATCTAGTCTGTAGATGAGGAAAACTTTTCAGCTCACCTTAAAGTACACAGCAATTCGATCAGCTGAATTGAGTAGATCTTTGTGTACATGCCAGCTTCTAATGTCATCTGAAAATGTCTCTGGATATCTAGGATGTCACTGCAGGGCTGTCACCTGTGATATAGAACCTGTTGCACATCTGTGCCCTTCCTGAGGAAGAGTCAGAGACTGGATCAAATAGGACTCTTGCACTGCAATTGCACTAGATATCAGATGTGAGTGAGCAATTGATTTGTGCTCTAGATGTCTACATTAGGTAAGTGAATATAGCCCTAAGAGTCTCTGCTTCTGTGATGGAATGGGGACAGATAGTAAACAATTCAACATGCATTAAAGGTCATCCATCTTAAGGTGAATTAGTGTCTGATAACACCTATTTCTCTGAGGGCTACAAGGTGTCTTACATCACAAGTCAGTGTTCCTACGCTTCTTTCCTACCTAAAGATGAGATCACTATTATGGAGATAATGTTTATTTTCAAATTGCAGTTGGAAGGAAAATGCCATTATATAGTGTGTGCAAAACACCGAGGTCTTAATTAGTCACACTGATTAAGCTCCAATTCCTGAACTGAGCAAAGGTGCACGCCTGGTAATTTCACCATGTTCTCTCCATTTAGCTAGCCCAGTACATACATGAATAATATTAAAGTTAAATTCGATTTGGGTATTCAGAGCTGAATGCTTTCGATAGTATCAGCACAAATGAACACTTTTTTTTTCCTCAATTGATTTCTCTTTCTGTTATAGTTATTTTAAAGAGTACTTAGAGAACTATAACAAAGTTATACTCCATGAATGTTTGGGTACTATTTATTAGAGACAGGGCAGTGATGTGCAGTGAATTAAGTAATTTAAGATTATGGTTTCATTTTTCTGCTCGCATTACAACCCTTTGAGGAATCTATAAATACATAGTTGTTCTCTGACTTTTTCCAGATTCCTCCCATCCTACCTTATCTTTTTTAGCTCTCTGTGTTTATCCTTTCTACCCTCTGAAAGGCGATTTAATAATTTTTTTTCTTTGTGGGAGATAAGTATGCAGGTATTCCTCTGTGGAAATAAATGAAGAATTAAACTTAAAGTTTCATAATAAATATGCTTCTGAATTTTATTTTATGTGACCATGTGTACAAAATAAAAATTCAGAAAAAGTGAAAAACATCAAATGAAATATGATCAATTCTTTCGGGGTAATTCTTTTTTTAAATAAAGCTTGTCTTCCACTGATATTTTGAAAGCTTTCACAGTACACACTCTTTGTCCAGAAAACCAGGCAAACACCTTCAGAATTGCTACTATCACTTAAACACATTTGAAACCTTTAGTCTGAATAGCATTATGTATGATGGACAGAAAGGAATGTACAGAAGTTTACACTTATTTGCTGTAGGTATTATGTCATTGCTAATATCTGTGGAGATTAGAAGAGTATTACTGTCCTATAAGGTTAGAGAGTACCATGGCATATTCTTGTCCTTACACCCAAAGAAATAGGTTTCATGTGTCGATATCAATAAATACTCTCTCAGAACCTAAAATCAGGTGTTCATATCCAAACTGTTGTGGGCTTTGGATCACACTAACACCTGAACATTGCTTAGTGAGAGAAAGCTCCTTTCTACCAACAAAAGTATACCAGAATCTGTTCTGCAATTTAATGATACAGATAAGTAAGTCTTGGTGCCTGGGACTGTGCCCTGTCATTTCTTCATTTAGTGTTCTGGACAAACTTCAAATGTGACATCTTTGTCTTCATTACTGATTACTGTTTACTCCTCCCTTCTTTCTTTTCTTCCTTCCTTCGTGGAAGGAGTGCTGATCAACATTTACGAAGATAGATGGGGAAATTTTGCTCTCAGCTGCTTAAGCAGTCACAGTAGGGACATTCTAACAGCTCACTGCTGTGCTGCCTGTTCTGGAGTGACCACGGACTGACATGCAGATTTTGGCCTTTCTGACACTTTGCAGGTGGCAGTGGATGCCCTGGTTCCTGGCTGCTACAGAGGTGTCCACACAGCTGGAACTGCTCTGGGCAGATCAAATTCTTTTCATGCACCCTATTGAGCAGACAGTAGGTGGCAACACCTTTCCGTGATTATCACCTTGGGCTGGTTTAAAAACACAGTATGGGTCCCAGAGGTACTATAGCCCTTCAACAATCCCCTGAGCATCCCCTCAGGACTTTTGCTTTCACATTGAAGCCTCCGTAGGTGTTTTCTACCACGAACAATTCTGACATGTTAAACTGTAACCAATGCATTAGCCTCTGGAGCTATCATATGTATCATGCCAATACAACTGCAATGATTAGGTACTGCATTAATAAATACTCGATGAAAAGTATATTTTGGCACAGCAGGTACTTTTCTTAATGAACTAATTCGATTGATTTAATTTTTTCCAAGGATCCCTAAAGGCAAAATTGCACAATATTGACTAATGATGTGAAACATTTCAGTTAAACTCACCCCCGGATCCCCAGTCCCACATATAGGTACAAAATAAAGAATCTGTTTTTTCTTGGTCAACACAAGAAGCACTTGGTCTTTATTTGATTCATTTGTCTGTGTAAATGAGAAGAAAGCAAACTTTATCCTTTCAGATTTTTAATTTTTTATTGGCAGTTAGATGAAAACATGTCTGGAGCTTTTGTGCCAAGTGAAAAGAATAATTCTGGAATTATATGAATCTAAAGAGAAATCACAAAATATTCTTCATTATAAGATACTGGATGCTACCATTAAAATACTTCTACTGCAAAAATGCATTTACCCTACAGCTAATTCAAATGCTCATAATGGTTTAAACTCTGTCTCATCATGGAAAGAGGTTGAGCAAAGAATGTATCTAAGAACAACAGGAACATTAGGGTGCCCTACTGTGTTCTGCTTCCTCTGGGGGTTTAGTTGTTTCGCCAATCTAAAGAGTCCCAGCTTTTTTGATGATGATTGTCACCATAAGAATACATGATCTACCACATTTTCAGAGTGTGAGAAACTAAAAATTGTAATGAAATTTTCATATGACAATTTTAGGTGAACCCATATCAGAAAAAAAAAGGGATTTGCAAAACCACTACCTAATTCTTCTGTTTCTGTCTGATTTCACTGTGTAGTGCATATAACTGCAGGCAGGTATGCACATAATCAGTTTAGCTACACTATGTTTCCTGACAGTATGGATTAGCTACTAACCCTTAGATATGCAAAGGGTAACTGCATGAAATACAAGGGTTTACCAGACTAGCTGACTAAACAGTTCCTTCTGCATCTTAATCTCTATGGATCCCAGCTAGGTTAAGGACATATTTACATTTAGATACAAATTTCAGCTGCAAACAGATATGAACCATTTTCATTTGTGCTAATAAATAAAACATTCCAAAGTGCAACACCAGAAGCTAAAAAAGAGAGTGATGGTATGCTTGAAGGAGTAAGCCTTGCCCAGAGGCAACTATATTGCTTCAGATATGAGGTGGGGAGTCCACATGAGCAGATTCCAGGCTGTACGCTGGTCTCTGCTACTTGGGACCTCAACACCTCATGTGGGACCATGATATAGAGAGCTGTCAAAGAAAAAAAAAAGATGCTGCACCAGTTTTCACCTTTGGAATTACTGTGGAATGTTGCTAATACTGTCTGTGAAAAATTTAGGGAGGATGTGATCATTTATTTTATCTGTTTTTTAGAGCAGTCCTCCATGCAAGTGTTTTAAGGAAAAAGGATGGAAAGGCTACACAACTGAGACAACTGTGCTGATATGATGAAATGATTTTGAGATTACTGTTCTTATGAGATATTTTACCTTAGCTATGTCTAGCTAGAATCTGGGATCAGAGGGTGATTGAGATTTGTATAAATTTACTGACTTCTGGCTTCCATGCCCAAGCAACCAGAGTAGTTAATGCTCTCCATGGTATCAGAAAACTTTTATTCATTTGTACTCCTCCCATAGACTCTTGAACTCAGTTTGGAGGCGTAATTCTTTGATTAGAAAAGTTTGCTCCTTGATTCCTGAAGTGCTAAACAACACTAATGCTTGTTGTATTAAATTTCACATATAAAAGAAGGCCCTGGAGTTGTGAGGAATGAGTAAGTGTACAGCTAGTCAGAACAATTATGTAGTGCTGGAGGCAATATTTGCTGCTTGTTTGTATATATCTAGCTGGAGAGTCCTTATCAAAAACTACCTTACTGAATCTGGAAAGATTAGGGGATTTTTTGGTGGTTATCTCACACAGTTTCTTCATATCGCCCTAGGTTGTTTAATTCACATACATAAAGGACAACTAAGCTGTGGAAGGAAAAGATTACAGTGCCCCTGCTAGTTTTAAACAGTGTGTATTTGATTTATTCAGCTCTCTTACTTTTATTTGAGGTAGAAATCTCATCCAAAGGCTGCTAACTCTCTCTGTATTCCGTATGTTGCCATATCAGCCTAACTTCCATTTTTCATATCTCCCTTCTCCTATCTGTCAAGTTTATGAAAAATTAGAGCTCTCATACAATCAAAATGTCATCCTCCCCACCTTCCAAGGCAAGCTTGGCTTCTGATTATGTGCAAGCAGTCATGTGTAAACCTCATATTTGGACCTCATCAACATGACTGCTTATGGGCTGTGGAATCTTCTACATGGTATTATTAGATCAGGTTTTTATTGAGAAAATTTATGTGCTAAAAAAAAAATGTTTTTTTGTTTTTTTTTTTTTTTTTTTTTTTTTTTTTTTTTTTTTTGTTTGGTTTGGTTTGGTTTGGTTTGGTTTTTTTTCCCCTTCTTGTTTTCATGAGATGGTGGACATGTTCTGGAAGGCTTTAGTACTTAGGTCAAAGGCAACATTATGGTTGAGAAATTTTTGGACAGTGATTTAGAGATCTCCATCTATCCTGGTTCAGTTGTGATCAACAGTTACTAATACCTGATAGTCTAATGTCTGATTCCCAATAACCAAATGGATTATGTGTTTGTATTTCAGTGACAGGTGGTTATTTAGCTGTATTAGCTCACCTAAAAGCTCACTTCATTTCAGAAAATGTAGTACTCACAGAATGAAAGCATCTCTTTAAACATTTTTTATTTTCCTTGGCACCAGGAATACAAATCTATTGGTGGTGACAGGATACATGCTACCCTTTAGTTACATCTGCTGAAACACTTGTCAAAGATCTTATGGCAAAATAAGACATGAAGTAAAATACCAAAAGTCATAACAGAAAAGTCAACAGTAAAAGAAGAGAGGAGGGACAATACTGTGGTTTGTTTTATCATAAAACTCACCAACAACCTGAGAAAGGGAGTGTAGTCCCAACTGTAGATAGAACAACAGCAAGAGAAACGCTGAAATATAACCTATAGTTTCATAATGTGCAGCTAAGAGAATTCACTGGCACAGGTTAACATGGAAGCCAAGACAGGTAGCAGCAACTGGACAAAAATCAGATTTACAAATGTTTTGGTATCTTTTTTTTCATGAGTGATGCAAAAGGGATGAAAAGCAGCTGGACTTGGTTAGCTGGAGGGGTTCTCCAACAGTGGAGAGTCTCCCAGAAATCAGAGCTTTGGGCTCTGATGAGTAGGACTTGGCTTGAGGACTCAGAAGCTTCAGAATCCATAACCAAATCTATATGCCTAAAAAATACCTATCACGATGATGGAACTAGGCTGGCATTCAGGAAATAACAGCTGTATAAATAAGATACAATTATTTCTGAGTAACTTTATGTGGAAAACTCAATGCAACAGATTCTGGGTTTTTTTTGTATGGCAAACAATGTCAATAGTAAGATTGGTAGGGCTTTTTGGTTTTATTGTTTTCATGTTTTCAGGATTAGTATAACAATTTTGGATCTACATGTTGAAATTTAAAAGTTAGGGACCCTCCACTTTTGCTTTGTAAACTGCAAAGGTGTGTATTTTGGGATAGAGAAAGGTAAAAGCAAACTGTTTCAATACAAAATGTCACGAACATAGCTGGCTGCAACTAGAAAATTACATTTATATAATTGGAAACTTACACCAGTACGATGTCCCATGAGTTGAATTTACCAAATTCTTAGGACCACAGCCCAAAGTCTAAAGACTAAATCTTTATTTAAGAGTAAAAAAATCCTGTATCACTTAATATAGCATAGCATTGCACACAAAGGAAATTGAAAACTCTAACTGCATGTGGTTTGTCCATCAACACTAGTGTGATAAGAACAGGTTTGGGGCTCTTCTGGCTCACTGTTCCTTTTCACCATCTGCATTCCAGGTCAATCCATCTCTTATCATTTTAGAAACTTTTAGTTTTTAAATTTTAGTTTTTTCCTGATATCCATTACTATGATGCTTAAGTGCTGATCTTCCAATTTGCCCACTTTTAAGAAAGTCTTTGCAAAAAGCCAGTCCTATAACTTTACCTTGTCAATCTGGTTATTTAAACCAGTTAGCCTTAATGGCTATACAATACCTTTTGCAAGGCAGTAATTCAAATTCTTATGGCTTCATGCCCATTTTACCCCATTTTAATTTGAGTGCAGTCTACCAAGTATTATATGAAATAAGGGCAGGATAATCTTTTCTTCATATTTAAATATTTCACCATATCATTTTATCCGAGTAATTTGACTGTAGTTTCAGTGCCTTTTACACAAAGAGTTCAAACTGGATGACTGTTAAAAACTGGCTTTTCCAGAATAAGGTATGTTTTGCTACAGTCTCTGCCACTAGACAGCTCACTTTAAGCATTCTGAATAGAACTGGAAGTGAAATGGGCTCCTTAAATTTAGGTTTGGACTGAAATAAAACACTTTAGGATGATGCTAACATCCTGATCTGGATAGAGATTCTTCTTTGCCCTTACAAATGTTTTCATCTAATGTTTGTTTGTTCCTTTATTAACTAATAAAAACTCATCAGTTTTATGACCTTAAATCCAGAGTTGATCTGTAATACAAGTAGGTGAGAAAAAAGAGTGAGACACTTCAAAAGAGCCAAAATACAAGTTCCACATTTATTTGCAGTCTATTATAAAGAATAGTAGTCAGTTTTATATACTTAGTCTTTCAGTGTTTTGGGATTATTATTTTATGTCAAATATTTGTAATGAACAAAAGCAGACTAAAGAGTGTACCATGTACCCACAGCCTACAGAATTAGACCATTAGGTCATGAGTAGGCAGACTGATCATGACCTAGACTTTAATAAAAATGCTCTTTATGTACCTTTATTTGGTGAAGTAATGTCTTTGACTAGATAGTGACCATAGTAGTGATTAGGTTGGTAACATCCCATCAGCAAGTCTAGATATACATCTCTAAAAGACTTTGGGTGCTCAGTGTTTTCCAGAATGAGAAGACAGTAGTTTATTGTTGACTAATAATTACTCTTGACTAATAATTATTATTATATGGCCCTGGGAACCAGCAATAATTGCCATAAGCCATTTCATAGTAACGAAGAAAAAACATAGATTTTTTTATGGTGGACTTCTTGGTGGATGATCCATCATGTGAGAAGAGTTGGTCATAAACAGTAATTTCAAGAACTAACTTTCTGAAACTCTTCTACTGGAAATTTAAGTTAATAGGGGCTGTCTAAGTGCTGCTAAATGAGTCAGAGCTGTCTCAGTCCTTCTTTGCTGTGTAGTGAGGAAGACAAAATTAGATTTTGCTTCAATGGCAGAACAAGGGGCAGAACTCTCCTAGGGAAAGGAAAAATCAAACTGAGAGGGGACTGGCTTGTTTCAGGAGAGTGCTAGAAATGTTAATGATAGCCGAGATGTTTCTTTCTTCCTAGCCTATTTTTCCCTGAGATGAGGTTTAACTCACCCTCAAGTGATCATCTCTTTCTCTTACTGCATTAGAAGAAAGTTCCCTCCTGTGTGGAAACCCATATTTCCTTCCTGCACTTCTTTGCATGCTGTAGAGAGGAAAACGAGACAAGACCTTCAATTTTGTATTTGCGAACGTTATTTTCTTTTTTTTTTTTTTAAGGTTCTTACAGATTTTTTTCTTGAAATGGAAATATGTAGAGACGCTTTATTTCATGAAGTGCTACTTATATCACTGTAAGAAATATGATAAATTTAAAATCAAAGCAACTTGATAAGATATAACAGAAGTTAATGACATAATCCATTAACGGAAATGGATGTGACAACCAGGAATTGTCAGTAACTTATTTGTCCTCACATTTAACTCTTAAATAAAAATATATTATGGCAAACCAGAAAGAAATGGAAAGGCATTTTATTCAGTAATGTATACTCATTAACAATGTTACCATGTTGACGTATCTAGTGTTATAAAGAGTTAATTTTTTTTAAAGCTTGTATAGGAACTGTTTTCTTGAGAAATCTTAGCTAGTCACAGACATGCTGTAATTCATGTTTTTCAAGAATTTCCCATTAGGAAACAACATAATACTACACTTTCAGAACTGAGTTATCCAAATTTATTATAGCCAGTGAGATTTTAAAAGAATTTGTACCTAACACAATAGTGAAAATGTTATTTTTCTTGTTCTATACGGAGATGGACAGTTTGCAAAAAAAATACCCAAACAAAAATCCCAACACCAAAATCAAATGAACAAAAAAACCCCAAGCAAACAAACAAGCTAAAAATTGAAAGAAAAAGTTATTTTAGTTAAAATTGCATTTTGAATTAAAGTAAATTTCAAGTAAACAACTATGAGCTGTTTTTTTAAGAAACCAAAAATGTTTCAACCAAAGTTAATGACTATTGAACTGTACATGTGGAAGGTAATATTTTCTTTTAAAATATTTCTAAATGAAATATTTTTCCCTTATGTTTAATGTGGTTTCAAATTGTTTCAATAAAATCAAAAGAGCGTGTCTTAGACAAATCAATTTTTCCAGAAAGAAAAATTAAAAAGGAGTGAGAGAAAGTGGGGGGAATAATATTTGAAATAACACAGGCTGTGGTAGCCTGTAGAATCAGTAGCATTACGAATAACTGAAATACTAGGAGGGAGGCTGGGACAAGAAGGAAAATGCTAAAAACTGATTAGTTACCTCATATTTGCATAAGGTAAAGGAAACAAAGAAACGATCTGTGAACTATTATTCTTTGTGTTCTTTTATATTTTCTGCTGAATAAGGAATATAGAGATGTGAGTAATCCTGTTGGTGCACTGGGCTAAAAGCCTCTGTTCTGGAGCACAATTTTTGTTAAAGTAATATTGAAAATCTCATAGAATCTAACACAAAATAAATCTTTCCCACAGAATTGTCCTCTGTCTTTTCAAGGTTGTCTATATAAACCCCTGTGGATCTGCTGAAGCAGTAACTGTAACATCAGGCATCTCATTAATACTCTCTGCAAAACCAGCTACAGCTGTGCTGTGTACCAACATGTCAGCTGTGGAGAGCTGTGGTCTACTGGTAACAGCCACAAGTGGGTCATATTGACAGTGGTGTCCTCACCTGTATATCATTTAGTGTGTAAACCTTACCAGAACACAAGAAATCTCTTTTTACAGTCTTAGCCTAGAATCATATTCATTTGCACAGGTATGAAGTCTCCTGCATGGAAATAAATGAAAGTCCCATTCTAAGGATTGCTCTAATGAACTAGAACCACGGGCACTTGCTGGGTAGGTGTTACTGAAGCCATCTACAGGCTGAAGCTTACATGCCATGCCCTGGCCTGGTGACTGATTGAAGACCTTAGTGTGAGGGTAAGAGGCATTTAAGAATAGCCGTTCTATTACAGACATCTGATTAATGGCTCTTCAGTTTAAGAGACAAAAAGAAGGGACAGGAAAAGAAGTAAATTAAACACTTAGAAATGCAAACTTGAGCAATGGCAGATAATGGGAACCATAACACAGGGGATTAAATCATGGACTGATAAACCATTGAAAGAACCACTCCAATATAACATGACAGTATTCAGCTAGACCTTTGTTACTGGTGAGAACAAGGGGAAACAGGATTATTCAGTCTTATTGGAACAAGCAAATGGATGTGATATTTGAGGGCTTGAAGGACTGTGTGAAATTTCTTTAAGGATGTTAGAAGGGGGCTGTGAGTATATGTAAAACTTTAATTATAGAGTTTTCAGAGGAAGGGCAATATGCAGGGCAAAGGGGGAGAGGGGTATAGTGAGATTGGATCAGGGAGGAACAAGTCTGGAGAATGGGGAGGAGAAGGGACAGAGGAGACTGGCTGTGTGTGTGGGCATATTTGCTAGGGAACTTTACAAGCTACATTAACTTGAGAGTAGAAGACCAGCTTCTATAGAGACTGAAGCTGTGAGATCTTGGGAGCCAGAATTTTCAAGTCCATGCTAATATTTAGAGATCATCCAGAAATGACAGCAGCCTTGTGAATGAAGCTTGTTGCCCTCATGAGCTTTAATCTCCATTGTCTGGAATAGAGGAGTAAGGTGAGGCTTTCTGTGATATTCTCCATTGTGTAAGTGCTGATTGTGTCAACGGGGGAGACAGGAAAGACCTTGCACTTCTACTTGTCTTGTTCTCTGTTTATTTGAATGTTTGGTACATGCACTGAACCCTGTCACTGGCTGGACCTTGAAATGGGAAACACCAGCTCACAGGTTAGGAAATAGAAGTCTCCAGGGCCTTCAAGTCCATAGAGGCTTTCGATTTACACATACTACTTTCCTCTCCCTCTATAAACATACTGTAATGTTGTGAACACATTAACTTTTCCACTACAAGGGATTTGTTTCTTGTTACACTTTCGACACTAGCTACCGGTGCAAAAATAATAGTTACCTAATGAAGTGCACAGGTTGATCAAAACATCCTGTCCATGGGAGGAACTCTTACTGGTCTCCTGAGAAGCAGTCACCCAATTTACTGTGTGCCCACCCCTCGAAAAACTTGGTGTTACTCACCTCAAACCTTTTTGGATTTTCTCTATCCCCTCCTCCTGTTCCCACCTTCTCCTGTTCCCTGTTCTGCTTTCTTGGTGTGGTTTTCAGCAGCTTGTGCCTCTTGTGTTTTTCAAAATACATTGTATGGGAGGAATCCTCCTCCTTCCCTCCTGGGAATGAATTTTAAGCTATCGCCAAACTCTCTACTGAGGCAGACAGCAATAATGCATCCCCAGGGAAAGGATAGTCAGATATAGTCAGAGATAGTCTCAAACCATAATAGGGAAATAAATTAATTCCATGACTGGATCTATGTGGTTCCAATCATGAATACCCTAAACTTTGCCTCATTTATGTTTTTGAGTGCTTTTTTCTTATCTGTAGACTATAGTAATTCTTTGCACCTAAGACTAAACTTCTTCCCCATTATACCTGCCATGTTTAAATTAGCAAATTACAATGGTGTAACATGGTATGACATGGAAACTCTTGACCTTTAAATAGCAGACACTTAAGAATTTCACTGTTCGAAAATAAATTAATGTGAATGCTGAAATACGGGAGAAATGAGATTAAGTAATTTTGTCAAAGGATGATAGTGTTTTTATTTTTTGTTTGGCTGAGTCTATTCTGTTCTCAGTAGTTGTTGACACCTAGGCTGTTTGTTTTCTACCTTAAGGAATATTAATTACAGACAAGGAGTATACAGACCTGCAGTTTCTATGAAATACTTTAATCTATACTGTGGGAGTACATTCTATTATAAATGCATGCATATAACATTTCCTGACATTAAAGGGAGTTATTGGCACTCCTGAGTGGAGAATAGATGAAATGGCTCCTGAATAAGTTACTCATAATGTCTTTCAAATGCATGAAATTTCATTAAAGCATTCTTTAAAGGGAAGAGTTTAAAAGCAGAAGAGAAGCTAGTATTTTTATTGAAGGAAAGTTTGTCAGTTATCTAGTGTAGATTTCTTATCTAGACATACTCAATATACTATTACAGATGATACTTCAAAACAATGTAAAGTCACAAGCTACTCATCTATATCCTCTATGCAAACCTGTGGATGTTGCAACTTTTCTGATTTTTATAGATAATTTAGGGTTTATGCCCTAATGTGTAGGAGGTTAGTAGTTACAGTGGTCTGAAGAGTGATGACTTCCCTGATAATAATGATAAACAGAATGAGGACTTGATGGATGTACCTAACCTAGTGGAGGTTAATGATGGTGCTCCCAAAAGATTTGATTTGATAGTGACAAATTGAAGATGACTTGCAAAGATAAAGTACGGATGCCATTAACTGTTTCAGAGACTCCCACCCCATAGAAGAACGAGATCAAAGGATACATTAGGTCCTTTCTTACTCCCAAAATAACAGATTGTTTTATGTGTTGTCCAGTGGCATCCACTTCTGATGTTGTTCATTAGGTCCCCCTCAGAGTAAACTACAACGAAAATTATCTATTGTACAGTGGTTGAGTCTCTAACAGTTAAGATCAACTTTTAACAGCACGATTTCATTGAAGAACATCTGAGTATGTATATAGTGACATAGGTTTGTAGTTAGGTTGCTGTGTACTGCTGGGTTCATTAGAGGAGTGATGCTCCTCCTTTAAAAGCAAAGTAATAACTTACATGAAAGACTACAATAAAAGGACAAATCATGTTGGCTTCCTCTGGCTGCATGATACTTCACAGTCAGACATCAGAGGTCACATGATAACAGAAAGATTAAAAAAGAGAGATAAAGCAACACAACTGCATTTATTTTGGGGCTTTCTGTAAGAAGATGATAGAGAAAATGAACATATTCCTGGCAAATAGGTCATTGTTCTAAAATGATTTTGTTTATCAAAAGTGCCATTTGAAACACAGCCTTTCGTGGCAGTTAATATTTCTTACTACTTTGGGATGCAAATTTCACAGAAATTGATATTTTTAAACCAGTTTTTCAGAACGGAATGTCCATACTGAATAAAAAGCAATAAATCATCCAATGCACTTTAACAACATTCTGGAGAAATCAAAGCTCTTGCAGACCCATAAGACTGAATGGCCCTTTTAACTCATTCTCTCACTATATATTGATCTAATAGGTGGATAAGAAAGCTTACACTACCTGTATCTGTATCAGGATTGGTTTTTGGTTGCTGCAGCTGTCAGCATGACCTTTTTGTTGAATTAAATTAGCTTAAAGTCCCAAAGTCTAGCTTTCTTTCATACAGTATTTGCATGAACACAGAGGTGATTTTTGCATTATAAATTATAACCGCTAATTTTTAACGCAATTAATTTTAACAAAAGGGAATAGGTCAGAACACAGAAAGGACGGGTTAAAGAATATTAAATAACTTAGATGTAGCCATCACATCAGGATGTGATGAAATTAACTAAGCCAGAACTGTCTTTGAACCACTAATAATTATGTTCTAGAATTCTAGGACAAACAGACACCTACAAGACTGGAGAAGGACAAATAAGTACTATCTTATATGGAAAAAAAAAAAAGAGAAAAATTACAGATAAAATAAGAAATGTTGAACTATAAACAAGTCAGTCTAAGTTTGCCACCAACAAAGATATGATACATTTTTAAACACTCATTTTATGGAAACCCAGAGAAGGCAGACATGATTTTCCTAAGAACAAATGTGCTCAAACCCCACCACATTCACCCTTGAAGAGGGCAACTATGAAACAGAAAATGGAGACATACATAGTATACTAGTAAGACATTTGACATGGTCAAAATATTCTAATATTGAAAGAAAGAAAATGTAATCCAGAAGAAATTAGTAAGTGATTTGTTACTGAAATAGAACAGAATCTTCTTTGTAGGAGGCTATTTCAATGTGAGGCTATCCAGTACTTTTTTTTACCAGTTAGCTCAGCAAAGTAGGGAATTCTTTGTGGATCACAAATAATTGCATTTAGATGAACATTGTATAAAGGAGGGACTTTTAAAAATGGAAATTAAATTGGTCCTAATGAAAACAGAACCACCCAAAGTATATCAAAAGAATGACCAGTGCGAGGCAGTGCTGTTAAGAGACATACCTCTATTGCAAAACTGCAAAATTACGTAAAATGTGCACTGCAATAAAATACATAGTTGATGTTATGACCTTGTTGCAAAAATAGATAAACTTCATTTAGGTATTTATTTACCAAAGTGTAATATATAATACATGTGTCTCAGTTTAAATGAGACACAAGTGTTTTGCTGGGAATAAATTATGAGGAAGACCCAAAACTCCTCTCTCTAAGCAACATAAATCCAAAATTAACAGACTCTGATTGAGGAATAGGGTGGGAAATGGAAAATAAAACTCTAGCAAGGTAGGAATAACAGCCCGTTATTAAAAGGTGTATATGTATTGGCAGAAACAATGAAAGAACATGAGTAAAACACCCAAACAAGAATCCTACCCCCAGAAACAATCACCTTCAAGACAAAACGAATAAACCCAACAGTGAAAACCAGTTCAATTTGTACCCTTTGGGGCAATTATAACCACAGTCAGCAGGGGGCGGTGTTGAACCACTGGAGATGTTGAGACTGCAGTTGTTTAAGTCAGTCAACAGGGGGCACTGGTGGATCACCGGCAGTCACCACGTGAAGTCTCCCGAGTGCTGGAGAGAGCTGGACAATGGAAGTCCTCCCCCGCCTCACCAAAGGAAGAGAGGAGGGGAAGGGAAGACACAATTCCTAACAGTGGGTAACTCACTCTTTCCCGCTGGCTGAGATGCAGGCAGTGTGGCTCCGTCCCTCTCTGACGGAAGATCCAAGCAAACAGCTCCAACCTGCAGCACAGCCCACAGAAGCGGCAGCCCTGACAGCCCGGCAGCTCTGACCCCTCAGGCAGCTGCAGTCTCAGAGCCCAACAGCTCCGACAGCTTCAGCAGCTCCCATAGCTCCGTACCTCCGCACCACAGCACCAAGAGTGGCAGTCTCAGACAGCTCCAGCAGCCTCCACCCCTCTCCCCCTCCGACAGCTCAGGTTTCCTCCAACCCCCTTCCCCGCTCCGAACTCAGCCCTTTCAGTCTCCTCCCCTGTTTCCCTGGAGACAAGGTCAGGCAATTAACATGGGAATGCAGCCCAACTAGCTCTTTCCTTCTGTATCACTTTGTTGCCCAGAAACAGTCCTTGACAAGTCCCCCTCCCCCAACACAAGGGGCAGGGGAAACGGAAAATTCCAGCCTAGCTCCAAGAACACACAAAACCATGACAACATGTAAGGTAATTTTTATATTTCCTTTACTGCTTCTTCAGTCTGTTCTATTTTCTGTTCTACTTTGGATACTATATTTTTAGAAAATAATATCAGTAAAACAGAAGCTGTTAAAAACACCCCCAAAACCCAAACAAAACCCAACCATCAAATGAGCAGACGCTTAAAAATGTATTCTTTGAGAAATGGTTGAAAGAAAAGATCATGTCTCCTGTAGAGAGAAGAAAGATATTCTTCAAATATATTGAAAGTGGTGATAAAAACAAGAGTGACCTGTTGCTGTATGTAAGTGATCTCCCCAGATGGATTCTATGCAGAAGATCGAAGTCCTTCTCACAGCTTGTTCTTGAAAACCAGCTAAATACAGTTTTGATTCTACTGAGAGATACTGAGTTCATTAAGGCAGGTGCTTATAGGATAAAAATGAAAAAGGTAGCTGCTAATTCTGTGTCTTTACATATCTCCAGATGCTGAAAAGAGTAGACTCAGGTAGATGACATTACAGATTCTGTTAGACTGCTATGTTTGTACAGGCAAAAATTGTAGTGATATAATAACCACTCATTTTTGTTATTATAACTATTTTATCTTAGTTTTTGCTTGCTCCTTTCTGTAAACAAGAAGTATAATTATACCAAGTACTCTCCCTGGGAGTCCTGGGGACAGGGATAGCTGAAAAATTACCTTGTTATAGAAAAAGTCTAGAAATTTAGACTTAGAATTTTATGCTATATGTTAGCTTTCAAACTAATAAAGGACTAAATATTTGCTTTTGCCTTTCATTAGCACTGACATAACCCCATTGCGAATAATGCAAATGTTATCAAATGCCACTGCATGAATGAATATGATAGAATAATCTGGCCGTGTAAATTATATTCATTGCCAGCTGAACTTTGTTTTCCATTTAAACAAGGTGAAAATGAAATTTTCATAGATACAAATGCAGTGAAACCTCCAAGGTTGCAAATGTCGTCAGTGTAGAATAAAGAGCAAGAAAGCTCACATGGTAGTTGAAGTAAATCACTCCACTCTGAAAAGTCAGTACCCCAAAATTAGATTGCTAGTCTGAATCTAGTGATTAATCCCATAATAAATAATCCATACTGTAACTATATTAGAAATAAACAACCCACGAAAAACCTTAAAAGTACAATAACCTTATGTAAGTTACTTATATAGTGACTTTGCAGAAGGAAAAATAACTAAATAAACCCACTAAAATATTTACAAGAAATATATTGAAAGTGCAGGAACATATAATATTGACTTTCAAGAATCTTGAGTTACTGTTTTAACTGTATCACTGTAAAGTGGAACAAAAGATCATATATGTTATTTATAGACAGGTTTACTCAGGTAAACGTTCTGTATTCACAGAAAACATTGCAGGCTATACTGTCAACAAAACATCATTGGAGTGTATTTAGCCTGTGCAGCAGATGAAATTTGGGTTGAATAACACACCATATTTTTATGGGAAAGCAAGAAATGCTTCCCATTCACATGGAATAAACAACTAGGCCATTCTTGAGAGAACTGGGTTTCCGCAGTCCTTATGATCCTTATGGGTTATTTCACAGAAAGTGACCAAAGTAGTAGACAAGATACCCTCTGCAATTTGCATTTTTATGTTATCAAATAGCAGCATAAGATTGTGACTTTACAGTATACTTGACCTCTAAGTAATTATCAATCTCACCCCCTATATGGTACATGTAATTTTTAAAGTTACTTTACATCTTTAAAGGTTAGGGAATATAGCAAATTTGCAGGAAGCCAAGTGGAAATGCCTTTTGTAACCTCTAATACTTTAAAAAAAAATTATTAATAACATTTATTCTGTATGTCTGCACAAATTTTTCCTGATACAAATATAATTCTCCATAGTCTCCATTTGTATTTTTTTTAGGTTATACCAGCAAATTCTTCCACAAAAAGCAACTCAAGGTCACAATCTTCAAAGAATATTTTATCAAATCAATCCTTCTTAAAGCTCAAAATTTATAAAAGCATTACTGAGCAAATAAGAAGAAGCAATTCTTTGAACAATTGTTTGGCTTCATAAAGAAATTGTGGAAACTTGCCTCCTTTAACTTACTCTAACAAATTCATGCCTGCCGGAGTGGAATTTGTCTTTATTTAATTTTGCTAATTACTCTTGAATAAACAGGGGAAACAGACGTGGTGAAAGACAAATGGATAGACAATGCAGTTGACAAACCCCAAAAGGCTCAGAGTAAAAAACAAAATGAAATCACCAGATAAGTGCAAGTAAGTTTTTCATTAGAAGATTAAAAAAAAAAAAAAAAAAAAAATTGTTAGCAGACTAACTCTCCAAGCCCAAAGCGAGCAGCTCATAAAAGCATTAACACAGAGGCATATGTGATACACAAAAATACAGTATTCCAGAGACATCAACACCAGATGTGTTTGTTTAATAGCTCAAGCAATTAAGATGTGAAGCAGACAGTCTTCTAGCCTCCTTGGTGTTGCTTCCATCCTCATGTTGCTTTGCCTTAAGTTGGTTCCCTGGGGTAAATGCCTCCAATGAAGCTGAGAGCTGGGCATTTCTGGGTATATTTTCTTCCCTCATGGCCCAAGTAGCTTATCAGAGCTGTATCCTGGTTCTCAGATCTGCCCATAATTAATCATGAAGAGATGAAGTGCCCATCCGTCTTTAGTTATCAATAAATCTGGAGTTAATGTTTTATGGGTGCTTATTCTGAGTCAGGGAACAGAAGTTTAAGATTGAATTGTGAAAAAGTAGATGTTTCTTATTTGACTTTTGCCTCCTGCCTTCCTATTGGCATTGTTATTTGACTTGTAATACACTATTATTCTGCTCAGTGACATGCTTTCTTGGCACTGCTCCTCATGTACTTTAATTTATACAGTGCCACTTTCAGTGCTTTGCCTTTTGGCCTGATTTTGAGATCTCAGTTTTCCCTGCCCCCCTCCCTGGACCCTGAAAATCAATGTTTCATAACCTAAGCAAATGCTCAGACTAATTCTGGGTAGTAAATGCACATATTTAATACAGTTTCAGTGAGCTTTACATATGTACACATAGCATCAGATTAGGTTTTGGCTATGTTACTCAGGCACAATGGAGATATAAAAGAAGAGAACAATCATGACTGCAGAGGTTCCTGAGAGGGGGATGAGACCAGCTATGCACTAGGGATTTGGTCTCTACTATTCTAATTAGTTTACATCTGACAGCAAGTTACCATGCATGACATAAGCTGTTCCTTTCTCCAGTGAAGCTGTGAAACCTTTTGCTGGTTTGTAAGCAGGATGTATCTGAGAACTTGATAAACCCTCAGTCTTCATCTTTGACTAAACAGAGCCAGAATTTAACACTTGGCAAGAATATCTTGACATGTGCTAAAGACCTTGAAGTTCCTCATCATTCAGCAAGATGTCTTAGTCCTCTGGGGACGCAATGTAACTTTTTTTGAACAACGAGCTGTGCTAAGAGCAAACCTTCAAATTTCTCTCTTTGTCTACACTGTTATGTAAAGTTTGTTTTTGTGCTTCTTTATTCCTAATGAGCTTACCATTTTTTTCCAGAATCATATTTCTAAACCCATCTCTTCCTGCTACATGTTCATTTGTCCTCTGATACCTTGTTTTCATGGATTGTGTATGCCTTTGGAAGTCTTATCCTAAAAATAGTCTGCATGTTGTAGTGGAAATGTCTACTTTTTGTAAATTAATTTATTTTTGACATATGTGACAGACTGCATTGTTTTATTAAATAACTCTCTGTAATTCCACTGCACATTTGAGAAATTTAATGAATTCAGTTGAAGCAGGCTCCCCTGAGTGTTTCCCTTTATTTTGTAAGACTACAGTAAAGACCAGCCTTGACATCTTGTAAATCTGTAAACCCCCCAGACACTTAACTGTTGCAAGAGCTCTGATAGAGAAGTTATCTAACATGATTATCAAGGAAGTAATATTTATTTTCTTGAAAGTCTTCAACAGCAACATAGATGATGTCCCCATCTGCCAACTGAAATTTTTACGAAGGATTCCTTCAGTCTGATTCACACATTCATATATAGCTTTATTTACTTGAATGCCTGAACAGGACACGACTTCACAGTTTTCTCTCACAGTAACAATGAAATTGTTAATCGGCAGCTTCAGTAAAGCAGAAAAAACTTCCATAGGTGTATAGGGAGAGACCTTTATGTCATGCAAGATAAGAAAGAACATCAAATTGATTCCATTCAGATGGAAAATATGTTTTGCTTATTTTTCATGCAGAAGTTTCTCACAAATACTGATGTTAAAAGATCTTTAGGTAGCAGAGATTGTATATGGCTGAACAACTATGGCCTTTATTCATTGCATGTGAAGATTGTATGTCCATTCTATGTGATGCAGGATGGAGTCATCTGGATCATCTGAATATCTCAGGCAGCCTTCATGACTTCAGGCATCTGTCTTAATTATTTTGGACCACTATCTCGGGGGGAAAAAAAACCAGGGAGGTAAAGAACATAGAATGGCATTAAATTTCAGATATTTTAAATCTTATGTACATTTTGAAATTTAAACAAATGTTCTAATGCTTAAACAACCCATTATTGATTTCTTATTTTTTTTATCCTAATTAAAAATATACCACAAATGTTTCCTATTGCATTATTTAATTCTAGCTCTAGGAATAAGGAAAGAAAAATGGTTATAACTCTTTCCTGATAAACTCCTATGTTAAAAGACTGTGAATAGTGAGACCTAGAAAGAGGGGTAAATGGAAACACTCATGTGAAGCTGTGTATCTACATTTCTTTCAAAGGAGGTTTTTCTGATTACATCACCTTGACATGTGGACCTCTATCTAGAAAATACTCAAGATGCATTGCTCATTTCCTTATACCTAGGAATTTCTTATCAATTTGACAATAATGCAATATTAATATGAAGTGATGCCACTTGCACTGTGAAGTGCTATTATGCCTTCACAATAATATTTGCACAAAAATTAAACTTCATTTAATTTTACAGGAAGGAATATTTTACAGATCTCTCTGTATGCATGTCTAGGCAAAGCACAATATGGGACTTAAGTGTGTTTGTTTTCCGCAAATTAAAACCAAAGCAAGCAAACTTGTGTTACTGGAATTGGTTTAGATTATAGTCTGATCAGGCTACAGAAAAGTTCAGCTGAGAATATTGCACCTGTCAACTGCTTTTCATTTCAGGGAATTAATCAAGCTGGCTGTTTAGAGAGTTTTTGAGGATGTTCATTATTTCAGCTATTAATTTTTTAAAAGCAGCAAATGTTGCAAGTCAACAGCATCCATAAAAATTGATTTATCGTGCAATTTACCTCATTCTACTGGAAGGAAAGAGTAGGGTTTGTGTATCTACTACTTCCCCTCTCAATTTTCTACAGCATATGATGTATGTGAGTATATAATATTTAAAATTAAATTATTTAGCTAAAAATAGTAGAATCCTTTTTGCATTGGTTTTACACCAATGGGGATGGGAAATATTTGACCACTTGCAAAGCCTGCAGAATTTAACATTAAAGAGAAAGAGAAATAAAAGCAATTACATAGAGAAACAGTCACAGGAGTGTAATCTGAAACTGGTGAGGTCTCCCTGTAAGTCAGTGTTGTCAGTATAGTTCTTTATGCTTCAGTCTCAGTGAAATTATTAAGCATCTTTATATTATAAGGTGCACTTGGTGTATTTGCCTGTAGGTACCATAAAGATAATTTTTACCTCATTTAGGCAAACTGAGCTAGAGGAAAGGTTCTGTAAAACACTTGACTTGAAGCTTCTTGTTGCAGACTCTAAGGTTTGTTTGTATTGGAGGGGAAAGATACCTCAAATTTAGAGATTTGGTCCTGTCAGACACACTAATTCACAGCATCCGAAGTATCTGAAGTAAGGTGTTTATGATTCTAAATCTGCTTTACAGGATGGTGTAATGCAGTTATCTGGTGCAAAAGTACATCTTCTGTGCAGTTTCAGTCCCTGCAATGTAACACCTTCCATATGGTAGTGGCTAAATGCCTGGTCCTACTGTTATTTGTGGGAATTCAGTTAGTCCTAGGATTCACCCTCTGCTTCTTTAGGTGATGTAATACAACGTTGACTTGAGGGCTTTGTCATTTGCATATCCATGGTAAGAATGACAGACAGAGGAGACCCCTACTACTCCCCTACTATTTTATAAACATTAGATTCACAGTGGGGATCTCTCTCTCTTCCCTGAACAGTAGATACAACATACTAAGTCCTTGTTCCTGTAACACTGATCTGATTAGAGAGTGCTGGACTTGGCCTGTTTATGCTGGGGTCCAAATGGGGTGGAAAAAAAAAAGGAAGAAAATACAAAATAGCAAAACCCATGCCCCAACTGTTCCAATAAATAATCCCTAAGAGCTTTGGAGGGAAGTGCAGGCTTGTAGTAGAACATAGACCTTCAAAACATTATTAATAATTCAAAAGGGAGACATAATCTTCCTGAAAATCTTGACCGTCTCGGTAGAGACATCACACAGTTCATGAAAATGCCCAATATAATTAAAGAAATGGTAGATCTTCTCAGTCCTTTAAGGCTCTAAAACTGGATCTGAGGATCAAAGATCTACACTAACACAAGGAGAAGAAAAGACCATATAACATTTTTATAGTGTTTGCCTGCTTGATAGCTTTGCTCAGGAAAATATTAACTTGCTTTAGCCTTTCATATCTGAAATATAGTTCAGATTATGAAATGAATAACATTGCATTTGCTCTGACTGAAGAAATCCAGAGTGGGGGGACAACTATTTGTTTTACAAATCCTTTTTATATTACATATCTAAATATTCCAAAGATAAAGAAGAGATGAGAGATCACTCACAGATACTTTTTAAAAAGAAAAGACAGTATGGGATGTTACTCCCTGGGCAGTTTTACAGGAGATAGTCATAAAGAAAGTAAGGCTTTTATGCACACATTTTTCACGCAATATTTTTACTTCCCATTAACTTTTTATTAATAACATAAAGTCCCTTAAAAAACCTATAGAGCTTAGGCTGTGTTACAAGACCTTTACAGAACCATTGATGTGTCTTAACTTTGGGCTTTCATACAACCCTTGGGTGGGCATTCAGTGACACCAAAACACACCTGTAGGGGGCTTGTGGATTAAGTAATAAGTGGCAAGTCCCCTGTTGGGACATTGCTCTTATCATTATCATCTTGATCCTCAAAAATATTCAAGCTGGTAATGATTTTATGCTACCTAGTGTGCAAGATTTTAGCTTCAGTGTAACATGTAATAAAGCATTATCTGTGAGGTTCAGTGGTGCTCTATTGATAAGAGTTGCCTTTAGAAGACTTTGTGAGGCTGAGCAGTGGTGGCTGTGTAACACAAACACAGGAAATAATGAAATAAAAACAAGCTACATGATACACAGAGATAAAATTTCATTCCAACTAATGAAGAAAAATAATAGCAAAAGGAAAAATAGTGCAGAAACAGAATGCAAACAAATAAAGCAATAGCAAAGAAGAAAGACGAATAACAAGAGCAAACTAAGAAATGAATAACAAATAATAAAACAATTACAAATAATGAACAATAACAAACTAGGCTTCAGAAGTAATCAAAACGAGAAGGGAAGGAAAAGAGTGTATTATACAAGAAGCAGATTAGTGCTACATGCTCTTGGGGTCAGCAACTCAAATTCCTTGCATAGGCAAAAATGGGTTATGGAATATTTTTGTCAAAGCTTTGCACATCACAATACACTAATTGCTCATCAGCAGAGACCTCAGAATGGCTGACTCATGGACTGTCATTCAGATTCACAGAAGGAATGTAATATGGGAAGCTTTGTGCTTGTCTCAACATTTGCTCAAAAATTAAAGGTATGGAAAGAGTTCAAGGAAATCCCTCTGTTAAATTCAGTGGCCTTAGGACCAGGAATATGTCAAATGTACACAAGTAAAGCAAATGCAAACCACATATTTATTTTGTGCTTTTTGGTTTCCTTCCCTTGTACTGTGAAAGTGATATCTGTTTACCAGTCGTCAGGAGAAAAGATGGAAGAAATTTCCACTTAGAAATACTGTTTCTCTGAAATTGAAATAGTTAGTAGGTGTATGCACATCCAATTGCTATTTTACTTCGGCAAAAACAAAACCCGCTTTTTGACATTCTTAAAACAATATTGCATATTTTCTCCCTTGAAATGATTAAGCTTCTGTTCTATTATTACATGTATTATTATTCCACTGTATTTTGAGAAAATTGAAAATAATATTGTAAGAATAATTTAATAAAAATGGAAATTTTTGTTGATAGAAATCTGTTTCCATTTATTAATTTCAGAATTTTCTTTCTCAGAGCACTATCTCTATCCGAAGTTGAAATAAAGAAAGATTTGAAAACCCAGTATGGTGCATGAAATACTCATTCTCTGCATGTAACTACTGTTATTGTGCAGTCTTTAACAATGGCATCTTCAGAGAATAAACTTTTTGGGAAAAACAGCTGGAAAAACATTATGTTTCTTTCACACTCTTTGACCTTGAGGATATGACAAGAGCACACAGAGAAAGGGCAATCTCAGAGGGAGACACGCAGGAGAGATAGTAGCTCATGAGCGAGATGGTGTAGCTTTCTATCTGCAAACAAGTTGTGAATTCTGATAATGAAGAAGCATAGGAGAGAAATATCAGCATTAAACCAATCTCCCACTATCTCAGTGGACAAGGCATTCTTGACAACTGTCTCAGTTCTTGTGTCACCAAGAGAGCCAAAACTGGCTCTCATCTGCAAGAGGCATTGCATATGATGCACATGCCACTGGAACAGGTACTGCATGTGTATGCCACAGCTGGTGGTCTCAGAGGGGGATTCACAATCCCCTTTGTGCTCCATCAATTTAAACAAGCCTTCACCACGCTGAAAAATATTCTTACCTTCTTTACCAACTTGCCCAGACTGAGGTCCAAACTACCTTGGCCATGGTAACAACATACCCATGTCATGCCACATACTCGTGTCCTTCCATTATTGCTGTGAAAGAAATATTATTTCAGAGAGAAAAGCCCTCCCAATGAGATTTTAGTACACTATTTTTTTTCCTGTGCTTGAAATGGTGTCTTGGCTCCATAAAATGTACTCCTTTAAGATATTGGATTTTAATGACATGAAAAAGCACTGAGCCAGCTGTCACCATATTACAAATGTGACTTTGAGAGCAAAACCAATGAGAGTTTGAATCCACCAGGACTAGAGTTATTGCAGAAAAGGTTTAAGGTCTTCTTTTTACGCTGCTGACTGTGGAGGCATTATCGGGTTGTAGACAGACATTTTTAAAGCAGTGAGGAAGGCTATAATATTGAAATGATCAAGTAAATTATGTTTAGATGGCCCTAACCAGATCCAAACAGAATCTTACTTTCCACCCTCACAGTCACTGGTAGCTTTCCTTTCTGCCTTAAAATGTGGCAAACTATTTACAGCCCTGAATAAAGCAAACCAGCCAGTAGCTAAGGGCATCCACCTGTGTTGGCTGCAGAATGAAGAGCACCCCAGAAACACCTCACTTTTGTTTCTGCCTGACCTGAATAACACCAGATTCCTGGGCCGAACCTTATGCTGCCCAGCATTTTCCCTGGGTGCTACCTGAGGTCCAAACTCCATTTTGTCAAAGTTTGTGCTATACTAGATGTATTTATCAATGACAGTATTGCTGCTTCAGTATCTTTGATCTATGCTGAAAAGCTCAAATGGCCAGGACTGTGAAGCGCAAAGAATTTTCTTTGTATTTATAGCATAACCTGCAAATTCTCATTCAGAAAAACAACAAAAAATATATGTTTGCAAAGCTGATACTATCGTCCACTTTCTTTTGTTCTACGGAATTGGATGTGAATGTGCTGAGATCAAACATTGGTTATGTTAACATATTTTGTGGTGAACCAGGATACTGAAGATCCAGGACATGCATAGGTTAACTCTTACAATTTCATCACCTTAATTCAACAGGGAACTCATTTTATGATAACTGATATCATTATAAAATAAACTGAAGTTGAAATAAATGGTATGCAGTGTTAAAAAGTAACAGTTCATGCTGGCTTGGGGTTTAGGAGTTTAATTTGGAAATAGACACATTTTGTGAATGATTAAAACATAATCTTTTATCTGTCTTTCTTCGCTGTTCAGGTTTATAATCTATTTGACTGTAGCTTAGATTATGCACTGATATGACAGATGCTATGACTTTATTTTTAAAATGACTTCTCTGTACCTTATATCATATTTCTGTATAATCTGATCTATAACCACTAAATTAGCTCTAGAGAAAGATAGGTTGTTGGCAGGGGTATCACATAGTCATCTTGAAAAACATTGAGGAAAAGATAATTGAAATGTATGTAACAGCAAAATCAGTAAATAAGGTCCAGTCTGGTTTATACCATGTTTAAAGTAACCACTGAATGCTGTAAGTCCTGTGTATATCCAAGCAGTTCCAGTGGAGCAAAGATGCTGAGATTAAACCAGGATATAAGTCTCAAGTAACTGTACTGAGTTTGGTGGAGTTTCCTTGGATTCACAGCTACAGGTCTGAGAGACAGTTTGATTTTCATGGTGTTTCTAACAGGGCACAGGAAGTTAAAACAGCCTCTGTCTCCTTTTTTTTAGAGGAGATTTGTGCAATACTGGGTAGGACTGAGAGCATGCACTCCAATTTACCCTCTCATAGGGTCTGGAGGCTTACACTTAACCCATCCACTTGCATGGCCACTCTTTAATGTGTGAGTCTTCTGTTTAAAATTTACTTTGGATTGAGTGAACAGGAAAGGAATCTAAGTTCACTTTGTGTCTGAGTCAATAGGAGAAGAATCTATCAGAGGGCTGGAATGGGAGAATGTGTTCAATGATGGTCCTAAATTCATGTGGAGTTTAGAGGTAGTTTTGGGCTTCAAATTCTACGCAAATCTCAGCTTGTGTTAAATATATTTAAATTATGTTTTGATTGTCATCTGCTTGATATTTTGAAAATATTTAACCTTTGTTTTTTCCTAAATTGAATCAGATCCAAATTACACAGGGGATTTGAGAAACATTAAAAGTGGGGAAAAGTGGAATCTGAAATTAATGTACTGCTTTACATTATTTTCCTCTAATTTTTGTGTGTGTGGCTCTGCCTGCATTAGAATGAATTCTGTGCCTTATTCAATTAATATCCTCATGACAGCACTAGAAATGAAAAGAGTTAAAAACTCACAGGGGAGCTCTAATGGTAATGTGTCCTGAGAGATATTCATTTGGCCCCAGCTGTCCATTTTATTCTAAGTGCTAAATGCTTTAATATACATAGACTATCATTTACATAGCAAGTAGCTATGCAAGATGAATTATTTATTTTGTGACAAATACCTAATATCCAATGTACTGTAAAATACAGAGAAGTTCCTTATTTGACCCTCATGTGTAAATTTGCATTATAGAATTCATTATCTTTGCACGTAAGTCACATTGAAGTTATGTGCAGATATCTGTCAGTGGAGCTGCAGATTATTGCAGCTTTGATTTAATTGCACTATTTGCTGTTATGACAAATTTGTACAGCAAGGAACCCGATTTTTAAGCTTTGTGCCACAGAAGCTGCTCATATATATAACAGCTGTACTTCTAATGTAAAAAAAAAAGGTAGCTGCAATAGAAAGACAAACTCAAATTATGATGAAAATGTTAATGAAAGTCAGTAATTTGTATGTGAGAAAAATTGCCCCAGGATTTCTTATGCCTGAATGAAGACAGATCAGAATTTAAATCTTTTAAAATCAAGGCAATAAAATTTGATCTGCTTTCCCCAGGCAATAGGTGACCTGAACTTATGCAGTCAAGTTCATATTTATGTTCCAAAAATGTTAAAGAAGTCAGCTTGAATAAGAAATTGTACCATATCTGATTTCTTATTTTTATACTGCATACAGCTCTGTTAATTCTCACATTAATATTTGGTTCTCTCTCAGTGGAATCTAAATCTCTTAGTCACTGTTAATTTTAATCATTTAGATACCCAGATTGCTCTAATGATCATAGAATATCACTGAGTTGTTAAGCCTATCTCAGGGCAAATATTGTATTGCTCACCTTAGTAACTCTTTGCAAAATTTGATGTTTATTATCATGTCTTTATATTACTGTTATCAGGGTAGTCCTTAGTACTTGATATATTTGAGATAAAAGACATTTTGAGTTCAGAAACATCTTTTCTCTGAAATTGCATGGGTATTCTTTAAAAGATTCTGAGGTATGACTTAATCTGTGTGCAGATCACACAACATCAGGATGTTTATTTACATAATTTGTAACCATAACCCAAAGTTAAAGATCTCACAAAAGCAGTCCAACTTATACTCTATTGTATGCTTAGCTTTTTTGGTTTGACATTTGATATAACTTGTGGAGAGAAAGAGTAAATAAAATATTTCTGAAACTTGAAAGAGATTTTTGCCTGGGATGAAGTCAGAACAGTAAGGTCAGGGCAATTTTTATTGAATCCGTCCAGTTTCCCATCCTTTACTGAGATACAATTTCTGAAGCTGGTGCCTTCAAGGCTGGCTCATTTTAGCAGTTCTGCAGAGAGGGAGTTGAGGGTACCCAAGAATTTTCATTCTGTAGGTTGGAAAGTTGGTACAGTCACAGAGTGAACTCACCCAGATGGAGTTTATGCCTGCTAAGTGAACTGAAAATTAGTGTTGACCCTGAAAAAGCTCCTCTATAGCTAGAGAATTTGTTTATCTGCACTTTGGCACATCTTGCATAATAAAAGCCTTTGAAGCACAATAGGCCAATTACAGACCTGGTGTGAGTGGGCACAATGCCACTGAAACCAGTAGACTTGAGCCCACTCACACCAGGCTTGAATTTGGCACATTGCCTTTGTCAATGGCAAAACAATGTTTTCAACAAATCTCCTGGCAGAAGCTATGCTGCATGGAAAATGCATTCACTTAATATGTTTATTTACATAACAGATCAGAGCTTCAGCAGGGTTTATTATTCATTATGCAAGCTCATTGCCTTCCCAGCCAGCAATGGGTCGCACATCAGAAAGGCTAGCCAATGACTTTTAGAAATTAAGAGATCTTCTGGGTTTTTTATTTGTTTGTGTTTGTTTGTTTGTTTGTTTTAATTCCCATCTTCTTCTACTTCTTTCCTTACAAAGAAACAACTTGAATGGCTCTCTGCCATCTTTGATTCTGAAACAATCTGAAAGAAATTAATAGGAGTTTAATCAAGTAGAGACCTAAATATGGATTTATGTGGCTAACTCTTGCCTCAGACTATCAGAAAGACTGATCATTCAACTGAAATCTTCCAGTAAGAAAGCTTCCATCTGCTGTAGGAGATGGAAGATAGTGTATTTCTATTGTGAGGAAGTTGAATATCCTTTACTACCCCATATGAAATTCTTGGTATCTGGTACCACAGTGTTGAATGATGAAACTTGAACTGTCAGATAAAAGATATGGACAGATTTCTGAAAGCTCATAAGGTCAGTGCTATAGCCTTTGCTTTAGGTAGGATACAGGAAAATTAAATAACTCATATTGATAAAGTGTTCCATAGTATTATGTATCTGTTTTCTCTTGGATTTACATGAATAATAAAAGTTACAAAGCGATACAGTTTTCAGTTATTATTTTGACCACTCTTAAATGTAAAGCAAGCTTAAGTCCCTTAACTCAAGGAATTTTAGAGGAAAGGAGGTATTTTCTGGAAGCTAGAGACTGCTTAAGGTGGACAATGTATCACACGCTGGTGTCTTGTAGGGGGCAGAGGGTCCCTAGCTAGGTCTCCCTTTCCTATGCCAAGTTTTTTAGAACTGTTTATGTAAAGAAGCTTTTGTAAAAGTGGCATGTGAGCAGGTTGGTACAAATACGAGTTTTCAAGGAGAAGTTTGAGAAATGTTAGTTAACTGTGGGATTAACATGCAGGTGAATATGATAGTACCTGAATTATAAACAGAAAACCAGACTCCTGATCTTTTACCTGCAATTGCAAGGGCCATCTGAGAATGCCTGAAAATATGGCTATCACTGGGAGCTGTGTGAACTTTGCCTGTCAAGGGTCAAAGGGGCATTGCTGTAGGTGTATTGAAAGCTTTCATCTAAGAAATAGTATAAGATTAATGCAGAAGAATGTAGCTAAGCTAGGAAACATCCATGACTCCGAAGATGTAGGGGACATTATGTTTTCAGAGTCCTCCAATGATAGAGAAACTCACTTGGTTAACAGAAAGCATGTTTGCCAATTCTAAGGAAAGAAAATGGCTTTTACTGAAAGGAGTTGCAGTGAGTTTCAGCTCAGAACACTACCTACTGAGATCAAGAATAAAATCACTCTTCCAGCAATGACTGAGGATCTAAATTCAAATAACCTGATCCTGTTGCCCTTGTTTGCTGTTCCAGATGAAGGTCTGTTAGTGGGAAATGTATACAAGTATATATATATACAGTAAGCACTCACTTGCTGAGCTTATATACCCAGATCTTTCCATTAGCTGGTCCTGCATCCTTGCTCTCTCATTCAAGGTGCTGGCATGTAGATACCTGAAACCCCAAGATCCCCAGCTCCAGTTCAGCTGTTGTTATGTAGGCTTACATCTAAATACACAGACACATGCACTATGGATCCTCCCAGCAGCTGGCCTTGTGCTACAAATTTAACTAGTAGCTGGCAACTGGATCTCTTGGTATCCCACCTGTTTCATTTACAGACACATACCTGTAAAAGGACTTTCTGGCTGTCCTGACATATGACCTACCAGTCAACTGTCAGACTTTACATCCTTTGCAGATGCTGAATTGTACCTCCTTTTCCCTTCAGTAGGAAGTGCTCAGGCTCTTTAGTCTCTCCAATCTCTCACTCAGATTTACAGTTGCTCTGATTACCAAACTTCTATCCTACTCAACAGCTAGTTCATCTTTATCCTTGCTAGTGATGACACATCAACATATACACTCACACAAGGTGCACACTCTGTGTTCTCTCCAGTTTCTGACATCCCAAGCATATTATGACCCATGGTCGCCTCACCAATTGCTGGCACTTAGAAATCCACACACACAATCACAACATAGAGAGAGTACCCTCATTCAAGAAAATAGTTAGAAATGCAGTTTTAAGAGAAGACAGGACAGACCGTAGATCAGATGCAGGGCATGACCAGACATGAGTACTAACCAACCTGTTTATGTTCTTCTTTACCTGGTTTATCACTTTAACCCTCTATTTTCTCACCCTTGTTCCTCCCCAGTCTACCTTATTCCATTCTTTCCCTGCCTTTGGTTCCTCCCTTAAACATCCCATAATTCATGTGCAATACCAAGATGCATTTCCCCTACACCCCATAAGAAATCTCATACTTCTAAAAGCAGTATCTACCCTTAGTCTGTAAGGTTGTGTGGGAACCTATCCAGCTCTCCGGTCTCATTTCCTCCCCATGGGGCTGACACCCTCCTGGGATGCCTTATGAGGCAAGATCAGGGGCTTGTTCCTCTGATTGGTTATTCATGCTCACTCGGCTGCCATTGCACATCTGAGCAACTTTATGTGAGTGAAGATGAGCTTTTAATCGCCTACCCTACTAATTTCAACATTCAAATATCTGTACATGAGTTAGTTTCCAGATTTCCTTATGGTCACTATCCATATGTTCAGTGAAACCTGGGCTATTCACCTGCACAGTTGTGTCTATGCCATCTGAGACTCCACAAAGAAGGAGGACTTCTGCTCAAAGCTGCCAGCTGCTGCACATTACCTCCAGGGGATACTCCAGTTAGTATAGAAACAGCTGGATGTCTAACAGAATAACCTGTGAGATCTCAGACAGCAGCAAAAGCCTCCATGTGAGCAACTGACTTGAATTTACACTGATAGATCAGCAGAATCTCTAACTAATCGCAAATGGTCATTGAGTAGATGAATAGAGATCTCTGCACTGACCATAACATCATTTAGTAATCTATTTCATCTATCAACACTTACTATAATCTATCAACACTTATAAACATTTAAGTAGATTTTATCAGTAGATAAATGGACAACTTTCTTGTATTTTTCTTTGGAAGGTCCTGACTGTCTTGTGGTAGTTCATGAGGTAGACAAATGGCTGTCAGTAATTGTTTTGATTGAAACATGTCATGAAAGCATATCTATCTATCTATCTATCTATCTATCTATCTATCTATCTATCTATCTATCTATCTATCTATCTGAGTGGGGTAGGAAGAAAATCTGGCTTTCTTTGTGGTCCAGACAACATTATTCTGCTGTTTCACAAGAACAGCAGAAGTGGAAAGAATAAGTGTAGTCATGAAAGAAAGCAGAGGGGAAGGCTGTGAAGAGAAACTGAAGCCAATTTTACGTATAGTAGTTCTAAAAAGCAGCAGAGAACTGTCCATTATCCAACAGGTTGGGAACAGAATACCAGACAGCATCATCTGCTTGTTTGCTTGTGCTTTTTTAAATACATACTGCAGTTTGAAAAATGTGGCATGATATATTTCAGAGCAAGGTTCAAAGACCAAGTGAACTGAAGTAGAGAGGATGGACGAGACAGAAGAGTTATAAAGGAAGATGATAAGCTGGCGAGTCTATCCCTGAGGTCAGGATATCTGAAAGTGTTCTTCATTCGGCATTCCTTCCCATCAAAGACCTACAGCAGAATTATTTGCTGTGATAGTGACTGCACAGTGCAGAATGAACTTCATGTCCTCTAAAATATATGCTAACACTGAAAGTTTCATTAGAAATACACATTTTTTTATAGTTCTATGTGAATAAATGCAGGAACAAACATTCCTCTTTACGATTTTGGAAGATGACTAATTTTGGAGCACAAAATATTTTTCTAAGCCCTGTCTCAAGGCAGTTATTAAGACCATGAATTTTATTTCCAAAGCTGCATGTGCAGATTGTTAAACTATGTTCTTTCATATCCATCATATTCACCAAGGGCCCAGGACTTCAAATGTACGCTTCAAGTTATATTTTACCTGACTTTACAGGTGACCACTTTAGAACATATTGACAAATAACAACTGTCATCATAGAACTCAGGGGTAAAATATATAAATCTCTGTGTGCAATCAAATTGTATGAATAAATGAATTTCATTCCTTAATGAAACCTTTATTTCTAGACCTAAAATTTAGCACTGGGTTTTCAATTGTCTTGGAGGGCGTTTGGTCTTGGGCTTGGAATATTCTATCTTGCTTAACTTATAGTTGACGGGATTTTTTAAAAAAGGGATAAACAGTTGTTACATACAGACTCCAAATTCAATCTAGAATGAACAAATTCATTTTCTGTTAAGAATAGGACAATAAAAATAATAAGATGCTTGTTAGGCAATATACTTAATCCATGGATTACCATTTAATTAAATATTTTCTTGTCTTCCTTTAGTGTATCTTTGCACTACATTTTCACTAGATTTCTACTACATTTTCCCAGCTATAATCATAATGGATATATTAAGGGATGATAGACTAGATAATAAATATGGTACACAATAGTTTCATCCCAGTTCTTCTAGGTCTAGAACAGTAACTCAAAGATAGGCTCTCTGGATGTTGAACATAGATATTAGGAGTGACAGATGTGGACTTGGAATCACTACTGTATTGTGATTTCATCCTTTCTAATTCAATTCCTATGTCACTGGACTTCATTCGGAGGTATTGATCCTTGACATGTCCAGTTTTAGTGTGATTTTTTCATAGATTTTCACTTTACCACTCACAACTTGTCTGAAATGAGGAACCACATCAAATGTACATTATCTATTTCTGTTGTACTGGAGTCATCTCTCATGTTTCATTTTCCATGAATTTATGTTCCACTGAGTCCCATCCTTACAAATACCATTCTTCCGATTCTGTATTCTTTATGTTGTGTCTTGTATATAGGTACATACGTATCAGCAGCATATTTTCTTTTCCTGATGTGAAATTATAAAATGACTGCTCTAGCATCAAACTATTTGCTCAGGTCCTTGAGAAAAGTAGTTTTATGGGCTAGTGATTTATTGAAGATCACATTACATCACTCTTCTATGTTAGCACTTTTTGTTGCACCAGAGTTGTGATGCTCAGCCCAAGGTGGGGGTGGCAACGTGACTCTTGTATGCATTTTTTACTGGCTATGAAAAAGGATGGATTTCAAGTTCCTTTCACAAGAAAGCATTTTTTTCTCTCCTCTGGTCTCCAAACGTTCATTATGGAGCTTACTGCAAAACTTGTCTTTTGGGAGCTGGAGTGTTATTTAGAGTGGAACACAGTATGGAGTAGAATTATAATCCATGTTGAGTCTGCCAGTTCCTGATTTGCCTAAGATGTGATCACACTTGGGGAAAGGGTACCACTGCTATTTGAATTGATTACATAACCTTGCTTTATTGTGCTTTAAAGCTTATGTCTGCTATGCAAGGATGTAGACAGATACTCTTTTAGGTGGTGTTTAAATCAAAAGAGAAATGGAGAAATAACTAAGCTATATGTTTGTTTTTTATTTTTTTAAGAGTGAACTAAAAATTAAGGTTTCTTTGACTTTCTGCGGATAGGAATGTGCAGTATGGTCCAAAAAAATAATTTATGTTAATTTGTTAAATGTTAAAAAAAATATAATAAAGAAAAGAAATAGTTTAATTTATTTAATAATATCATATTTCAAGATACATATCCAAGTGAAAAGCTGATCAGAGAATACATTTTTAGAAATATGTGAGGTAGTATTCATAAATTTGCATCCTTTTTATGTTAACTACATGAATTAAAAAAATTTTGGAATATACCAAATTGAAAATTTGGCTTGTAAAAACACTTAGACATAAACATAATGATGTTCACACTTCCAGTTGTACAATGAACGTATCCCACCTGTAATCCAGTATACTGAAATTGGCATTAAAACTTTGAGGAAATAAATGAGTTGTGATGCAGGAAGAGAAGAGGTTAGAGAGAGATGAAGAGAAAGAAAGAGATGTGGACATCAACTTACAGCTAACATGAGTTTTGTAGTTTATTACATGATTGAAATCCTTTTATTTCTCTCTTCTTTGAAATGGGGTTTGCTAAATGTTGTCAGCTTGTTCCTACAATGTGTTTTATCACTGTTCTTTTGGGAAGAATGCTGGATGCTGCAAAATAGTATTCATTTGGCTGCTTAGTTTTCAATTAAATGGTGCAATATGAACGGTAGTAACACAGGCAGTGTTACCGATGGTCTAGATGAACCAATGCCATTTCAAGCAAAAACGTTTGCTGCTCTGAGCACAGCATATAAACCAGATGCTGTGAATAAAAACTCTCTTTTTATGGCCAGTTAAATCAGCACTTGTACTTCTGTAAAAAATTACTGTAAAGGAAATTGTATATATGGAAGACTTACTCTCGACAATATTTCATGAAAATGTAACACGTATATAAAGTGATGTTTAGTTTAACTTATTTACAAAGTTTAAAACAATATAATGTATTTTATAAACAACTGAGTAGGAAGAGCACAAGGAATTTTTAACAAAATGTTTGGGAAACAAAGAATTATCTACTGTAATCAATCCATCAGGCTTAAATTATGACTCTCTAAGGACTTATTAGTCAGACTGAGAGCTCCTTAACAACCTCAAATAAATGTGTCAGTCATAAATTCTCAGAAATGTTGACCGTACACTGTTAATGTTACTCTTGCATGAAATTACTCTTTTTTTTTTTATTCTAGCTAATTCAGTGAGTATAATGCACTGGGTGAATGTGTCTATCTAAAATTCTGAAAAAAAAAAAGAAAAAATCAAATATGTAAGTGATTATAGTGTGCCAAAATTTAATATGTTTACATACTTTCCTCTCACTTGTCCTTAAAATCCACCAGAGTTCAATAATGAATGACAATGGAATAAACCTAAAAAAATATTCAATTTTGAGTATATAAAGGCAGCCTAACTATACTGTATACACCAAATTTAAATTTTAGAGGTTGTGTCCTCTGTAGTGTGTCTACAACATGTAAATATTATAGCGACAGACCAGGACATGACCAATCCCAACAGCAAAGGTCTATTAGACATGTGCCTAAGGGTTTTCTAAAAGCAGCCCTCATTTTTCTCTGTCTCCTGCTACCTGCCAGGACATACATCACACGTGCATTGTCATCCATGTCAGTTATAGGAAGAAAGAGATACGTTATTGGGAGTTTCTACATCTCATGTCATCTCATCTCAGGAGGTAGTATGCACCATGCAGCTTGAAGTGAAAGAAGAAGCTTTCACAGGATCTGACAAGGGATGTCTGCTGTCTACACCATTCATATGTAGGGCCACGTTAACCCTTTCTATTGAAGTATCTTTGCTGAAAGACACTGGACAGAAGTTAGTTATCTTTTCACAGTGCTGCACTGCTCTGTGCTGATTCACCATTAGTTTTGCCATCTTTATCTTTGTGCAGTGAAGACACGAAATCACCTGGTGCAGAGCATGGAAAGGCTTTACATATCCTGGAAAGTTATTTGGCTTCTGCTTTGGTACCAAAGCTTAACATTGTTGTCTGTACCACTGAGCCTTGAGGTGTATGAGCACGTACTGGCCTTGGCTGTTCAGTCCAACTCTGGATAAGAATGTCTGTCATTTAGCTCAGATCTCTGAAGGGTCCCAAAATGGACCTCAACTCAGAGTGAAGCAAACATGTAGGGTAAAATTGAAATGTTCAGATTTTAATTCCTAAAAAAAAAGGGAAAAATTAACATCAGTATGCTGTTAGACACTCCTTTCTGTCTTTATAATGATATATCAAAAATGATATTGGTATATAAAGGCTTTTTTATATCATGGTTGTGCTATATAAAAGTGCACTACATCGGTAGAATTATCCTCCATATGCACTTCTTAAATCATTGTGAAGCCTTGACACAGTGCAGCTAAATCCCTCAAATGAAGACCCTCTTCCTTCCCACAACATCTGCCAAATAGAAAAAGAAAGAAATAATAACTTTCTGATAATATTTGGAGAAAAATTTTGACAAGAACATAATTCTAGTATATGTAAGATATAGTTGGAGCTCACCTCTCCAAATAAAGTTTGGGAGGAGTAAACTTCAATGTTTGATCATCACCCTGTGATGAAGCCCACAGGAGACGAATTTGCATCCCAGTTCATGTTAGAATAATTTTGTCTTCATAGACTTAGCAGTGAAGAGGGGATTTTCTGCAACTTCTTTTTCCAAATGAAGAAGAAAAAACGTTAAAACATACTTTCAGATATCACTGCAAAAGAAGTAGAGGAAAGATAAGTAGTTCTTTCTCCCTTTTGCTCTTAAGTCAGGGAAATAAATTTTAATCTTCATTACATTCCTGTGCTTTATTATATCCAATTTGCTTTCTTATAATTGGAAAAAGTTTTTGTCATTTTCCTATTATTTGAGATTCCTTTAAGTATCTGAGATTTCAACTTGCCTGCTTGTAACAGATCTTCTCTCAAGGGTTTCCCATGATGTTTATGGAGGTGCTGCCTTGACCTGCGTGCTGGTGCAAGCCCTGGGACTTGTCATCTCCTCCACTGAAAACTGCTTATGAAATGTTCCTCCTGCTGAAGTGGAACCCACACTTGGACGAGTTAGCAGTGCTCATCCAGGATTTCATGCAGAGCCTAGCCATATTTATTTTACAGGCTTTTGTCTTGGCTCTTCTGTGTTTTGTCCCTGTCTAGATAGATGTTCCTTTTGCTTTCCTGCTGCATTAGTTTTTAAAAGACATTTTAGGCACACACAGATTAATACAGAAACTCATATATTAGTTTTCTCTCTCATATTGTAAAGATGTTGTCAGTTCACAGAGGGCTCCCAAATGAGCTTTACTGGCTTATTGGACTAATAAAGAATCTGTGATGAGCATAAGATATCTTGGATTCTTTATCTCCCAGACAAAATTATTTCTTAGTCCCTATGACTGTTGATTTCCTATGAACCACACTTCTGGCCAAAAAATCTATAGCTGAACCCTGGGCAGTTCCGATCTTGTGCATACTGGAGTCAGAACTTCATAACTTTCAGTAAAAACTTTCTGAGTCAAATTTCTCTCTTGCTGTAAATAAATGGTGCACATGCTTAAGAAAGTGAATGTTTTTTTCCTTTCTTGACTTTGGTTACCCACAAAGGATGTGAAACTTTATTTTATTATCTAATGGATGCATTATTCTGGGCTGAAATATTCATCCCTTATTTGATCTGCACATACTTATTTAAATTGGTTAGATTTCAGGTTGCTTTGTAGATCAGAAAGTTATTGGTTATGTCTATACTATTGTACACCATTCAATTGATCAGTACTATTTAACATTCCTAGGCTTTACAAATTTACTGTCTATACTTTAAAAGCCTTTTGGCTACTTCTGAAAACCTATAGTTTATGGAACACACTTTCCCAGGTCTTTCAGATAATCTTGAAATTTTAATGACGATTTGAACTGACATTTGGAAGACTAATAAGAAAGTACTATTTCAGATGACTGATCCTTATATCTTTGCATTCAGTTGCTTTAGGAAAAGTTTGATCCCAGCAATAAGAGTATCATCTTTCTAAATATCTTCTTTTCATAAACAAATCACATATTTAAATGGTTTTCCCATAATCTGGGATTTTTGGCAGTTGGAAGAGCTTCTGTCACAGGTAAAAATTTTCTGGTTCATTTTGGGTAGTGACTTTCTACTGGATCTGTCTTGGATGGAGTTAACTTTCCTCACACAAACCTCTATGGACCTGTGTCTAAAACAGACCTGACAGAACATCAATGTTTTGGCTACTGCTGAACAGTAATTTTGAAGCACAGAGGCTTTCTCTTTGTATACCTCTGGCTGCCAGTGAGTAGGCTGGGGGTACATAAGAAGTTGATAGGGAACACAGCCAGAACAGCTGACCTAAACTGACCAGAGGGATATTTCATGCCATATAACATCATGCTCAACAGTAAAGTTGAGGGGATAGCCTTTCCCAAAATTGTGCTTGCTTTGAGACTGGCTGGGAATGGTCTCCTTCTGGGAGAAGGAGACTGCCTTTACATCACTTGTTTGGTTGTCACCTCTGTTTCCTTCAGTCATGAAACTGTTTTTATCTTGACCCAAGAGTTTACTCTTGTTTTTACCCTTCAGGTTCTCTCCCCAGTCCTTCTGGTGTGGCTGTGGAATGACTGATCAGCTGTGTTGGTGCTTAGCTGCTGACTGGGGTCAATCCACATCCTTATATAGACCTATTTTAACTGACTGGTAGAGCTTATGGACTTCCCAATAGTATGAAAAAAAAGTAATATGTGATAAGCTGACTTTTGAAAATTGCAGAGGAATTGGATGTATTTCATCAGAGGGCAGCAAACCACCATCTAGGGCATTGACTTAATCTTGTAGCTTCACTGTATTTTGACTTTGATTTACCTATTTTAAATAACATTTTTTATTTACACAGGAAAGCTAAAACAAATTAGGCATTTTACAGCACAGCAGTTTCCACTAGAAAATCCGAACTTGTTGAGGACATCACTGGCCTTGATTGTCTTAACTGTCTAACTTGATTTTATACTCGAATTATTTGTGTAGCACCTGGCATTATTTTGAACCCAGACCAAAGAGCAGTCCCAAACAATTCCAAGGCACAGTTCAGGAATTAAATTAAAACAAGTGCTAATCCTGCAGATAGCTTGCAGGCCCTGTGTTTTGCTGAATATGAAGGTTTAGTCATAGGGAGCTGGGACATTCTTTGCTGGTGAATCTCAGTGTGAAAACCAGACTGGGAATCCTTAATTTACTGCATGCATATCACCATTGAGTCTTTAATTTTCCTATAATATAAACTCAATAACTGAAATATTTGCAGGAACTTATATTAGGGGAGAAAATACCAAGTTATAATGCAAAGCTTATTTAAATAAGTCAAAGATTCCCATTCAGACTAGGACTTGAATGTGGGATCCCGGTATTTGAAGCAGGATGTAATTATTGAATCATTTCAAAGAGCTTCTCTCCCCCCTCCAATTTTTGATAAAAAACCCCCATTATATTGAGGCGGAATGTAAACAAATTTGTTTAATTTATTTGTTCATAAACAGAACTTAGTTTCTGAAGAACACATAACTATAATCTCTACTCTTCTGATAGGGAGAAAAAAGTATTATTTTACTCAATATCAAAAGCTGACAGTGTAGATAAATATCCTTGAGCTTTTTAGACATGTACTGGCCATGATTCTTCTTTCTTTGATGGAACAAGACCTCCTAGAAGCTACTATTTTTTCATTCATTTGTAGAGGTTTTTTGGATTCTTAGTATATGTAGAAATCTGTAGAGGTTTACTAATTTGTTACTATGCAATTTAAAAATAATCAGGTTGTGAAAATGTGACTGTGCAAAACCTGATTATTATACTCATCTAAACTCCAGGCTGCTAGATACAGGCAACTTTACAAATTGTTCTTTGGCTGAGAATTCATAATTGCAAAAATATGTTGTGTTGACAGCCAGAAGAACTGGATTCCTACTCTCTCTTCATAGAATAAGCTTACTGAAGATACCTCAAGAGACATTTTTTCTGGATCGATACATGTTACTTCTAGGGGCAATAAAAGGCTAATGATTTTTGTGATAAATATAAATATTACATATATTTATACATAACACTGGTTTATTTATCACCATAGCCACAAGGCCCGTAGAAGGTAACACCTTCAAATTTCTAACATCAGAGTTGGATTGTCAGTGGCATTCTCCACTGAATTGATCCCAGCAGTCCACAAAATTAATTTGAATTAAACAGACACAGAGATTCTGGAGACAGAATGCAACCAGTAAGGAGATGTCAGGGGATCTGCTATATGAAAAGATGTTATTTTAATAAGAAGCCCGGTATAGAAGAACTACTGACTTATTGGCCTACAATAGTACGAATTGGAAGGTTATACTACAAGGTCTCTACCAACTTCAAAAACATAACATGATATTAAGCCAACTTCTCCACAGATTGCAGCCTAAATCAAACCATTTTTTAAATGTAGGTTGCCAGCACTGAGGGTTTTACAAATTGCAGTATGTTCAGCTCAAATTATTCCAATCAATGGAGCATTTTTCTTGTGCACTGTCAAGCTTCCACTGTAATTACAGTCCACATTGCATTTCTAGTGCTCTTTGCATGCCTATAAAATCAGACCCTTCCAATATTATCTACTTGTGATTTCATAAGCATTCATCATAGCTTTCTTTGTGGCTGAATATCCCCAAGAACTCTAAGACTTGTGATGTTCGGTGTGTCTGCCCAGTGGTACAGCTCAGTGGCACTGAAGTTTATTGACATTTCTTTTTGCTCTTATGCAGCCCTGCTCTGTAACATTTACTCTGTCAATTACATTCATTTTGGTATTCATAGCCAATTCTATCTCTGTGTGACTTTAATTGTATCTCACTAAATTAAAGAGGCATTATAAAGTTGTTACCCTTTGATTTTGTAGCTTTAATTTCATTTTTCTTTAATCTTTGGAGCACACTAGGTTATCAATTAGCATAATAAAACAGTCAGTGTGGAATTTAGTAACAATACTGGATATTCTGTGAAGTGAATCAGCCCATTTAATGTTAGTAGCATGGTGACAGTATGTGCACTAAGTAATTAAGTAACCAAAATTCTACTCCACGTTTCTATATTATCTCTATACATGAATTGAGCATTTTGAGATTTTTTAGGGAGTTTTTTCCAATGAGTGTAGACTTCTTCTGAACGTTTTATACATTCCAAAGTTGTGAGAAATTTGGAAGATCTTAATTATGTCAAAATTTTTTTCTTTATAGAAGATGTAGTCACTGTTATTGGTAGGCAGAATAAAGTCAATTGATGTTTTAGCACTGTCTTAAAGTGCTCCTTTCGAAACAACAATCTCTACTCCCATTTTAGGTCTGATAGTTGCTTCATTTTAGTGATCAAGACCTCCTAGCCTGTTGTTTTTGATAGTTGCCCTGGAGAGACTAATGAACTTAGTGCTTTTCCTGTAGGTGAGTTGAGCTTCTGTGTTAATTCTCCTAAATTGTCTACTTTTTGTAGGGAGGCCAATTTTACTGGAGCATACTATGTATTTGCTGAGTGTGTAGAAGAAAATTAGGAAACCGTTTCTTCTATCCCATTCTAAGTGCTTAGGCAATGATGAGGCCAGACTTGTTAGGTGACAGGACTCTATGCATCTAGGTTCTCAATTTCTTAATGAGGATTAGATATTTGTAGTAGAGTAGGCTCCAGGGTTATATGAAAACCAAGAGAAAGGGAGAAGGTTCTAGAGTTGTAAGTCCCTTTGTAGTACTCTAAATCTTTATTGTCCTCAGTGATTTTACTGAAAATTCAGAAATTTATCAAGCCACATAAAATACATATTTCAAAATATCTTCTAAGAACAGCAGATAACTGGAAGAGATGCCAATAGCTAGTCGTGTATCCTTTTAAATAACAAAAAATGCCAATATGGCTAGATAAATAATTCTGAATGTTAAGCCATTGCAACTACATAGTGATTTCTGAAGCCATTCAAGGAGGAGTGGGAGGAAAGGATATAAAGCAAAGGAGAAGGGTGGAAGGGTATAAAGAAAAGGAGAAGTGAAAAAGGAAGACCAACAGGAGAGCAATCAGTCTACATATTTACCAAATCAGTGGTAGTCCAGCTGTTTTCTCTATAAAGAATAAAATTTCATTGTTACAAGAGCATAATCTTTTCTGAGACACTATAAAATACTTTTCATGGAATTTAGTACAGAAGTTTCTAAGAAGCTTTTGAGCAAAGACACAATAGAAGATCAACCTCCTTTATTTGATTTTTTTAAATTTTTTTTTTTAATTATTCTTTATAATTTGGCTAAATTCAGGAGTACTGCATTGCCTTACTCTCTCCTTTTCATCTACTTGTTGTCATCTTCTGTCTGCAACAGAAGCTTTTTTGGAAGAGAAAAGCCTTTGTGAGCTCAGGTCCCCTGAAGCGACCTTCACCTTCAGTCCTGCTGGCTCCTTTCCCTGGTCATTCTGGATGAGTCACTGACAAGGAGCAGTGACCTTGGTCAGTGACACTGCGATACAGACTGCAGGGTTGGCAGCGCCGCACTTTCCTCCACCAAGTTTCACCCTTTATAAGAAGCACAGGGCCACAAGGCTGAATGGAGTCTATTTAACATGTGTGAAAGTGGGGAGAGAGATGTGAATGAGAGCTCCTCTTCTGCAATATTTCTGTTAAAACATGTGGGTTGTTTCCCCTCCTCTGTTAACACCAAAGCTGATCTTAAACATGCTGCATTCCAGACATCATGTGCTTTCTATTTGTATTCATTGCAGATGACACTAAAACTACTGCAAATAATTCAGGTAATTGACAAACCACAGGGGCACTTACCCTGTTCATTGGCCTATTTTAGGCTGGCTCATCATCACCATTCTAATTGATGACAGGTCTCTAGTTTTTCACTTGCCAGGCTGTAAGACAAGGAATATTAATAAAGTATTCTGTCATTGGGAATGTTGTAACTGTTTCCAGCCTTTTGCAAGCAATGAGCTCCTCCTCCCCAGACCCTGTTGCTAATGCACAAGTGATGTGGTGGGGAAATTTTTCAGTATAAGAACACTCTCTTTTCTCCATTGGCTCAGGCCTTTGCAATTACCTAATTCTAATACGACCATAGATTTTTAATGTAATGCTGTACCCTGCAACTTATTGTTATTAAAAAGTAATGACATCAAAGTAGCTGACATCTTTATTGAAAATACAAAGTTTTCTCCCTTATAATAAAGAACAGTTCAGAAACGAAAAATGGTTTTAGTTACTGTTTACCACTGCCCTGTCCCCTAGATGCTCAGCATTAGTATTTATTAGTAGGAGAACATACACATATGTGCTCCACTGGCCTTTTTTTATTTCGCAGACTTACTGTAGAAGCCATTTCCTGGCCCAAATTATCTCACTATCTGACTGGAACATGGATAATAGAGAGTGCAGTTGAATCCACTGTTCAGTGTGCAGAGGAGAGAAGTCACAGAGCTGCAACAAACAGAGGACTCTTGGACTCATTAACTAATTGTTTGTCAAAGCCGCTTTCATAGTCTATGGAAAAAAGTAACTCATCCCATCCTAGAAGAAACCTGTTAAATAGTACAGCTGAAAAATAACTCTTAAAAGCTCCTATTTCTTCCTAATGGCTGTAGAGAGAATTATAACAGCGACCTCAGCATTGTCCACCTCACATTAGGTGAAACTCACTTTCAGGGCTCTTATTTTAGGTGTTTCCTTTTGACTTACTCATCCAACTTGGCACATGGACTACCAAGTGATACATGGTGTGCTAGGCTTCACTGCAGTGGTAGGGTGTGCTCTATCCCTTTCTGTCCTGTTTTGTCAAACAAGAGCTTTTCAGCCAAATTAAAGTAGAACAGAAAGAAAGGGTTTATACTGCCTTTTGAAGAATCTCTGTCTATACTGTTCCTTGTAAAGGAGGCTATTCCTTGTTCAGGAGACCTGAGCTGGAAATCTCACAAACTTCTTTTCCTATTGGATTGAATGTTGCTATGACATTTTTACCAGCTTGGGGGCGAGGGGGCGGGGGGTTGTCTTTTCACTGAGTGATTCCGTGCTGATATTGCTTTCATCCCACCATAGGAGTTTGGTAAACTAGTATGCGTAAGTTAAGGCCATTATTCTGCTGGCAGAGATAGATGCCACATTTTATGAAGCAAGAATTGTGTTCCTGAACAGAAACATACTTCTTAGTCTGATTTAGAAAAATGTTAGAAAATAACTCTTCCCTCCCTCTGCTTTTGCTTCTGTGACTGCTGTTACACAGTGATGAATTTAGCACCGTGTTTCAGAACTGTAGCCTGAAGACCACCCATGTGGCAAAGAAATCCTCTGTGCCATTTGGCTCTATGTCTGTCAGTGATAATTGGTGATGGAAAAGGAAAGGAGTAAGTGTTCGTTTTACTTAGCACTTTTCTAAATCAGTCCTGAAAGGAGAAAAGTGCTCGTGAAGGGAGGAGCATAGAAGGGAATGTTATTTTATTCAGTAAAAATAAGTGTCTGGAGTTTAAACATGTCGACAGGCTGAAGCTCTGTTCTGTGTGGCACTGAGTGCTCTTGAATCCCTTTGATGTTAGTGGTGGGTGAGGTAACTGAGCACTCCACAGGACTGAGCCCTGAGAATTCCCTTGAAGGAAAGTCACAAAGAAGAACCGTGCCCATGAGTTTTGAGCTGAACTATTCTTCCATCCCACTCTTTCTGTCTCCTAAATCTAGATCTATCTAGATGTGCATGGTTAATTCATTTGAATGTATGATATGCATACTGGAAGATTTAGTGTGCCATTCAACATAGTGTATTTTCAGTTCAAATGGGTGAAAGGAAACGCCTCGTTTGTCAGAGACACGCTCTTGTTATTCTATCAGACAACAAGAGAGGCAATGCTTGTGCAATCCAAGCTGTTTGTTATGATCTTTGATCTTGACACATTATCTTGAATTTGGGATAGAACTCATGGAAATGAAGGAACTTCTGGAAGTAAAAGGAAGGTGGGATTAGATTCCTGAGGAATTTAAAAACCTAGTTATTTTTGAAAATACGAGGCATCTGCAGAGATACTTCCCAAATTATTCTTTGCAGCAATTCTTACACACCCTGGTAAGGACTTCAGAAATGCTTTATCATTTGCCTCAGCTTTTTATCATTATGTTATTTTACATCAATAAGTTGCAACATCTAGACCTCTCTCTGGTTCAGTGTTTGACCACTCTCATAGTAAATTCTTTTTTTTTATATCAAGTATCTATTGCTTTTCATCCTTTCACTGTAAATTGCTGGAAAGAGTTTGGCTCTATCTTTCCTACATCCTCACAATAGGTAATGGTAGAGTATGATGATACACACAGTGAGATCAGGCTTTTTAACAGAAACTGTGTAACCTCATTGGTGTACACGTTTTGTTTTGGTTAAACCCTAAACTGTATCAGTATTTGGGGGCAAAATGAAAAATCCTTTGAGGAGCAGGATCATCTTCACCTTTGCTGTCTAAGGTGAGACTCCACACCTGCTCTGCTGAGCAGTGCAGCCCAAGGGCCAAATCTTTGCAAGGCTGTTTGATTTGCAATAGATGTCACAATTGTGCTTGGTCCTTTCAGAGGACCCTGTGGTGAATCCCTAACTAAGTGGGAATTGCTGTGTGCATTGCTACTGCACAGACAAATTACATATGAACATGCATGGATAAATATGTACACATGCTGTATAATTGTAGTATTATGCACAGTGCAGACAAAAAGCAGAACCATGTACAGTTGGATCACATAAATTGTTATGCCATATGCTTAGGGCATTTTTGCTTTGTTTTTTAACAGCAGAATTAGCGACCGACTTTGAATTATGTATTGATATATACAGGGAGAAACAATTCATGTTTCTTATATGGACTAATCACAAGCATATAGAATATTGGATAAAAGTATTTGAAGGATTCCCATGTCACATGTGGAAATGATTGGTGGTAATCTGAGGCTTAATATACATTTTGTATTTAACCTCTTATCAAATGGTCAGAAATCCCATAGTTCCTTTACTGTCAAAATTCATGTCCTTTTAATGGCACTGACTTCTTCAATTTCCAATGAAATAAAAAGAAATAGAGATCACTCATACTGCAGTAAGCCCTTTGAAGGTGATACCAGGCGGAATAACATAATGGTTTTCAAAGATATTTCAAAGGTTAAATATGTGCATTTCCACAGCTCACTATTTTATTTACTCTAAAAGTGACTTCTCTTGATAGATTGATTTCCCTTCTGAATAATATAATGTGGGGTTTAAAAAAAAATCCCACCAAAAATCTCTTTAATAAACTCTGGACCAACAAGCACTGAAATCAGTAGCAAAATTCCTATCAAGTTAAATAAACAGGTCAAAGGTCAAAGTGCTGTGCGATCGGAATTACTCACTGTAAAAGAGGCTACCTCTCCTGTCCCTCCTTCCCTCCCCACTCTCTCTGTGCTTTTATATCAGCTGTGTGATTAAATTATGGAGGGAAGGAAAGGTTGACCCTGATGCTAATTGAAAAAGACTTGGCTGGAGCCAACTGGTTTGCAACATTTGTGAAAACAGTACAAAAATGTAATTTTGAATAAGTCATCAAGATTGAACACTAAAAGCAAATCTAGTTAATCCCGTAAAGTCAATAAAGAGATTAAAAACGGGAGAAAACAAAAACTATGAAGTCTAATAAAACTGACTGAAAAAAGTGTAACATCTGGAATGGTATGGAAAAATGTGATCACATTTAAAAATTGTTGTTAAAATAAAACACATTTTTAATTTATGCATAATTTCCATTTAAAAAGTTTAAGTTCATCTGCAAATGTAAGTGGAGAAATACTAATGGTATAATACCAGATAATCCATTCCATAGTCATGTGGGTTTTTTCTCATTCTAATCTTTGACTGAAGCTCCTTAATGAAAGGATAGTATATGGGTATTGCACTGAAGGGCAGTTGTTCTGTTAAGTGATTGAGCAGCAATACAAAATAAAAAGAAAACCCTGAAGGGGAAAATGAGGTGAAGCAGCAGAAGGTCTGGGGTTTTTTTCCATGAGAAATGAAACTCATTTATCTCAACTGATAAAGAACAGGGCATGTATATGTGTGTACTTTTGTAGGTGAATACAACTATTTTGGTATTCTGCTTGTGACCATTTCATGTCAAATATCCTTAGGAGCTTAAAGCCTTGGAATATTAATACCTCAATAATTATTTTTCAAAGGAACAAAGAAGGGAGTTAAGAAAAAAAAAATTATTGATAGGTAGATTCTCTGTTTTACCCCGGATGAGAAGTATAATAAAAGTTTAATGTCAAATCTTCCCATGGTCTGCCTGTTACTCCCAAGTTCTGAAGCTTTTTGTTCCGTGATGGACTGCTGCTCTTGAGATCGAACAAACTATAACTTGAGGTTTATCTTGGATTATTTATTCATTTATTTATTTAGTTAGTTAAAAACATTGTGTATCAGGGACAGACAGCATTTTTTTCCCAGGTATGATTTTTAGAGATCCAGTCCCTTTCTGGCCCCTGCTATTGACTGCCTATCACAGAGCAGGTAAGCTCCAAAATGTGGTGTTAGAGGGGCTACATGGACTCATGCAATATCCTGCCTGTTACACACTCAAGCTCTGGTGGCTGCTGCAACTGTGATGGCTGAGAATATGAGTCATATGTTGTACCACAAAGTAATTGCATTGGGAGTCACAATTTAAAATGTAACAATATTTTTGGGAGGAGTTTTGTCATGGCAAAGACTGTAAAAGAATTTCATACAAACGAAAAATTTGTTTTAGGGGAGATCGCCAGCCCTTGTTCTCGTGGGACACCTAACTGCCAGATGTCTGCAGGAAACAACACAGCGGACAGGAGGCTGCCTGGGAGGTTCCTGGAGTGGATGGAAGATAACCTCAGACAGCTGGTAAGCGAGTTTCCTGGGGTGGGGACCTGCTAGACCTGCTGTTTACACACAGAGAAGGGCTTATTTTCTGGTAGAATATGGAATTTGGGCAGTAAACTTGGGTTCTTAATGGATTTTAGGAATGTGGGACTTAATATTAAGCACCAAAAGAGAATAAAGTATCCCTTTGCTATCAGGCATCTTATGCAAGACTAAATATTAGCAAATGAAAAAAATTAACATAAAACCTAAGGAAGTATAAACAAGGCATATAACAGATTCTCCAAGAAGACATTGGAACTATTGCCAGGAATCCAGCAGGATCCAGATCAAAGCTAATTAAACATGTACTAAACATAGCTGTGTACTAAACTAAACTTGTACTAAATGTGACCAAATGTACTGAAGCAAACTTCAGGAACCCTTACTTTTAACCCATAAAAGTTCTAACACCTTCATAATATCATGACAAGCAATACAACCAAATAAACTTATTCTGTAAGAGATGTGTGAATAAGAAATTATTCTGTAATTTATTATTCACGAAGAATAGTAAATTATTCTAATCACATTTTCTGCACTATGAAAATTCTAAAAAGTGGTGCTGTAGGCAAATAAATGGCTGTGGAAAGTGTGATCATTCATTCCAATCTTTTTTTTAATAAACTTTATTCAAATTAAAGGAAAAAATTAATTACAGTGAAGCAAGTATCTAATGTGAAATGACCATATGCTTTAAAAGGACATCTGAAGCCTCTTCAGAGCAAAATCACATTTCTAATATTAAATCTTTAGGCCAGGTCCAGAGACAGTAAGACCTAACTTTAGTAAGTTGATTAAAATGTTTTGAACTGCAATACCAATTAATATATACTTTGGAGATCTCCATGTTGCATAGTCATGGTGATAGCTCTATTTTGAGTAAATATATACAGCATGTATACCAGTAAAATACAGTGAATGTGTTTTTGTTTAATACATGGAAAGATAGATCAATGGCTTGGCTAAATGAAGCTAGGTGGAGTTTGACCTTCTGGGTACTAACAAATGAGATTTAATCTGCATGGATATTTTTGGTATTTTATAGAATCTTGATGTGTTGAAGAATTTGTGTCTCAGATATTTGAAAATCATTCAAATGTTATTTCACGTGTATTTACACTGGACAGATGTTTTAAAACACTTTTAAAACACTTTTAAAACAGCTTTTATGGAATCTGACCGTTGTTATTTTTCCTTTTCTTCTGGACTACAGAAAATAGATCCCATGCTGAACATCATTGCCTCTAGGTAAGAGCAGGGACCACTAGAAAGTATCTTGAGGATTTTAACATTGCCATTCTAAAATACTATAGTTGCTAAAGTTGGGGGAATGAGCTAGAAAACCTCCAGACATAACTTTGTTCCTTTCTTGTATAATTGTATGTTCCTGTACTATCACTAAGTTGGATAGCATAAATATTAGGCATAAATGGGGATTCCTAACAGCTTTCCAAAAAGGGTATCTTGCAATTTTTATTTTATGAGGTTTAGTGACATCCTAAGCTTATACATTATTTGAGAAATATTTTTCACATTTTTTGTTTTGTATCATTCTTACTATGTCCTGAATTCCAATTACAATAACATACCTTAAAGGACAGCTTCTAGATGTTATTTCACTGTAAGAATAACAATTGTACTGTCTGTACAGAGCAGAAATGCTTATCCTGCACTAAGCTCCATACTGTCTTGATTAAACTGCTACTACACCAGACCAGCTATTTTAAAAATAGCTGAGATGTGTAAGTTTTTGACTGAAGTATAGACCCAGTCTTTGGGTGGTCAATTAACATGGATTTCATTATAATCAAACCACACTAATCCTCAGGAAGAAAAAAAAGGATTAAGACAGCATCTTATAATTAGGATTTTTCATAAAGGACACAAAGACATAAGGAGAATGATTTATGCCAACAACATATACATGTCATTCTTCAATATGAAGAAATGACACAGCACATCCTGAAATAGGTGTTCAATACCGGCAGTATTATCTAAGAAGGATACAAAATGAATATGTTGAGTTAGAGGGCTATTCTGTATGGGGCCAAGCTTAGGTGAGGTTAATTGCTCTCAGTGGCTATTGTAAATGAGAAGGTCAGCAGCATCTCTTTTTCACTAGGCAGATGAAATGCTTTGAAATGCTTTTCAGCAGGAAAGCAGCATCAAAGAATTAAAGGCATAGCTATTGTGAAGTATTATTTTCTTGAAAGAACCTGGGTCACATGTTGATTAAGAAGGTAGCCACTGCTTTTATCATACTGATTTGCTTCTGTCATATTTTTCTTAGAGCTATTTCTCTATCACATGCATACAGAGAAAAGAGTAAGACTTGTTGTCAGGCCATGGCTTATTCAACCTGCTGGGGTCTGTTCTGATACCCTTTTGACATGGCATGCCACAGACACCTGTATTTAGAAGAGAGATGACTCCACATATATAGAGACATATTTCTTCACTATGGTGACCAGGGAGTGCAGGAGTGGGGAATACACAAAGTGTCTTTCCACCTTTCATGAGCTTCATGACATAAAATATGGCTGTGGGGATACAGTGGTTTGGGTGCAGACTGAGGCTTGTTCTTCTATTTGGAGGAGCCAGGAGATAGTTATAGTCTGTGACCCTCTAAGTACAATTTCCATCACAGATTGATATTGTGCCAATGCAACTTCTCGGTGTATTGGTCTAGGCTGAAAGCAGTGGCAATGAATGCCCTTCACTATTTAGGTTGTCATCTCTCCCCACCTTTCCTTTCTGTTTAAGAAGATGATGCATTTCCCATTTCAGTGAAAGGAAAGACCCTTGCGGACCACGTGGAAGCAACACATCTGCTGCAACACAGTTAATGTTACAGTGTTGCCATCAGAAGTAATCCCAACAGTGGCATATCAAATCACCCCATTTCCATTCAGCTTTCATCAGTATCATACACAGACAGATATGGATTTGGTCTGTGGAATGGCATTTGCCTTTGAAGTCCTTTTAATTTTTTTTTCCTTTACATCATGCATTCAGCACTAATAGAAAATTTATTTTCAGGAATGAATTCCATTCAGTCACTGAGTGTGTATCAGCTATGCTGCTGATCAGCACTGTGATAGGGAAATTTTGGGTTTTCTTTTCTGCATAAACCTCCTCTCTTTTTCTCTGCTTTGCATGGCTGTTCCTTTTTGACCTGTAGTGACTTAGTTGCTGCAATTGTTCCAGAGATTGCTTTGATAGTTGCTCTTTTGTTGTGCTAATAGAAGCACTAGTCCCTCTCACTTTGACCTTGCATTATTTTGTCAAGGCTTTCATGCTCCATATTCTTCTGTCTAGGCAGTCCTAATTTTCGTAAAGCTTTAATTACAGCAGCATTAAAAATTAATGTATTTAGGCTGTTTTATGACATATTTCATAGAGAAGCCTAACACTATTCTTTTTTTCCTTTGGTCCTAGTTCCAGTGGTCATTACTGGATTCAATTTGCCCTTGCATTTGAGTCATGCATCTTGGAACAAGTTCAGATACTTATTTTCTTCCATATGCTCGGTCCTGGTGCTTCTTTGTTGATGTGGTTAGGCATGACTAGATGTGGCCCAGTCAGAACTTGTAGCTTTTTCCTGGTTTCCACAGCATAATAATCTATTTTGACATATAGTTCAGTTTTCTTTTATTGAAGTGTTTTCTGCTAGCAATATAATATTTGATGCTACTGAATATGCTGAATATGCTTTTGCCCCTGTATGAAAATTTAAAGCCTAGAATGGGAAACATTTAAACACTACTGTGAACTCTGAAATGATGTTTCAAAGGAGAACATGAACAGACTTGACTATCTGAAAATCTATGCAGTATGATTTTTAGAGTTCCTTTTGCATGAAAATCACTTTTATCAATAGTCACATTACCACCACAGTCACCCAGCACTTCTCAGCTCTTAACCACAACCTCTGAGCAAATTGTGTGGTGTGTTTCAGGGATGTTTTGTAGTTGAATCTTTTATAGCATGATCGTGTTCTCTTCCCTGAATGCATTCTCTTTAAATGTCTTCCTACTCTTGCTAATACAATCTGGGAAAGATTCCATATGATTTGCCTCAGTTTAACGTTGAAGATGGGAGACAGATTGCATTACGGTACTGATGCAGGCTTTTCTCAACTTTCTTAGAAGCAGATATTATTTACATAAGATTCCAATTATTCCTGAATTTTGCTGGGTTGCTGATCTTGTAGCAAGCTGTTTCAAAATATAAATGTGTTATACAGCAGATAATTCTGTTAATCAGATTTGCATTTCCACTTTATTAATTTAATGTTCCTCTTTGGTATTCATGGAAAATCTCACACCTCTAAGTCTTGGTGAAGTAGAATTTTAGGAAATGCAATGCATCTATGTACAAATGTACATGTCTCAGTATTCTGGCATCAATAAATGAGTCTGAAATAGTCCTTTCTGGATTGTAAAGTCTCCTTCAGGCGAGATCATATAGTATATTTAGAATTTGAAATGCAACTAGGTGCTTTGTTTGTTTGTTTTCTTAAATAAAATCATCTATTTTTAAGAGATTAGCAGTGTATCAGTTTGCACTTTTCCTTCACTTTTCATTATTTCTGACAGTATTTCTAACTTAATCGTTATTGTCTTCTTTTTTTTTAATAAAAAAATGCAAACCAAAAGCATGCTAATAAGGAAACAACAACTAAGTTACCTCATGTAAAAAAGAAGAAAATTGCAGTTGTAAAACAAATTTCACTAACATATATAGAAGTCCTAACCAATATACACACTCCCCCCCTTAAAAAAATTAAGGTCTTCTTTTGTTATGTTAACATTTTTCATATTTGCCTTTCTTATGACTAAAAAAATATCTTACGGTAGATGAAATTAAACAAACAAACAAAAAAGTAAAAAATCTTTTTTTGCCAGTAGATATAAAAATAATTAGGGAAGTCATATACTGAAATAGCACAGTCATGTTTCTGTAAATGTGACTTATCTTCCAAGTTACAGTGTAATCTTCTTTGGATATCCCAAATTATCCTTGCTGCAATTTTTTGTACTTTTGTAGCAAAGTCTAAAATGAAATATGTCACATCAGGGTTGGTCTAGAGCAGAGATGTTAATATATTAGAATCGCTTAATATGTTTTTTTTTTTTCTGTTACCAATTTTTGGTATAGTCACATTAGTAAAAGCACTTGTATAAATATGGTTTTATTATCAAAAACTATTCTTGTGTGTCTGCTGGTTGTTTATTTATTTCCCAATAAATGGATGTTAGCTGAATCCACAAAAGAACACTTCCAAGGTAAGCTATGTCTTTAGCGTAGTGGTTTGTTACTATAATTCTGTTGGCATAACTATAATTACAATATTTTTGATTGAACACAGGGCCTCAGAAGCAAATAGACATGTGCTGTCTTCCTCTCATGTTCAAAAGTCAAATTTCACAGCTTATATCCATAAATCAGTGGACTGTCTCTCAGCACGGCAAAGAACTAGCATTTTGCCTCAATCTGTTTCAGCTCTGGCCTTAATGAACAGGTAATGGCTAAAAAGAAAAACAGCAGAAAAGGCAAAATTGTAATCCATTGGGGGTTAAAGCTTCAGAAATCCTTTTCCTTTTTTTTTTTTTTTTTTTTTTTTTTTTGTTCTGACTCGGTACATCCCTCAAATTCCTTGTTGAATTTTAATAATTTTCTTTGACATTACCTTGTTAAGGTAAAGGTGAAGGTCCTAGGAAACTAAGGCTACTTTTAATTTTTTATCCTTTTTAAATGAATGTAAACCATCTTTTAGCACGTTTTGCCTCTAGAACATTGATGAATATCATAAACTCTCCTTACATTTCAAAAAATACATAACATTAATATGAAAAAACAAGTATAAGGAATGTGTATCATTATAAGTGAACAATCTTTTACTAAAAAGCAAATATTTTAATACAGTTTTATGATCCATGCTATCTAGAGTAAATCTGAATGGTATTATCATTGCATTAGAAATATTTGCTTAGAATGGCTCTTCTTCTTTGTTCAATTTTTCTTAAGAGTTGGGAGACAAGCATACATTGCAGTATTGTATACATCTTCTAGATAATAGTACTATTCTGGCATTGACACCTCCTGGGAATGAAATGGTGAGTTTGAGCCATGTTAAGGTTAGACTCTGTAGAAAAAAAAAAAAAAAAAGTATATTTAAAGCATAATTTCTTTATGAATTAAACAAGCTATAAATGTTTGAACACTATCTGAAGATATGTTTATAAGATTTGTAAACAATGAGTAGCAGAGATTTTCAGTACTAGAGATTTATACAGAAACATAAAGTGATGGGGATAAGAGAAGTGCCATTCCTCCATTTATCATTTGGATCCAATGAAACAAATATTATCTGGCATGGAATAGTTCTATTAAAGAGTTTCATATCAATTAAGGTTGACTGCATTAAGACTGATTTATCAATTTATGGGAACTGCTAGCAATATGTGTGTGGTGCATACCTTGCTTAAGAATTCTTTTTGGTACAAAGGCATGTTTCTTGTCATTGTCCTTGTCTTTATATTTTTCTATTTCATCCACATGTCATAAAATATAAAAGTATGGAAAATTAAAGGGATGGAAATCAAAAGAGGATTCAGATTTTGCATGAGTAAGTTCTTTAAAACTAGAAGCAATGTTTTTCTAGGATAACTGTATAAGGTGTTTCATGACAGAAACAACTTAAACATTCAGTCATGCTTTCAACACTGAAAATCTGCTTTCCATATGGAATTCACGACATACACCTGGTAATTCTACTGAACAGTGTAAAACTAGGCCTGTAGCTGAGAAAGTCCAAATGCATTAATCCATTTTTTATCAATTCTTCAAGGATACTGAAAAATATAACTGAAAAAAACCCGTAAAACCCCATTGCAGTATCCATACTGCATACTGCAAAACTGCAAACTGCATACTGCAAACACACACAATAATTTAGCTTCATTCTATACCAAAGGCATGTTCAATACCTGACCACTTTCCCACTTTACCTGTTTGTTCTATTCCAGTTACACAGGAAGACATAACTTGAAGTCACCTGTAACATTTACACATGACCTCTCTTTCAGTTTCCAAACATTAATTCAATTAGGGAACAAATCAGACTCTTATTTCCATATTTTTCTGTCCAGTGACTTACACAGAAGTTAATATGAACTGTAAGACCTCTCTCCTGAGCCTCAGGTGTTTTCAGTAAGAACCTTATCACTTTTAAAATTGAATTGTTACCTTTATCCTTAGTTCAGACTAGAGAAGTAATAGTGATGGTTTCAAATACATTGATATTAGACTTCCCACCTTTGAGGCATAACATACCAGTACCCCAAATGGGAGCAGCTATCTACCACTGTTTAGATATTGTATCCAGATATGTACTGGATTTTTTTTTCTGGATAGAAACATGCTTTAAAACCATGACAGTACAGAGAAGACATAGATCTTTTTTTCACCTCAGCTTACAGTTTAAAACATGAAGGTGAGTTAAAATCATAGTACTGGACCTAGATGTCAGAGACAATTCAAAACACTGACCTAGGTTTGAATTTACTTGTTTAAGTGGAATACTAATGCCCTCATGGGTCAGTCCATTCAGACCTATGCATGGCAAAACTGAGCAAAATCTGCCAAGGTGGCACACCTGAAGCTTGCAGTGGGCAGTGTTCAAAACATTTTTCAAGCTTGCATTTTTTTTTTTTTCTTTAAATGGTTTGTGGAGCTCTCTGGCTCTTTTTTTCTATCAGAGGAGAACCTGAAGTAAAAAAGGCTCTTCACAGCCTCCTTGGTAGGTTGTTGAAGCTTTTCAAATGTGAGGAAAAAAAAAATGTTGTGGGAAGGAAAACCCAGCAAAGCTTGGTGAGCTTAGTTAGAGCTTTAAAGAGATTATACCCAAAGTTCAGACAGACTTAGAAAAAGTTGAACTTGACTGTTATCTTGAAAAGCTTTCGAAGGCAGGGATCATCGACACAACCACAGCTCTCATCTCTGGCAAACAATTTCAAGCAGCTTTAGTATCAGATAGTGTAGCCTGGAGACTCAAGAAAGAATTTTCAGGGCTGCTGTTTCTTTATATGTTTCAGATTTGGAAGCAAAGTTTACCACTGCTACATCTAAAGAAAGAAAAACAGTAGTTAGATACTAAAGATGTGTAAGATGGTCATTCACTCAGCGTTGTCCTTATTATTTTCAATGGCAGCAAAAAATAAATCTGAAATTATCAGATTAGATCACCTTGTGTGGTCTCTGTCCTTGGAAACAACACTATAGGAAACTTTCATCCCTCTGTCAGGCAGGGTATATTGTCTGCTCAGAAGACAGGTTTTATTGTCACCTTCCAGTGGTTTGATGACTACAACAAATAATTATAATTTCTTGGGTTATTTCAACTTGTTAAAAAAAAAAACCATCACCACCATAGCACCTTTGTTGGTAGCCTTATTATCATAGAATCACAGAATAATAGAATGGTTTGGGTTGGAGGGGTCTTAAAGATCATCTAGATCTTAAAGATCATCCTGTCCCATGGGCAGGGACACCTTCTACTAGACCAGGTTGCTCAAAACCCCATCCAGCCTGGCCTTGAACGCTTCCAGGGATGCGGCTGCCAATTCTCTGGGCAGTTTGTTCTGTTCCAGTGCCTCGCCACCCTCACAGTAAAGAATTTCTTCCTAATATCTAATACAAACCTACTCTCTTTCAGTTTAAACGTATCAAGGGCTGACTTAATATGGTACCTGAAGTGATCTCTTAACGTTTTTCTTAACATGTGCTTTGTGGGTACAAGTGACTGGACATATTCCTTTCCAGAGACTGGCAAACAGAAAGTGCTAATATTACTTGCTAAACAAGCTTCTTTTACAGTCCCTTGTGTTTTGGAGAATGAGAGATAAGGTTCTTGGTTTTCATTCAGAGAAAGAATGAATAATCTGTTAAATAATGATGCTTCTCTACTGCAATGGTATGCAGTGCCACAAGCTGCCAGACCAGCAATGTTGGGAACACAGTCACTGATGGCAAACTGTTTTCTAGATCCATATAAGTCTAAATTATTCCAGATTAGCAACCTATTTATAATATTAGATGCATATTTTAAATCATCTTACAAGTAAAATGTCAACAGTGAAGATCAATTTGATAGTTTTATCTCTTTTTTTGCCATGTTGCCTGGAACAAAAACAGTGCTTCAAGTGAGTCTTCCCAACTATGCGAGATTCAGTTGGAAGCTCATTAGCTTCAGTTTGATCAAACTTACTTGTAACTGGTAAGCTCTGTTTTTGCAGAGAATAGGAACAAGATAGGAATGACATGACAGCACTGAGAAACAACTACAGAGTAAGGAAAAGTAGATTTTATTGTCTTAATTTATTGTATTACACAAAAAAAAATCTATCTCTAAAATTAAAAAAAAAAAGAAAGAAAATAAAGCCACTATCTAACACCCTTTTGTAGTTTGTTTAAACTATCCACCCAACTGACCTTCTCCTTTCTTTGTTTTGTTTATGTGGTGTTCAGAAGCTAGACCTAGTAGCCATGCTGAAGAGTAGGTTTGTGGGCTGCATTTTCCATAGGCATTAAGAAATGATCATGTTCATTTTAGGAAAAGGAAAAGGCAATGTAATCTCCAACAGTAAAGATTAGTACAAATAATTCCTCTGCCTTCTGCTGCATGATGCTTTTCAAGATCTCATTTTGTTCAGTATTCAGAGAAAAGACATGTCATAAGCATTTCTGTGCTTATCTTAGATTTATATAGTTTATTCATTGTTTAAATCAATACACAATCACGACTGGATATATGAGCAAGCTGTCAGGCACAGTGACAAATACAAGGAGGCAAGTAATTTACCTGAGTCTATACATTTGACTAAGGAATAACAGGTTATGGTGGTAATCTTTCCAACTGATCATTTTCAGATCATTTTTCAAGTGCAGATTTAAATAGAGAAAATATCTTTGAACATTCAGTACAAGGACAAGATATATAAAAATATATAACTAATGAAACAGAGTGCTCAGAAGTTGACAGGTACATGGTAATGTAGCTGCTTGCAGCTGTAGTCTTTTTATCTGTATTAATGTGTTTGAATGTTCATACTAACATGTGGTTCATAAATATTTTAGCTCACTGAGAATAAGACATATGAATTAGTATTCTGTCCATGGCAATAACAAGGCTGAGTTGTAGCATGTTAGATTTATAGAACAAACGTAGGTCCATTTCTTAGTCTTTATCCAAGGTTTGACCCAGATCCTACGGAAGTTAATCATGGCTTAATCCTGTTGCTATTGCAGCCTCTGGAAAGCTCTCATGCCCTGACTCTCTAGAGAGAGTCTTTTCACAAGGTGACAGCAAAAAGCTTCAAGATAAGAACAGAAGTAGGATCTGAACAACTGCATTGCTATAGAAGCAAGATTTCAGATATTTCCAATTGACTTGGTTGAGGAAGAAAATTCAAAACTGTTTTCCAGGTCTTTAAAAGAAAAAGTGTCTGGAAAATTTACTTTGGGGAAAATACTTCCTTTTGTTTTTAGCCTGGAAGAATTTTGGCACAGCCAGGAAAGCACTAGAATTGGGTCAGATTGAGTAGTAGATGTGTTGTAGTCTTTGGCACTTAGGTGTTATATAGCAAGCCACACACAGCCTAACGCTTTTTACTTTAGATCATGGAAATCTCAGTTAACTAGACCTTTAAAAAGCTTCACCATGTTAGCTTTGAATGACTTATTGCTGTGCGTTGACACTGACCAGCAGATAAGCACCCACACACCTGCTCACTCACTTCCCCTCTTTGCAGAGAAAATTAGGAAAGCAAAAGCAAAAAACTCATGTGTAAATATAAAAGTTTAGTAAGTGAAGGGAAGAAAGAAAAAAAAAAAATGCATAAAATTACACGATGCAAAGGCAATTATCTGTCACCTACACAAGCAGACTGATGCCCATCCAGCCTTCAAGCAACTACTACCTTGCAAAAGAACCTCCTCCACCTCTTCCACCCTCTATCCCATTTTCTCATTCCCTATTTGTATGTCTAAAGAATAATGTTATTTGGTGTGGAATATCCCACTGTCAACTCAGAGCCTACCTGTGCTTTCACATGATTGATTAAGGAGTATGGAAATGCTATTTGTCCTCTTTCCTTGAATAGCTGGAGATTCTGGGACATTTCACAGTTAAATGTTGTAACGTCCCACTCTTAAGGGAAATGGATCCAAGATTTGTAACTGCTTGTGGTCAAAGAGAAAGATAAAAGTCAGAGGGTCCTCAAAATCTAAAAAAAGTTTTATTAGTAAATTACACACTTGGCATAGAAATAGGTACTCTGGTCCTACTGTTTAAGCACACAGAAGTGGGTTTTAGATTAAGGGGTAAGATGAAAAGGAAGAGAGAAAGAAAGAGATGATTTAAAGAAGAGAAAGAAAAAGAGAAAGAGAGAAAGAGAGAAAGATCACCAGTCTTGGCTTCAGCACTGATCCAGATCATAGGATGTCCAGGGTCCTGGGGTGTGCACGTGGACTTGTTGGGGGTACCTTTTTACAGATAGGTTTTCCCTGGTCTCACTTTCTATGGAAATTAGTCATCCTGTACAGTTTGTTCTTTCAGACCTTTCTGAAAATGTGTCAGGGGTCTTGGGTGATCTTGATCCCCCCTACAGTCCTTGCCCACTTCTCAGCCTCATTCCTGTGCTTGTGCTGGAGATAAGCTTGCTGTGCTTATCTCCAGGAAATAGAACAAGGACATTTATCCCGGAAAAGTGCTGCCCTACCTCTCCGTGGCCCCCTTCTCCAGCCACATCTTGTTCTTTCTCATGGCACGTTATTACCAACAATCCTTGTCTGTTATTACCAATGATCCTTGGTTGGCTCCATAGCCATCCAACTATCAGTATTTGAGACATACACATTAGCCCCTTATCTTCTGTGATTCTACGGACTTCCTCTCCTAAATCAGATAATGTTTTAAAATGCTGGGATTTCTTGTGGAACAACAATTCTGCGTATGATCAGGCTTCTACAAATGCTGGGTTAAGAGGATTTTGCAAGACTGGGTGAAGCAATACACAGCAGCTGGTCCAGCGTATCAGAAATGAAGGATGTTCTCACTACACAGATTCTTGAATCTTGCAGTAACTGCAGTAAAAATTACATGTATCAAAAGTGTTTGTGAAAGAAGGACATAGAATATATTGCATTATCCCCTTCGGAAGTAATAGGCAGTTTCAGGGTAAAATTGAGTATCATCTGTTCCATTCAACTAATGCAGTGATAGATTAAAAAAAAAAAGAAAACCTTAAACCTACCTACCACTGATCTATAAAATATATTTTAAGCTATTAAATGAAATATTTTACAGTAATTTTTGCTGTTTATAACTCCTATTTAAAATTTTTTCAGAAAACAGGATTACGAGGATTTAAAGATCTTTTAAGATCTGTACATTCTTACTTTTGCAGCACTTAGTAGTATCTTTTCCCTGTGCAGTACATCTTGAGGCTTACTGGATTTGTTCTCTTTCTTCCTGTGTCAAGCAACTTCTTCTCAGCTCTTTAATCCTGTATGAGGACACTTCAACAATGCTACCTTTCTTTTCTGCTTCTCTGTCTGAAACATTTCAGTCATGGCTAGGCTTCGCGAATGAAGATTTGGGAAGGGCTCTACTCACGCTTGCTACAAGCGCACTGATGGCTAAAAAGGCCAATGAGAGACAGACAAGTCCGGTTGCAAAAGGCACAACAGAAAGACTCTCCTGGTGATGTCAACAAGACGCGATTCTTTCTGCGCTGTCTCTTCTCCTCGAGACTGATCCTGCG